>JAHRHZ010000013.1:26447929-26514099 GCA_024137785.1 Ginglymostoma cirratum
ATGGATATTGGATCGTTCATGTGATAATTTAGCAATGGTGAAGGACTTGAGAGAGGTGATGGGTGTCATCACTATATGTGTCAAAACTGATGTTTGCTTCTAGACAACGTCAGCAAGGGCACCAAGTAGATAAGGAAAACATGGAGGCCATGGATAGACTAGAATGGGAGACCACATACAGTGGTACAGAAGCAGGAAGAGAGGCGAGTGCTATTTATAACTGTGATCTCAACAGTCTAGAAGGAAAAGCACAGCAGTGTATGTCTACAAGATTCCCTCCAAGTCAAACATCATATTGACTTGGGAGGAAAAAGAAATTACCTTTCTTCTAGCATCACTGGTTCAAAACCATTGAACTTCCTCACTAACAGCACTGTGGGTGTACTTTCAGTACATGGACTGCCACTGTTAAATAACATGGCTTTCTACCACCTTCTCAAGAGTGATTGATGAAAAATGTTGACCTTGGCAGCAATGCTCACATCTAACAAATGAGTTAAAAAAACAATCAATTTCGCTCCTTTAGTACACTTAAGCACTGATGTGTAGGGAAGCTCTAGAGAATGATCCCAGCCACAATGTTTGCTTTGTGTTTCTTGGTTAAAAACTTTTTGTGAGCAGGAGAGAAGGCTAGCATGATTTCTAGAAGTAACCAATCAATCCAAGAAGACAAAATGCTTCTGGATTCCATAAAAGGTCAGCATTAAGCAAATAATTGATTGAAAAGAAAAAGAAAAGATTGTCCAATGAGTCTCTCTATTGATGTATTGCTGAACAAGCAGAAACCACTGTCCAGTGTTTATATATATATATTTAACTAGAATGTATATCTTTGTTAAATTATCAATAAATTATTTCTTATCTTCAATCTGATCAATTAGAACTATTTTCCTCTGGAGAATAAAGTAGTTTCTTTAAGATAACTGGAGTCTGTTTTATACATTTTTAAGGTATGTGTGTTAATGTTAAGGGAATTGCATGATATTCCTGATTGAATTCTCTGTCTTGTTTTCATTCTGGGGCCAGGAGTGGGACAACAGGATTAGGTAAAGTTCAAGTCTGATAAATTTGAAGCTATAATTAAAACAATCAAGTCTTACCTGATAAGCGGAATGAGTGTTTAATGTCAAAATGAATCATCAACTATTCGTAGTAATGTTAAACATGATAGTGAACAGATTAATTTTGATTTTTAACTTTAATGAGATAAAGGTTGAAGAGAAGGAGCACCTCCTGTCTTCAAAGAATATCAACTGGATCAGATCTGGTTTAACTCAACATCTGATTGGTGTTTTTGACAGTTGATACACAGCTACTATCCTTACCTGATTAATGAGGCAACATTGAGAGTGACTGGCTGACAAACTTGACCTCCCCCAGCAGGAGAGGGCTTTGATAACTAAACCAATCTCCTCATTGATCGACTGGAGCATCACCACAAATGCCGTAGCACAGATTAAGGTGCAATTAATTTCCTGGCTGTGTCCTGCACTTCATTCACTTTGATTGTCTTTCTTGATCTTGACATCTAATATTTAGGTTTGTGGACTATAACTGTCACAAGCCAGGAAATCAGCAACATTAATTTGCTTGAGATGGTTGGCTCCAAATCAAAAGAGAAAGAATTATATATTGAACAAAGCAAAAAATGGAACTATGTAGTTCAACATAAAATTGAATAATGCAACAATGCATATTTGTTCATTAAAGCATTTCAATTTGCTTTCTTTCTTACCCAAATTATGGCCATATTCCAGCACATTAATAGAGTACATAGTAGTGTACAATATAATAAGCATACTGTCGTCTTCAACAATATATGAACTGCAATAAAGTTCAGTTGGAATGACCAGCTTCTTTCCTAATTGATTAACATTTGCAATGACTTGAATAAAATATTTTTGTAAAAAGGTTCAACTATTATAAAAACACAATGTTTTAATTTTACAAATGAAAGCAACCGTGGTAGTCCTAGTTCTGTTGCATGAAACAGAAGGTATCTGCATATTGAGGAATTTATTTTTAATAGAGAGGGAGATCAAAGGAAAAGGCCTTCATTGATAAATAATTACTTGTACAAGAAAAATAATATGTACATCTGGAAGTTATAATCAAGTGACAGTGCAAGAATATACTTTTAAGTTAATGTTAACATTTAATAAAATGAATCCCCCCAAACATAAGGGAAACAATGCCAGATATTATTACATTCATTTCTTGGGTATAAAATGGAAGCAATGGGTCCAATTTTCCAAGGCTGTGTCATGGATTTGGGTCTATCATGGGAGGGAAGAAGAAATATATTAAGGGAGGATGAGGCAACCATGGCTGACCAGGAAATTTATAGACAGCGTAAAAGCAAAGAAAAACAACAATGTGGTGAAAATTAATAGGAAACCAGAAGATTGGGAAACCTTTAAAAACCAGAAGAGGACAACTTAGAGAGCAATAACGGGAAAGCAGATGAAATATGATGGAAAACTAGCTAGTAATACAAAAGAAGATTGCAAAAGCTTTTTTTGAGATATTTATATAATGGAAAAGAGAGACAAGAGTGGACACTGAACTGCTAGAAAATTAGGCTGGAGAAGTAGTAATAGGAAACAAAGAAATGGCAGAGGAACTGAATTTGTACTTTACATCAGTCTTCACAGTGGAAGACAACAGTAGCATACCAGAATTTCAAGAGAGGCGGGGAAGAGGTGAGTGTAGTGGCCATCACTAAGAAGAAGATGCTGGGGAAGCTGAAAGGTCTGAAGGTAGATAAATCACCAGGACTAGATGGGCTACATCCCAGAATTCTGAAGGAGGCAACTGGGGAGATTGTGGAGGCATTAGTGATGATCTTTCAGGAACCACTGAAGTCAGGGAGGGTCTTAAAGGAAAATGGCTAATGTAATACCCTGTTTAAGAAAGGTGAAATGCAGAGGACAGGAAATTATAGGCAGGTTAGGCTGACCTCAGTCATTCGTAAGATTTCAGCGTCTGTTATTTAGATGGGATTGCCAAGTACTTGGAAGTAAATGGTAAAATAGGGCTGAGTCAGCATGGCTTTGTCAAGGGAAGGTCATGCCTGACAAATTTGTTAGAATTCTTTGAGGAAGTAATAAGGCAAGCCGGGGACATGAATTGCTTGGCTTTTCAGAAGACCTTTAACAAGATGCTGCACAGGAGATTACTAAGTAAGATAAAGTTCCATGGTATTAAGGGCCCCGTACTAGCATGGGTAGAGGATTGGCTGACAGGTAGAAGGCATAGAATTAGGAATAAAGGGGTCTTTTTCAGGATAGCAGCCAGTGACTAGTGGTGTTCCATGGGGGTCATTGTTGGGACCACAACTATTCATGTTGTACATTAATGATTTTGATAAAGAAACTGATGGTATTAAATCCTAAGTTTGCAGATGCCACAAAGATAGATGAAGGGACAAGCAGTGTTGAGGAGGTGGGGATGCTGCAAAAAGACAAGGACGGGCTCGAAGAGTGGGCAAAGAAGTGGCAGAGAGAATAAAAAGTGGGAAAGTGTGTGGTTATTCACTTTAGTAGGATGAATACATTATTCTGAAAATGGGAAAAGGCTTCGTAAATCTGAAGCACAAAGGGACTTAGGAGTCCATTACAGGATTGCATTACAGTCATTATAAATCATTCTCAAATGAGTGGACATAAAATTAATCAGCAAGGCAATAATTTGTGGTTTTGTTTTTCTTTTATTCCTATTCTCTATTCCCCATCTGAAGTAGTGAGTTGTCACTGAAATGCTGCCCTCCTTTGGTCCCCAAGAAAGATCGTGACAATTAATTTTACTGCCCAAGTTTCTCTTTGAATCTATAGCAAAACACATCTGCTGCTTCCAGTCATTCTCTGATAACGTAACCAATGTTAGCAACTAGGACTAATTTGGTTTAGCAAGAACAGGATAATGTGGGCTTTAATCCTGATCTCTTCCGTTTCACTTTACCAGCTTTTGGTTGCAAGTCAGGCACCCAGCCCAAACAAGCAACCTCTTAATTAACTGTTGCACTCTGTTGATGCTATACCAGGCTACACTGCATTTCAATTCTAATGCATGATGCCCTTACCTAGTCTTGGACCCATCAGTAAAAACTAGTTGTGACTCTTGAGAGTTCTTGAACAATATAAAAGAACACACTGAGCTAATGTTCACTGCATAGAGTTATGGACCAGATGAAACCCCCTTAAAATATATTAAGAAAATAGCCTAGCCCGCAACCTTTTCTTATTTTTTAAAGGCAAGTACAAGGTGTTGTGTTCCAATGCAATTCAATTAGTCAAACCAGCAAGCTTGAAGCAAAACACATTTTATTATTACACTATAGTTAAAATACAGGGGAATAAGAATAAACAAAAGCATAGCTGTAACTGTATCAAAAAACTTAACAAGATCATATATATAATATTGCCACTGATTAACTGTTCCAAGATAATCACATCACATAAACACACCCTTGGCACTGGCAAATTCACCAAAATAAATTGTCTCACATGCAATTCAACAGTCAGAAGAGAACCCAAGCTTTTAGTTGTAGCAGAGAGAAGAAGAACAACTTCTACATCCAGCTCCAAAACTGCACAACTACTGAAAGTTAAGTTAAAATCCTGGTTCTGTGGGAACTTGACTCCAACCCTTCATGCTGCTTCCATTGTTCTAACTTTAAAATAAAACAAACACCTGAGGCTTCACAAACTGTTTACTTTATTGGCTTGGAACAGAACGCTTGGCAGCTCTGCCTCAACCCCTCCTCACAATAAAAAAGGACAAAATACGCCTCTTAAAGCTATAGTATTGTCACAATTGGAAGGATTGACAACTTTTCATGAACACTTTAAGTGCTAAAGAGCTTCCAAAATAGTTGAAATAGGGTCTCAATCTGTAATAAAAGCCAAAATGCTGTAAATACTCAGCAAGTCAAGCAACATCCACGGAGAGAGAAAAAGAATTAAGATTTCGGTTTGTTACGACCACGTGAGGAAGGGCCATGGCTCCCCTCTTCTTAGCACAGCCCTTTGTCAGTGACAACACTTTTTTTTTTGTTTTTAGTTTTTGCAGGTTTGCAGATCTTAGTTATTCAGATCAAAAGCCAAATAGCCAATTTCAAGGCTGCTGGGAAGTGTGGGCTTGGACCCTCCATTTGTTCCTGTAAATAGGGTCCTGAAATCCAACGTTAAGGCTGGTCAGGAAGTGCCTGCAGTACTTGGCTGAGGAGGTGTCCAGATTCCTGATGATTTGTTGCATACTCCACAAACTGGAGTTGATGAGAGACCAGCCATAACCAATAACAAAGCTGCCAGATGACAAAAGGAAGAGGAAGAGGAGTGGAGTCTGTCAGGAGAAATACCTACCATCTGCCTACACTGTCTTAACGTGGGCTTTAGTGGTCTGGGCCATCGGTCTGATAGACACTGTGAGGACAATGATGGTGCAGAGGAGGTTGGAGCAGTTTTGCTGCTTTCTGGGGAGTGACCAATAGATTCCTTCCCCACGATTCCCACATCACCAGTCAGAAACTCTGTTTAGCCAGCTCAGTGACCTGCTTGAGGAATGACCTTTGGACAAGTGAGAGTGTGCAAGTAGATTCCAGTTGAGGAGCCCAACTTAATCGTGGTAGCTAACTGAGCCTCCACTGCTGCCCATTGTTATTTCAGAGAAGTTGTATGTGATGTAAAGCAAGTTGTTTGGGTTTGTAGTGCCTCCTTTTGCCATTCCATAGAAAGTGCTATGACTGCACTGGAAACTACGATTTCAGTCAGTAAATGCTACAAGTTGTCAAGTTCCAAAAGTCACTACATGGAATTGAACAGAGCCTCCACAGTGGTGAGGTTGGGTTCCAGGCTCTTTGTCAAGCCACAGTCCAAGCTAGAGGTTGACTCCTCTGTTAACCTGGCTATTGCTATAAGTTTACAGACAAGCTATCCATTCCACCAACCATTTGTTTCATTTGACCCATCAACCTTCTTCTGAATCTTATGACATTTTCATCTGATTCATCTATTCTAGGACTGGCATGTGATCTTGCAAGATGCCACCCATGGTGCTCCATTCACTAGGAATATTTGAGGATCCACAAAGAAGCTGTTGTAATCATATACCTCCAGGCAATATCTGCCCTGCTGTCCCTGTGGTGACCACTGTGGTGCACTGTCTGCAGTGCACTTGCGTGCATCCTTTCATATGATGACCAATACTATGAACAATATTCCAGTCTGAGCAAGTAAAGCATAACCTCCCTACTTTGCTGTTCAATTCTTGTCATGATAAATGATAACATTGAATAGATTTCTGAATTACTTTCTGTACCTGCGTATTAACCTCCTTTGATTTATGAATGCAAACACCCCAGAACCCTCTGCAGCACTCAGTTCTGTAATCTCTTATATTTAAATAATATGTTTTCTTTTTTAATTCTCTAATTGACTTAAAATAGCATCCAACATTTTCCCTACGAAAGGTGTTAAGCTAACTGGCCTGCAGTTTCCTGCTTTCTATCTCCCTCCTTTTTGGTATCTTCTAATCTTAATGAGACTGACCCCAAATCAAGGGACTTCTTTGAAAAAAGAATGAAACCAATACATTAACTATCTCAGCAGTCACTTCTTTTAAGATTTTAGGGTGACGTTCATCAGGACCGGAGCACATGTCACCCCACATCACCAACAATTCACTCAGTATCATTTCTCAGAATATGATTTTCCTGAATTCTTCCCTCCCTTCCACTAACTGATTTGTTGTTACCTCTGGGCTGTCACTTGTATCGTCCATATTAAGGACAGATGCAAAATGCCTGCTCAATCCATCTGCTAATCTGTCCTTTATTTCTTTATTTTCCATTATGAATTCACCCGTCTGACTTCCCATGGAACCTTACTTTATTAACTTTTTTCTTCTTTAAATATTTATGGAAACTCTTACCATTTGTTTTGTATTACCAGCTAGCTTGCTGTTGTACTCTCTGATATTTTGTTCCTTTTTAAGGCATTCTTTGCTGTCTTTATATTTTACCCAGTTCTTTGATCTGCCACTTCCCTTTGTATATTTAGACATAAACAATCCTGAGAACATTCAATGAACTCCTCATTTAAGCTACCTTTTCCAATTTCACTTATTCCTGTTACTGGATAGATTATCACTGCTTATGATTATTGCCTGACCTTACTGACAATTTCTTGTCATTTCTTCCTTCATGTTCCAACCCACGGTGTAGTTACGGGTTCAGGGGCCCTATCCACTCTCATTTTGCCTTTATTGTTTTCTCATTTCTACCCAAACTGTTTCTTCATCTAGGTTTTCTGAACTTATGTCATTCCCTTGTAAAGTGCTAGTACCATCTTTACCTACAGTTATCCCTGAACCTTTTCCCACTTTCCTATCATTGCTATATGCTTTGTACCCTTCAAGATGCAGGTTCTCAGTCCACGTTATCTTGCAGCCATATCTCTATAATGTCTACCAGGTCATATTTACCAATTTCTCATTATGTTATCAGTTCATCTGAGTTAATGCCATATGCATTCAATTTTATCCTTCCACTTTGTTTGTAAATTGTGACTTTATCTATTTCTTGACCCTTTGATTCAGACTGTCTCTTTTACGGTCACAGCTTTTTTGTCACTTCCTGTATTAAAACTTTTCTCTGTGGCCTCTTTGATTTATCACGTCTTCCCAAACTTAATCTCTTGCCCCCAGCAGTTAGTTTTAAATCCCCTCATTTCTCTAATTATTCTGTTGGCAAGAGCACCAGCCCCAATGCAGTGATCATCCCACTTCATCGAGCCTTCTGGAATCATGTTCTTTATAGCAGAAAATAGTGTCAATCCCCCTCACAATACTGTCCCCTCCTCCCACTGTGTTTCTTTTTTATCCCGCCCCACTCTTATAGAGTCATGCACAATAGAAACATGTCCTGTTGCCACCCCCAGCCCCCTATTTCTATACAGCCCAGCGAACACCAAACTACAGTATTTCCATTTACCTGCACTTGGTCCATAGCCTACTATATGCTAGCATTTTAAGTACTCATCCAGATCCTCCTTAAATATTGTGAGGGTCTCTGCGCCTACCATCCTCTCAAACAGCACTTTCCATATTTCTCTCATATGGCCTCCTGTATCATGACCAGTTAGCTCACTTACCCAGCAGCCCTCACTCTCATCCGAATGAGCTGAAGGAACCTGTTAGAAAATTGTAAAGGCTGAGGCTGCTATCCTCTGGCTTTCCTCATCCCCCTGTACCTGAACACTATCCAAATTAGACAACCTGTTTCTAAGTGGTGTGACTGCCTCCTGGTGCAAAGAATGCAGGTAAATTTCTTGCTGTTGATGTGTCACAGTTCAGCCTCCAAGTAATAAACTCTGAGCAAAAGCTTTTGGAATTTCAAACACTTGCCACAGAAGTGTTAGTTCTGAATCAAACTAGCATCCAGGAACTTCAACTTGCTGTGACTGCAATACTTCATCTGCACTGCCATCCTTCACTTACCTAATTAATTATTTAATTATATTATTCATTAATTAAATTGCTTTTATATTTTTCATTAACTATACCACCAATTTGTGTGCTGTGTTAAAACTTAAAAAGTTACAAAGACTTTATCCACTTAGCAAAGACCTTAAATGAGGGTCTGATATTTTGAATTTAAAGACTAGGCCACCGTGATTTTCCTACCCAAAGAAAATCTAGAAAAGTGCTCGTGCTTTTAGCTTAAATTATCTTACATTTCATTTGTATTCTGGTCAATGGAAATGAGAATTTGGAGAGATGTGGAACTGGCAGGTGAAATAATATTACCCATTATACTCTATCCATCAATGTCAAAATTATGACCCTTGTGTGATAGCATCATATATGCTGGCAGTCCTTCATTCCGTATTTAAAATGGTTGATATGCAAAAGTAAAGTGATGATCTCTAAGAATTTCTCATTTAATTTATTGGAAATATACTGTTCTCATAGTAAGAGCAGAGCTGATGAATGAAGCACACTTTCAAATCAATTCAATTGCAGCTTTTATGCCCAGGGTCAATTCATGATGAAATTTTTTTTTAAAACATCCCATCTCCCAACTAGCATAAGAGACAAACTGGTTCCAGTGTTTGACTGTTGCTTCAGCTGAGATTAACAATTTAATGCAAACCAGGAACTGAATCTGGGATCTTCCTGGTGGTGTCATTGCACATAATGCATTTTCCCATTCAGGTATTAAGATATATGCAAAACTAACCCTTGAACAGTGCCAAATGTAGAGACATACACCCATATAAGAGCTTAAGGGAGAAATAGAAACTGCCAAAAAGTCATTAAATTCAGCATTGTGTGGCACACCTACCAGGACGACAGAAAGTGAGCTAGTTTTTTGGCCCTTGGATTTTGTTTGTTTAATAATTCCTAAGTTCCTAAATACATTTACCATTTAAAAAAAAACCAAAATCCACAGGTTATGCAGCTTAATTGTTAAATGTCCAATGAGATCTGATGACTGAGCACCACAAACCCCCACCCCTCAGTAACCCCAGTCAGGTCATCAGTAAAAGAAATTCCTGTAATGTTCAGCACCTACTTGAATGCTATAAATGGAAAATGTGCTAAAAATGTGCTCAGAAATGGATTTGTTTTCAAATTGATTTTTTTTAAATAATCATATTTTATGTAGAACACAAAATCAGATGATATTATTGGTTATTCACAATATACTAGGCATCCTGAAATTACACCAAAACACAACTGTAGGGAAAGGAATCTTCTGACCTCTTGAGGATGAAGGATATTTGATTAAATTGACTGCATTGTTAATAAAAATGTAATTAAGTAATTTATCTCTCGGAGATCAGTGCTGTTTTCTTTTAATAGTGTCTAGCTTTTCTCTAGCGGCACACTTCAAACTGTTCTCTGAAATGCCATTGCTAAATGAGTTATCCTTCACCATATATCTAACCTAAATAGCCTTAGGTGCTGCTGAAATGGAATCATAATGTCAAAAATTTCTTCGAATGTTTTGCCACACTTTACTAATATTGTATTTCTTTAATCGCCACTCTTTATATGTTGCCTGACCTTGCTACACAGGGTAGAAAACACGCTGCATTATCAAAGCCCTTCACCCCAAGAGAGTGAATAGCCCTTTTGGAGACTTCCTGCCTTTGACAGCTGAAAGGAATTACTATAAACACTGTTTGCTGTCTTGTGGGCACTGTGCTGCCCGATGGTTGTGACTCTTCTTTTATAGGGATTGTAGTGGTCAGTAATTGCTTAACATTAACAGAATGCCTCATTTAGAGATAATTGATTTATTTTGAGAGAGGCCACAAAAATGGGCTAATTATCAATAGATCACTTTGTCAAAACATCTCTAACTTCCTGATCTCAAAAAAGGTTAACAACAAAGCCTATGTCTATATTAAATGGTAAAGAAAGAAAGGTTAGCAGATTATTTAGGGGAATGTGATATGTAATATAAAGGATAGTGTCTGCATCTTCACTGCAAATAAAATTTCATAAAATCACCATCAGAATATGAATTTCTGTTAACTATTTCAAAAAAACCTCCCATTGACTCATCTATGAGTTAAGCAATATGCTTAGAGAATGTACTCAAAATAGTATGGACACATCGTATCACTTGTTGAAAAAATGTATCCACAAAGCGCAAAAATTTGAAAGAACCTCCTTCGGATTGCTGATTCAACTCCAAGGTCAGGGAGAAAATTGTGATGTAATTATCTAATATTCTCCCTTGTCCCTCCCTGCATGGACTGGTGGCTATTCAGAGTGGTACAATATAACAGGTTTAGAGATATCCATATTAAAGGAGTTTTACCATGACCTGAAGGAAAAGAGATAGAGGAGACTGAAGAGTTCTAAAGAAGTCATTGGACTCAAAATGATGGGCTGTGTCTTAATTTTTCCTGGGTTAAGTTCAACCTGTCTTCTGTTTTTTGCAAGGGTTTTCGCAGTGAGGCCGTGTGAGTTTTCTCTGTATTTTACCAAATTCAATGCATTAACTACCTATGCTGCCTCATGGTGTCCCTCAACACGCACCATTTCAGAAAAACTGTCCAATGCCAGAAGACTGCCACACCTTGCACTCTGCCATCTTTGAAAGGTCACTGTGCACTTGGACAAGCTTTGGCAATCTGTTGCCCCTAAATGGCAACATAATGACCCAGCAGTGACAGAGCTATGGCATATAGCTAGCATGGCTGACCACCCCAATTCCCCTCACACGTACAGCCCTATTCTCTCACACGCGTCATAGTTTAAACACTACACCACACGCTTTATGTCTCCATAGCTGGATCCCATTTAAACACCTCCTAAATCAGCACTACCATGTCCCCAATGTGCATTGTAGACCTACAGCTTATCATAGTCCAATAGGGGGTGCTCACATATGGAAACAATTACACAAATCCAAATATGAGCCTTTGTTTCCATAAAGCAAAAGCAAACTCACAAAAATCCAATGGAGTCTAAAGTTGGCTGTCTCAATATAATTGGTCTCACCTTCTTAGGTAGCTACCCACAGCAACCAATATGCCACCTGTAGCAGGCCCTATGACTGTCACTTGGAATGATCTGAAATACGAACAGAAGGATGAAAGAGTTTCTTAGCTCTCAGAACAGTCATTAGTGGTAAATGCTGCCAATGAGAACTGAGCATACTTCACCACACAATGAGACGTGCTTCACTGTGGTAACAAGGGACATATCTTAGAGTAATAACTCCACTGAGACTGGTATTCCATTACCAGGACACTCGTTATTTACATGTGGAAAAGTTCTTGACAATGGTCCAGCTCCCTTAGAGCCAGCTCTCAGAATGTCAGAATGTTTGATATTCCTCTTTTTATCTGTCAGCCGGGGCTCCCTGATTAGATCGGATTAATAGCCACAATCAGGGAACTCATATTCTGAGGTCCACCTAGCTCACCTCATTACAGTCATTACAGGAAGATGCCATTTGGCTGAGTGCCCACCCAGTATCATTATGAAGAGAGTGCCTGCAGCACTCTGATACCGTTTCTTATTCTCGAACGACATCGAAATACCCAACTTCTCACTGCATTAACTGCAGACCATCATTACACTTAGCAAGCATCTCACTCTGTACCCTTGGAAGCTGAATAAATAATGGTATGCTTCAGCCAGCAGTGGCCCTATGTAACATGGCTGTTGCTAACTTCAACGTTACTGAGGTTCCCAAGTTAAATTTTCAAACAATAATGACACATAGCAAATCACCTTTGACTAGCATCTAACCCCTAAGCACTGTCACACTGTGTGCATAACAAATTGGCATTTAATTGATTGTAAATCAAATAGCTGGACTTCATAAATGGCTTGTTTGCTACAATGTCCTAGCATCCAGCAAAAGTGGATCCCGCACTTTCACCCATGACGGAGGAATTGCTTGGAAACCTATAAAATTTTAACAGGGTAAACATAGGAAGGATATTCCCAATGACCAGGAAGTACAAAACCAGGTTTCACAGTCTAAGGCTGTGGAATAGGCCATTTAGAGATGAGGAGAAGTTTCTTCCCGCAGAAAGTGGTGAGCCTGTGAAATTCTCCGAAAGCAGTTGAGTCCAAATGTTGAATGTGTTTGGAAGGTTCTTAGACCTAAAAGGACAAAGGGTATAGGGAGAAAGTGGGAATGAGTACTGAGTTGGATGATTGGCCATGAACCTATTGAATTGTAGAACATGCCCAAAGGGCTGAATGGCCTACTCCTGATTGCCCAAAGCCTGTCCATCATCTACAGGGCAAGTTAGAATTGTGATGGAATATTCCCCACTTGCCTGAATGGGTGCACCTCCAACAATACTCAATAAGCTTGGCACTATTCAGGACAAGGCAGCATATCCACGAACATTCACTGTCTCCACCATAAACATTCAGTAGTAGAAGCGCGTACAATCTGCAAGACACAATGCAGAAATTCACAAAGGCTCATTAGACAGCACCTCCAGACTCATGATAACTTCCATCTAAAAGGACACAGGCAGCACATACACAGGTACACCATTTGCAAGTTTCTTTCCAGAAGACTGCTGTCTCAACTTTGAAATACATCACCATTCCTTCAGTGTGACTGAGTCGAAATCCTAGAATTCCCTCCCTCACAGCATTGTGGGCGTACCTATACCAAACGAACTGTAGTGGCTTAAGAATGTAGCTCATCACTAGCTTCTCAAGGCAACTAGGTGTAGGCAATAAGTGCTGGTCCATCCGGCCCATATCGCGTGCATGAATTAAGACAGTGATTATCTAGCTTTCCTTTACGTACCTCAGTGCTATGCATCTCAACTAATTTACGTTGAAATAAATGCCACGTTCTTATCATTCTCTGGATAAAGACGTATCTTCTGAATTTCTTTAGATTTATGGCTGACTAACGTACATTCACGGTGTAAATGTTCTGCGTCGACACAAGTGGACACATCCGAGTGTCCACATTAAAACCATTTGTAATCTTAAAATTGTCAATCAGGTCATCTTTCAGTCATATCTTTTTGATATAAACTACCTAAACAAGTCCAGTCCTGTCAAATATTTGAATGCCCTCCGTTCTGGTTTCAATCTTTATTTTTGCACTTCCTCTAGCATTTCTATAGATATTTTCTAATCAACCTGTTCAGATATGTTAGTACACACTTCCAGACCAGGTGGGATTTGAACTCAGGGCCTTCTGTTCTCTATATCATGGGTGGAATCTTACAGGGATCTGAACAATGTGGGACAGGGCAACATTTGTGGCAGAAACAGAAGAGCGATTGGTGAGGCCAATCAAGACATTGGGAGCATCTTGTTCCATCTTTTATGCTTTTCACACGCAGCATGGTGAGTTTCTCACAAGGTACCAGCTAAGGGAGATTATTGCATTTTGTTGATAGTCCAATTTGCCTCATTAATATTCAGCTTTCTATCTAGCCAAACAGGTTAGATGCTAAGAAAACTCGAAATGGAACCATGGCAGGGACGTGGAGAATTTAGTTCAGTGCTTGCTCCAAAGGACCTCTAAGTTGGGCATCGGGGACCAATATGTCAGTGCATCTCTATGGGCACCAGCCATATACATCCCACATCCATGGACAGTGGCATCTGACATGTGCCAACCTCTAACATTTCTGATACACTTTTAGGATATGTCTCCATTTTATTGATGTACCAGTAACTGTCATTGTAGTAGTTCACTAAAGACACTGTGTTCAGGGTCATGCACATGGCCTAGTCAGTGCTCACCAACTCTGAGCTGATCTGGATGCTGATAGCATCCCTGCCTCACATTGCCTTGCTTTTCTGCACTTTGCCTCCCCAGACAGTGATTCTAGGCTGATATTACTTCTGTCTTGCCTTGTCTTTTAGCGCAGACACAATGAGAGGAAGCTTGTCATGTTGTCAGTAAGTCTTAGTCAATTTTGAGAAGGATAGCCTTTGACATCAGTCGAGGGCCTTGGAAACAGTTGGTCAGCCAGTCAGGGTGGTCAGAGTAAGGATTTCTCCACATAAGGGGTTGAAGAGTCAAATGTTGTGCAGTCCACCACCTGACTTCAGTCTTTCTGCTACCTGGAAAGTGGATGGCATAGCTGTTACTTTTGGTGGAGGTGGGATGGTGTACTGAATGAGGCATGCAGGGTTAGTGGTGTCAGGGAGTTGTGGTAGGTGACAGCGAGTAAGGGAAGATGCTGCAAGCAATAGAGTAAGATATTGACAGAACATGAGCCTTGGTGGGTACAAAAGAGTAGAGATAGAATGACTACCTCTACTCATGAGAAGAGAAGACGGTGACACTACACTTAAGGAGTGGAGAGGGGGATGATCTTCTTTGTACAATGCTGTTCATTCCTCCAGATGGCTGAGACCCCTTTAACCCTGGTAGCAACCTCGGACAAGCTGGCATGGTCCAGTGTCATGGCCTCCACTGCTGGTATGGAGGTAAAGGAAGTCCCACGCCTACACCCCCTTGTCCAACAGGATCTGAGTGGACGCACTGTGTCCATTTCATTGCTGGCCCCAGGTGAGAAGAAAGTTGTTTCCTCACTCTGATGTTAGATTACACGGAAGAGGTCTGTAGGCCTTGAGATCATTTGCCGCCTCTTACCATTCCCTGCAAATAGTTGCATTCAATAAAGCTGTTTGCTCACAAAAATGTAGATCTCACATTCTCCAATCCCGCAGCTGTTTCACTCTGTCAAGCATTTGTGAACAATGACCCTACCGCCCAAAAGGATGCCTAAAAGGTATCTCCCCTACTATTGAGCCTGATCATTTTTCAAGTATCCTTGGTCGTCACCTCATACACACGTGAGGCTGCTTACATATGTAAGCAGGGGACTTAATGTCTGTTTTAAGGCCCTTCCCAGATACTGTGAATATATATCATTTGAATCAAATGATAAAACGAAGAATAAGAATGGAACCAACAATGCTATCAGCATACTTTTTTTAATTCTGGTGTCTCAGTGTAACAATTCCAATGATATAAACAGTATCTTAATAGCTTAAGAAGAATTCTAGGTCACATTTAATGCTGAACCTCCAGGTTGCATGGGTGAATGTAGGTGTAGTGTCCACTGTTGCCCAATTTTGTGGCCCCTCAGAAATGTTATGTACATTGGAATGTTAATTAGCTTGAGACATAACTTCCTTCCCCAATCTGGAGAGGAAGCCCTACCTCTTTGGCCCAGGCCATCCCACTAGGAATAGTGTTTCAAGAGTGTCAGGCCTCATCTTTCAGGGTATTGCAAAACCAAAGAAATCTTTTTGAGTCGTGTTTTAGAGAAAATGGCAGCAGATTAGGCATTGATTAATTCATGTGAACTAAATATAAATATCTTTTGAACCTATCCATGACTGTGATTGAAGTAAGGAATTATTTCACTGGCGTTCATAATTTTCTGTTGTATCAGTATTCTTATTTTTTAAAGTTAAGCTTTTTTTCAAACCCGTGGCTGATGTTTTCATTTACAACGTCCAAGCTGCTCTCACTTTGTACTCATTTGCTATGCACAGTCACTGAGCAGATAATAAGGCAAGATTGGCTCCAGGATTGCAGAGCATTTCAGATATCAGCAGACATGGAGACGTTTCACTTTGTCAGTTTTCATCAGCTATGTTAAGATGTACAAATGCTTTTTTGGCATGAGCTGTTTCAGCAGCACAGACATTCAAGCATCCCAGCTTAAAGGAAAGGATAAAAGCACTCTAAGCGTATGCAGAGAGAGTGTTGAGGTCATTCCATCTCTGTGGTGACATAGAAAGATTCAAAGTCTACTCTTGACTTCCTGTTTGATGAACTGTGGTTGATAAGATTTCATATAAAAGCTAAATAGGTGGTCCAGTTTGCTTATATCAAGTGAAGGTACAGGAAGAGCAGTGAATCAATGACAAATCCTGAATGTAGTTATAACTAAATGCAACACCACATTTGGTCAAATGTGTTGGTTTTATGGTTCAAGTCATTTGCTTTATTAGAAAGTACAGATCAATAACATAGAAAAGAAGCTGAACTCTGATGTGGATGGGATGGCAGCAGGATCATCTGGGTCATTTCAGCAAACAAAACCCACGTATCTAACATGATTGCAGGAAACCTGCACAGCACCAACATGGCCTGTGACACATCAAGGACAGCAGAGCCGAATAATTACTTTGAAAGACAACATGCGTTTTGTTCCATTGCCTTTAAAGAATATTCCGGCTCAGTAAATAAATTTAGGTGAAAGTCAAAGCAAGTACTTATGTTAGAGTCATCTCAAATTTTAAAAAGGAACCTTAACTGCTGCAAAACAAAGCACCTTTGGTGCAAGTGATTTAATCTAGTCTCAGTAGGATTTTTTTCACACTACTGTTTCTGTCACATTATTAACCTTCTGGTAGCTGTCAGATAGCAGATTAAACAGACATTTTTTAAAGCTCATAGTTTCCAGATGTCTAATGAAATTTGTCACGAGAGCTAAACTTGCCAATCTTCTGGTAAATTTGAATCTTGATGTGTAAATTAACACCATATTTCACACCAAAATTTGAAAGTGCTCTGTTCACAATAAAGCCAACATGGACTCACTCCTTGGAGCATTGTTCCAGAATTTTGGTCAATAGCCTTTGGCATTCAGTTCATTAGCAATCAGATAAACGTTGGACTCTGTTTTATTTTAATAATCTTAAAATACATTAATTTGACAAAGAAAGTGACAAAACTGAAAACAGGCAAATGATGTGAAAGGTCATATTCAGAACAACTAAATAGTCTATTTAACTTGATTACATTTATCAGTTACATGCAGAAACGTCTAAACTATTGATTTCAAAATTTATCTTCTTGTCAGCCATGACATACAACTTCTTAAAAACACAGTTGAGGTTCTTTGGTTAAATTTTGCGTAATGAAATTCGGACTGAGATATGAACTCCTTTTATTAACAAAGTGATGATGGAGAATTTGAACTTGCCAGGGTGGATGGCTATTGGGTACATTTGGGAGATTAAAGAACCAAAAAGTGCTGGCTTGGTGAGAAGTTGGCAGGAACCTACTGACTTGGATTTAACTTTTGTACATCTGTTAGCGTGTGGGAAATCCCTCCGACACAGGTGCCTCTGTGATTAACAAATTGTAAAAGGCAATTGATTGCACCTTTAACAGGAATTCTAGCTTTAACTGCCAATGCATGGGTTTCTTTGACTGCCTGGAACTTTATAAGTAATAGACAGAATGGTAAGATGGGCTAATCAGTGGCAGATGGAATTTAACACTGATAAGGATGAGTTGATGCACGTTAGAAGAAGTAACAAGATAAGGGACAACTTGATGAATGATAGGACACTATAAAACACAAAGTAACAGAGCAATCTTGGGTGCTTGTCCACAGATCCCCAAAGACAGCAAAACAAGTTAATAGAGCTAAGGCAACATACGGGACATTTGACTGCATAAGTCATAGATGAAAAGGGCAGGAAGGTTATGCTGGAGCTGTACAAAAATTTAGTTGGGCGACAGTTGGAATATTGTGTGCAGCTAAGGTCACTGCACTATAGGACAGACGTGATTGCATTGAAGGGTGTGCAGAGGAGATTCGCCAAGATATTAGCTCTGAAAAGAAGCTGGTTAAGCTCAGTTTATTTTCTTTAGAGCAGAGAAGGCTGAGAGGGGACCTTATGGAGGTATATGAGATTATGTAGGGCATGGACAAGATGGATAGAAAGCATTTCTTCCACTTAGTTGAAGGAACAGTTACAAGGCAGCATAATTTTAAGGTGAAATGTAGGTCTTGTCAGTCCAGAATTGATGGGCTGAAGGGTCTCTTCTATAATTCTAAGTTGAACAAGGCAAGAGGGCAGCATAGAATGAAGGGCTGAGCAATGGACAGATTAGAATGCATTTAAATTCTGAGTTTTGACAGCTACATTTTGCCAAGGTGAAGGGTCTTTTCTCACAGGATTTGTTTTGAAAGCTTTCACTGCTGTGGAGGTGACTTCCAGAGTTTTGGAGGTCATCTCCTACATTTGAGATGTTTTGCTTTTGACTGGCATTTCCCAGTTGCCAGCCTTCATTTAGCCTACATGGCTAAATAGAAGCTTATTCAGCTCTCCCTTGAACCTCTGATGTGGAGCAAGAGTAGCAGCATCTGCAGCACTGCTGGAAACAGAAATTTTGGTGGATCATTAACTGAGTGGACAAGGAGGCTCCGCTAACAACAGACTCCTTAATGGCAGAACAAGATCTCAATGCAAAAGACAAGGCTGAAGCACTTACAACCATTTCTAGCTAGAAGTGCTAAGGAAATTATCTATCTTGACCACCTTCTGAAGTCCCCCAAGCATTGGAAGTATCAGCCTTCACTCAATTGGATTTACAACATGATATCAAGAAACAGAAGCATACATTGAATACAAAAAAGCCTTTCACCTTAACAACATCTCAGACAGACCATTGAAGATTTGTGCTTCGGAACTAGCCCCTAGATAAGCTGTTGCAGTGCAGCTGCAATGTTGGCATCTATCCAATGTGAAAAATTCCCCACATATGTGTTCTGTGCACAATAAACAGGACAAATTCCAATCAGGCCAACTACCCCCTGCTGGATTACTTTCAATCATCAAGTGTTGGT
Organism: Ginglymostoma cirratum; assembly: GCA_024137785.1. Taxonomy (NCBI): domain Eukaryota; kingdom Metazoa; phylum Chordata; class Chondrichthyes; order Orectolobiformes; family Ginglymostomatidae; genus Ginglymostoma; species Ginglymostoma cirratum. Next base: position 26,467,051 of record JAHRHZ010000013.1, read on the forward strand.
CATTTCAACAATATTGTTATCAAAGGATATTTGTACTGCAATAGATTTATCACTGATGTTCAGTTTAGGTTCTATCAGGGCCACTCAGATCCTGACCTCAAGAGCTTTGGTGCAAAATGGACAAAGAGAGAAGGTCTCTCAGTTGCGGGATCAAAGGGCCCAAGGGAAATAGAAGTTAATTAAAATCATGAGTAACCACTTCACTAATTGGGGTCATACCTAACACAAAAAATGATTGTGGTGTTGGAGGGCAATCATCTCAGGATCAGCATGTCACTGCCGCAGTTCCTCAAGATAGTGTTCTAGGCTCAATTGTCTTCAGCGATGAACTTCCCTCCATCAGAAGGCCAGAGTGGGGATGTCCAATGACGACAATCAATCTTATCCAATGAATAATGAATAATTTCAAATAATACCCCGTTATCAATAGTACTGCTGAGTGAGCTTTTTAGAGGGAGCTCCATATCACTTGTTTACATCCGTCATTATGTTGTTCCTGTATCTCTAAGAGTAATAATCAACTTACCTGCTTCACATGGCACAATTGAAGGCACTCACCTTCTTTTATTTAAACTTTTATTTAATAAGTAAACATAGGGGAAGCTTTTTAAAAGCTTCACCCTATGGGATATTATTCACTGGTAGGACACTGTGCTACTACATCAATGCTACATTCTTGCCTTTCCATTTCCAAGATTCTTCCTTTACATGCCCTTTTAGTGACAAGAATGACATATCAGTCCCCTCAAGCAAACTTAGTTTTCTGACACTAAATTCAGACATCAAGCAAATATTATTTGCCGAATTAAATATACACAGTGCAGGCTCTGGTATACATTTGGCATTTCCCTATACGCAAAGGCATTGAACATTTTGTATTTCAATGTTATTTCCAGTTTTTACATTTCTCTTTTTCTTTCTAACCTTTCTCTTTTGAATAAAAACTTATTTTGGATTCTTTCTGTCTCTTTAAAATTTCATTCTTTTTCTAACTCAATTTTTAACTCAACTTGGACATTATGCAGAATCATTTATCTTCAAATGCTGAGTCATGGCTTCAACAAGCTCTGCTTTCCTAGCTCCTGATTTCAAATTGATCTCGATTCCTCATTCCTTTAAGTGTCTTGGAAAGGCTGACACAAATGCATGCTGGATTGAAAGGTCTCAGCATTACAGATAGCCATGCTGATTTCCGCCAAATACTACAAAGTAAATGTGGAAACTTGTTTGGTTAAATTCCAGTGTACCTGTTTCCGTGTCTCTGCTTTTTGAGATCCCGGACAAGCTTGAATTTATTCTCGCCATGGAGATTGATACCTTTTTAAAACAGAAAGGAATTCCCATGATGCTTATAAAAAGAGAACTGTTGAGCATGACTTTGTTTTTAAAAATTTTAACTGTGACAATCCAACTGTGAATATAATTCAAGCATTAATTAACTCTGAAGGACATTTCAAATAATAGGGCAAATTTTGCTTAAAATAGTTGGTACGACAAAGGTACACCTCATGTGGTTAGAAGCATTCACGTTACTATTCCCACAAATGGAGGTCCACGTTCAATCTCACAGATACCAGCTTGTATTCCTGGGTCAGTTGCACAGAGGATGGAGAAATTCCAGTTCTATGTGCCCGACCTTTAGAATTGGTCATCTGCACCTTCCACTTTTGGTTGAAGGGACAGTTTGGATTGCTGAGCAATAACCTACTCAATACTTAATTTAGGCTCCACAGTGACTTCTCAGCTCCTCACCTTATTATTGCTTTGAGTCAAACTTGGAAAAGGGAGCTGAATTACAGAGATAGGCGACAGTGACTACTCTTTACATTAAAGCTGTATTTGACACAATGTGGCATCAAGAAGCCCAAGCAAAACTGGAGTAAATGGGAAGCAGGGGGAAATCCCTTTGCTAACTGGAGTCATATCTAGCACAAATGAAGATGGTTGTAGTTGTTGGAGTTTGGTGATCTCAGCTCCTGGATGTCTCTGCAGGAGTTTCTCAGGATAGTGTTCAAGGTCCAACCATCTTCAGCTGCTTCATTAATGTCATTTTCTCCATCATAAGGTCAGAAAAAAAAAGTTTGCTTATGATTGTACAATGTTCAAAACATTTGAACTTGTCAGACATTGAAGCAGTCCATGTCCAAATGCAGCAAGACCTACACAATATCCAGGTATAGGCTGTGAAATGGCAAGCAACGTTTATACCTCACAAATATCAGGCAATGACTATCTCCGAGAGAGAATGTACCCATCACCCCTTGGCATTCATTGAGATCAATATTATTAAAATTCCCAATATTAACAACTATTGACCAGAAACTTAGCTGGACTAGCTATGTAAACAATGTGGCTACAAAAACAGGTCAGAGGCCGGCAATCACCCTGACTCCCCAAAGCTTGTATGCAATCAACAAGGCATAGTTCCAGCAATATTTAAGCTTGATGCCATCCAAAACATAGCAGCCCACCTTGATTGGCACCACAGCCACAAACATCCATTCCCTCCACAACCAATGCTAAGTCATAGCAGTGTATATGATCTACACTGCAGAAGTTCTCCAGTGCTCCTTCAACAGCTCCTTTCAAACCTAATGACCACTGTCAGCCAGAGGGTAAGGGCTGCAGATACTTGGGAACACCACCATCTTGAGGCCACTCACCATCTTGACTTGGAAATATGTTGCCATTCCTCCAGTGTTCACCGGGTCGAAATTCTAGGACTCCCTTTCTAACTGCATTGTGAGTGTACCTAAACCAAATGGATTGCAATGGCTCAAGCTGACAACTCGCCAGAAACTTCTCAAGGCCAACTAGGATTGTCAATGAATGTGAATAAATAAACCCCACAACCCATGACTGTTTAAAAGGAAAACACATTGTACTCCTTTCTTGATTTTCCTTTTCATTGAAGTTGTAGCTTAAAATTTGTCCATGTATTTAACCCAATAAATGTTCAACATCTCTGTTAGTTCCTAGTTACAAGATTTGAAAAGATCTTGCATTGTGATTTCTGTTTGAAGCATACTTACCTCTAGAGTCTAAGTACCAACCAATAGCCTGTCCATGATTCTTAAAATTAAGATTGTGATTGCTTGTTGTTCTCTTGTTATGTTACACTTGAGTCCAGTTTAATCCTAACCCAAGCATACTTTCCAGTGACCATCAATCATTCTTGTTTGTACAATTTAGTAATTTTTAAAAATATTATTAAGTTTATAAATGCTTCTTGATGAGAAACAGACATGTGTGTTCTGAAAGTGGGAACCCCGACTGATTTTTCCTCTCATTAATCACAGTGCTATGTTCAGTCTTAGCATCCCAGCTGAGATCAGTTACCGTAGTGTAGTCCAAGGATGAAGCCTCGGCCTCCTGGTCTGTATGATTCAGTATGAGTACCACACGACATGGAATAGGGCAGCAGTTATACCTCTTCCAAATTGGCAAAATTAAATGCTATGTCTTACTAGCATTGTAGGTGTCTCAGAGATATTTTGCCTGACTTAAATTAGTGTCTGTGCAGATAAAGCAAGTCATTCTTGACATTAAATCAATAATATACTTAACACATAAAGTTCATCGATTCCAAAATGCCACAAATTATTCTTAATTCTGAAGATGTAATACTGGCGACAGGTGAGAGAATACTCAGGAAAGCCAAAGGCAGAAGCTAATAGTTAGGACTGGCCACCATGTTGGCGACCAAGATCCTTCTCTCATTGGAGCTCTTCCTCACATTGTGATTATGTAAGGCAGAGCAGTAAAGTCAACTCCTGACTAAAGTGTGCAAGAATTATTAGATTTTTACAGTAACTTCTGGAATTCATTGCTCGTAGTGCAATATGGTCTCTATAATATTAAGTTATAACAATTTACAAGCAATTTAATCCCCTTCAAAAGCTGTTATTAATTTATTTTAAACACATGCTCAGCAGATCTGTTCCATGAAATTTGTAAACAAGGCTTGCTGTACAACCACCTTAGAATAAAAAACATCATCTAGTTCAGTTTTTTTTTAACAAATTCAGTTGCATAGTAAATAACATACCAGCTTCAGCATTTTCGAAAGTTTGATTGCAGACTTCAGGGGGTCTCCGATTACGAATCCTCATACTTATGAATGCGATCCCATACAGGGTGTAATTTTAAATATCCGGTGTACAAATATTTCCTGTACTTACAAACAGCTACTTTGTCCTGCATTGTGTTCCGAATTGCATACTAATCAACTTATAAACAGATTCAGAAACAGAACCCATTCACAACCTGGGGTGCTGCCTGTGAGTGTGTTATGCAATATGCCAAAAGAAAATTATTTGTTTTTATTTAATGAGAAGTTTATTGCACTCTAAATTGTACATCCTTGCCATTTTCATATAGTGAAGTACTGTCTTAAATTGATGCATTAATTGTCTATCACAAATATTAAAACTAATGTAAATATATACTAAAATGTTTGTGGTTGTATTCCACACACACACAATATGAGGTATTCTAATCGTTTGAACACACATCCCTCTACTCAAGTGTGCAATGGCCCCGATTTTCATTCCTGGGTCACACAGTCAGGAGAAGTCCTGCCTTCATGCACCCAACCTTTACAAATGTCTGAGATAACAAGCATGGGGCTGGATGAACACAGCAGGTCAAGCAGCATCATAGGAGCAGGAAAACTTGACGTTTCGGGCCTAAACCCTTCATCAGAAATGGAGGAGGGGAAGAGGGTTCTGAAACAAATAGGGAGAGAGGGGGAGGTGGATAGAGGATGGATAGAGGACAGGATAGGTGAAGAGGAGGCAGACAAGTCGAAGAGGCGGGGATGGAGCCAGTAAAGGTGAGTGTAGGTAGGGGGGTAGGGAGGAGATAGGTCAGTCCAGGGAGGATGGACAGGTCAAGGGGGCGGGATGATGTTAGTAGATAGGAGATGGGGGTGTGGCTTGGGGTGAGAGGAAAAACAGGTTAGGGAGGTGGAGATGAGCTGGGCTGGTTTTGGGATGCGGTTGGGGGAGGGGAGATTTTGAAGCTTGTGAAATCCACATTGATGCCATTGGGCTGCAGGGTTCCCAGGCTGAATATGATTTGCTGTTCCTGCAGCCTTCGGGTGGCATCACTGTGGCATTGCAGGAGGCCAAGGATGGACATGTCATCTGAGGACTGGGAGGGGGAGTTGAAATGGTTCGCGACTGGGAGGTGCAGTTGTTTGTTGCGAACTGAGCGTAGGTGTTCTGCAAAGCGGTCCCCAAGCCTCCGCTTGGTTTCCCCGATGTGGAGGAAGCCGCGAACTGAGCGCAGGTGTTCTGCAAAGCAGTCCCCAAGCCTCCGCTTGGTTTCCCCGATGTAGAGGAAGCCCCTGGACTAACCTATCTCCTCCACACCCCCCTACCTACACTCACCTTTACTGGCTCCATCCCCGCCTCTTCGACTTGTCTGCCTCCTCTCCACCTATCCTCTCCTCTATCCATCCTCTATCCACCTCCCCCTCTCTCCCTATTTGTTTCAGAACCCTCTTCCCCTCCCCCATTTCTGATGAAGGGTCTAGGCCCGAAACGTCAAGTTTTTCTGCTCCGATGATGCTGCTTGACCTGCTGTGCTCATCCAGCCCCATGCTTGTTATCTCGGATTCTCCAGCATCTGCAGTACCTTTTATCTCCTTTACAAATGTTTACTACTTCTGATTTTCGGTTTGTATTCAGATGTATTGGGAGTCAGGCCATGTGACTTGTGAAGTGTTTAAGAGGCTGCCAGTTTCCAAGGCTGAATCCCACGATGCTGCCAGTTCCCAAGCAGGACCGGATGGAAATCCTGCGTCAGCGGCTGCAACACCGTGTTTAAAATTTGATAATAAAAATTAAAGCAGGAAACAATCCTCTTGCTCTCAGGGACAAGACTGTCCTCACTCTCCTCACTTGCAGTGCCACATCAATGTCAATCTTGTCTGAAGAAGGTTCTATGAAGGGCCACTGGACCTGAAATGTTAACTCTGCTTTCCCTGATGCTGCCAGGCCTGCTGAGTTTTTCCAGCAATTTCCATTTTTGCTTCTGATTTTCAGGATCTGCAGTTCTTTGGTTTTTCTGTTCATCTTAAACCGATGTCCCTGAAACTACCTCCCATGGTCTCTCATACCTCTTGTGTCAATCTATGTTCATCAATAGCTCATAGCTCCATGCCCAACTACCCCTATCCCATGACTTCTCGTATCCCATGTGCAAATCTACCTATCTTATTTCGCAGTCAATATGCCCCCAATTATCCCCATGGCTCTTTATACCCCGGTGCTAGCTCAGTACCAACACAGCCACATTGACTACACTTTCCATTTCCTTTTCCCTGACAACTCACCTGGTATCCAGCATGGACATCATTCAAGAGGCATCCTTACAGAAAATAAAGTTACCAGCCTGTTTAAGATATAATAATTGAATAAAACACACTCCATTGATTTTTTTCAACAAAAGAAATGAGTTTTCTTCAATTAATCCCAATAAAAACAGATATTCCACTTAAGCGTTAACTATTTATTGAAATAAACAGCTAACTTAAGTGTTTGATCGTGTGTGCCGACAAACATTTCCATTCACTAAGCAATTGGAGTTATTCATCAATGGGCACCCAACTGTGAACATTATGGTTTGGGAAATTGGTCATACGGCACAAAACTATGATGATTTATATGAACAGGCATTCTAAAATAACTAGCGCTGCTGTTGTTTTGTTTTGTAAACTCCACATTCTTTGGAACAGTTTCTTGACAACTTTGCCAGTCCTAGTTAGTTCATGCACTTTTACACACAAGCAAGTCTTTTTTGCAACCCAAAGGGTATCTTACCTCTGCCAACTCCAGATCCAAAGGGATACCTTACCTCTCCAATCGGAGACCAATCTAAAACATTCCTTCAGCCTCCCTTAGCCTTCAAACCCTATTCATTTCCCTGCTTTGCCCACTCTTATCATCCAACCCATGCAACATAATAGCATCCACCTATCTCCCATGGTCCCTCGTATCACTATGCTGGCTTACTGACTCCTTCCACATGCTGTTCGTTTCCTGTTTGCTCACCATGCCAAACTATTAAGTATCCACCATTACTCATCCACTGATGTACCTTGTTTCTCAATGAAATGCATTAAGAATAGACTGCTCTTTTCTGGTCTAATCTCCACACTCCAGTTTCCAAACACCAGAAACTCCAAAATCAAATTTCAACGTGCAGCAGCAGCCTGTGGAAACTGCATATGTGCGAACTAGAAGATATTCCTATAAAAATGAGAAAAGCCAAGTTCTGAGTTTCTTAACATCTACTGGCATTTTCACTGTCATGGAGATGTTTTCCAACATGTTGAACATTGGGGCTGATGTCTTTCTTGCTTAAATTTACTTTCACTTTTAGGTAATAATGGTCCTATTTAATTGCTTCTAGCTCTGTCATTGAGATGACAAGGCTTCATAAGATTATGACTACTTTATTCTACAAACTGCATTCTGAAGGGAAAGGTTTATCTTATATTGGAAAAAAAATGAAATTCATAGACTTTATCAAATGGTGACACATTAATGACCTGCATTAGTAAAGTAATTTCCACCTATCACACCTCTTGGATTATTACATGACTCCCTGAGAGCTATGATAATTTTAATTGTGATTTTTTTTTGATACAACGAGATTTTATTCTACATATTTTATGCACTTAAAATGTCACACATCTGTAGTACATTTAATGCAAAGAATACTATCTCAAAATTAGATCAATGCAATCAAAGAGCTTCTCATACTAAACGGTTGTAGTGACTGACAGTGTGAGAACATCTGTTGAAAGGATTTATTGACTTGGCTTTAAGTCTTCACAGTGTTTATTATGGTTCTGACCTAATGAACTTAATTTGTTGACATGTTTCTCCAAGTGTCTTATTTGATCCCTCTCACATTTCTTCCTACTGTGTTGTTTCTATGGCAACAGCAGCTTCTGGATCATCAGCAAATCCACCAACTTCGACTGTACCAAGCTCAGATGGCTGTGGTTGGCATGACAGGATTAGACAAGCAAAGGCCTGTTTCCAGGACACAGTCATCCCCTGCTGCTTCCACATTGCCGCATTCTTCTATGGACCATCCCATCAGACACGTCTATACCACTGGTAGGAGCCCCAAAGGAATTCTTTAATAGGTGTTTTAAATTCAGTATTCTTATGAGCTCAACAAACTCCAATGCTGTAATACCACAAATTGCACTTTTGTTACACTTCTGTTATTATATGCTTTATTTACTGTTTGCTGTCACACCAACCCTCAATTATTTGAAATCAATGATTAACTCACCAGTCAGTATTAGTTTGCTTTATACTTTTTGTTTAATCTTACCTGTACACCCCCACTCTATTTCAAATTAAATGAAGCCTGAATTTATCCTGTGTTTTGACTGCTACCGGATATTTTGCTTGAATGTGCTGAATATATTCTTCACTAGAGAACTGCACCTCAGCAAAGCACTCAGTTATTGCCTTATTCTTTGATCAGTTCCCTAATCCAGCATGTCATTCACACACTGCATCTATACCGCCAATTAAACTCGTTATACCTTTGCTTTTGCTCCTTTATCTTCCCCCATTAGATTTAGCTGACATGAAATTTTAGCATATGGAAAGAAAACCAATGTGTAAGCTTAGCTCAAAAGGATCACTGCTTTTTTTTCTCTCTGGACCAGAAAAACATAAACATATGAAATTCCCTGGCCCACAATACCTGGAACCAATAGACCAAACAAAACTGACAAATCTTTCAGCGCAGGTGAGGAGAGTCAAAGCCAAGTGATCATATGGCATGTTATTTGGAAATTCACAAAACGACTAGAAGCACATTGGGTACATACAAATGAATAAGGATCACCACAACAAAACTGGAACAATGCCAATAATTGCTGTTTTGACAAATGGGAATTTATGATTTTTTAAAGGGCATGTTGCTTTACAGAATTGACTTCTTTATTTGGTAGACCCATTGCATTTAATACTGCTGAAGTTATGTTCTTTGAATTTCTAGCAATTGATGTTTGAATGTAGTTAGGAATGTACAAATTTAGTAGGAAATGCATAAGTGTGCGCTCAGAAAATAAACAGCAATTTGTAATTTTGCCCTGCCTTTAATTTTGGAGCTCAAAAGTTATTGAATGAAATTTATTTGTTTGATTTGTTTGATTTGTTGATTTTCTAAACTAACTGGCAAATAATATTTTACAGATTTTAACCTTACATAACTCATTGGGTGCAATTTAATATTTTGTTGCAGCAATGTGCTGTCTTGTCACTACTAAAAGGTGTGTTTAGCTTTTATAGAAATTCACAGTCTGCTATTGAGTTGCATTGAATTTGTATGCTACAGAACATTCTGTTGGACCAATTTAGTACCAACATACCATCAATGCAATAGGTTAGCCAAAAAATTATGGTTAACTATACTGCTCACCATAAAAAAAGGAAAGCTCCTATTGAGAGGTTTCTCCTCTGTGGTTATAGATCTTTTTCATATGGTTTTCAAATAACAAAGAAAAAAATGCTTTTAAGTTTGAGGGAGGACTTGATTCTCCAGCTTTATTTTGTATTCCTGAATTTATGATAAATAGCATAAGTTTAAAATAAGAATAAAACATTCTAAAGATGATGCCAACTGTAACCACTTGTACCAGCTGGTATTGCCTGTCTGTCTGTTACTGGTTGCATGCAATCGGTGATTTCATTTCATTTGTGGGTAACACTGGAATATATTATTTTTCCTGTTGTAATGTCCTCCTAAAAAAGCATGGGGTAAAGTTTCCATAGACATTTTCCTGATTTCTTGCTGAAATTTGGATACAGGAATGGCAGAAGCACTTTAGAAATATTTTGCATAGCTGAAAACATGTCTAAACATTCTCTGAACTCGTTGCAAATCTTCTGGCAAAGTCACAGGAGTGGCTCTCATGGAAATTAGACCCTCGTGTATATATACCTAAACCATCAGCAGATAACATTGGAAATACACAGCAAGTCCAATTAGCATCTTGAACAAGACAATGCAGCTTAATGTTTCAGATGGAGAACCTTTGACTTCTAACCTGTCCTTTTGCAAATGCTTAACAGACTTGTCATTTATTTCCAATTATTTTTACATTTCCACTATTTACATGTTTTTCTTTTAATCTCTAATGTATGTTTGTGCATCTGAACGTTTGCATCTTGAGGTGGGAATTGGGAAAGGGAAAGAGGTTGATCAGTGAAGAAAAGAGAATGACATGTTTCACACTGATACAGATGGGGATTAAATTGCATCCAAGGGATTTAATGAACAGTGTATTCATTATTTGATGCAATGAGTAAACCAAAGCCAACAATTGCATTTATTCACAGCCCTTTATGATAATGCCAAACTTTAAAATGATAAGTTGTGTAATTTTAAAATGTGAAGTTTTAAATTTTTTTAATAACAGCTACTGGCTGCTGGCTTTGATGTTCTAACTGTAAGTGATGTATATTTTAACCACTTTGCTGCAGAAGTCATAAAAGTTCACTCAAAGTGTAATGATGTGTTGTAAACTTAATAAAAAGTTAAATCCTTAAAAATCCATTTTTATCTGTTTCTGTGTTATTACCGCAAACTTTAAAACAACATTCAAACTGCACTGTTATCATTTTCAACAAAATGTAAATTTTGAAAGTTTTGTCAAATTATTTTAAAATTATATGCAATGGTCAGAGTGAACATAGAAGTTTTTACAATTTTTTTAAATGAGAAATATAAAATAAGTTTATGGATTTATTAAGCTGATGTTGTGCCTCAAAACCTTCTGCTCATCCCTTAGCTGGACTGGGTTCATATCTGTCCTCCTTAGGAATTGAGAACACTCAGTGAGCTGTGAAAAATAAAAGCCAATGTACGTTGTACTTACAGTTGATTACTATCTCATTAAGTCCCTGTTCCATTTGGGCAAGGAACATCCTTTTCGGTAAAGGTCCTCAACAGAATGTAAGATCTGATCCCAAAATATGCAATGGTCTTAATTAATCTGTAACTGAGTAACAATTATTTTGTCTAACAGATATTGTACATTGGACAGATTGTAAAGACAGCTACATGTTCTTTCCTGAATCCTATTATACCCAGCATTTATATGGAAAAAATGCAAGCAAAGGGTAGTACATATCATCTTTCCTCCTCTTTCTTTGTCTCTTTCTGTGGAGTGGCCTCCAAACAAGAACAATGTAAAGAATTTCTGAATGGCATTTATCCCTCTATTAAATTGTCCATACAATGAAATAACCCTGTTAAGTCATAACTGCGAGTAAGGAAAATAGCTCTCTCACACTGAGAATGCATAACGGCACTGACAGTCATTCACATTCACTATCCTGTCCAATCACTGAGTAGACATGGAGGTTATCGGGTCACTGGTAAACAGAGACCATCCCATTTACAGGAGAGAAGGCTGTCACATTGAAAAAGTAGCATATCAAGAAGGCCCTACAGGATAATGGGTATCACCTTAAGGCCATGTCAACAAAGATTTTCCAAACCTGTTAAATAATTGTTTTCTCTTGCCTGATAATGAATCTTTCTGTAAATATGCTACAAATAATCCTGATAAACTACTGAAAGCTAAGTTTTAGCGCATTAGTGAAATCTTTGTTTGCAGGAATTCAGTTTAGCAAACAAAGTCAACTCTGTCAATCTTCATGAAATGATCTATCCCAATACAGCAGGAACCTTTTTTTAAGATATGTAATCCTTACACGTGTACAAATCCTGATAAAACTACAAAAACAATAAAATTATGTCAGCATTATTAAAGATTTGATAAAATCTCAGTAACCTTGGTGAAGGTCCCATGAGGTGGAAATGTTAGAAGCTGTGGTATGGTTGCAAGTACCATAGTCTTCTCTAATGAAAATAAGACTAAGTGAACATAAGGACATGGACTCCGAAACTTGCAGGGACAAACTGTGAGAGTAATATGTCGGGGAGAAAGAGCAGGAGGGACAGACTTGGCAGAATGTAATGGACCCCGGGAACCTTGACTGTACCTGATAAATTCAAATGATTCCCTAAATCTGAGGAATGAAGTCTCATTAAGTATTGTGGTCACAGAGTTGCACCCCTGGAGCAGGTTACTTGGACTCCAGAAAACTGCTGTGGTTAAACCAGAAGACCATTCATACCATGGGATCAGGTTTCACATTTCTGCTACAGTAACCTCATCCAGACCCTCTCCTATTCGTTATGTGGGGCAAGTAGGAGGATGTGCGGATGTTAAGATTATCCACGCAGAAACCAGATGCCTTATTTAGATAAGCAGACCTAAGAATTTGGGTCTACTCTAATTTGAGTTTAACACACACTTTTAGAGATTTGTGAAGAAAAATATGTACAGGAATCAGGTGAGGTAAAACACAAACAATTTTAGTATTAAATGATGACTAGAATAAAATGGATTTCTGTAATTGAAGAATACAATATAGTACTATTCATAGCTCCAATTCCCAGTAAGGATGTATTCTGAATATAAATTTGAACCTAACTATATTCTTTGGGCCAAGATGTTCCTTTCAATAAATAAATGGAGTTGGTATGTATATGGGAGATTTTGGTCTTTTTCTCTATATTGTGTATGTGTATCATCATTTTGAATTTAATAAGCCAAATATTTGAATGTTTTGTTTGCATTAGGCTTCATTAGTTGAAAGAAGACTTATGAAATATATGTGTTTCTTGCTTGGATTTTGTAATGTTATTTCTGTGTAACCTATCAGACTTATTTGATGCATATTGCAGCCTGATGGGTAAGCCTTCAATGTATCCCTTGAATAAAAACAAAGTGTTGGAGAAACTCAAGACTGGCAGCATCTGTGGAGAGAGAAACAGAGTTAATGTTTCGAGGTAAGAGTTAAGACTCTTCTTCAGAAGAAGAGTCCATATTAGTCTTGAAATGGTAACTCTATTTCTCCCTCCATATATTGCCAGATGTGAGTTTCTTCTGCACGTTCTGTTTTTTCTTATTTCAGATTTCTAGCATCTGCAATGTTTTGCTTTTTTTTTGAAGGTATCTTATGAGACTTGGTCTAGTTGGTGTTATCATTTTCTGTTCGTAGAGAAATATATCTCATTGAGGCTTCTGTTTTCATGGCAGTCAGGCAGATCTATGAAGATGGTTCATGTATTTCCATTGACTTTCTGGAATACCTGAAGTTCCCTCTACCAACTTCTCACTTTTTTGTTTCCCACTGAATGTAAATGTAGTCCGACAATATTTGAGGCCACTCAACTCTGACTTCAAAAATAATTTAGATGCCCTTTAGTAGACACAACCTATCCAATACGCCATCATCATATCAAAATTATTAAAAACAATGAACTAGTTAGAATGTTCTAAATATAGTGTTACAGGTTGATCTGTAATTTCACAAGATCTATTAATTGAGATTTCTTTGTGAAGAATTTTGCTAGAGCACTAACTGTAGGATTGTAAGTTTCTGTTTTAGTTTTCCTTCTTGGAAGTTACAATCTCTTTATCTCATTGGAATGTTTATCCAATGCATTCTAATACTGCAACCCTAATTTCATTGACCTGGAAGAACTTTGCTTATATTAGGAAGCACAAAAACAGTGCTATTTGAAATGTAAATTTAAATAATGCATGAACAAATGAAGAAATATATAAATGTATAAATTTAATGAAGTTTTATCTACCACTGCAGCAAAGTGGGAAATCCTCATTTCAGCAGATTCAAAATTATTTTTCTCGTCCATTGGATCATTTTTGTTTTTTAGTATGCAACATGCCTACTATGAATGGAGAAGTCCACTATTCTTGTCTTTGTTCCTTTGCTATTCTCTTACTGTAGGAGTTGTTTATGACACCATCATGCTTAAACACCAGTGCATCTGCGGTAACCACAGCATTCACCCTGAACATCCTGGAAGAATACAAAGCATCTGGTCAAGGTTGCAGGAAGCAGGATTGCTTAGCATTTGTGAGGTGAGTTGGTATACAAACAATCACTAATTTTCACGTTGTGAAGCTGTGATCTCAAACTATAGACTAGTTGATATAAATTTGTAAAATTCTTGAATATTTTTCACAGATCAAACATTTCAAGAGTTAAGTGATGAAACTTTCTGGCAGAGCCTGCAATCACTTGAATTGATTTGCATTGACATGCAATATCTACTGAATGTTAATGTTCCATGGATCTTAAAGGAGATGCTCGAGATATTTAACTATATGTTTTACTTAATAGTAGATTGCTAACAATCTTTTTTTTTAACATTTACAGAAAGCCACTGTTGCATTTATACTTTGAGCCTCCATTAAGTGAATTTCTCAAATGTTATTCATAAAGGTTGTGTTGACCATGAATCAGGACCTCAGTTGTGAGTGCTGATGTGTTTTGTCGTCAAAGTACATTTAAATTTATGCAGTGTGGAACCAACATCACCAGATATTAAAAAGGTTGCTAATTAGAGTTTACAAGGATTTTCCTGGATGGAATTTACAAGAGAAAAAGCAAAGTAACTGCGACTCAAACAGCTGTTACTTAATGGAGAGGCCTTCCCACATGAAAGTACCAACAGAACCTGGATTCTGGAAGCCCTGACCTCCACCATTTTTTTACTGGAGTGCAAAATTAGGGTCATAGTAAATTTGCACATCGTTGGTTCCTGGAGGAAACTACCTGTATAAATCAATGCACAGATTAAGCCTGGGAGGAGCAGGGTTTGGGGGAAAGCTAGGGTAGCCTTGAGAGAGGCTCTGAAGAAGGCTCACTGGACCCAAAACGTTAATTCTGCTTCCTTTCCACAGATGCTGCCAGACCTGCTGAGTTTTTCCAGCAATTTCTGTTTTTTGTAGCCTTGAGAAAGATCAGGTAAACATTATATTTTTTTAAATATAATGATAAATGTATGTAAAAAGTTTGTAAACTCATTGAAACTGACAAAGCTTTTGAGGAACTGCCAAGATGTCCAAGAGCTGTCAAAGCTACCAAAGATCGACCAAAACTTATTGGAACATTGACAAGGGGTCTAGTTCTCCAAGGCTTTAAAAATTTTTTTTAGAAGTGTGGGTTTTTTAAAAAATGTAGTGATTTTTATACCCATCTGTTGGCATAAAGTTGAGGTTTATCATTATCAGATTGGAGTGCATGACTGATTTGACGTCCAAGCATTACCACAGAGGTGCCTGAGCAGTGAAAAATTGGATTGTCAGTTCCAAGTGCTTATAGAATAGAAATGTTTGTTGTTATAGAAAAGGAATAAGTAATTAAGTTAAATATTTGTTTTCATAAGAAATTATTTTTCGGAATCTGATTGGGGTTTTATTCATCAAGGGGGGATATTTCAAATAATATGGTGTCATGCATGGACCACTTACTTTTTGTCACCATGGGTCCTGAGGTTTGACCATGGTGGACAAAAGAGGAACTGGCAGAAAGGAATAAGGAAAAGTGGGATTGGTTTGGGGGTCATGGATTGGCATGAATTAGTAATAAGTTTGCTCAGTGACTATAAAGGCTTGTGGAAATGAATGGGAGACATAGGCTGACAAAGATGTTTTAAGGAGCTGAGAGGAATGATAGGGGGCATTGAGTGGCATGGGTGTATGAGAGACCAAAGCAGGTAGGTAGTGTGTCATTGAGTGGTATGGAGGGAATGGGTGGCTGTGAGAGTGATTGGCATGAAATCTGTAAAGGGCCATTGAAGGTGAAAAGATAACCTGATGGGCATGAGGGATCATTGGGATGAATGGTGACATGACATGGCATAGTTTGGCATGGATGGACATTGGGAGAGTGTGAGAGGTGAGAGTGGGTGAGAATTGGAGACTTGAGTTTTATTTTATCTTTATCATTTTTTAATAACTCTTGTGCTCCAAGGCAGTCACACTTCGATACTGGCAGCATCAGTTCTTACTCAGGGTCACTTGACTGGATACCCAGGGAACCCTGCTACCCCAAAACAGAATTCTGTGTTTCCAGCCTATAATTGATTACTGTACTTTATACAGTTTGGCCAGTAATATTGCCAAAATAATTAGGTTTATTTTAACTTCTGTTTTATAATTTGTGATATTAATTACAAACACTTTCACAAAAATAAGAATTCTGATCCGGTATTTTTATTTCTCAGTGTGTATGATTTGACTATGTAAGTGACTGTTTAATGTGATAAATACTGACCACGTCAGACGATCTTCAAACCATTCATACTCTATAGTTCTGGTCCATAAATCCATTGGTTATGAATCTGTAATGGAAATGTCTTACTGCTTGGATGAAAAATATTCAAGAATTTTAATGTTTGTCTCTACTGACAATATCCTTGCCATAGACGATGTTGGTAGTCGCCCATTTCATTCAGACAGACAGTCGTTTTTGTTTTCAGTTTTTCAATTTGACATTTTGTCAGTTGGTGTATTTATAAATGTCTTTCTGATAGTAGTTAAGAAACTCACCATTTTGCTCCTAAAGCTGATTGCAACATGTGGTGGACCCATAACATGCACCCAAATGTGAAATGCAGAAGCTCACTGAATGTGGAGCCTCTGGTCCCATGCCCCTCAAATCAGTGAACTGTAGATTCCAACTCAGTGTCTCAGTGTAACTCACTTGTTGGAACCCAGGAAAATATGTATGGTTCTGGCATGGACCTCA
The DNA here is from genome assembly GCA_024137785.1 of Ginglymostoma cirratum. Classification (NCBI taxonomy): domain Eukaryota; kingdom Metazoa; phylum Chordata; class Chondrichthyes; order Orectolobiformes; family Ginglymostomatidae; genus Ginglymostoma; species Ginglymostoma cirratum. Next base: position 26,483,727 of record JAHRHZ010000013.1, read on the forward strand.
CACAGAGACAATTTCTAGAGGTGAGATGAATAGGAATGGAAAGGGAACAAATGATGGCTGACACAGGCCTGATTTAAAGACAGGAGGTACTTTTTTTGTCTCCTATATGAAAATGAACGTAATTTTTAAAATAAAATCTTGCCCCTTCTCTGATGCCCAGCACTGCTCAATTGAAGAACAACCCAGAAGAACTAAGTGAACCATGGGTTTTTCTGTTAAGCCGCTGATATTCATACTTTAGGGACGTATCACTGTCGATTTAGGCTCTAGGCCAGCGTATTGGAATTCACTGTCTGTCAAGTTGGCAGCTGATGCACTTTCAGGAGAGATTATTCCCAGAAATAAAAAAAAACTGGGAGAAGGCCAACTTCAATTGGTGAGAACAGATCTGGCCGAGATAAATTGGCCTCAACGATTAGCAGGAAAACCTATATAGGAACAATGGTTTTTTTTAAAAAAAGAGATCATTCGGGTGCAGTCAAAATATGTTTCCACAAGAGGGAAATGTTTAAAAAAAAAGTCAAGAGCTTCCTGGCAAACTAGATTAAATATTAAATGAAGTAGAAAAAGGGTGCATGTAACAGAAATTGCAAAGAAAAATGAGACTGTACCTTACTGTTGATTGTAGAGATTGTAATGAAAGTAGCCAGATGGACCTGATAGAATATGAGTTCCCTGAATGGGATTGTTAATCTGGTGCAGTCAGGGAGCCCTGGCTGACAGACATAAATAGGAGTGTCAGACATTCTGATACTCTGACAGCTGGCTCTGAAGGAGATGGATCAGTGTCAAGGAGGGTGACTTGGTGATGGGTTATTGGCCTTTGTGAAGTTATTTCATTGATAATTCAGGCAGGACTATGTGAGACACATTTGACAATACCAGGAAAAATGTGACTATGAAATTGTGAAGGCAGTGACCATAATCTACCAATCGGACATGGATACATGGATGTTGCAGGAGATTGGATAATTGCAAATGTTATAGCTTTATCCAGTAAATCACAGAATCACTACAGTGTGGAAGCTGGCCATTCAGCCCCACACTGACCCTCTAAACAGCATCCCACCCAGATCCACCCCTCCCCACCTTATTCCTGTAACCCTGCATTTCCCATGGCTACTCCACCTAACCTGTACATCATTAGACAGTGAGAAGAAACCGGAGCACCCAAAGGAAACCCATGCAGACACATGTGCAAACTCCATTCTGTTAGTCACCCGAGGAGGGAATCAAACCCAGGTCCCTGGCACTGTGAGGCAGCAGTGCTAACCACTGATTTAAGGACATTACTAGCAACTATAGGCCGGTTAGTTCAAACACAGTCATGGAAAAACTTGTACAAATAATAATTTAGGCTAGAATTAACAGTCACTCAGAGATATGTGGATTAATTTAGGAAAGCTAGTTTGAATTTGTTAATGGCAAATAGTATTTTACTAAAGCGGTTGATCTTTTTAACAAAGTAATGAAGAAGGCTGATGAGGGTAAATGATATATATGGGCTTTCAAAAGATCACCGATAAAATAGACAAAACAGACTTGTCAGCAAAGTTAGAGCACATGGAATAAAAGTGATTGCATCAGTGACAAGCAATAGAATGGTGTATAGTTAATTTTCAGAATAGAGAAAGGTAGATACAGGCATTTTTCAATGCTTTCTCTTAAGACCACTGCTTTTCTTAATTGCATATTAATAAGCATGACTTTATTAGAGTGCAACTTTAAAATTTGCAGAATAAACAAACTTGAAAATATTGTGAACTATAAGCATAGTGATAAACTTCAAGAGGACATAGACCAGCTGGTGGAACGGGTGAAAAATTGACAGATGATATTTAATGCATGGTAGTATGTGGTGAATCTTTTTTTTTTAGGAGGAATAACGAAAGGCAACATAAATAAAAGATACAATTCTAAAGTGATTGAAGAGCAGAAGATGTTTGAGCATAAATTGTTGAATGTGGTAGGGCAGCTTGAGGAACAGTTAATAATGTATGGGATTCTAGGCTTTATAAATAAGGACATACAAAAGCAAGGAAGCTATGAAAAATGTGTACGAACCCCAGTTAAGCTTCAGTTGAAGAATTGTGCCGAGTTTTGGGCAGTTCATCTTAAGAGATGCATTAGAGAGGCTACACAAAGAGAAATGAAAATGGCTCCAGAGATGAGAAATGTCAGATACGTGGATAGATTGGAGAAGTTGGAGTTGTCTTCCTTGGAGAAAATAAATTTAAATGAAGATTAGATACAGGTGTTCATGATGATGAGGGATCTGGACTGAGTGCATAGGGTAAAGCTGTTTGTGTGTGAAGATGATTCAACAGCCCAAGACCGTTGATTTAAAGTGACTAGCTAAGAAGCAATGGTGACATGAGGAAGATTTTCTTGGACTCAGTATGCGGTTAGGATCTGGAATGTACTACCTCAGGTAATGGCGGAGTTAGATTCAATAACTGCTTTTGAAGGAGCATTGGAGAATTATTTGAAGAGAAAACATTTGTGGGATTAGAGAGAACAGGCATGAGAGTGAACTAGATGATTTGCCTTTGCTGACAGCTGGCACAGGCACAATGGGCCAAATGGTCTCATTGTGTGCTCTAACTATTTTATGATTCACTAACTCTTCATTTGTTTCCCCACTTTGGTATTCAGAAATAATGGTGGAAGGGAGCTCATTTTTCTATGCGAGATAAAAGGTACTGCAGATGCTGGAGAATCCGACATAACAAGGTGTGGGGCTGGATGAACACAGCAGGCCAAGCAGCATCATAGGAGCAGGAAAGCTTGACGTTTCGGGCCGAGACCCTTCATCAGAAATGGGGGAGGGGAAGAGGGTTCTGAAATAAATAGGGAGAGAGGTGGAGGTGGATAGAAGATGGATAGAGGAGGGGATAGGTGGAGAGGAGGCAGACAAGTCGAAGGGGCGGGGATGGAGTCAGTAAGGGTGAGTGTAGGTGGGGGGTAGGGAGGAGATAGGTCAGTCCAGGGAGGACGGACAGGTCAAGGGGGCGGGATGAGGTTAGTAGATAGGAGATGGGGGTGGGGCTTGAGGTGGGAGGAGGGGATAGGTGAGAGGAAGGACAGGTGAGGGAGGCGGAGATGAGCTGGGCTGGTTTTGGGATGCAGTGGGGGGAGGGGAGATTTTGAAGCTTGTGAGATCCACATTGATACCATTGGGCTGCAGGGTTCCCAGGCTGAATATGATTTGCTGTTCCTACAGCCTTTGGGTGGCATCAATGTCGCATTGCAGGAGGCCCAGGATGGACATGTCGTCTGAGGAATGGGAGGGGGAGTTGAAATGGTTCGCGACTGGGAGGTGCAGTTGTTTGTTGCGAACTGAGCGCAGGTGTTCTGCAAAGCGGTCGCCAAGCCTCCGCTTGGTTTCCCAGATGTAGAGGAAGCCACAACGGGTACAGCGGATGCAGTATACCACATTGGCAGATGTGCAGGTGAACATCTGCCTGATGTGGAAAGTCTTCTTGGGGCCTGGGATTGGGGTGAGGGAGGAGGTGTGGGGGCAGGTGTAGCACTTCCTGCGGCCAATTCCTTCGCCTCCGCCACATCTGCTCCCAGGATGAGACATTCCACTCCCGCACATCTCAGATGTCCTCATTCTTCAAGGACAGCAACTTCCCCCCACAGTGGTCGAGAACGCCCTCGACCGTGTGTCCCGCATTTCCCGTAACTCATCCCTCACACCCGTCCCCGCAATGATAACCAAAAAAGAATCCCCCTCGTCCTCATGTACCACCCCACCAGCCTCCGGATCCAACGCATCATCCTCCGACACTTCCGCCATCTGCAATCTGACCCCACCATCAAACACATTTTTCCCTCCCCACACTTATCTGCTTTCCGGAGGGACCACTCCCTCTGCGACTCCCTTGTCCGCTCCACACTCCCCTCCAGCCCCACCACACCCGGCACTTTTCCCTGCAACCGCAGGAAGTGCTACACCTGCATCCACACCTCCTCCCTCACCCCAATCCCAGGCCCCAAGAAGACTTTCCACATCAGGCAGATGTTCACCTGCACATCTGCCAATGTGGTATACTCAATCCGCTCTACCCGTTGTGGCTTCCTCAACATCGGGGAAACCAAGTGGAGGCTTGGGGACCGCTTTGCAGAACACCTACGCTCAGTTCGCAACAAACAACTGCACCTCCCAGTCGCGAATCATTTCAACTCCCCCTCCCATTCCTCAGACGACATGTCCATCCTGGGCCTCCTGCAATGCCACAGTGATGCCACCCGAAGGCTGCAGGAACAGCAAATCATATTCAGCCTGGGAACCCTGCAGCCCAATGGCATCAATGTGGATTTCACAAGCTTCAAAATCTCCCCTCCCCCAACCGCATCCCAAAACCAGTCCAGCTCATCTCCGCCTCCCTCACCTGTCCTTCCTCTCACCTATCCCCTCCCCCCACCTCAAGCCCCACCCCCATCTCCTATCTACTAACCTCATCCCGCCCCCATGACCTGTCCGTCCTCCCTGGACTGACCTATCTCCTCCCTACCCCCCACCTACACTCACCTTTACTGGCTCCATCCCCGCCCCTTCGACTTTTCTGCCTCCTCTCCACCTATCCTCTCTATCCATCTTCTATCCGCCTCCCCCTCTCTCCCTATTTATTTCAGAACCCTCTTCCCCTCCCCCATTTCTGATGAAGGGTCTAGGCCCGAAACGTCAAGCTTTCCTGCTCCTGTGATGCTGCTTGGCCTGCTGTGTTCATCCAGCCCCACACCTTGTTATCTGATTTTTCTATGCAGTGTCTTCACCGAAAAAGAATTTTATGTCACCATGTTTTGCTTCTCTCGCTCTCTCTCTCTCAGTCAGAATTGGGATACGTTCAACAGGTTTCTATCAGGTATTACCAAGTTGATACAACAGAGCTTAATTTCAAAATACAATTTTGACTCAAATGGGATAAAATTTAACTTATTGTGCTTGTTGAGACGCTACCAGAATTGGTTTCACACCACTTTTGATTGTATCCTCTATTGAATTCAGTGGTGAATGATAGTTGGAAACATTTCAGTCAAGTAAAATAAAATGAAGAATTGCAGATGCTGGAAATCTGAAACAAAGACAGTAATTGCTGTAGAAACTCAACAGGCCTAGCAGCAAATGTGAAGAAAAAGCAGAGCTAACATTTTAAATGGATCTGTAGAAGGGTCATTGGACTTGAAATTTTAACTCTGCTTTCTCTCCTCAGATGCTACCATGCCTGCTAAGTTTCTCCAGCAATTTCTGTTTTTATTTAAAACAAGTGATCTGGCTTGACCCTGGGAATTTCCTGCTGAGCACATTACATTAGAATTTTGTACCCATATGTAACTTCTGTGTTATTCAGTTTGGTTACTCTGTTAAAAGTAGAAGACATGCAAAATCTCTACCATCTGGTTATTATGATGAGCAATATGTTGGAATGCAGTGAGAACCTAACACTGTGATTTGCTATAAAATTGTGGACGTATTTTGGGATAACAAATTAATATGTAGGTTTAATCACATTCTCCATAAGAGTAACAATTGTTTATAAGGTTGTGTGGGTTGCTGGCTGAATGGATGTTTTGCTGTTTTATTCCTTTAGCAAATCCGAGGTCGAAAAGCCACTTTGGAGGAAATACAGATGGTACACTCTGAATATCATTCACTGCTCTTTGGTACTAACCTCCTCAACAGACAAAAGCTGGACACAAGGAAGCTGCTAGGTTTGTATAGCCTCGTTCTATGGATAGCACACATTCTATAATTTTCATCAGTCATTGCTAGTGTCAGCCTAAAGCATTCAGCAAGGAGTGTAACAAATTGTCACTTGACTCAACATATTTATCAAAATTTAGGATTATTCTTTTATTGTCTGTTTCCATTTTAGAGCGGTGGTATTAATTACAGTAAAATGTGTGCCAGTTCTTTTAAGGTAGAACCTGAACTTTGAAGGTGGCTCTGTAGATATTCAGAACAATCTCAGCAGAGGGTCTCAGGAAAGTTGGCAGTGGGATGGAATTTGTTTATGAGTCAAGGACTCTTTCCATTGCCATAAAAAAATTCCTGGCTTTTTTTTATGACAAGTCTCCAATTGCCTCTTTAGGGATCATTTCAAAAACTACACAATACCTGAATCAGTTGGGTGGAGCATGCATCACTGAACCCTAGTAGCTCATCTCATGATCTTAATCAAGATAACAAGTGCCAGAGCATCAGGAGAATGGGATGATAAATAAACTGATGGCATTTTCAGGTCATGCTATTGAATTTAGTCCAGCCAGAGTGAATTAAAATCATCTCCTAAAAGCACTGTGCAAATCTGTACTCAAGATGTTAGCTTTTCTTCAGCAGTGTGGGTAATGGCCAGTAAGTTGGAGAAATACTGTGAGAATTAAAAAATAAAACTCTCAACATTGAGAACAAAATTCCAAATTTCCATCTTAGCCTTTAAATGATGACTTCAGAATCTCGCTATGAAGTGGTGACTACTTTATTTCCATGCATTTATGTTTCATTATTGGCTAACCTCACCCCATCTCTATGCATCTCCCTATTCCCTTCTCCTCCCCTGAGAAACTAGACAACATAAATTCCCAAATTAAGAGTCTGAGTGATCATCTGGCAGCAGCAGCTCACCACTTGCTAATCCAGGCCGAAATCCAACTGTCCCTCCATCACAATGTCCCAGTATATTCCATGGATACGGTACTCCACTGCCGTTTGTCCAGCCAAGTTGGCATTGGCAAACCACCAGCATCACCACTAGATTACTACCAGTCCAACTTACATGCACTTCAGTCCTTCAGAACTTCACTGTGGAACTCAAGGAGACCTACAACCTTCATGCTTCTGATGGGTTGCTTTACATGCAGGGATATATATGCATCTTGTACAATGATATAAGATCCATCTTATGGCTCTGAACTTCATGTCCTAGCACTCACTTAGTTTTACCTTAATTGGACACTGTCAGCCTCTGTCTCTTGCATTTTTTTTAGCACTTTGGAAGAAGTGGCAGCTTATCACTGTTTGGAGCACTAAACAATCAAGGGGACGGACATACCACATTGATGTCACACCCTCTACATGTGCCAGTATCTTACATGATAAACGCCCTGCATGTGCTTCAACCAAATGTATGAAAATGAAAGGTGACCAGTCCCTAGTGGGGTCAAGAGGTGATATGGTCAGTCAAGAATGGCCCTTCAGTCAGACAAGGGACTTGACTGATTGCAGTCTAGGGTTTGCACAATGGTGAGTTGTGCCAATGAGGTGTGAACAGTCTAGGATTACGGGTAGAATGGTCTGGGTGCTGTGAAAATATCAGGCTAAGGGATGGGCTGTGTTTTCTTACAATGAGACAAAGCGAGAGCTTGAGTATGATGAAAGTGAATAAAAGAGCATTTAGTGATGAAGCAAATGTCGGAGAGGTGATAAGGTGTCACAGATAGTGAGAAGCGATTACAGAGATTGAGAAGGGTTTACGGTTTGGGAGGATGAGGTGGGTGAGAGCCATTGAGTGGACATGATGCATGCAATAGTGAGAGTTGTTGTCCATGTGCTTTGGTGTGAGATAAATATGCAGTGACAGAGTTAGACTGATTGGTGGCCTTTTAAGTGTAAGTCAGGAGAGAGGGAGAGAATGGTGGCACTTACCTTTCTGAAATTTAGAAGACCATTAACATTCTTCCAGCACTGCTGTATATAGTGCTTCACTTGGGTTACTGTGCTGACCAAGGCTTCTATCTCTGCCCAGGTTATCAGAGTCTGGTGGTGCAGCCTACTTTGCTGGTCAGCGTGAAAAGGATTGCCTTCACCACCCCATTCCCCAGTACTTCCAGGTCTCTGTCAGTGAAGTGTGGTGCCAGCCTTGATTTCAAAGTCATGCCCTTGGTAGTATTACTAGAGTATCAGTGTGTGAGAAAATGCTTCGTCAAAAAAAAAATAAAATTCTGCCCAATATTTTTGTTACTATATCACTACAATAATCCCGCAGTGAATGTATTAGATCAGTTGTAGAATATATTTCCCTGCAGACTAAGACGATGTGTGTTTTCACTTGTAATTCTTTCTTGGAAGTATACTTACTATTTTATTTTACTACAAGTGATGCAAAAAGCAGAGTAATTGAAGGAATACAAAACAAAAAAAAATGAAATAATGCATGCCATGAGCAATTCTATTTAAAAGGATACAACCCAACTGGCTAACTAATGTCCTTCAGGGAAAGGAAGCTGCCACACTGACCCAGTTTGGCCTATGCATGACTCTAGCCGCACACGTATGGTTGATTCTTAATGCCCTTAGGGAAATCAATGATGGATAACAAATGCTGCCATGACTGCATTGCCCAGATTCCATAAACAAACAACATAAATTTTGTTGCAATTTGGTTAAATAATAAACAATGAGAAACGCATATTTTATTATTTTATTTAAGAAACCTGGATGAGGGATCCAAGTACAAAGTGAAGGAAACTATCAAGGTTCAAAGGTATTGGTACCAGATTAAATCAATTAAGAACATATAAATGCCAAAAAGGTCTAAAGAACTGTGATATAATTACCAACACCATCCCCCACTCTCCCATGGATTGGCACCTTGCCAATGAGCATCCTGTTAACAAACGTATAAAAAAAACCTTCTAAAACATTTGTGTGTATTTGCTGATCCTGCTAGTGCCCAATATTGCCAACAAAAGTGCCATGTTAATTCCTGGATTGAAAATGTTGTGTCTCCTAACTTGATCCATGCAAGCATACAGTGACTGGTAATAGCCTCACTTCCCTCTGTGTAGGACCCAAACACTTATCTTTCCAATTTCAAGTGAGACTGAAGTTGAAAATAATTTTTTAATCTACTTTATTGGGATACTTCAGCCCCATTTTAAACCTCTTGATTTTTTTCAGGTGCTTCAGGTCTTACTAGGTTGGCTTCATCCTGGTGGCAGGGATCCCACTGGTAGCCCACGTTACAAAGCAAACTAGTTTAACCCAAACAAATTGATATTCAAAGTGATGGAAGTTAGAAGTTTTGTATCACAGCTACTCTGCCAACTAGAGGAAAGTCCAGTCCTATATACAATAAGGCAGCACCTTTGGGCAAGGAAGGGAGAAAATCACTATAATTTTAAATTCCAACATGTGTTGATCTTGTGATATAAACAAGTGTATAATGGGCATCTGTAAAATGAACAGAAAATATTCCACATGAGCTCAACCTTGAAATGAACATCTTGTGAGGTTATGCAGACTTGAATGTTTTCTGTACCCCGTTCTTTTCCACCAAGTTTCCTCTGTTTATGACATGGAACTTGGCTTCTGAAATTTAAAGAATGCAAAACTGAACTTGCAATAATTAAGACTACTTATTCTTTTCCTTCCTCACCTAGGTTCTGTCACGCAAAATTTCTTCACTGCTCTCCCTTGTGGGGGTCTTGGAGTAAGTATAACTTTTGTTGCTGTTCATTCTATATGTTAGATTCTTTTAAAAAAATGTTCTGTGCACTGTATTAAGTCTTAGTCAGGCTTTCATTAAAGTCTGACAGCTGGAGAATTCCCCCAACTATTCTCAAGCAAAACATTGGTTGCTCAGTGAGTCACCGAAACAATGTTCTTGAATATTTAACCCCAGATGGAAAAGACATCACTTGTTCACCCTCTATTTGACGTTTTGTGCTGTCTTTTCTTCTATTATTTACAAGTATATTCGCACATTAAATTTTAAGAAACCTCAGTGATGCAGCATTAACTCAAAAAGAATCTCTTAAAGTTGTGCTTCCCTCAAATTTCCACCCCCCCCGCCCCCTCTAACCTTTAATGGAACTGAAGGCTGACCTCACCATTCAGTGAACAGGAAGTGGCAGTCATTGCACTGATGATTTACAAACTTGTGGAAATATTTATCTTGTGATATATCTTACAACAGCAATAAAAAGAAAGCTCTTAGTGACTCATCCTGAAGTAAGAGATATAATAAAACTTTGGAATTTAAATTTTGACTTCTTGACGTTCCCCCCATCCCAAAAAAGTAATGAGGACAATAAAGCATCTTATGATTAGATGGCGAGGGCCAGGCTGCAGAAATAACAAAAACCCACAAGTATGTTGAGTGTAATGATTGCCCTATGTTGGGAAATATCTGAATGTATATGCAAAAATAAGTGAGAAAACCATCATCTAGTTGCATTACAAACAATGCATATTAAGCTGAAGAATGTACATCAGTAATTGCTGCAAGCCTCCTCAATCATTCTATAGCCAGAATGATTCACTGTTGCCACTACACTAGCAATTTACAGCCACTTCAACTTGTGCCAATGCCTGTGGCTTTGAGTCCTATTAGTTGCTGGCCTGAATATTTGTAGAGTGATTACTGATGCCAAAAGTTATAACTGTCCTAATTTCTAGATTAAAGGTTGCAAACCATACTCAAGCGGAGTCCATTGCATAATTTGAGGGAGCAAATACCTTTGAAAGCCTTTGCAGATGCAAAGCAATTTGTCCAAGTTGCATCTTTGAAAATAATATTAGAATGCAGAAATTTCTTTTTGCAACAGTTCCACTCAATCTTGACTCAACTGTTTGAGAATAACATGCCGTGGAAGGGCAGGGAATTGCTTTTGCAGAGAAATAGCATGGACTTGATAGGCTGAATAGCTTTCTTTTCTGCGCTGCATTCTGTGATTCCATGCCAGTAAAGCTGAAATAAGTAGCGAGTCGGTCAACATGTGAAAGTGAAAAGACAGGTGGAGATTCCTCGCCCTGACCTAATGGATCTGCTAACAGTTTTGAACATTTTATGTTTCTTTTATATTCCTGCATTTTCTGGTATTTTCTTTTTGTTGACAAACTCTATTTGATATTATTGTAGCATAAATGACTTCATGGATTTGTAGATATGTTTAAACTACACTGTTGTATACAGGAGCAAAATTGCAAACAACTGAGCTCGATTTTGCATGCTAACTGATCTTGGCTATAAAATGATCAATTCTTTTGAATAATCATAGCCTTTAATGTCCTTGACGGCTGCAAATAATGGTGCAAAAAAAAGAACAAGCCAGATTTTATGACAGTACCATCATCAGCTGCACTGCTTCAAAAGGCTTTCCAGCGTTTGTTGTCATTTATAACTTGGACCTGAAACAATCCACAATTCTCTAGACACGCTTAGCAAAATTGATAACAGACTTATTTCTCCATTTGCACAGCTCAGAGGAGGCAATTCAAATCATCACCAATGGCAGCAAATATTATTTTTTGACAGAGTCATAAAAATATAAAGGAGCTGTGCTTGTGACACTGGATGAGAAATTGGCACTTAGATCGGCTAGGGTTAATATATCTAGATTAGTTGGTGGCTCAGGGAATATGATGTTTGCAAACAGGATATGATTTTATAGAAGATGATTTCTTTCCTGATGCCCTGGAGAATATCCAGCACACATCAGAGAACACCAGTTGACTTGTATCATCTGAACTGGGGCAATTCGCTGAAATTGTGCTACAGACTGGTAAAATTGGTAGAGAAATAACATTGGGTCCATTTAACTAGTGACTGCATCACTAGAATTAATTTTGACGTGAATTGAGTCAGTCACATTGCATTCTGACAGTAATTTCCATACTGAGACATTTAATTCAGAAAGTTGTCTTTACAAGATCCAAGTCTAAGTCGTTAGTCGTAAAATCACAGCTGTAAGAATTAAAAACAAAAGTTACAAAGATGTTGCACATTTAAAAGAAGTAGATAGAATTTTGCTTCCCCCACCCCTCCTCCAATACCAATGATCTACCACTTTGAAAGTCAGTGTCTGGGCTAGGAAAATGAGATCCTGGCATAATCATCCTCTTGATAGCTCAGTCCATTTCCCTTATGACATATCATGCAAGAACAGATGCAGTTGATTCAGTATACGCCTGTCTCTGAACTTGACAATGAGCAAGTAAAGGGGCCATTGGGACCAATAATCTGAGACTGTAGAGCTCTAAAATGCAAATATTAATTTTCTATAAAAAAAAGACAAAAAAATCTTAATTTCTTCAAATAAAAACCTGCAGGGAACATTTTGAACCATTTTTACAGTAAAAGTAACAACTGATTTTGCTGTTTTATTCAATCATACATTGCCTATCGATGTGTTTTAAACTTTGTTGTGGTGAATTTAATGACAACACTTTGCTTCACATACAAGATATTGCTAATTAGTTTTTAAATTCTACCACCATAATATTGAAACACATCCATTTAAACATCAAGCATGACTCACACATGGACAAACTGATGCAATGTGTTTGGACTCTGAATTTCACATCAGGGGTCTGAGTTTGAATCGACTCCAGAATGATAAGATGAAAGCTCCCTCCTGCCAGTTGCGGCTCTTGTATGTAAAATATGTTTGAGCTGTCTCGACCCAATTCATAGCGAACCAACAGCAAGAAACTGTTCATGATTGCAAGCTAATTATTGGCAATCTGACGCTGCAGGGACACAAAAATGTTTGGTATAACAATGGAAACTTATCAGTACAATCCCAGTTTACTGTTCTAAGAGTTATTATTAGGTAGCATTAATGCAGAGATCCTCACCATTACTATCTGGAGTGGAGGGTGTTACATGCAGCTGCCTCTTGCAATCTTAGAATTAAAGAGGTTTACAGAGGCCCAGGTAGCCTGTAATATTTGCTGTCTTGTAGGCCATGCATATTAAGAATGCAATCGACTCCACCTCCTTTTTCATTATCTAATGGGTCCTCCAAAAAAAATCTACGATAGTGAATTGTTCTGGTTAAGAAAATGTCTCGACCAAAGGAACGAATTTTCTTAAAATCTGCCACTTTTTTTCAAATGAAATAACTTTACACACAGCGTACCTTGTTCCTGACAGACTGAGATGTTTTCTTTAGCCAGTTGCTTAAAACTGCCCGCTCTCACCAAAGTCGGTAGCGTGAAGGTGAGTTCCCAAGAAGCTGGGTAATGACATAAATTAAACCAACCTAATGACCAGCTTTGTGTGTCTCGCCTTCCTCCTCATGCCTTCAGGATGGCATGACATTTGCACCCTATGCGACAATCATCTACCTCCATTGACACACAATTCAAGCAAGAACACCCAGCTACTGGAATGGCAACTGCCAGATTAGGTTGCGATACTGATATCAGCCCAATTCCTGAGTCAAGAATATGGACACTGCCATGGCAGGACATCAGTCAGGACCTTTATGCAATCAATTAAGAAGTTATTGCCTGTAGCTCCATCCAATCAGGATTGACAAAGCAGTCAGAGAGCTGGAATAATGTCAGACTGGCAGCTCCACATGGAGAGTGATGGTTGCTGCCAAAGTAATGAGGTGAATTTGAGGGCGCCTCAGAATGAACATGCCCTCAGCTGTTTATAGGGAAGTCAAGAAGTAAAGAGCCCCCTCCTCACAAATAGTGTTAATCCAGCTGGCAGCCTCCACAAAATACAGCAACCACTCCAATAATGGAAACAATCTACCAATATAGCACAATGCCTCCTAAGTGAGGCCAGGATTGTGTGAATTGCCTGCCTGCACGTAGCAAGAAGACATTGTTAATCCCAATCTCATGAATTTTCCCAGAGGCAGGAATGCATCTGAGTACATGCCCTGATATAGCACCTCTCTATTTTCTTGGTATAACTCCCACTACTGCAATTGAATCCAACTTTGTATTTTTAATTGCAAATCCAGATAAAAGAGAAAACAAAATTATGTCACAATATTTGTATGTGTGTGTGTTTTTTTAAGTAACCTGACAAGTCTCTTTCAATAAGTTAACGCAGCCAAGAATTGTAACTTAAAAAAAAATTGATTAAATGGTTAAGTTTTGCACACCTCACATTTCCTAGTGATGCTCAAACTGTAAAATTTAATAGTTGCCTAAGTATGATGTACCCAGGCCCAATTAAATAAAATAAACTTAATAAGGCAGTGTTGTTTCTGGGTTAACCGGGACAGATGAAGCTCGGAAAATGGCTCCAACTAGTTTCATGTCGCAGATCTTTTCCAAGCACTATTGGGTATAAGCTCACAAGAAATAGGAGAAGGAAAAGGCCATACAGTCCATCAAGCCTGTTCTGTCATTGCTGACCTGTTCAAGACATTAACTTCATTTTACTGCTTGCTCCACCTTAAACTTGTCTTACACCACCAAATCAAATGAAATTTATACTTCCTCAGCCACCAGTTAATCTAGATACAGGTGTAAGATTGGAGCAACAAAGACCAATTTCTATTCCTGAATTGTCCAGTGAGTGATTTAATACTCATATCTCAGCAGCTACTCTTAAGAGAAGGTGTCTCTAAAGTGTTCATCCTTTACATAATGTATTCCGGTAACTCTGAAATTCTTAGTCAGCACAGATTAGCATGCATATTTTCTCTTTCTTTATTTTTTTCTCTGTACATTCCAGGTTCCTAATAATGAAATTAAGCTGTTTCATAAATTGCTTTTGGCATCAGAAAGACATATACAGGACTATTAATAATCTTTTGCATTGACTAAATTACCCAAAGGATTTTTACTGCAGAATATCCATCTCTAACAAGCAACAGTAATACAGTATGAGCTTAGCTATTTCAATGCTTGTCATAATCAGTTAATTTCCAATTGGTACTTCTTGCAAAAATTATATACTACCGCTTTACTAATAGCATAACATGGAAAAGGAAATTATTAGCATAATATAAAAGTATTTATTACATTAATGCACTGAAATCTGTATTAGTGGATAAGGAACATAAGTACTAGAGTAGTATTTGTGCCACTGATATGTAGGCAGATAATGTTAATCAGACATAATCCTATTTAGTTATGTATTGTATCATCATTTAAATAATAAGACTGTTTTATGTAACAAAGAACTGGAGGTAAAACAACATTTTTAAAGAATGCTTCTAAAATTGCTGAGTATGCTTTCTGTTAGTATCTAATGTGATAAAGATTAACTTGGTTTTCTTTTCAATTTCTTTGGCACTTGTTTAACAGAGTCATGAACATACCACAGACCCCTGGCTCATATCAAACCACTACTGTGGCCTGTGTATAACAGTCTTGCAAAGCAAGCTAGATCCGGTCCATGCATGTGATGTTGTTTGTAATGAAGTCTAAACACTGAGTGGCAGTGAGGCATGACAGGAATGTATTTCCATTGGACATGGCTGTGTATAAAAAAGCATAAGCAATCCATGTCCAGAAGGTCCGTTCAGCTGGCCAAGAAGGAAGACTAATGTTATTGTACATTGGCTGTCATCCTGCCAGCCCTCCCTCACAGATTTGTTTCTCTTTGCTGTCTGTTTGCTCAGGTGGACAGTGACACCATTTGGAATGAGATGCACTCGTCCAGTGCAGCACGCATGGCCGTTGGCTGTGTCATTGAGATGGCTTCCAAAGTGGCCTCTGGAGAGCTAAAGGTGAGGTCCAACAACGTTGTGTGTGGGAATTATTGAGGAAACAAGACACAGAGAAAATTAACTCAAATAGTAAGGCCTGTTCACTGGGAAATAGTTAGTTGACTGAGAAACTGCGGATCTGAACTGTAATTGCCCACATTAAAGTGAAGCATTGTGAAATATATTCATTATACCTACTTGTTGTTATCCTCCTACTGTTCTTTTAACTTCACTTCATACTAAAACGTCTAGTAAGCTTTATTTCCTGAAAAGAAATATTCCCAGTGCAATAAGCCTGCAGCAATTCTGAACCTGGTGAAAAGTTTTAAATTTATACAGCCTTAACCCAGTTGAAGGTTCCTCTGAATGGGGTAGAAACTCTTTATGCTTTTCTCACTAGGTTGTGTTTGTTGAGCGTTTATAACAACCCAAAATGAAACACTTATAACGGAAGATCAATAAAGTTATGCACCACATTAAAATTAAAATACCTCACGTATGCAATATCCTCATAACATGGAATTATTTTGCAGAATAAATTTGTGTGATTGGTCAGTCAATTCATAGCTAGACAGATTGAATGATAAGTTTACAACCTATGTTGCTATAATTTGACAATAAAGGCTACCAGCAGAAGATATAAGTATGCTTTTGCATTTTATAATGAGTATTGGAGAGAGTTCTTTTTGATTAGAGGGTAATCTTCACAATATCACAGCAACAGAACTGTGAGAGAGTACAGAGCAGTTGAAGACTGAAAAATAACTCAATTTTTATATATCATCTGTTACATCCAGCTCTTCATATCCCATTGACTATAAATTAAAACAAACTGCCTCCTAAATTTTTAAATAATTCTGTGGTAACCCCTGCTTCAACTCAGAGTAAGAGCTTATTCCACTGAACAATAAATCATTGGCATTTTTTTCAGGTGTAGTCTTTCCTGTCCCAAGAATGCCACATTGTAGTTGCTACCTAATTTCATAATTCATTTCATTGTATACTCCCTACTGCTTGAGTTTTTAAAGAAATCTTTCAGATCAGCCTTCCATCCCAGGTAAGTTAAAGCATATTTTCTCTCTGGACGATTTAGTCTCGACTAGACTACATAATTTGAACTCTGTAGATACAAAATCTTTTTCAACCACCCCTTCAGCCTGGATTTCCACTGAGTGGGGGCGAACATGTATACAAGCATACACAATAGGAGTAGGAGTAGGCCACTTAGCCCCTCTAGCCTGCTACATTCAGTATGATAATGGGTGATCGAATTGTGGCCTCGATGCCATATTTCACCTACCCTTGATTAACCATTGACTCTGAGTAGGATGGTGTCCATCAAGGCTAGGGGACTTGTCTGATTTTAGTTCTCATAATATTCTCATAACAAAATAACGAAATAACTGCGGATGCTGTAAATCAGGAACAAAAACAAAGTTGCTGGAAAAGCTCAGCAGGTCTGGCAGCATCTGTGAAGGAAAAAAACAGAGTTAATGTTTTGGGTCTGGTGACCCTTCCACAACCCTGTCTATGTGGAGTTTGCACATTCTCCTGTGTTTGTGTGTGCTTTGTCCGGGTGCTCTGGTTTTCTCCCAGAAATATGCCAATTATGTAGATTGTCCATGCTAAATTGCCCATAATGTGCAACATAGGTGGATTAGCCATAGAAAATGCAGGATCCCAGGGATGGGGCGAGGGGGGTGGTGAATCTGGGAGATATGCTCTTCAGAGGGTCAGTGTAGACTTCATAGCCTGATTCCACATTGTAGTGATTCTATGAATACCTAAAGTGCCTTATTCCTTCAACGTCCTCTTATCATTTTTAACGTTTAGTTACCAGAACCGGGTTCAATACTCCTCACTGTGATCTAACCAATATATTATGAAGATTCAGCATAACTTCCTGATTCTGTACTCAGTGGATTGGATTTTCACAGAGATAGAATCAACATTTCCTCTTAGCTATGGGCTGGGTGTGCACAACTGCGCCAAGGCTCCGCACGTGGTGACCAGTGTAAGAGTCCTCATTATGGCATTGACTTCTGATCCCGGAAGTCGCAGCTTTGCATGGACCTAGGGTACCCATGTAACCAGAGAAAAAAATCAGGGGGAACATTGAAACATTTAATAATGGTAAGTAGGATTGGCTTTTGGAATTTCTACCCTAATTTCTGGCAATCCCAATTTCCCCTTTTGTGGGTTAAGGGTGCGAGTAGTCCCAGCTTGCAAAACTCCTGAGGATTAGACATCCCCTACCTGACTGCAACTTACATAGTATTGACCATGCTCTGGAAACTCCTGACTCACAGCCCCTCAGAGAAGTTATGAACTTTAATCTGGATTTAGGAGCCATCAGAACCATCCTACACTCCCACCAACCTCGGTGCTTTCTTTTTATTTCCCTTTATGATCTCAGCCAACCCTTATTATGCATCATTAGCTGATTTCCCTAACTGATAAAAAGGATTAATTTTCTTTGCATAGCTGTAGAGAAGTGATGACTGATTGATAATTCTGTGACCTTATAATAAGGTAGTTTTTTTCTCCTTTTGTCAGTCGCTCAGTATTTATTTGCACAAGGTTGAGATATCAGGAACTCAAAGATTCTGTTTTAGATAGTTTGATAATTTGTTTGATTGAAAGAGTTACAGTAAGACTAGTCTTTTCATAAACAATTATGAATGAGTATTTTTAGCCAGTTTTGGAATGCCCTTGTGAATAATGGCCCACAAGTGATTCTTTTGGCATGACCTATGAGTATAACCACTTTATAGACGTGAGTAGCTTCAATTTCTAACATTCAATGATGTGGTAAAAATGTGTTTGTGAGCAGGATATGTATCCTACATATTTGGACATTGACATTTCACATGCAGAGTGCTATGCTTGTAGACTATCTACTCCTGTACTGTGTAAATACCTGATTAATGAAATTGCCCTTTGAAGGACTCACACCATTCACTAGCACAGTCCACATGTTCAGACAGAAAAATAATTACACCACCCATCCTAGTTGCGGTCACAGCCATTTCCATTTCCATTGCACACTCATGATTCACATGAGGATGGAGGCAACACAGGTCATACTTGGCAGGGTGTCTGACAAGCTCAGCTAGTAATCAGGGGTTCCCCTGCCAAATGTTCTTTTCTTTCTTATATTTTCTGTTGGGCCCATCAGTACTGAACTTCCATTTGTTCCCACATAACTTTCCAATTTACATGTTTATCTCCCAACATTACCCTGTGGCTTAGCTGTGCCAATCACTGTTTTGCAATGTCCCCTTGTCACTGGCAGGATGGTGACCCTCAATAACCTCCCTACCCTCCCTACAATAACCATGTCCTCCTGTGCATGATTGTTTCCCACTTTTATATGTTGAATTGCCCCACTTCACAATTATTGACCACTCGGCTTCACAAAATGCTTCTTCCATAGTTGGCAGCTGACTTCTCCAGCAACCCCACCACAGCAGGGGCCCCTATATAATTCCCTTGACCGTTTTCTTGAGCGGACCACCAGGACTAATTGAGGTCCATTCCCATGACTATCATGAAGGTCAGACCGACTGATGAGTGACCAGGCGAGTAACTGATCTCTGTGCAGCTCCCTCACTAGCATAACATGAATCCGTGGATTTGGTTACATTGGATCTGCAGGACTGACTGTGGCCCATTCCATGGACTGCTGTGTTAAGAACCCCTGACCCTGACTGCCTGAAGCAACTGACTGATTCACTGCTGACCTGGTCTTACTGTATTGGGATCCCATAACTGTTGATAGTCCCTCTTGACTTGACTGAGAGCTACTCCCCTTAGACGTTGAGACATGTCTAGTAGATGAAGGATAAGCAGTGTGTTTGCAGCCTAAACTGCTGGTACATGCAATAGGTGTGAAATTGACATAGCATAATAATTTACAATAACGTGCCCACCCCCTTGATAGATCGCTGTTGAGAATTATTACAATGCTTGACTTTGTATCTGACCAAATGACAAGTCAACACAGAAGCACTGTGAGTCTTTAAAATCTGAATGAAGTGACAAAGTGCAAAAAAAAAAGGCACACCAAAGCAGAGAGGCAGCAAGCTTCGATATAAAGGCACAAAGTGAATGAGCACCAGGGGATCAAGCAACAGGATATGTATGATCATGCCCTGAGATGCTATTGGTTGGTGAAGAACATCAAGGTTATTCACAACCAATGGTGTGCTGAACTCACCAGGTACCCCTCTGATTTCCATGATGAGAATTCTAGTTTGCTCTCGGCAAGTGGTAGGATAGGAAGCCAAATGATATTAAGATGAAAAAGTACAGTTAACAAGGCCATTAATGAGCAATAAACCGCCTTAATAGGCAATTTGTTCCTCCCTAGTCAGGATCTCACTTTGACACCTGGAACTTGCTTAAAAGATAATGTGCAATGTTCCTGACATTGAGATAGGCTTCACTGAACTTCTCACACAATTCTGCTGCATTTCTCATAACCCATATCATTCCTTCCCCTATAAGATTCAGCCCAAAGTATCTGCAAAAGGATATGTTAAGTGAGTTAAGTGAGTGGGAAATTAGATTGGCAAATAAAATATAATCTTGGAAAATGGGAAGTTTGACACGAAGTGTAGAAAAGCCAAAAAGATTCATATATGAATCACAGAACAAACATTAACAGCCAGTATTTATAAAGTCAAATGGAATGTCGGCATTATGGCAAGTGAGATGGAATACAAAAGTAGGGAAGCCTTACTACAGCTCTACAGGGCATTGGTAAGACTGCGTTAGGAGCACTGTATGTAATTTTGGTCTCTTTAAGGAAGGATACACTGGCTTTGGGAGAGGTTCAGATTGATTGCTGGGATGAAAGAATTGTTCTGTGAGGAAAAGTGGTGTGGGTTGTCACAGGAGTCCAAAAGAATGAGGTGACCTTATTGAAGCAGATTAAATTCTGAGGGTACTTGACACAGGGTTGATACTGATAGGATATTTCCACACGTGGAAGAATCTGGAACTAAGAGGCATAGTTTAAAGATAAGGGGTCACCCACTTAAGATGGGATAAGAAGCATCTCTTCTTTCAAAGTGTCATTATTCTTTGGAATTCTCTTCCACAAAGATCAATGGAAATTGGGTCATTGAATGTGGTTAGGACTGATTGGACAGATTTTTGATCGACAAAGGTGATGGGGAAGGGCAGTAAAGTGGAGTCATGGCCACAATCAGATCAGCCACGATCTTCAATCCAATGAAGCCTTACGTGGGCATTAAGTGAAGAGTTAAGTGCCTCAATTTGCTTACTGGCAGGTAGGTCACCCCAAATGCCACCCTGCCCCCTGGTAAAATAAACTGGGTAGTACGTAGAGCACCACCTAGATTTCGTATGCATCTCCATCTTAAAACTGCCAGAGTGTTATCCAACCGAATGTCTCCTGCAACCTTCAAAAATATATGCATCCAAGTTCTTTGCACTCTTCAGAATTGTGACATTATGGGAAGCATTTTACCCCAGCACCCCCATTCATCTCCCCCCAATCACCCACCCACAGCCACCAGCTACCAGCTACCAGCCTCCTGGTGTGTTTGGTGACAGTGTCACATTAAATAAAGGAGGCGACCAGCCCACTGCATTCCACTTCCCTGACAATGGGTTAACATTTCAGCTTTAAGTTCTCAGAATCTTTCAAGGATCAGCTTCATAGTTAACAAGTTATTTTGCATTTATTTGCACATTATGATTATTTATTCGCAACCCAGCCTTTGGAATTATGCTCTCAGGTACAGTCTTGCCAACCAAAAACTGGGGGATGTGTGTTTTCACAAACCCGACTATGTAGAACATGAAGGTATTTACAGGCTAACCCTCTTCCTCCAAGTTGTGGTGAGGACAGATTTCTCCAGTTACCTGGTTCCATTAAAACCTTGCCAATTCTTTGCACAAAGGCTTACAACATTAAGGATGAAGCCTCGTCATGCTGATCAGCTCATGAGAACTCTCAGCTATATATAGTTTAGCTTGTTTTTATTACACAGTGACAGTGTTAAGGGTGAACCCTGACCAAGCCAACAAGCCTGCTCATGTGAGGTAGCTGCAATGACAAATGTCAGCAAACCTGACTGAAGATTATGTGGTGTCAGCCTGGTGAAGCTACCAAACAGGACCACTTGCATGCCAAACAGTATAAGCAGCAAGTGACAGACAAAGCTAAGTGATACTCCAACTAACAGATCGAATCTAAGCTCTGTATTCCTTCCACATCCAGTTATGAATGGTGGTGGACAATTAAATAACTCACGATCTCACCCAAACATCTGCAGCTGCTTCATCAATGACCTTTCCTCCATCATAAGGTCAGAAGTGGGGATGTTTGCTGATGATTGCATATAATGCTCAATACTATTCCTAAATACTCAGATAGTGAAGCAGTCCATGTTCAAATGCAACAAGATCTGGACGATATCCATGCATGGGCTGACAAGTCGTAAGGAATATTTACACTATGCTAATGCCAAGCTATAACCATCTCCAATAAGAGATCTAACCACTGCCTCTTGATATTTAATGATGTTACCCTTACTGAATTCCTCACTATCATCATCCCATCATTCACCAGAAACTCAAATGGACTCGCCACATTCGTGGATGGATGCAGCTCCAACAACGTTTGAGAAATTTGACACCATCCAGGACACTTGATTGGCAATATATCCGCAAGCATCCACTCGCTGCACGACCAACACCCAGTAGCAGCAGTGTGCACTTCCTTTAGGATGCACAGCAGAAATTCACATAAAATGCTTACACAGCACCTTCCAAACCCATGATTACTTCCATCTGGAAGGATAGAGGCAGCAGATGCCACCAATACCTGCAAGCACCCCTCAAAATCACTCAACACCCTGACTTGGAAATATATCATCATTCCTTCACTGTTTCTGGTTCAAATCCTGGAATCCTCTCCCAAAGGGCATTGTGGGTCCACCTACAGCACATGGACTGCAGGGTTTAAGAAATCAGCTCACCATCACCTTCTCAAAGACAACTGGGGATGGGTGATAACTACTGGCCAGCCAGTGACACCCACATCCATAAGATGAATTTGAAAAAAATGTGCTTTCTCCTTTTGTGTAAGAGCTGTGTAAGAATGCAAAATTGTACATGGTGCATTGCAGACTCAGGTTTGGCCAAGATTAATGCCATGTTTCATAATTACTAAGATTAGTTTACATGAGAATCATTTCTAAGTTTCTGATTTGAGCTGAGAAGACCTAAAGATTGTCAACATTTTACAAATATTTTCTTGTAGGCTTAAGGTGAGCTTGAAATCAGTTGATAATGGGCCACAGTTTTCTTCGAACAAAGAATAAAGAAAATTACAATCCAGGAACTGGCCTTTTGGCCCTCCAAGCTGTAATCACAGGAAAAAATATGAATTTCAGTGCAAACTTAAGTATCATAAGGCTAATGGGCACATTTTCTTTTTTCAGTGAACAATGCAAATTTATATTGTTACTAACAAAATTTGTATTTCTTTTAACTTGAAGATCTACCTTAAATTGGGAGCCAACTAGGGTCCAGCTTTTGCACCAATTTTGTATTCCACATATTTTAAACACTGATGCCATATTCTGTCTCATTCCCTTGATGCTGTCTGTAATAATTGTGCCCATGTAACACTCACTGTCCCTCCCTGCCACTTGTATTAACAGTTCCAAAAGCAGTTTCTATATGTAAGCACGTTCATTTTTGTGCAGCACCAGATCTTCCACACCCACACAACATAGCATTTCATGAATGGACAGAAAGATAGCTTTTACAAAAAGAAAACTGTCAAATAGCTCAAGTGGAGCAATATCACATAATCCAGTTTATGAGAATGACTTGGTGAAGGGAGCTGTGTAATGTGCATATTCCAGTAGTAGATTTCTTCTGTGTCCAATGAGATTTTACGCATTTGAAACATTCTTCTACTGAAATTAACACTGTACAGACAAAGCTTTACAGCTGTAAGAAACCAGGCTTGCATCGGCTTTTCACAAGATGCAAATTGGTGACTCATTCGCCAGTTAAATCATGGTGCTTTGTCTGAATAGCTTTAGAAGCAAGTGACTTGCAACACAATGTTTTAATTGGAATAAAATTCCTCCATCCAAACCATATCACTCTGATATCAATAGTGAGTCTGTAATCCAAAAATTGCCTTTTGTTGATGTTCACAGACAAATGCATTATTTATTTAAATATTACCCATTCTTCTATTTGAACATGTTACATCAAGCAATTAATTACTTCCCTGATCATCACTAACTAATTGTCAAAAGAACGCCCTATCTTGCTGCTCAAGTAGCTTTAGCTGTTCCTCAAGCAAGAACCTAACCAGTGAAAGCGATCTGGTAACTTGACGGAAGATGAAATACAGCTATGTTTGATCCTGGATGCATGTGTTTCTTTTTTCCCTTTATGGTAGGTGTAGCATATGTATCTGAAAGGGTTAATACTGAAGAGTGCCATAAGCACCATCGACTGTGATGAGGTTATACGGATTTGTGGGCAGAACAGCTGAGGATTTCAAAGAAGTAAAACCAAACATCTGGTTCTCTTCAAAGTCTCTGCAACAACGTCTATCATATCAATGTAACTTGTAACTAGCAATTAACGTGCGATAAACTGTACCTTGTTAACTACAAAAGATTATTTTGGTAAGACTAGGGAATAGTTTTCCTTTACTGCAGTGGACTAAGCAGGCCCTGTGGTTTGCTACATTTGGAGGATAGTGGCAGCAACTTTCATTATGATCCGCTGCAGATTTGTTATGACTGCTCCAGCAACCCATGGTAAGTCAGACTGATGTTGCTGCCCATACGGCACAGTCAGCAGCAGGGAAGAGTTGAATATGTAAAAACAAGACCCCACAAGAGAAACACTTGAGATAATTCTCAACAATGAAGAATACTCGAATGAGTTATAAAGGCATTTCAGACCTGTTAAGAGATGCACTGAAACAGGAGGGTCAGCAATGCCCTGGAAAGGGAGAATTAGCAACTCCAAAACAGATGCAGGCTGCATGGTGAGGCAGTGTCTGTAAAAGTGGTTTCACGTTGGATACATCAGTGAACAAACAGACACTGGAGGCTCTGTGAGGGAAGTTTAAAGTCACTGGTGGGCCAGGACAAAATTTAAAATGGCCAGTAATCCAGACTGGAAAAGCAAGAAACTGAAACATTTACAGCTCAGGTCGAGTGTCACCACAATAGCAAGGGCACAGCCTCAGAAATGGAAGTAAAAGACTACAAGAGAAATATTAATCCACAGTTGTCGATCCAGTGACATCACAAAGGCAATAATCAAATTGATAACATTGGGGAGATCAAAAGTCGAAGCAACTCTGACGCAATTGGGACAGAAAGTTGAGTAATAAAGGCAGAAATTATTTACTTAAACTGCCAGGATTAGAAATCAATTGGTAAGACTTTGATAAAAGTGGAAATCAATTATTAAAGACTCAAACTGGGAAAGCGAACAGTAGAGCTGGGAAAAAGGCGAGAATTTGTCATTTTACCTGCGAAGGTTGGGCAAACTCTATTTTATCTGTAAAAGGTGGAATCTACCATATTAGCTGTACGAAGGTGGCAATCCTCAAAACCACAAGAAAAAACCTTTAGTCCAGCAGCAAAGAACAGCTCTGTAGTTAACGAAATGCTGTTACATTTAAATGAAAGCCTTTCAAGCAAACAAAATATGTAATCACTTTAGGAAGACATCAGAAAAAGAAATTACCTAGGTGAATTAATTTTGGAAATGGACCAAGTAAAACTCAGAATTATGCATCTTGGACAGAGCAATTGCTGAAATGTAGGGTAGCTTACAAATTAGATACTAAGTTAGAAGCTACATAAGTAAGTACAATTCTGTCTACAAGCCAGAGGATAGTTGATGCAGTTATAACTCACCAAATGGTAAAGAAAAATCATCTGAAAAGACACAAGTTTGATCACTTAATCAGCCTCAGAGTTCATATAATTCATGAAAGAGCAAGACTAGTCGGAGAGTTCAGCATCCAGTGGAATCCATAGATTACTTCATTAATTATATCAACTGATTCGTGGAGAAATGTGACTGTGGTGACTTCATATCAGAATTCTTAAAATACAGAATTGTTGCAGGAATTGTTTATGTGTCTTTGTCCGATTTATTATCATACAAAGAAAACTTGACCATAGAGAAAGTCATTTATGTGGTGAGGGAAGCAGAAGTCTGGAAGCAACACAGATAAATCCTCAAAAGAAACAATCAGCCTTGACGTTGGAACTCAGCAGAACTCGTTCAGTTCTTAAGGTACAAAACCACAAACTTCACACATGAGAATCCAATGCGGTAATTAGAACATACACCAAACATTGAAAGTCCATGTTGATACTGTGAAAGAAGCAACCTCACATGCACAGACATACCCAGCAGTTAAAAGCAAATGTTCTATCTACTACACAATTGATCAGCTTCATAAATGTAAAGAAGTGGGATAAAGTGTCAAAAAAGACAAGAAATTAAATAGCTAACCACTCAAAGACACTAATGAGTCAGAACGGTCTGCAATAGAAGAAACATTTGTCGTTACTGGGCTAATGGAGGATACATGTTAACAAGCTGATATTTATGTCATGACCATCTCATGAATTTTGATTTAGACACTGGGGTGAATGTCATTATATTATTACATAGTGAACCATGAAAACACTGTCTACAGTCACCAACAATGCACCTTCATGGTTTGGAAGGAAAAACACTACAGACTAAAGGTATCTTTCAAGCAAATCTCCAATGTAGGGGACACCAAATAGTAAGAAACCTATCCATACTTCATACTCAAGAATTTTCACTTGGTGTATGGAGGCATATCGTGGCTTCAATCTTATTTAAAAATTAGATTACAGAAGATCGGGAGCTCCTTTGATCATTATATTTCTTAAATTATTCAAAGAATTGGGAAACTGAATACTTTATGACACTGAAAAATATGTTAAATGTTTATGAGCATGATGTGCTCCTGTCTGAAGGTGATAAGATGGTGAAAAGGGGAAATAATTGGGCATGTTGGCTGAGGAGAAGTACTCACCTTCTGCTTGCCACTCATCAGTTAAGCATCAGTTGAGAGTTCCACTGGAGACTCTGTCAACTCTTCAGCTATTAAGGCCCTTCAGTAGTTAATTGATGAGCACTTAAATGCTTCAACTTGCCATATTGCTGACTACCTACCTTCCTGAATGGATAACCAGCATGAGCTACCTGCTTGTTGTTGAGCTGAGACTCCCTTTGCTCCAGTGTAGAGACACTTAGAGACACAGGTGGAATCAAGGCAATGGCCTCTGAAAACCACCCCGACTCTCATCTCTCTGACCCTGCGACTCCCTTCTTCCCACAACACTGATTCCATGAGATGCAAAGAAACTCGCTTACCTTCTCAACGTGGGATATGCTGAAGAGTAGGCTTCAATTTACAGCTTTGGACCCAGAAAATGCTGCCGTCAGATTGCCCGACAGTTTCTGGTGAGCCAGAATGCTGCTATTAAGAACTATGATAAACTGAGAAACTTGCTGATCAGCTTTTAACATGCTTATTGACAAGTGGCACCATGAGACTGCTTGTTGCAATAGCAAGTTATTTGACACTTAACATTGCTGCCACTGGACAGTCTCAAAAAGGTAAAAATTTCTCTCTATATGCAGGAAAATTTTATATTTTTTGATCAAATGTTTGAGGACCAACTTGTACAGTTGACCAGAATAGGCATCATTCCCAAGTCTTGAAGCCAACCGAGTGATGCTTTCTCTAATCAAGTCTGATGGTACAATTCAAATTTGTGTTGATGTAATATAGCTGAACAAGGCAGTAACAAAGAAAAATCACCTAATTTCTATGGATGAGTTTATCCAAACAATGCAAACATAAAATTTTCATCTAACTCAATTCAGGTAGTAGATCTTGGCATGTGCCATTGCATGAGCAATCAAGATTGCTTACGACATTCATGATTCCATTTATGAGACGTTATTTTATCACACTGCCATTTGGGACAACTTCATCAGTCCCAAAGATTTTTGGATGGACCATGTCCAATATTTCATGGAGATGTATGCCCCATGATACATCGATACATGGGGAAACAGTTGAAGATTAGGACCAGAGTCTTAAATTGCTCACAAGCAGAAATATTCACCCTTAACGATGTGTGAATTCTTCAAGGAGTTCAATTTTTGAAACATTTTATCAATAGTGGCAGGTACTTGGAAGATTAAAGACACTACCAGATTTCCCATTCTTAAATCCAAAGATTGTTAGGGATAGTAAGCTCAATGGTGAAACTTTTCTTCACTCGGAAACCACTGCAGAACCCTTGAGACATCTCCTCAAGTTGAAATGAGGATGTTATTAGAACTTACATTGACACATTGCTTTTCAGGGGGTCAAGGAAGTGTCAATGTCATCAAGTGCCTTCATGCACCCTAATTTGTCCTTTCCAACTTAACAGCACAACTGATGCTTCAAGCTTAGGAGCAATGTTTTTTCATGATCAACTGATGGGTGTGGTGAACCAATCTATTACACATTATGAGCATTATCAGACACAGAAAGATCATGTGGTGTGATTGAGAAGGAGGCTGTCTCAGTTAAATGGGCTTGCAAGAGATTGAATTTATGGTCTTAAAGTCACATTGAAATGGATCATCTCATTTCTCTATGAGATGAGAAGGAACTAGCAAGGATGCAGTAAGACTTTGATTTCATTGCATGAAGTTTGTTTAAGAAACACTATACATATAGTGAAAATGGCAAATGACAACAGATGCATTCTCCAGAACAAGAGTCAACAGCCATATGAGGTCTGTTATTGAGTTTATTCACAAAATCAAGTCATACACTCAAATAAAGCAACTAAAGGACCAGAGGTGTCTCAACATCCATTGGTATTACATTGAAAGTTGGCCAGACCAAAAAGCTGAGCAGGTTGTCCATGGACATAAATAACCTGAGACTGAAGACATTTTACAATTGTGGCAGACTTACTTGTGTATAGCAAACAAGTTCTCATTCCAGCTTCACTTCAGGAATATGTCCAAGGGAAGCTGCACCAGGGTCTCATGGGGGTCATTAAAAACAGACTTGGAAATGAGTCCGTATTGTGATGACCTGGGATCTTAAAAGACAATGAGGATCATTTGGCAGATTATGAGACTTGGAACTATCGACAGACCAGAGTAACCAAAGCTGTTGATACCCATCAAATTCCTTAGCAGACTGGGGGAGCTTGTGAGCATAGATCTATAAATAAGATGTCATATTGTACACAACAAATTAAAAGTGACTATGTGAGACAGAGTGTCAAATTTAGAACATGGATTAAGGATCTGAACTTAAAAGGTGTGGTCATTCAAGAAATTGCAAGCCATCAGCAGCTGTAAATTTTTTGTACCTCTGAAGGGGTTACAATAAGGAACCACTGAAACCTTATCCTGTTACAGGTCAATCAGCCAGCTCTGGCTGACTGGGATGAGCACAGTGGGGAACCTCATAATGCAGGGCACACTGTCAGGAAAAGAATCAGTCAATGGTTTTCCACATCTAACGAGAATTCATTTCAGAAGTGCAGTAACACTTCAGATTGCCTCAATTTGTATAATCAGAGACTTGGGGGAAGATGGTGTCATGGTAAGTATACTTGTTTTAAAAGTGTATATGATGAATAGAATAAAATAAAAGTTTGGTGAGAGCTGTTGAATGTGGGTCTGAAAATGTTAGTATCATGGAGTACCACACACTGTGATGTTTTCACATGGACTTGGAGACATCCCAATTTAGGATTTCGAAGGAGTGAGAACTCATACCTGGTCCACATCAAAGCTCTGTAAGAATGGATAGAATTCTGTTTTTTCTTGAAACGAAGGTGTGGAGATGAACATAAAAGTGGGAGATACTTCAGCTCTGGGGCAAGCTAAATTTTCTTCTTGGTGAAATGCACTGGTGAAATGTCAAATGTTATTTGATATTGGACTCAAAATGTTAACTCTATTTCATTCAGATATGTTGCTACACCTGCTGAATTTCTCCAGTATTTTCTATTTTTGTTCCCTCCATTTCCCAGAATCCTTCCAGTACCCTGGACAACCACACTCTTCAAGTTTTATTTCCGACTCCTGTTCTCCATCCAGCCAACCTTCCCAGCCACTTTTTTTCTTAATTTCCTTTTATAGTTTTATATCACCCTTTAGATCAATTCCCCATTTATGTTGAGCATCACTTGCTCAACTTGCTCAACAAGGCCTCACTTGTTGAGCCAATGTGGCTGTCTCACTTAGGTCAGCTGGTGGATCCAGTCAGCATCCACCCCCTCATCATGGAAGCTTTCTTTTATTTCAAACATATACTTTATTCATAAAAGATCTTTATATACATACATAGTTACTACAGCAGTTCGATTCTGTACAGTCCTTACATGTGGAGAACAAACAAACCCAAAGCATTTCTTACTTATACAAGATTATATTTACATACATTTGAGGCCGCAATAACTAAACGGATCCCCATTTTACTTTGGCAGAAAGACCTCAGACAGTGGTCTTTCCCCACTGTGCCTTGGCAGCAGCTGCCCCAAGCTTCACTGCATCCCTCAGCATGTAGCCCTGAACCTTGGAATGTGCTAGTCTGCTAGAACAAAGAAGAACAACACAACACAGGAACAAGGTGTGGGGCTGGATGAACACAGCAGGCCAAGCAGCATCATAGGAGCAGGAAAACTTGATGTTTCGGGCCTAGACCCTTAATCAGAAATGGGGGAGGGGAAGAGGGTTCTGAAATAAATAGGCAGAGAGGGGGAGGTGGATAGAGGATGGATAGCGGAGAGGATAGGTGGAGAGGAGGCAGACAGGTCGAAGAGGCGGGGATGGAGCCAGTAAAGGTGAGTGTAGGTGGGGGGGG
>JAHRHZ010000013.1:26520222-26562714 GCA_024137785.1 Ginglymostoma cirratum
CCTATTTATTTCAGAACCCTCTTCCCCTCCCCCATTTCTGATGAAGGGTCTAGGCCCGAAACGTCAAGTTTTCCTGCTCCTATGATGCTGCTTGGCCTGCTGTGTTCATCCAGCCCCACACCTTGTTATCTCGGATTCTCCAGCATCTGCAGTACCTTTTATCTTCTCTCCAACACAGGAACAGGTCCTTCCACCCTTCAAGCCTGCACCAACATATTTTGCACTTCTAGGATCCGTATTTCTTTATTTCCTTCCTATTAATGTATTCACGTACTTCTTGAGTGCTACTGTTGTGTCTGTTTTCACCATCTCCACTGGCAACACGTTCCAGGCACTCACCACCTTTGTGTGAAAAATCTGCCTCGCACATCTCTTTTAAAGTTGCCCTTGGTTGCTACACTTGGTTGAGGTCAACTCCTTGCTCTGGAAGAACAACAAGTTTTGGGCAGACCAAAAAGCATCTTTTAATGAATTGATGGTCCTCCAGGTGCAGTCGATATTTGTCTCAGTGTGTGTTCCAGGGAACAGACTGTAGAGCACAGCGCCCTGCATTCCTGATTGATTGATTGATTGATTTTATTGTCACGTGTACCAAAATACAGTGAAAAACTTTGTTTACGAGTAGGTCATGTAGATCACAGCAAGCAAAGGATGTACAGATCAAAAAGACTTAGAGGTGTACACGTTACATTGCAGGTTACATTATTTGAGGCTAGAGTCCATTCAGCAGTCTGATAACGGCTGGAAAGAAGCTGTTCCTGAACCTGCTTGTGCGTGTATTCAGGTTTCTGTATCTTCTGCCTGATGGAAGAGGTTGTCGGGGATCATTACCAGGGTGTGATGTGTCTTTGATGATGTTGGCTGCCTTTCCGTGGCAGTGAGCCGTGTAAGTGGAGTCAATGGGTGGAAGGTTGGCTTCCGTGATGGTCTGGGCTGTGCACACCACCTTCTGTAGTTTCTTACAATCCTGGGCAGAGCAGTTGCCATACCAGGCCGTTATGCACTTGGACAGGATGCTTTCAATGGTACATCTGTAGAAGTTGGTGAGGGACCTTATGGACGTGCCAAATTTCCTGAGCCGCCTGAGGAAGAAGAGATGGATGTTGTTGTGCTTTTTTGACTGTTGCATTTACGTGGGAAGTCCAGGACAGGTTGTCGATTATCGTCACTCCGAGGAACTTGATGCACTTCACTCTCTCAACTTTAGTTCCATTGATGTAGATGGAAGCCTGTTCTCCTCTCTTTCTGAAGTCAATGATCAATTCTTTACTTTTGCCGATGTTGAAAGACAGATTGTTTTCGTTGCACCATGTCACCAAGCTGTCTAACTCCCTTCTGTATTTTGAAGTATTAGAATCCCAACAGGGTGGAAACAGGCCCTTTGGCCCAACAAGTCCACACCAACCCTTGGAACATCCCACCTAGACCCATCCCCCTATAACCCATGCACCCCTGAACACTATGGGCAATTTAGCATGGCCAATCCACCTAGCCTGCACATCTTTGGACTGTGGGAGGAAACCGGAGCACCCGGAGGAAACCCACACAGACACGGGGAGAATGTGCAAACTCCACACAGACAGTCACCTGGGGCTGGAATCGACCCCGGGACCCTGGCGCTGTGAGGCTGCAGTGCCAACCAATGAGCCACCGTGCCGCCCTTAATTTTGACTCAATATTGTTAGATATTCATCCCATTATGGTAGTTTCATCAGTGAACTTGTAGGTGGGGTTTGTTCAGAGGTTGGCAACACAGTCGTAGGTGTACAGGGAGTACAGTTGGGGAATGAGGACGCATCCTTGGACGGCTCCAGTGTTGACTGTTAGTGTGGAGGAAGTACAGTTACCTATCCTCACTGACTGCACTTCATGGAGTTGCTTGGAACAAACCTCAACAAAAATTACTTCATGTCTCTTCAGACTTCCTTTGCAAAGGCACATTCCAGAAGGAGATGTGTGACGGTCTCTAGTAGGCTTGAGTGTTAATAAATATTCATGACATGCCAATGAATGTGAAACAGATTGCCAACAATGATGATCAGGAAACATGACTAACTTGTGAGTTTCTGAGAACTTATAACAAAATATTAACAACCATCAGGAAATTGCAGTTCTGATTTCAGCGCAATTAAGTTCCCTTGCATGCCCTTCTGTAAACTGGAAAATTCCAGTAGATGTCTATTATATCAATATAACCTGTAACCACTTGTTAACATGCAATGAGCTATATCTTGTTAACTACAATACACTCTTCCAGTTAATGGTTTCTCTCTATCACACTATACCAAGGAGACAAGCCAGTTTCCAACAATTAAAGAGGATGTTGGCAACAGCATTCATACTGAGCAACAATTTGCACAGCATAGTGTGCTGGCATGCCAGTATGATAGGAGACATTGTCCTACACTCTCACTTTCTCTTCATTTATATGCTATTTATCATTACAATCAAGCACAATTACAAATTAGCTTCCATAAATATACTGATGACATCTTACAACTCCATTTGTTCTTACAGAACCCTTTTCAGACAACAAGTCTTGGATGAATCACGCAAAATTAAAAGCAAATTACTGTGAGAGTTGGAAAACATGGCCGATTTTCATTCCATTAATTGCTTTGACACAATTTCTAACAGCATTTTTAGTCTTTAAATCCTGCTCCCTGGAATATCCCTCCTAAGCCCTTGAATGCTGTATTAAAAACCAAAAGAACTGCAGATCCTGTAAATCAAGATCAAAAACAAAGTTGCTGGAAAAGCTCAGCAGGCCTGGCAGCATCTGTGAAGGAGAAAACAGAGTTAACGTTTCGGGTCCGGTGACCCTTCCTTGAACACTGTCCTTTTCTCTCCTGTAGAAACTTCTTCTGATACTCAATGTTTTTCAAAACTTTCAGTCATCCCTAGCAAGCTTTCTTTTCCCAAACACTGGCCCAGAGTTTACAATGGCCAGATAGTTGTTATTTCTGCATGGACAGATGTCACATAAGGGGATCCTGTAGAATCCTCACCACAGCAGAGTTAAAAGGAATTGGCTGGGAAGTTAAAGATTCCCCTGGGCAATTATTCCACACCTGGAACCCTCCAAAGTTATCCATTTAAATTGGATAAATTTAAATAAATGTTTAGTCAAGATATTTAGGCTATTAAATGGATAGCCTAACTCCTGAGTAACTATTCCACTGACCCCATCTTTATCTCACATAACCTAAATATACAACCCCCCAGACCACTTCTAAGTCCCCAGACCCTGACCTGACAATCCCTCCTTTGTCCTGATGACCCGCCAATACCCACCTCACCTCTACTCCAGTCCTGCACCCCTTCCCCTGTACCTCCTATCCCAAATGAACCTGCCACCTACAACTTACCTCCCTCCAGACCTGATCTGCCTCATCCTACTCTGAACCATCCCTATTTTCTCCAGCTACCTATTGTTAGTTCAGCCCCATCCAATATCCCTGCTCCAGAACTACTACACTCCTTCCTCCAGTCCATAGGCAGCATCCTCCTCCTCCCACATGCGCAATCCTCTATTCCCTGGTTCTGGATCCACTGACCCACTTCCTCTATTCCGGACCTGATCTGTCTCTGGCACCTATTTCCTCACCACTGGACTCAACCTCCACCAAAAGTCGACACCTGTCCACCTCCACCCCCACCTGCACCTGATATCTGTCACCAACTTGATTTACTGTAAACACTGTGTCATGTAACTGCCTTCTTGTGAACTTGCTCCCTTGTATCCTATCTGCATGGCACTCTACCCCTTACTCACTTGGCATTCTATCCTACTGGCACGCTGTCTCATAGCTCCCTACCTCCTACCCACCTGGAACTCTATCCCACCTAGTGCCCTTCTGCCTGTCAACCTACCCCCTATTCATTTGGCATGCAGCCAGCATGGCATCTTACTTATGTGGCACTCTTCCCCCTTCACAAACTGGCAGCCTACCCTCTTGATACCCCAATCCCCTAACTCAGCTATCTTGTGTACATACCGTTCGGAAGCAGCTATCAAAGACTCTGCCTGTGATTCTGGACTTTTACATTTTAGAGTAGGGCTGCTCACTGCTGTCAAATGGGAACATGATTTGCCTCCTCCCAACAGTGTGAGAGAACTGACAGAATGGAAAAAGAGCTTCACACTTTTAAAGGAGTCCTGATCAGAATTTCCTGTCAGAAATGCAGAGATCTCTCCTTTCATATAAAAAAATGGTGTGCAGTAGAGATCTCACGGTGTGAGATTGCCAATACTTAGAAAATCCAGTTGTTTGTGTTCTCTTTCTCTTCCCTTCCACAGTAGAGAGCCTTAGGAAATGTTAGATAGCATCATACAGTCGTAGCGATATACAGCACAGAAACAGACCATGTGTTAGAAATACTGTAAGATTGCGGATCACTGTTGCACTGGGCTTCATTTTAAATAGTTGATTGTTACAAAAGCAGTGTCCGGATGAGTGCAATGATTTTAATATAAGAAAATCTTAAACCTGTAAAAGATGATACGGGTCACACATTGCAGCAAAATTAATCTTCCTCCATAATGATGTGACTTTTTTCCCTTTTGGCTGGTTCTGGTTCCTTTCAATTGCATCAAAAGTAATTGTTGTGTGGGAATGGGGTGGGAGGAGGATTAGTTTTTGACTCTAGCTGGTGTAGGGATGGCAAGGTACTAATTCTCTGCATGGCTGAGAACTTTGTAAATGTAGAATAGAAAAATGTTCTGTTTATTCCATCACAGTCAACCCTCGATTTACGTGTACTAAAACAAAAATAAATAAATGCTTCAAAGCTCACGGAAATCTGTCATTAGATTAAACCAGTATTTATTTTCTGTTTTATAGAATGGATTTGCTGTTGTCAGGCCCCCTGGCCATCACGCTGAAGAATCCACTGCCATGTAAGTACCAGAGGCATTGCCTGTTTTAACAGCGCTGGGGTTACTGCCAGTCACCTGCATAGCTCTGGCCTCTACAACACTCTAATCATTAACAGATGGCTGTAAAACGCAAAAGGAAAAGCTTTCTAGGTACTCCCAGAAACAGATTTATAGCCACAGAGATCATATAGCTTTTTAAAATATGCTCCAGATCATTATTTATAACCATTTTCCTGACAGGTTTGCCTTTTTATTTCTCTCTTTTCTCTATTCCATAGGGGGTTCTGCTTCTTTAATTCTGTGGCAATTACTGCCAAGTACTTGAAACACAAGCTAAATATAGGCAAGATATTAATCGTGGACTGGGTATGTATACTTAATATTCAAGGCACAATGTGGCAAGATTTTATGAATGATGTGTTTTAGGTATTGTCATTTACTGTGCTATATATACTAGACTTCCATTTTAATAAGCTTTTAAGCAGGAAACAAGTTTCAAATTTTGTTGACTGTTTGATTCTTGATTATTCAATCGTTTGAGAGCAGGGAATGTTATTTTACTCAGTGTACTTAAAGCAATGATAGACAGTGTTGCATCACATTGTTCTAGGATATGGCTGTTAATGACCCAGTGCCACATACAACATCCTCATGCAATGAATCCTTTAGCTGAGATTTCATCCATGTAGGAGAACACAGGATGGCGATCAAGCAGTTCTCCATGAGGAGATGATTAGGTAAAATCACTGGGTGAGTCAACCCATGTTGCTGGCACAGTGCTGCCAAATTTCAGAGTGATGACAACAAAGGCTAATAGTATCTGTAACTCAGTGGCCCAAGATGCAGTAGAAGACAAATCACAAAACAATGATGATTAAAAACAAAATTTTGTTTGGCACAATAATGGTGGTTATTGTGGTATTTAAATTATGCGATCAGCAAAGATGAGAAAAACTTTGCATTCCTGGACTAGTGTAAGAAGTGAACAGTTCATTAGTCAGAAATAAAACAAATTGATAATTGGTAACAATTTCACTAGAGCAATATATTCAAGTCTTTTGCAATGCAAGCTTTAACACTTCTGGGTATGAAAACTCCAAAACCAAAGACATTTTTGAAAAATTTCTGATTCACCCACTTTTCACAAATAAATTCAGGAAGCCCTTAGTTTTCCTGTGGACTATCATTATTTAGGATTATTATTAATCTTATAACCTGAAGGAACAGCTTTGAAAGTGTTTTAAACTACATCAACATAAAAACTGAGCAATAACTCTTGTATAGAGATTCTGTGATAATAAAGTTTCACATATAAGGCAAAAAACATTTTCTCTGCGCAAGAATTCAGAAAGTTGTGCTCTGCATACTATCCATTGCTTTCTTCACTTGTAATTATCCTTTTATTTCCAAATATCTAGCTATTTAAGTTTTAAAAGCTATAATGATGTTTCCTTTATTTGTTTTCTGCTAAAGCATTCAATGTCATAAGAATGTTTTAAGTCAAAATACTCACCATGGAGATGCCCTTCTGAACCAATTGACTTTCTGGCCCTGGTTTGTCATATGCTGAAGATGGGGCCCCTAACCTCTGCAGAGTATTGGTCAGAAAGTTGCTGCAACAGGTCTGGTGGAGTAGAGCTTATATGGCAAAAATGTACACACTTGCTGCTGAAGCCTATGTTTGTGTGGTTATTCCCTGAGAGCTACTCCCTGATACCAGCCACAACCTGGAAAAATAGTGTGAAATATGACCATTCTTGTGTACACATGAGTTGCATATATATTCTGACATATAGTAGGAATATTTTATGTTATTGGGCCCTCAGGAAAATGGAGAGAGTAAGGACCTGGTACCAGCCATACTCCAGCACTTTTCTGATCCTGTTCAATCTAAGGATCTGCCAGAAAGACTGACAACTCAGGACAATAAACTTTGGACAATGTACCTATGATGTTACTTCATAGCGTACACAATGACAATTTTCAAAAGACCTTTCACAGAATGTTTCTACTTTCTATTGCAGCCACCCTTTCAGTGGGACTATAGGTTTAGTGAAAATCTAATGTGAAATTGAAAAAGATCTTGAGTCCACAACAGATTGCAATGCCCAAAATGGTCAGTTTAGCAAAACACCAGCCATTAGAATAAAATGTTCGACATATCTGATTCTGGAGGTAACAGAACTGCCTGACCTAACCACCCCAAACATTTTCAGCACATTGTATATCATATCAGATATAATTATTGTATCAGCATTGCCATCCCTTAATATTTTGTAAGATACTCATTTTATTAAGATCGTGAATGTTTTAAAAGAGCACATTGTTGCAGTGACAGATTCAGTGGTGACCTTTTACGTATGCAAAGGAACTGTAGTGTACATGAGTAAGAGCTATCAGTCCTCCCCAAAACAATTAGGGATAGTAGGAAATGAGTAAGAAGGTTGTAATTTACTTGATGGTTTTGAATAACATCGTAAACCACAAGAGCAAAGTCCAACTAGTTTATGGATGTCATATGAACCTGAGATTAAATTGCATCCTTTTGCTTACTCACTAGTGTCTGTATTGTTTTTAATTAATGTAGACTATGATCAAAAATAATGAAACTTCTATTGATGACCGAAAATTGCACTGGTTGAAATATGTGCTCACATCTTCAGAAGTATATTGTTTCGTGGTTCATATTGTGAAACAATATGGTGAACCCCGGGAATGAATAAAACCCATAACAGAATCTTAGCATTAAGAAAGCTATTAAGTCTCAGAGCTAAATTCAGACAGTTTGTAAAATTCATCTAAATCATTGATTTGCTTTGAAATAAGAATGTAAGAAATAGGAGAAGGAGTAGACAATTCAGCCCTTAGCCTGCTCTGCCATTAATTTGATCATGGTTGATCTCACCTCATCCTCAACTCCACTTTCCTGCCCACTCACAATAACCCTACAAACATTATTAATTAAAAATTTGTTTATCTCCTGCTTAAATTTGTTCAATATCCCAACATCTGCCATACTTTGGGGTAGTGAATTCCGGAGATTTATGATCCTTTGTGGGAAGTAATTTCTCCTCATGTCTGTTTTAAATCTGCCACCCTTATCCTAAAACCATGACCTCTCATTCTAGATTGCCTCAGCAGAGAAACATCCTCTGTACGTCCACTTTGTCAATCCCCTTTAGCATATTATATACCTCAATTAGATCACCTGTCATTATTCTCAACTCCAGAGAATATAGGCCTAATTTGCTCAGTCACTCTTTATAAGGTAAACTTCTCACCTGTGGAATCAATTTAGTAAGTCTCCTCTCAATTGCCTCCAATGAAACTACATCCCTCCTCGAGAAAGGGGACCAGAACTATGTGCCAACAATGGCTCAATTGTATCCTTTATTTTAAAGAATTAAAAAATAACTTTAAAAATTGAATTAAATATGTGGAGAAATGTAGAGTTTGAGGTTTGTTCATGTTCTGCTCCGTTCCATCTGAGCATTTGATGTACTTTGTATAAATAAGTAATGGAATTAACAGAAAGTTGTTGATAACGCCATTGTATTCTTCTTAAAAACAAAGTCCCATTTTTCTGTTATACTTTTTCATACAGATATCTAATATATTTCAGTCTCCCAATCTGCTAAATTCAAAATCTTGTCCCTCTATGACATCACTGATCCCCCTCACTACAACCTCTTTATCTTACATCTGAGTCCATCCCCAATAACTTCTGAATCTGCCCATTCCACATCAGCTGCTATTCCTTTTTCAATTACAGAGCTTTATGGAATCAAATCACACTTTTGTAATTCAATGCCTTACTCCCTTCATTGCTTTTATCCCCATCTTATAAAACTCTCCAAATATTTATATATTTCTTTTATTCTTTAATTCCCGATTGGTAGCCTCTTTCTCATGTGTGAATCACATTTTGGCATTTTTAAATGTTATTGGATTCTATGCAGTTATTAATTATTATTATTGTTGACACTCGCAATGTTGGATTAGAAACTTATGGAACCTGTTATTATATCTAACCTGTAGCTTGTTTTGGACACATTGTGAAAATTGTAATTACTTTGTAGTTGGAAGAAAAAGTTATGCGACCGTAGCAAATGTCAATAATAACATTCTTGGTCTGCCTGGATTGCTATTTACATAACCAAATATGCAATGTCGGCGAAGACACACAGTCTGTTTGGATTAGCAAGCAGACTTGGGCAGACTTGGAAAATTCTTAGTGTGTTTAAAGTATAATGTACCTCTCCATCAAACATTTAAGTCCAGTTTCAGTAATATTACATACAACCTTTTTTGTTATTGTTGCAATTATGTTAGGCTCAAGGGTATTAAATATTGATAAATGGATAAACTATTTTTGACTGTCCTGACAGTTCACAAGGTGATTTGATAAAGCTAGCCAGTGAAAAGAATGCAGAGGGAAAGCTTGGTGTTAAATGATAATCAATCCCACCTGTAACTGACTCAAATAGTTTTTTTTGCAAGTGATAAATCATATCATCACTGTTCTGAATCCTAATCCAGGAGAAGAGGAAAAAAAAATCTTTTCATAACATTTATGGTCAGTTACAAGATAAAGCACACCATCCTCAATGCCTTACAAGTGGCCTCAATACGTTTGTAAATGTTTAGGGTCATTCAAATGATCTGCTCAATTGAAATCTTCTATTAGGGAAGAATTTTTTTTTGCAATAGACAATAATTAGATAGGGAAAGTACAAAAAAATTATAAACATTCTGTCATCAAGAATATGTACAATGTGATTATGAGAAACTGGTCTAACTCTTTCAACAGCTGACAACTCTTTATATGGAATGAACCTTATATTAAACTTGCATTTTGCATCACTTCCTCTGTAAGCATTGTCACTTCCTTGCAGGTCTGATAATGGTCTTTCTGAAGCTTCCAGGATAGCTGAACTTGCTGTAATAAATCTCACTGAACATTACATTTGAAAATTGAACTTCCTGTTGATTTCAAATTCGCATAATTGTTATGCTCTATGGACTATATTAAAAAGTACAGTTTTTGTGCTGTAACACTTGGCTTTCTTTAGAGGCTAATTCAAGCAGCTAATTGACCCTGAGGGGTTATGAACTGTTGGCAGTTAATAACTCATAAAATTCTTGCATAAAGTACGATACTAGATTCTATCACTGAGACAAATAGTACAAAGACCCAGGGTATAAATATCTAAATGTAGAAAAGAGCTGGAATTTCTCAGTGACTGTTCTTCTGGAGTCTCCAGGGCATGTTTGCTATGGTTTCCTGACTAGAGAAACAAGCTTAAAAAATGAGCACATTAAGGAGTAATTTGTTTGAAGGTTCAGGAAGTTTGTGAGGGGGAGGAGGGGAAAGGCAAAAGTGACCTTTAAGCAGGAGCTGGACATTATTACATTTGTCATTTGTTTCCTTTCACCTTTAGGATGTTCACCATGGTAATGGTACACAGCAAGCCTTTTATAATGACCCCAACGTGCTTTATATTTCCCTCCACCGTTATGATGAAGGAAACTTCTTTCCTGGTAGTGGAGCCCCAGACGAGGTAGGTTGCATTTCTCGTCGGCCTCTTTTATCGTTCCAGTCTAATTGCATTGCATGATTATTCCTAATTAGCTCATTCTTCGCTGCTGCACTTTAAATTGCTGTGGATTGCAAAATTGTCCACTGGGACTGTGTCCCAGCACAGACCAAGTGCATGGCCCCAACTAGTGCTTGTCAAGCATTGTCTGGCTGATTTGGGCAAGTTCTTTGATGTTAGTTTCAA
Organism: Ginglymostoma cirratum; assembly: GCA_024137785.1. NCBI lineage: Eukaryota > Metazoa > Chordata > Chondrichthyes > Orectolobiformes > Ginglymostomatidae > Ginglymostoma > Ginglymostoma cirratum. The sequence goes on from JAHRHZ010000013.1 coordinate 26,530,885, forward strand.
AGCTATTTTATCTGAAAATATATATTTTTGTTTCTTGGTGCCGTTCTGTTTTCAGGTTGGAAGCGGCCCTGGTGAAGGCTTCACAGTGAATATTGCCTGGACAGGTGGTCTCGATCCCCCTATGGGAGATGTGGAATACCTTACAGCTTTCAGGTGTGTTCCCACTTTTAATGATTTTTGGTCAAGTTCAAAACTAATGCACTCTTTTAAAATGCTTCATATAGAGAACATTCAAAAAGTGTACTAGATTCAATCTCAAACTAGTTGAGGTTAATGAGGTCAAATTAATACACTTTGGGTTCTGCAGGGGGAGAGGACTTTTAACCTTCCTCACGCTGGGAATGAAAAGACCTGGTCACATAAACTTTGCATCTCATTGTTGTAGATCGTGTAGGATTTTAACCATTTTACCTCCACACTACCCACGTGTCCTCGCTGTCAGCTTTCCCTCCGAGAAGTCAGTCTGATCAACAGTAGACTTGGCTTTCAGTGGGCTGGGACCCCCGGAGGAGATTCCTCAGAATCAGGTAGGTCTGAGCCTTGACCCAAAGCATGGGGAGGCCTGCAATTACTGACTTGGGCAGAGGGAGAGCAGTGAGCAGGGAATTTTGTGATGGAAGGGCAACAGTGGTGGGGTGCCAGAGGCACTGAGGTGCAGGATGAGATGAACTGGCAGAAGGTTGACCACCTCAGGGAGGAGAAGGAAGGTTGACAAAATGGATTCAACAAACCTGTGAAGTATACAACATCACTGTAATGTTGAAGTTGCCAACAAGTTGATTGCCATGTGCGTGTGCACTTCTCCTGCTCCCCACAGCTTTAAATTTACTAAAACTGAAAGTAGGGTGGATTGGAAGCAGATTGGAGATGGGCTTCAGATATTTAACATTATAATATGCAGCCTGACCCAAACTCATCTATATTTGTAGGGTTGAAAATTCTGCTAAGCACCAGTACTGTGGCAGTTCTTTACATTCACCTGCAGCACTTCACTGTCTCCCTTGTTTTCAGTATCCAATACTTGATACTCAAAATGTGTCCTAACCAGGGCATCATATCATGTGATCACTGTTGTCCGGGCCTAGAATTCTTCCGATTGAGTTATGTAATTCAGTGTCTTCTTAATTTTGTTGATTACTGTACCACATTTCTTGAACATGTCGTGTGTCAAATCCAGGTCTCCTATAATTTCATCTATGGAAAGTTCAACATATTCCGCTGTTAGGTATATTACTTGTGTTTCTTTTCTATGTTCATACTTTACACTACAAATTAAATTTCATATGCCTTTATTTGGTCACTGTGATATTTTGTTTAGCTCATTCAGCATTTTCTGATCTCCTCCTTTAATTGCTATATCCCTTCTAATTTGGTATCATTTGTAAATTTAACTAATTTGCATTGGGTTTCAAAACTCAGGTCATTGATGTAAATTGAAAACAGAGATAGATTGAACACTGAGTCCTAGGGCATCCCACTCAATATTTGACCTCCAATATTCTCTCTAAACAGTACCCATTGTTTCCTATCCTTCAGATAGCTTTTTATTCAAACAAATGCTTTGCTTGGAATTTCCAGAGCTTTGAGCTAAGTTACCAACTTTTCATGCAATACTTCATCAAATGTGTTTTGAAAGCCTTACTACATAACATTGTAGGGTTTATCACAGTTAATTTGGGTTCTTGTTTCATTAACAAATTTAAAGAGGTTGGGCACACATGATCTTCCCAGGCAAGAGGCCGTGTTAAGTGCTGCTTAATAGGGTTTTTTTTTGTCTCAATCCATTGAAATATTGATTGACTGTGTGCTGTCTTACAAAATGTGCATGATGTGTACAGGACATCTGTAAAAACATACTGGCTTACAGTCCAACACTCAGATGAACACATTATAATCCTAGTCTAACATTATAATGCACTTAAGTATCAATCTTCCTACTTCAGGATAAAGCAGCATGTGTTTGAAAAAAATGTCAGAATAGTGGTGAGTAAGGATAAAGCATGATACAAATCCAATGGGAACTCTGCACAACGATTTTTATTTTAAGATAAAGCAGACTGTTTCAAAAAGAAAAGAAACTATACCTGAGAGAATATGTTTTAATCAGTAAATTTTAAGTTTGAATGATTGGGTGTGATGTCAACTGAGCCATTTGAGTGCGTCAGAAGCTGTTCATGTTCTCCCAGTCTTTTCTGTGCCTTATAGCCATACAACTTACCATTATCAACCACTGTTATGAAGTTAGAAAATGCTACAATAAAATATACTAGATACAGTAACAAATGCTTATTAGCAGATTTAATCACTGGTACTCTGATTAAGCCAATACTCAGCCAGATGCTTGAATGATAAGTGTACTTTGAAAGACTACGGTGAAATTTATTCGACAGTGCAATAAACCTTGGAGTTAGGTTTATTATATACATTCAAGGGTCATTTTTAATGAGTCTATTTTAGAACCTTGTGTCAAAGTGATCAACTAAGGAAGAACATTTGTGATTGAACATTATACGCGTGCTGGCCTTGCAGCTGAGCTGTCAATAATTTATTTTCAGATCATTTCAGCAAAGCTGTTTGAAGACTTTTGAAATTTCTGTGCATGTGAATATTTCAATCATCCTGATAATTCATGTGGTATCTATGTTAATAGTTCTTTTGTTTTTATTTAGTATTAACTCACTGCCGCATCTTTTCTCTGCATCCACACCTTGAAGATGTTCTGCTCCTCCCTCCAATGGAATTTCCGTTCCAATTTTTACAACTATTTCTCTCTCTTTGGGCTCTATCCCCACCTATCATTTATCCCCTCCCCAACCCTATCTTCTGCATATAAACTGACATTTTCCTATCTATTGTTCGTTCTGAGGAAGGGTCTCAAGACCTGAAATGTTAACTCTGATTTCCCTTCACAGATGCTGCCCGATATACAGAGTTTTTTCCAGAAACTTCTGTTTTTGTTTCTGATTTACAGCATCTGCAGTTCTTTCAGTTATAATTTAGTATTAACTCACTGCCACATCTCTTCTGAGAATACCTACCTTGAATAAGTTCTGCTCCTCTCTCTGATGGGATTTCTGTTCCAATCTTTCCAACTCTTTTCTCTCACTTTGGGCTGTATCCCCACCTATCATTTATTCCTTACTCTGTATTATATAACCCTGTGGTTCTAGTTGTCACTGGTGTGCTATATATTTCCTCCACCATGTGGAGTAAATATTCCTTTACGGTAATGTCTCCCTGCATGTACAGTGAAGCCATAATAGTGATTTTGTTCCCAATAAGGCTAGATAATTTTTTAAAAAATGATCGTATTAAAAACATATCAACTGTGTTCATAAGTACAGGTATGCAAATGCAGTTTTTGTTATGGTTACCACTACTGGGAAATAGGTGCCAGTTGGGTGAGCTGGGCAGGGTACCAGCTAAATGGATATGTGCTCAGGGTTGAAGAAGGCAGGTCTATGGTAGTGTTGCTGCCAGCACCAGCAAGATTGGGTCAGGCCAGGAAAGACACCCTTGTTGGTCTTGTTGTTGGTTTGGGACGTTGAAAAGAGAAGGGGAGAGTCCGAACAGGATTGGGTCAGGCTGGCCCTGGAGGGTGGTGTTGACGCTGACAGGATCATTTTAGAGGGGGGGCGGGGGCTGGCGCAGGGGGAGCGGGATGGTGGATAGTGAGATAGGGCATGTGTCTGGACTAGCACAGCAAGGGGAGGGAGTTAGTTTGGACCCACCAATGGGAAGTTGAATTTTGGTCTCATACATAAGTTGGGGTTCAGTGGTGATCTGGGGTTCAGTTTACTAGTTACATGGGAGTCAGAGAAGGTTTTGGATTCTCTCATTTTTCCTGGGTACCTATTAAGTTTAGTTAGACCGGGCCTTCTTAATTCTCTAATGTCAATAGACTCTTTTGAAAGGTTCCTGTCACAAGGGAATTTTTTTTAAAAATTCCATTTCCGGGACAATTGCCATGGAGATAGCTGCATTCAGGATTCTAGGGCACAATCTTGCAGCTCCATGGTCATTGGAATACCTGGAAAAATTTCTGCAAAATGCGTCATAAATGAACGGCTTCCTTCCATTGTCCTTATTGCAAAGTAGAATAAACTGTCAGCTGTCGTGTATGTGCATTTGCTCCCAATCCGGACAAATGGTCAGAATATTTGAAGGAAATGTCCTCAGGATAGCCACTGTGTTGGCCTATGAAGCTGCTGGTGTTTTCAATGTGTAATGATTTTAAAGGTAACTTCAATAAGTTTAAGTGTACCAAATTGTACTCAGATCATAATTTGTTTTTGGCAAATTGATTCTGTAAATATTTTGATCAATTCATCAATTGATTTTAACATGATCAGAAGTCACACGACTCCAGGTTGTAGTCCAACAGGTTTATTTGAACACACATACTTTCAAAGCCTTGCTCCTTCTTCAGGTACTAGTGACAGAGGTGGTATCAGACACAGAATTTATAAGTAAAAGATCAAAAGTTTGTTTAATACATTCTCATCAGTGGTGTGACCCTTTGATCTTTTACTTATAAATTCTGTGCCTGATACCACTTCTTTCACTAACACCTGAAGAAGAAGCAAGGCTCAGAAAGCTTGTGTTTTCAAATAAACTTGTTGGACTATAACCTAGTGTCATGTGATTTCTAACCTTGTCCTCGCCAGTCCAATACCAGTACCTCCACATTATGAATTTAACACGGTTACAGAGGTAGTAGGAACTGCCGATGCTGGAGAATCTGAGATAACTAGACCTGAAACGTCAGCTTTCCTGCTCCTCTGATGCTGCTTGGCTTGCTGTGTTCATCCAGCTCTACACTTTGTTATCTCATGAATTTAACATGATTGTTTTGATGTTATCCTGGGGCACAAGTGCAGGGAACAGGGACTAATATAGAATGGAAACTCCCTTAATGGCACTGGTTTTAGGCCTGGGATATTTAAAATGCTAGCCTTCAGCACCAGTGTTTAAGATTGACTCCTATATTACTAGCAAGAGTGAAAGACTTCCACAGGCATGACTGAGATCTCACACGCCAAGAGGCTGACACAAACATCTCAAGGGAACAGAATCCATCTCAAAGGCAAATTTTGAATGAAAGGGTAGGCAAGTGTATCATAGGAGGGAATTTGGGTGGCAAAGTTTTCCTATTCCACCTAGTTCAGAAGTTAATGTAGTAAAAATGTAAATAAACTGGCCTGGTGAGCAGGTGGACATATGACAAGTGAAAATTTAATCTAGAAATATATGAAGTGATATATTTTGGTAGAAAAATTAGCAGAGATAACATAAATAAAGAGCAAAAATCTCAAGGAAATGCATGAACAAAGTGACCTGAGGGTATACAAACATAAATTGGTGAACTTGGCAGGGCTGATTGAGAAAGTCATTAAAACAAAGCATATAGGATCCTGAACTTTATAAATGGAGGCAAAACGTAGTATGTTGAATTTTATAAAATATTGTAAAATGCTGTATCTGAAGCATAGTATCCAATCTCAGCACCACACTTTAGTAGGGGTAAAGGTACAAAATAAGGATGAGAGAAGTTTTAGTCACATGGATCGAACGGAGAAGTTGGGGTGGTGGTTCTTATAGAACAAAACTTGGAGAACCTTTGCATCTCATTCTGGTTGATCATGTAGGGTTAACATCATGTGTTATGACATTATACAGCCCCATTATTTGTACACTATGTCAGGCATTCGGCATCAAGAATAAATATGAAATTCAAAATGTGAACTTAGGCCTTTTGTGATCATTCTGTGTGAATAAACTATCAGACTAACTAGTTAAGAATGTTTCATATGGTAAACAATAAAATTAATGAGAATAATAAGGAAAATTATTTGAACAAGCATTATTATCATATTTAAATATCAGAGGCAGGGGGTATGTGTTTTAATTAGCAGGTCCTCGGGACATTGAATGACTACAGGCTTTCTTAAACAACCACGCAAACATACTGACTAGCTGCCTGCAGCCTTAGGGTCAGGCCTGAGATGAAAAAGATAAGATAATTGGCTCTAATGAAATCCAGAAGGTTGGAGCTTTCTTTGGGCAGAGCGTGTGGAAGTGAGCTTAATTCAAACCAGTTCAACTCTGAGCCCACTCCTGTGACTTTGATATCGTTTGAAGTTATAAAAGTGTTTGGTGCACCATTAGCCTGCTGGGCTCAGCCTCCTTGGTTACCTTAATTACCAGACTTTACAACCGACTTTACTGCACAGGAAAGGAGCCATTATATGTTTCATCAACATTGGCTGTTTTCAGATTTTAGGAAAAGCAAGGGTAAAGGTCGCTGCGGAAAAAAAAAGACGGGGATAAATGAACTGGTTGAAACCTTCTTAAAAAGAACTTGTAACAAAAAAAAATTATCGCAACATTACACATCAGATTATTTTGTGTGCCGTGCAAACAACTTCACATCACGGTGAACTTTGTGAGAGTTAAGTTGGAGTTACTTTGTCTGCTATACATGAACTTCACCTTCCAACATGACTTTTTGAATATTTTCACAAACATGCACCTGATTACCTCATTAGTGACTGTTCTTAGTTTGTCTGTTCATGCTCACTGAAGTGGAAGGAGTTCCCCCCCTAACCCCCAACCCACCTCATTTATTGTTCTTTCCGGTGACAAATTCATGCTGCGAGATCAGCCATACATTGTCCTTTCTACTGGCAAGTGATAAATCACTATCCATTTATGTGAAACATTTTTTTCATTCTTTAAGGTATGGAACTGAACCAAAGTAGTCAACTAGAGCTTAGAAATTGGACTTATTGTCCCATTTTGGGCAAAGGTGTTCTATTGAGTGAGATTTATCACACCCGGTCCACCAAGACTTAAGTGACTTTTATCACAGTCTTCCACTATTGACCTCATTCATTAAGCATCCAAATTCTACAGCACCCTTCATGTGGAATCACATGGCAGGAAAGGAGGAAGTGCTCGCCACTACCTGGATCTTCTGACATTCATTCCACTGCTTGTGTAGCTCAGTTAGCTACATGGCTGGTTCATAGGGACAGAGCAAAGCCAACATCGTGGGTTCAATTCCCACACTGAATGAGGTTTCCATGAAGGACCTTCAGATAGGTGTTTTTCTCTAATGAGAGAGCAGCCTTATGGTCTGGTATGACTATGGTGACTTTACCATGTATAAAGCCCAGTTCCAAACCACGTGAGACACTGCAAACCAGAAACTGCTCCTTACACTGTGGTACTCGACTGATGTCATTGAGGTCCTGGCTCTGAAAGGAAACCTAGCAGCTTGCTTCGCTAGCAGGGATCTAAAGGTGCTGTTAGATGGCTGGTGGAGAAGGAACACAGTACATTATCTTGCTGACTGCCAAAGGAGGCCGTGCCGTCAGCCTAATCCAGCATGCACTGAGATAATGGCCTGGGTCAGTGGTGTGTCACGTACAGAAAGAAACACACAGCCGTGCAGGAAGAAGGTCAATGATCTTCTTCACTCCAGAAGTCTAAGTGTTGCCATCTCTTCTTTATTACCTGACACTCAAAGGATCACCATTACACATGCATGTCACCAGGGTTCATGGACTATAACTTGCACTATTGCAGGGAACATATCCAATCAACAACTCTCATCTACCTCACCTTCCCAGACTACAAACACTTCCTGCTCTCTGTGCTTCCTATTCACTTACTGGGGGCACCAAGCCCCAGTGTGGTGGGAGTGGTGGAAACAAGGATCCCTACTCCAAAGGAAGAGAACATTGTTGAGCTGGCTGGAGAAGATCATGGCTGCTCATGTTGAGACAAGGAGATCTCAATGGCCGCCTAACCCAGTGAGCTTTGTTCAACTGCACTGCGATCCTGCCTGATTAAAACCAGCACTAACGCATTCTTGCCATACTCAAGCATTTAATCCTCTGAGACAGCTGATACCTTCCTTCTGTTATACAGGCACTTGCAGCACTCAGCAAACATCCACTGACAAGATGCCCATGCTGGAGTCCCTCAGTTCCACCTTTACCTCGGAGGAGAAAGTCACTGAACAACCAGAGTTTCCACCAACAAAGCTTTCACCTACATCCTCCACCAACTCAAAGGCTATCTAGATCAGACTGAAGAGTACAGTTTTGTGATCACATTACTGATGCGTCTCCGGAGGAACAAATACCTTGGTGTCTGACACCTAGAGATGAGGCATCTGCTTAGTCCTAAGCCAATGATGTTCCCATAGTCTTGACAATGACATTTCACAGAGAGGTAGAGGAACAGCAATCAGGTTTGTCGCAGACAGTCGATACATTGGGTTGAAGGATGGAGGAGTCCACCAGTATTGTAATTGTTGTGCTGTCCCTGGTATGTGTGCATCTGGCTGCCTCCATGGAAAGTTTTGTGAGCACCATGAAGCCTTAGGTCCCGCACACTCAGCATCTAAGAGGATTAAATGCGTGATATTAGCACGGACCTGAACTCCATCATTCTAGTAATAGGTGCTCAGTGTCAATGGTAAGGTGAGAGGGGTATGAAGGACCTTGATCTCACTGTAGGCAGCCATTCCTCTCAAGAAGGCAGTGTGGTGTCAGCAGATACCCTAGGGAGGGATTCAAACAGAGAATGCCCCAGGAGCTTCATCTTTGTACACTCCAGAGCTCTCTGACCCCTCTATGTACCCATAGCTTGTGATCCCTATGTTTGCAGAAGATCCAGCCAAGGAGACAGAGCCTACATCTATGCAGGGCATCTCAGTAGGCCTGGGCCTCCTCAGCATAAAAGCTGAGGGACAATTGCCCAAGTCTTTGAGGACACCCAGGCTGACTACAAAGCAGGCTGCCTCTACCTCAGCAGCAGAATCTGGGACTACACTTAGACATGGTAGAAAGCAGGATAAGAAAAGTACTTACTGAGGACACTTGGATGGCACAGGTCATATATAATTGTAAAAAATCTTGCACTTTTACAAATACACATTCACTCACACTGTTTAAAGGTCTGCCCTCATGTCTTTGTCACTGTCGGACCTGGTGAAATTGCAGGGATGAGCAGCCACTTCAATCAACCCAGGGATGAAGGAAGTTGTAATGCCCAGACATTGTTCACCTTGCATTAACAACCAATTCCTGCACTGCAGCTAGCCACAGATGTCAAAAATCCTTGAACCATAATGTTGGTATCTATAGCCAAGGTTTTATACTTTAATGTGAACAACATAGAGGTTTCAGTCAATGTTCAGGGATTGTGCTTGGACCTTGGCCTGTTCACATCAGTCCACACATACACTCACCTTGTGAGTGAGAGTAATCAGTGATGATTTCACACATCCCTGGAGGGTAAGGTTCACTATATTTATCAGTTTTCGAAGGGAGTGGACTGCTGGTCAGACTTTAAGATGTGGAATGGGCAGCTCACATCTCGCTTATCTCTAATTGGCCTGCTGGAATGCACAAGCACGACATGGCAGTCTATGTGAACTCTGAAAATTTAAAAACTAACTGATGTCAAAAGGTGATTCCTCAGGTTCCTCTCAACTTCCTGCCTATCATGAGAGATTTCACTGTACAACCCTTGGACATTGTATGCAGACTGAAGCCTCAGTAGCTGTGAGCTTAGCATCATGTGATAATACTACACTGTCTCAATGACTGCTGCTTTTTTACAAAGATACTTGAAAGTGGGACAAGCTGAAACTATCAAGTACATGATCAGATGGACAATAAAGCATTTGCTCACAATAGAATAAGTCAACGTTTGATCAACAACAGTGCTCACCATTATGTTGACAGATTGTAACTCTGAAGTACTTATAAACATATCTTACTTTTGAGTCCAAAAAATTTGTTTTTATTTAAAGAACTGCTGGAGGAAAAGAAAATCAGCAGATATAAATTGAGTGAATACTTGCAAGGGCTTGTGTGGAGCCAGTGGAATGTCATATCTGAAAAGAGTGAGGTAAACTTCAAAGAGGGAGAAACTTAGAAAAAGAAATAATAAGGCAGACAACCCCACCCCCACCCCCCACTACCTTGCAGCAACAAACTACCTCTTGTAAATATGTTTACTTCACACCCAACCCGAGCTCTGCCAGGAATACACGAAATACGGGGTTAGAAACTAACTGCAGTATTCGTCTGTGTTTGGTTTTGGCTGGACTGCCTATTGTGTTAATTAGAGCACAGTGAGAATCTTAACTTTTAAGAACTGCCATCTGCACTGCAGGTTAAATAAAACAGGAACTCTCTCTCTCAGAATGTTGCCAGCCAGTTCAAATGGAACCAGGACAAAGAAATTTCAAATAAGTTTACAAAACCAAGAATCTCACGATCAAATGCCAACATCAGCACTACCATAGCCATCTATTGACGGCACCTTTATGTCTGCTTTTCACAAAGAATTCAAAGACTGAGCCTTTTATTTTCACTTTTGTTTTGGACTCACATTTCTACACTGATTATGTTTTACATTGCTATTTCCTTTTGCAATTAGTAATTTATAAATGATCCTTATGTTAATTCAAGAAATCTTGGTTAAATTGGTCCCTTTTAAAACACAAGTTCATTTTGGCCTGCAAGAAACTTTTCCACAAAGAAGAAGATCCTTTCTAAATTAAACTTGTTGAAATCATGTGAATGGGTGAGTGAATAACCCAGGTGAGCCAGGTCACCACCCCCCACCCCACCCCCAAGCATCCCCTGGGAACTTAATGGTTTCGGGTAGCTCATCTGGAACCATAAAAAATTGGGGAGCTTCACCTTGTGTTCTATCACCACGTGTCCTTGGCACTAAGCAAGGACTATTTGCCACAATGACAAATGCTAAAGGACTAAACATGGCTCAATCATCCTGGAGAAAACTTTAGTTAGATTCTGTCTAGAATCTTGAGCTCAGTAGTATGTTGCTCTGCATTACTGCTTGGCTGTGCCTCCTGGTCAATGTCCTAATCCTCACCTCCATCTTCATTCTTAGAAGATTTCTGTTAATTCCCTTTTTTCTCTGTATCCAGGACATCGCCCCATTATCAGTTCCAGTTCCAGTCCAGTTGGAGAGAACACAGCAAGCCATTATGACGTGACCTACCCTAACCAGGCTATCCTGCAAGATCTCAATGGAGTAGCCTAAGCATTCAAACCTTACCCAAAAGAGGCTTCTCATCGCTTACACTCTGGCTCTGGTGGAATCATGAGCAAGTTTTATCTTCATTCTGCTTCAATGTAAAGATTTCATACAGGTGTCAAGGGCCACGTTTGGAGGGGATAACTCTTGCTTCCCAATAAGCATCGCTCTTTGACCTGAGGACCCTGGAAGGAAATGGGAAACTGTGAGCACTCTCGTTTGTCCACATTATAGCAGTTCCCAGGATATCTCGCTCAGGCTTCCAAAATTTGGTGTCAAGGGTCACATATAACATAAATGTTGATGAATTAGAAATTGTTTCTGTTGAACGACTCTGAAGGCTACTGATAGAGCGCTCTCAAAGCAATACAAGTGCATCTATAGTATCTTGCACCTGGAAGAAGCCAGTGATGATGGGGAATCCCATTCAGGGCAGCTGTGATCTTGATGAGATCAAGTTGGATGGTCACCCATTCCTTCTGCGCGCGAGTCCTACTCCACCAGAAAAAATCCATTTGGGAATGATGGTCAAAACCATCCTTAATTTCTGATAACAAGGTGTAGAGCTGGATGAACACAGCAGGCCAAGCAGCATCAGATTCAGGGCCGAAGAGATTACAAGAGGGTTGCAGTGGGAGAGGGATCCACTGAGGTCTTTCTGGAGGGAGGATGGTAACTTCTTCAAGGTAGGCATCCTTAGAAGAGACTTCGCAGTGGGGTTATAACTCACTCAGAGATAGTAGGAATTGCCGACGCTGGAGAATTTGTGCCTGGACTGTCTTTCTGTCTGTCAAAAATGACATTAGAGCCTATAGGAATAGGGTTGCATCATTCTTCTCCATATTCTTGGGGATCTCCAACTGCTGCTACTTTCTTTGGAGCCACTGGCAATTGTTCTTTCCCATGAAGTTGTAATTTTCCTCTGTGTTGAAGGTGACTTCGCATTTGAGACATCAAAAGGACTCCAACTACTGTGGTGTCCATGTCAGATGCATGAGCAGATAACCTGTGAGGAATGTCAGTAAGGGAATACCATCTCACTGACAGTACATCTGAACCCTCATGTCAATTACAATGAAACTTTAAGTTTTGCTTTGTCATTGTGTAGCATGGAGACTTCTCAAGGAGATTAATGTCATGCCTCATTAAGGAGCAGTGAGTTATGTAATCATATCCTATGTATGTTGAAAGCTAAACTGTCCATGCTACATTAAGGGAATAGCATTTGTGCAGTAAGCCACAATAGCCCCCAAAAAAAGGCATTCTTACATGTCACAGGCCACGCCCTTGCATACTTACAGCTCAGTATGCAATTGAAGCAGCTCCAAAGCATTGTCTTCTGGTATAGCTACAAAATGAGCTTCAGAAATTCAAAGCCCAAATAACACCTTTAACTTAGCTTGCCTGATGGTATTTGCTTAGCTGACACAACAAAGAGAGAGCTAGTCTGAACAATATAATGGACATCAGAAACAAAAAACAGATACTGCTGGAAAAGCTTAGTAAGTCTGGCAGCATCAGTAAAGAGAAATCAGAAGTAACATTTTGGGTCCAATGACCCTTCCTCAGAACTGATGGTAGCTAGGAAATAGTTGATAGCACAGCTGATGTCAGACCAGCTGAGATCTTCCAGCAATTCCTATTTTTGTTTCTGATTACAGCATCTTCAGTTCGTTTAGTTTGTAATGTAATAGGCATGGTTGCTTGACGCCACAAGTTTTCAGGTTCATCCTTGAACAATGAATGGCCTGTTGATAGAATGCAATTACCTGAAAGAAGGGTGAGATTTCTGGCTCTGTGAATTCATGATTAATGCAACTGCCTGTGTAAGGCCTTAAATTCCAAAAATCTTACTCGGCCCCGATAAAAAAGACATTAATTTATTCCAAATATGCTGTACATGGTGGCAGTCATTTTGTTTGTTCCTGTGCAGTTGAATTTGAGTCAAAGATGTCAAGGTTTCAACTTTGTCTCCTTGTCAGTGACTTGTCTGAGGCTCTGGATAATACCGCATCCTTCATGAATCCTGTTGTACTGCTGCTCCTGTGATATTTAAGACCATTCAGCTTACCCCATTACTCTTCATTCCCTTTATACTAAGGTTCCTAATTAACCTCTGAGCCCGTGGTTTTACAAATTCCCAGGTCCTTCTTGGCCATACACCCTCCACGTGAAGAGGCTAAAGCGATTTGTGAAAATCCTACCTCGCAGAGCTCTCTGTCTCTTCTAATGCTGTACGGAATTCCACCCTTCAAACTCAAAGTGTTCCCTTTCACTATAATTATTCCCTTAACCTAACAGTCCAATGAAGCAATCCGAAGAGTTGTGCTTCTTGCTTTTCCCAGAACCCTATGGAGTGCCCGCATAAAAGCCCCCTGACCATAATTAAGCAAATTCCCAGGACTGATGAAGGTCAGTCCTCTGGAATATCTTGGCATGACAGCCCCAAAACTCCATGACTCACCTTCTGGACTGATGTCACCACATTGCCCTGACTGACCTACCTTTAATCTTTAATCCCTGGACAGTTAACGCAACGCATTGAACCAATAGGAGCCTAATTTCCCTAACTGCAAGGACATGAATCTCGGACTCTGGTAGGACGATGAGTATGATTGTTTTTGGCCAACCCTCTGGAATTTGACTAGATGTGCCCCTTGACTGACTGAGATACCACCCTAATTAACTGTAGTTTCCTTTGACCCAATAATGGACTGTTCACCTTTGACTTATAGACATAGTCATTCATTTGAAACATATTTAGTGTGTTTTCTGTAGATGTAACATTGACCTAGGCATAGTACTGTACAGCATCATGTCCACCTCTTTCAGTACTCCCAACTGAGACAAGCTGCCACCTCTCCCTCTGCAGTAAAAAAGCTAAACAAGTTACGGAGGCCACAGCCTCCAAGTAAGTGCTAAGTGAGTGTGCACTAACAAATTAAGCTATAAGCCATAAGAACCGTCCTGTTTAGATACACGAGATGTATGAATGTCCCTGCATAAAGTGACTCGGCAGAAGTGTGATAGTTTTAGATGTCCCTGAGCTCCAAAGTCAAGGCCTGAATTACTGAGGTGGTGTGAGAGGGACAGAGGGCAGGCATGATGAGTTTGTTGCTTTGCTGATACTGACTTATAAGTGCAGAGGATGGAGAGGGATAGCATTTTAAGCAGCTGCAGAGACATTGTGATGAAGACAGCATTTTCTAACGGCCCTGAGAAGCCAATGGCAAGCTGCTTACACTGGATAACCACTCTATGACTTTCACACCAGGAGTTGCTGCCATCTAATTTCTTGGGGAAGGAGAGGAGAATTGGAAGTGACATAGAAATGAGGTGAGTCAGGCACTTGATGTGGAATTGAGATAATTATAGCTCAAAAGTGAGATTCTGAAGTCATCGTTTAAAGTTGAAAGGGAAAATGAAAAAAATCTTTATTTGACATCAAGGTCCTTATTTTTTTCAGTCTCACCGTATTTTTCCAAATTTTTCCCATGGCCTAAGCTGATCCAGGGCAACGGGATATTTCACAGATAGTAATTTCAATGTGAATAGAAGATCTAGTGGAATTTTATGGTTGTGCGTAATTCTCCCCGAGAGATTTTTCTTTATGTGCAGCACCCAGGAGATGCTCAGTGCTTAGGTGTTAAAGGTTAGCATCCAATCTGTGCTTGATATTCATGGCCAGTTCATTATCACTTCCCCCATGATACACTGAGTTGCAGTATTGGAAAGTAATCTATAGGCAGTTCTCTCCCACATGCTTAGTACATTTTTAATTTTCCAGTGAATTTCTTAGCTCTTCCTTTCAAGTTAAGGCAAACAAGTAGGTGAATCCCAGTTCGAATTCTTGTTACACTTTTTGATGCTTTACTCAATTGAATTTTATGCTGTAGGCAAAGGCTGTCAAAGTGGCTGGAAAGCTGGGGGTAACCCTGATCTAACATTTACTAGGAAATGCCTTAAACCTCCCTAATTTTTCGGTCCAAAAGCTTTAAATTATTATAAGACAAAACTTCTGCCCCATAACAGGAGAAGTCCCTCCTTATAAAGTATCAGGCAATTGGAGATTGGCTGCTCTGCAGGAATGGTAGCCACTACTGGTACTGCGGCTAAGGCAAGGAGGAAGCATTCAGCTGAGGACCCAAATCTTCAGGGACCTCAGGCAAGCTCCAGCAAAGAGGGTGACAAGTGCTGAGGGGACATGTGGGCAGGGTTTTGAGGAAGAAGGTGAATGTAGAGAGCACAAAAACTGTGGGAGGGTTGCCTCCAATTGTCAACAGAGATCAGGAAGGGTGGATCTTGGTGCATTCACTGGCCAGCAACCTTTGGGTCCAGAACGATTATTGGTGTTATGTAAAAGCGTTCAGCAAACTGAGAAGAAGAACATTTGGAGAAAGTAAACAAAGCAGGGAGAGACCATGGGATATTTTCATTCCAATGCAAATAACAGCAACCTGGATTAATAGTCTTTTAAATGTAATAAGCCATCCTGAGGCCCATCACAGGTATATTATCAAACAAAATTTGACATTAAAATATTGGGGAGATGGCCTGAAGCTTGGTCAAACACTGACCACTGCTCTTGGTGCCACTGCTGATACTGCAAAGCTCTCAGCATCTCGTAGACCAGCCGTTATTTAAGGCTCAACTTTCTCCTGGATATAGGCAGCAGTCTTGCCTCATATAAGTGAAGCTGTGTCGGTCAAAAACTTAAAGCATGGTGAATCGGCCAACTGGTGGTGGGTTCTCCCTTGACAAGATAGTAGGGAGCCCAGTCTCAGAGCATATCCGACCTAAAGTGGTTCGAATTTAAACTCGAGGTAATGCTGTACAGAGATCCTATATATATGTCATTGTGCAGGTCGCTGATGGATTTTAAAGGAAATATTTGAAAATGTTGCAGATGTTCCAATTACTATCTTCTATTGTTGTCTTGATTCAGGGCCCCATTCCTTTAGATTAAACAATTGATCCTTTCACTTTGTTATTTAATAAAGGCAAGTGAGTGAAACAAAAGAATTATAGGCCAGTTAGGCTAACTTGTTGTTAGGAAATTACAAAAGCCTATAACTAAGGGTTGCACAGTGGCTCAGTAGTTAAGACTGTTGCCTCACAGCACCAGGGAAGTGGGTTTATTTCCAGACTCGGGCAACTGTCTGTGTGGAGTTTGCAATTCTCCCTGTGTCTTTGTAGGTTTCCTTCCCTAGTCCAAAAATGTGCAGATTAAATGGATTGGCCAAGCTAAATTGACCAAACTGTCCAGGGATATGCAGGCTGGATGGGTTAGCCACAGGAAATGTAGGGATAGGGTTGGTTGGTGGGTAGGGATAGGGTTGGTGGGACCTTCTTCAGAGGGTCGCTGTGGACTTGATAGGCCAAATGGCCTGCTTCCACACCATAGGGATTCTATGAATAGGGTGACTGAGCATCTTGGCGTTATTTTTAGCTGAGTAGAGAGAGCAATAAGGCTCTGAAAGTGATTTGTCATGCTTAATGATCCTGATCACAACTTTTTGTTGAGGTGACTAAAGTAGCAAATAGGAGAAGGCCCATGGATTTCAGTTATGTGAGCCTTCCATTGGCAAATGATATAGTCCTGTGTCTGAACCTGTTAGCAAAAGTTGAAGATCATAGTCTTGAAGACAGACAATTGACTTAGTTAGGAAACTGGCTGAGCATCAAGAGACAGAGAGTAAGAATAATGGGCTGATACTCTGATTGGGAGATGGCGACTAGTGATGTCCAGCAAGGATACATGTTGGGACTTCAAATATTCACCATACTTAGTAATGATATAGGAAAAGGAGCAGGCCATTTGGCCCTTCGAACCTACTCCACCATTCAATGAGATCATGGCAGATATGTGGCCTAACTCCCAATACCTTCCTTTAATCCATATCCTTTAGTACATTTGCTTAACAAAAAATTACTATCTCAGATTAAGAATTAACAACTGATCCAGCATCCACTGTTATCTGTGGAAGAGAGTTCCAAACATCTACATCATTTCTGTGTATATAATGCAAAAGAAAGTTACACTAACATTTGTTAGTGGCACCATGATAACAGCATTGATGAGCTTTGTAATTTGAAGCATAAAATTATAAACAGACATTGAAGGTTTGAATGAATGTGCATAACTATGGAAAATGGATTTTAAATATGGGGTCATCCACTTTGGATGTGGAAAGGGTAGAACAGGGCTATCAGCCGGTGTACTGATTCTCTGGCTCCATTCAGCTATTGGGACCTTTCCTAGGAGCTGCAGTCATTAGGGTTCTCCATTCACAACAGCAGGTAGCAAATTGACCTTGTAAATGGCTGCTTAAAGTCAAATTTTGGAGATTGACTAGGGTTTTCCAGTTGACATTCAGGTCCCTGCAGGCAGCAGAGACACAGCAAAGCTGAGACAGCCTCCTTGTCATGCACGAAGAGTTGAGTGGTTGAGATAGGGCCCTATTCTGCCTCTTTTCAGGGACAGCTGCATAACACCTTGTGGAGAGATTCCTTCATCACTCCTCCATGTTTGTGGTCTGTTTGCTGGATCAGTTTGTATTCTGAATCCCATTTTAGATGGACCTTCCCTCATTTACCTATCATATCACCTTGTACTGAATTTTAGTTGGATAGTGAAATATAAATGATTCAAGCAAATACTTTTATGAAATTGGTCTAATAAGGTTATGATAAATTTGAGGTAGTACTTGGGGAGATATGTAGTGTAACAACATAACAATGTGTAATATAATGTGACAAGTGAGATCGTGTGCTACAATCTGTGAAGACAGAAGGAACACTTTGTAGCAGAGAGAGAGATATACTTCCGTTGTTAATTATGGTCCAAAGAGCAGAGCTTATACTTCACTTCATGCACAGGAGGTGCTGGTATGTTAGGTGATGGAGATAGGTGCCATTCCTTTATCGGCTGACTGCCACAGGGACTGTGCCACTAGACATGTGAGATAACAGTCTGGATCAGAACTTGAAGGACACCCAGCAATACAGGAAGAAGGTCAATGGTCAACAGCACATCAAGAGGGTGAATTCCACTATTTTCTCTCTGCTAACTCATATTGACTCCCCACTACTCAGCGTACAAGCTTCTTGCCAAGGCTCGTAGATTATAATTCTCACTATTGCATGCATTGGGTCCAACAATCGTTCTCGACCACCTCATCATTCCAAGCTACTAACCTTCCTGCCCTCTTCACTTCCTGCTGATTCACTCAGGATGCCTGATCACCTCTCCTGTTCACTGATCATCATTCACTTCCATCCACTTCCATCACATTCAATCCCTGTCTTTGCCTCATTGCAGGAAAGATTGGCCCATAACCAGGCTGAGAGAGACAAGATTGGCAGGTGGACATCAGGCTTCCTATTCCTATGTGGATAAGATTCCAGCATTTCTCAGAGAAAGGCATGAGCCTTGAACTGAGTTGGGGAGACCTCAATGGCCAGCCAACCCTTTAAGTTATATTATGCAGTGTTGCTTTCTTTATCACCAACACTATCACCAATATTATCAACATTATCACCAACACTAACTCATTCTTAATCTGCACAAGCTTTTAACCCTCTCAGGTGACTAATTCAGTCACTTCTCTTAAGCAGCCTTTGGCAGCATCCAACAGATCTCTGCCAAGGAGAGGCCAGTGGCAGAGACCCTTAGCTCCAGTTCAACCTGTGAGAAAGTAGAAGCCACTGAGCCCTCAGAGGACACAGCAGTAAGGCTTTCACTGGCACCATCCGCCAGCTCAGGTACTTTCCAGTTAGTGATTATTCTATCTTGGTTAGACTCAGAGGCATGAGCTGGTGAGCACGTCATCACTGACACAGCTCCTCAGCTGGTCAAGGAAGAAATTTCCCAGATCCTTAA
Organism: Ginglymostoma cirratum; assembly: GCA_024137785.1. NCBI lineage: Eukaryota > Metazoa > Chordata > Chondrichthyes > Orectolobiformes > Ginglymostomatidae > Ginglymostoma > Ginglymostoma cirratum. The sequence goes on from JAHRHZ010000013.1 coordinate 26,549,855, forward strand.
CACTTAGAGGACCAGGAGGAGAGCAGGCATCTGCTCAGCTCCAGGATGAAGATCATCCCATGGTCTCAGCCATTAAATGCACAAACAGGGCACAGGAACAAGAGGCAGTTTTGTCAGAGCTACTCGGTAAGCTGAATCAAAGGATAGAGGAATTCAGCAACGTTCCACCACTCCGTGCTGGTTCTGGTGCATGTGCGTTTGTATGCTTCCATAGACAAGTTGGCAACTACCATTGACAGCCAGATTCAATGGGCTCAGTGTCTGCCAGTAAAGCAATTGGACCGGCACTCCATTGCTCTAGCCTTTGGTGCTTACATCTATGATAAGGCAAGAAAGGGTTGAAGGGTCTTAACCTCCCTTTGGAGGTTCATTCACTGTGGGAGATAGGGTGGTGCCAGTAGGTACCCACAGGGTGGAGGAGCTATACTCAGGCCTCTTTGAAGATTTTCCTCAGCACAGTCCCGAGGTGTCTGGCCCCTCAGTCTCACCCTACCTGTAATCCCAAAGTTTGCAGGAGTCTAAAGCAAAGTCTGCATCTGAGCAACTGTCAGCAGGCCTGGGCCCTCAATGCCCAAAGGATCCCAGGGATCAGTATTCTACACCAACTGGCCAGAAAGCAGAGCAGTGTCCCATAGCCCAGCTGTGGATGTTGGAACTGCAAATAGACAGTGTGGGACATAGAAGAGAAAATTTACTGGTGGCATAGGTAACATGTCATTTTGGAAGAACTTTCCATTTTCTAAGTTTATATTCACTTAACTGCTATAACGTCTGCTGTACTATAATATTCACTGTCAGTCCTGGTTAAGTCACAGCCATGTGCAAGATGAGCAGGCGCTTCAGGCAACCTAAAGCTGAAAGAAGTTGCAATCGCCAGCCTTGCTCATCTCTCACAAGCAAACAACTCCTTGGCTGCAGCTATCCTGAGACATCAGGAAACCCTGAACTGTGACATTGAGGACACCAGCCACAATGATCTCCATGTGAAATCTGTGATCAGATGATCTATGGACAATATTAGAAAAGATAACAAACAAGTTTCTCGAAGGAACGTCTCACAGCCATTATAATGAAGTCTCATGTTATACCCTCATACAGAATGGCATGGAGGCTTCCAAAGGGGATCATTGTCATGATTATATGAGGACCTCTGAGGCACGTGACATTAGCCAATTTTACTTTTCACAGCAAAAATTTTAATACTATGTTGAGAATAGAATTCAGCCATTGAATCTGAGGATGGGGTTTATTGCACATTGCTCCGAAAATGGCATGATGATATTGATAGGGGGAAATTCAAGATAGAAAACTTAATTTGTCCATTTTCCCTGGGTTTCCATTGACTTATCCCTGATAAGTCATACTTAGCGGATCCCCCAGGTTCACATGGCAAGACAGCTGAAAGAGTACCATCTAATCCCTGGACTGATGGCTCCACAGTACTCTGAGTGACATCTATAATCCGCAGGCTGGTTGCACTTGATCTGCAGGACTGGCCATTGTCCAATCCCTGACTCTGGCCAGACCAAGTGCCTGACTTAACGTGGTCTACTGGACTGGAATAGGCTTGACTGAGAGTGGTAGCGGTCTCTCACTGATTAATACCCCCACCTTCCCCAACTTCATTAACGACTACTCCCGTTTGATTTTCAATCACTGCTATTTGTTTGAAGCAGACACATTGTGTTTGTTACTTGAACTGTGGCATGTAATGCTGGCGTGACTTCGATGTAGCACAGTGCTGCACAGCGTCATGTCCACCCCCTTGACTGTATAGTGCTCTACACCATGACAAGCTGCCTGCCTGTTCCTATGAACAAAAAGGAATGCAAGCCACAGAAGCTGGCTGCCTGTAACTGATCACTGAAGACTCAATGCTTTAGATGCAATATGAGACACACAGAGGCTGACAGCCTGTAAGTCAGTGCAGGAGTCAGTGAGTGTACACTAAGAAAGTAGGTGAAATAGTCAGAGGCTGGCAGCTTCCACGTTAGTGCAAAGTGAGTGAGCGCTAAGTAAACAAGCTAAGAGCCGTAATAAGCAACCTGCACAGATACATGTGCGTTCCCACATTTGGTGACCTGGTAGAAGCATGTAACTCCTAGGTGTCCCTGAGCATAGTGGAGAAGACATGTTTGCGTGAAAGCCAGGACAAACTATCAGCAAGCTGCTGCTGCCAGGTACCTGTTCTGAGTTGCACCATCTATTTTCTCGGTGAAGGAAAGGAAAATTGGAAAATGTAAATAAAACATGTGGGGTATTAATGAGATGCATTTGCATGGAAGTAAGATAGTAAGGAAGCAAGATAGACAGAGATTCTGAATTTGGCATTTAGAGCTGAAGGGGGAAATTGCAAAACATCTTCTTGATGCCCAGAATCTTATTTTTTATTATTTTCTCCATATATTCCCATCTTTCTCACCTCTGCTCACACGACATCAGGGAAGAGAAAACTCTGTCCTACATTTCAGATCACCCTCAGTTTTATTGGATTCCAGAACATTCTTAAGGAACTAAGCATTCATGTTGCTAAGAACTGGACTTGGTATGATTTGGGATGCAGACAACAAAAATTTGGATGAGATTAAATTTATGAAGACTGGTAGATGATTGATTGGCCAGGATTACATTAGAATAGTCAATAGAGGGAACAAAGAGATGGATGAATGTTTCAGCAATTGATGAACTCAAGCAGAGTTCAGCTTCATGCAAGTGATTCAGAAATGTGCTTTGTTTATAAATAAAATTGCCAGATACTTTTTCCCATGAAGACAGATCTCTTTTCATAAGTATGTTTGGTTTGTATTGCAATCATTACAAGTGTTTTGTTTAAATTATTCCAAATGACACATGAATTGAAATGGAAGTATTCAACAACTATCTGTATTTATATTTTAGATAGGATGTAGGGTATCAGACTAATGTTGTTAATAGTACCATATCTTGTGTGAATGAAGGGCAAGATTTCTTTTAAAATTGAGCAAAGTTCCCTACTTCTCGTACCTCTTAAAGGGGGCTGCTTTAAAAATAATGTAATAGGTTTCCACCCAGGAAAAGTAGCTCAGATACAACCCTATGTATTAAATAGCTGTTGCATTTCAAACTGATTATCCTGAAAATAAGCATTTGAGGCCCAAACCTGTTTTTTGACAGTTTTAAGAGCTGCTCCACCAATCCTCTCCTTGCTGCTTAATAGTTTGATCATTCTCTTCAATTACATTGGACTGAATTATACACTCGGGGCAGGCTTGCACTGTTCGGGCCATCACCCAGCCAGCTTTAACTTTTCAGCAGAGAGGCCTTTAATGATCATCTGGCAAGGCTTCTGCTCCACTACAGGAGGACTTTCATACCCCAAGATTATCAGCTATATGGAGACTGGCAGGTCTGCAGAGCTGGTAGTGCCACCAGGTACAGTGGCCACTGCTGGTACTGCAAAGAAAGCATCCTCTTCGACTTGTCTGCCTCCTCTCCACCTATCCTCTCCTCTATCCATCCTCTATCCGCCTCCCCCTCTCTCCCTATTTATTTCAGAACCTTCTTCCCCTCCCCCATTTCTGATGAAGGGTCTAGGCCCGAAACGTCAAGTTTTCCTGCTCCTATGATGCTGCTTGACCTGCTGTGTTCATCCAGCCCCACGCTTGTTATCTCGGAGTCTCCAGCATCTGCAGTACCTTTTATCTCTATCAAATAAACATTCATCCCCCAGGTTACTCTGGATTCCTGCTAGGGAGAGTGACTTGTTGGATAAGGGGAGCAGTGTGGATGTGGGGAGGGAAGTGACGGGCCTCTTATTGTCACTGCACCACCCACCCATCATGCCACACACACCCCATCCTCCACTGGCCAATAAGCTGAAGGGTCACACCTGTGCTCTAGATTTGGCAGAGGCCTTGGGCCAACATTTAGGTCATGGATGAGGCCCTTAAGTGGGCATTAATTGCCATCCTTCCCCATCTATGTCACTATACACAATCTGATTAACATCCCTTATTCCTCCGCATGAGTAATCAGAAATCAATCCCTGCACATCCAACCTGGTACATACCATTCTTCGCAATGCACACACACGGTCAGTGAGTACTTTGGATGAACTATCAACCACAAATTTATCCCTGCAGTCACTATGTTTCCTGAGGTAATGAATTATAATATTTTCAATACAGGAATTATCTTCACTACCTTTCATTGTTATCGTATGCTTTGATGGGACGGTAAAGGTCTTTGATCTTGAGAATTTTAGAAAATTAAGTAAGAACTATAAATATCTGCACCTCTTCTCTGCCTGGGTTAAAAGGAGATTATTTTGTCAGTTGTATCCTGCCAGTTGAAATAAAATCAGTAATTAAGTTGTAAATAGATTGATGTCTAATAGTAATAAAAATTTTGGTACAGCTTCATGTCAATAATGGCTGGATTATTGGCAGGGAGATGGCCAGTTTGTATAGATGTTTAAAACAGCAAAGATTCTACTCAAACAAAAGAAGAGTTTGCTGAGGAAATTCAGCAGGTCTGGCAGCATCTGTGAGGAGAAAACAGAGTTAACATTTTGAGTCCAGTGACTCTTCTTCCTAAGTGTTCTAAGGAACATTCACCGGATTCAAAACATTAGCTCTGTCTTATCTTCACAGATGCCGCAAAACCTGCTGAATTTCTCCAGCAATTTCTGTGGTTTTATGTTTCAGATTTCCAGTTCTTTGCTTTATGTTGAAATTCTACTCAATGCGTGTTTACAATATCATGCGGTTTGGTCATGAAATTGGACTTAATGTTGTGACATCAGCCTAAATCTTTCCAGGAGCTGTAATCGCTGTCGAATCGCTGCACTGCTGCTGTCATTTTTTTGTAATGATGATGTTTCATATTTCTCACTGGGACTTCTGACCCCAGTATCTTTGTAAAAGTAAAGCATACCTTAAGTCTCCAAATTTCTTCATAACACTGAGTTGCTGGAGGGAAGTCAAGTCATGCCCCCTTTTAAAAACACTAGCTACAGTATCCTGGTTAGTCCATTCACTAATACGCTGAAGAGTTTTGTGACAGTTAAGCAGCTTATTAGTGTGTCAATAAATGAATATGAGTGAGGTAAGTGTTTTTTTTTCAATCATGGGATGGGGTATAGTCTGCTGGGCCAGCCTTTATTGCCCATCCCTAGTTGCCTTTGAGAAGGTGTTGGTGAACTCTCTTCTTGAACTGCTGCAGTCTATGTGCTGTCGGTTGACCCACAATGCCACCAGAGTGGCAGGTTCAGGATTTTAACAAAGCAACATTGAAGGAACGGCAATGTATTTCCAAGTCAGGAGAGTGAGTGGCTTGGAGGGGAACTTACAGGTTGTGGTGTTCCCATGTATCTTGCTGTCCTTGTCCTTCTAGATGGTATCCTATACCAGCTGAGGTTACCATGAAGGACCTCTTTCTCAAGCTCTCCCCTGTCCTGAGGTGTGATTCTCAGGTTAAACCTTCCCCAGTCATTCCTCCCTAAACAGAGAGCAGCACTATGGTCTGGTAGGACTACAGTGACATTACCTTTACTTTACCTTTAAATGTTGTTGGTTGCGAATTTGGAAGATGCAGTCTAAATTTCAGCCTTTACAGTATCCAGTACCTTCGGGCATTTCTTGATATCACGTGGAGGGAATTCATTTGGATGAAGACTGGCATTCATGATGCTGAGGACCACTGGGAGAGACTGAGATGCATCATCTACCTGCCACTTCTGGCTGAAGATTGTTGTAAATGCCTCAGCCTTATCTTTTGCACTGGTGTGCTGGACTCCTCCATCATTGCAGATGGAATATTTGCATGCCCCTTTCTCCAATGAATTGTTTAATTGTCCACTAGTATTCACAATTGAATGGAGCAGGACTGCAGAGCTTAGGTCTGATTTGTTGGTTGTGGGGTTGCTTAGCTCTGTCCATCATTTGCTGCCTCTGCTGTTTGGCATGCAAGAAGGCCTGCAAGGAACAAAAACAGAAATTCCTGGCAAAACTCAGCAGGTCTGGCAGCATCTGTGGGAAAAGACACTAGAATACAAGAGTAAATGGGTTTGAAACATTAACTCTGTTTGTCTGCCACAGATGTTGGCAGATCTGCTGAGTTTTGACAGCAATTTCTGTCTTTTTTGTTTCAAATCTCCAACATTCACAGTTTTTTTGTTTTATTTTACTATTTGGTAGCTTCATCAGATTGACACCTCATGCTCCTGGCGTGCACTACTGTATATTACATTGAAACAGGGTTGATCCCCTGGCTTGATGGCAATGATAGAATTTAGAAGAATCTCCAGCAAAAGCAAGCCCAAACTATTCAACCTCACCTCATAAGACACGGCCTCCAAACTCGGGGTCTGCCTAGTGAACAGTCTCTGGTCTGCTTCCAAACCAGTCTAACTTTCCACAGATAATAACTCTTCACAGTCTTACAGCTATGATCTGACTAGTGCCTTGTATAGTTTTATCAAGACTTCCCAATTTTTATCCTCCATTCTCTTTGAAAGAAAGGCCAACATTTCAGTTGCGTTCCTTATTATCCACTGAACTTGCATGCAACGTTTCTGCGAATTCTTTATTCACTCATGGGATGTGAGTGACACTAGCTGGGCCAACATTTATCGCCTGTCCCTAGTTGCCCTTAAGAAGGTGGTGGTGAGCTGCTTTCTTGAATTGCTGCAGTCCATGTGTTGTAGGAAGACCCATAATGTTGTTAGGGAGAGAATTCCAGGATTTTGATCCAGTGACACTGAAGGAACAGTAATATATTTCCAAGTCAGGATGGTGAATGGTCTGGAGTTCCCATGTATCTGCTGTCTTTGACCTTCTAGATGGAAGTGGTCATAGGTTTGGAAGGTGCTTTCTAAGGATCTTTGGTGAATTTCTGCAGCGCATCTTGTAAATGGTACACATTGCTGATTCTGAGTGCCACTGGTTAAATGACTGAATGTTTGTGGATGTGGTGCCAATCATAAAGAGCTTTGCATGAAGGTTCCCAAACCTTTCTGTTTTGTACCTTCCTGCAGTCTTTCTCCATTTAAATCCATCAGAGATTGGTGGGTGTGCGGAATGCGCTGCCGGCGGTGGTAGTGGAGTCAGATACATTAGGGACATTCAAGCAACTCTTGGATAGGCACATGGATGATAGTAAAATGTAGGGTATGCCGTGTAGTTTGATCTTAGAGTAGGATAATAGGTCGGCACAACATTGTGGGCTGAAGGGCCTGTACTGTGCTGTACCATTCTATGTTCTTAAATAATATTCAGCTCCACTATTCTTCCTGTCAAAGTGTATAACCTCATATCTTCCCAACATTATATTCCATCTACCAAGTTTTTCCCACTCAATCAACCTGCCTATATCCCTCTGCAGATACTTTGTATCATTTTCAACCCTTGCCTTCCAAGCTATTTTTGTGTGATGCAGCCCTAGTTACTTGATTAGTTGGGATACAGGTCCAACTGTGGTTTAATTGAAGCCTGACAGATCAGAATAACTCCCTTCTACCCCAGTATTGTTGCTAGTGCCCCATTCCATCCACGCTAATCTTTGAGTCACACATTTAACTCCTTGACTTTATATATCCTATGTCAGTTATCCTGTAATCAATTAGTAATCCGGAGATTATTACATTGATGGTTCTACTTCTTCATTTACTCCGAACTATTCAAAAGTTTACAGGAGAACCTCCTTTTAAGTAACCACTTCCGGGATGGATTTGGGTCAGGTTTAAGGTTTTCAGGATTTCAAAAAATACGTGACCCCACAGTCTCTGATTTTTGAGGATACAAATATCCCCAATGTTTTCTCTTCTGACTCTGTGATTTGCTTCTGCCTAATCAAGTTTCTGTGAAATGCCTGAAGATGTTTTTCTGTGTTAAAGGTACTAGATAAATGCACTTTTTTGTTGCTAACGGACTAGGAATGATCTTAACAGATGATCAGATTTGGCAGTGTTGTCTGTTTTGAGGAAATCCTGAAACAAAGTAACAATTTAACTTGGCCTCAACCACATCACTGAAATCCCCTTGTTTGATTTGCTGAGGACTTCAATAGATTTGAAGCCAGTGTTTTCTGTGAATGATACAGAGCCACCAAACCCGAATGACTGGTTTGATTTTCTCTTCCCTATGAAGGCAACATTGGGAGCAGGCACGCTTTGCAAATTGCATTCCCAGATGGCAGGCCAGTGACTCAGTGACTTTGGGATACACTGCTATTTCAAAGTATGGATGGTGGTGGGGGACATCGAGCTGGGAACCCGCATGCCTCCAATTAATTGCCCATTAAGCTCCATGAAGAGCTTGTTAACAGGACTGGGAGGGCCAGAAGGCAATTTTCAAATTGCAGATCGCCAACATTTGTGCACAGCTGTCAGGTGCAATGTAGGGAGTGATCAGATAATGATTTATTTTCGGAGGAAAAAAAATGTTTAACAATGAGAGCTATTTTCTCCGATCGGGTGCAATACCTTTTAGTTGGCTGCCTGGTCACTTCACCATCAGGCTGCTAGCCCTTTGTTGTTCTGCCTCTTCTATTTTGCACAGCAGCTTGCCCAATCATGGCTACCCTTGAGGATTGTAACCATGGGTTGACTCCTGCCTCCTGCAGTCTTCAGGGCTTTTAATTGGGTACAAGTCCTTTTGAAGGCACTGTCACAAGCGGTGCGGACCCCATACCATGTCAGATTTTGAAGGTATCTCTGCTTCCCTACCCTGCTTTAAAACTCCTGGAAGAGGTGTCTGGCTCTGAAAGACTTTTTGAGCATCAATAATATAATTTCACCTATTAACCAGTATCAGAAAACTGGATGGAACAGCCACAGCTTGTAATTACGTAGTAATTTTAGTGTACAAACATCTCATTTTAAGACAAAAGTCAGCAGGCAAATGAGTTTCCAATGAATACCATAATCACTTTGAACCTAATACAATGCATTTTACATTAATTGTCACTGCAGTTAGTAGAAAGCTAAAACAAAGCAAGATAGCTTAAGCCATAGAATCATGATGATAGCACAGAAGGGCGTCATTTGGCATGCCATGGCCCTTTAAAAGTTATATCATGCCTGTGAAAATAATTAGACAGTAGACCATAATTTTAAAAAGAAAGAGCCAAGGAGTAGTGTAGATGGTGCCATCTCAAAATGGATGCCAGTGAGACTGGTGGTTTCTAGTTTCTGGACAGACAGAGATGATATGATTGGGAATTTACTTGGAATTGCCAATAGGTTTCCCAGGAGTAAATTGATTCCCACTCACCAATTCAATGGAAGGCATTTAGAGGATGGTGGCTGTCGGTCCACATAGTTTAAATGATTGATTGATTGTTATCACATATACTGAGATACAGTGAAAAGTCTTATTTTGTGTGCTATACGGGCAAATTATTCCATACACAGAGTGCAGAATACAGTGTTACAGCTGCAGAGAAGGTGCAGAGAGAGATCAATGTTAACATTTGAGACCTCTGTTCAAAAATCTGATAACAGAGAGGTAGAAGCTGTTCTTGAATCTATTCGAATGTGTATTCAAACTTTTACACCTTCTGCCTGATGAAAGAGGGTGGAAGAGAATATAACAGGGGTAGGAGGGATCTTTGATTATGTTGGTTGCTTTCCCATGTCAGTGGGAAGTATAGATGGAGTCCATGAATGGAAGGCTGGTTTGTGTGATAGACTGGGCTGTATTCATGACTCTTTGTAGTTTCTTGCAGTCTGGGAAGAGCTGTTGACATATCACATTGTGATGCATCCAGATAGAATGCTGTCTATGGTGCATCTGTAAAAATTGGTAAGAGTCCTCGTGGACATGCCAAATTTCCTCAGCCTCCGTAGGAAGCAGTGACGTTATTGTACTTTCTTGACCATCGTGTCAATGTGGGTGATCATCACTCCCAGAAACTTGACGCTGTCCATTATCTTCACCAGAGTACCATTGATACAAACAGGTGCACACCCCCCACTTGGCTTCCTGAAGTCAATGACCAGCTCTTTTGTTTTGCTGACGTTACTGGAGAGATTGTTGTCTTTACACCATACTACGAAGAACTCAATCTCTTTCCTATATTCTGTCTCATTAGAATGTCAAATACAGTTTCTCAGTGAATTAAATGTTGATGGAATGTCAGTTATCCTGCTTCACATTCCACACTCCTGACCTCACCCCCACATCATGTGTCAAATGCCTCAGCTCCAAAATTATGTGGACGATGGGATGCATCAAACTGCCAACTCATGACCAAAGTTAGCAAGCACTGGGGCTATAACCTATTACTGCGTAAGAAAACCCAGCAAAGCAATCTGGAAGCAATGGAGCAGAGTGGTCACGTACAGCAAAGGAAGAAATAACCCTGTCTCTAAAAGACAGTCATCATAGGCAAAGAAAAGGGCTTTCACCTACGAGATCATATTTCTTCACTTTAGCAGCTCAGCCACGGGAAAACCAACAGCTTCCACCTTCATTTGTTTATAGAGAATCAAGACAGAATCCCTCAGGACTGTAACAGTTTTCAACCTTTACCTTTCAGGACTGATTAAAAATAACTAACTTGTTTCTTGTTATTCTGTTGGTTATATAAATACATGTTGCATCTCTAGCAATAATCTTTTCTTGTGTGTATGCTTCTGCACATTTGGAGGGTGGGTGTTTGTTTATATGTTGGGTGCTGCAAAAAATTTTTAAAAATACTTTTGTTTAATCTAAATGTAAAATAAAGCCTGTCTGTGTCTTTTTCTTAATGTCATGGTTCTCAAAAGTGTTAAACACATTCCTTTTCAAAGATAAACTTTGTTGGAGTTAGCTGAATAATAAGGAAAAAAGAAACTGTTCTTCTACCACAACTTACCATCAGTAATACCTATGCCAGGTCTCTGCAAGACCAACCCATCTACACTCACCCCTTTCTTTCTTCATAACGTTGCAATCTTTTCTCTTTGGATTATTATCCAATTCACTTTCAAAAACCATGGTTAAACTTACCTCCTCTACATTTTCAGGCAGTACATTCTTGATCCTAACTACATACTGCATTAAAAAGAAATGGCCTCTGTGTTTTTTTGCCAATCACCTTAAATTGGATGCCTTCTGATTCTCAACCTTCTGCCAATTGGAGTGGCAATGAGATAGGTCTCATTTCGCTTTGGCTGATAAAGACTTAAATTACACTTCAGAGTTTGCATGGATGTAAAGCTGCAACCACTTCACACAAAACACAAACAATGTAATTTAACTAGTCTGACACATTTTCAGATTACTATCTGGCTCGGGACTAAAAGTAAATATTGCTGTAAGCACAGACCTATTATCACATTTCTTTCCACCATCAAAATTTAACAGAAGGACAATTTCCCTTTTCATAAATATCAACTCCATCAGGATGCTTTATTGAAATCTTTTAGCTGGAATGGCAACAGGATCAGTGGAATTTTCCCACACTGCATGGTGTATTATATTCTCCAGTGTCAAGAATGCCATTCCTTTTTTTTTCGCGTAGGCATTTGTTCGCATGAACCTAATTCATTATATTCCCCTCCACCCCCCCAAAAAAAACTGAGTCCACATGTTGTGGAAAATATTTGATGGAAAAGAAGTTAGTTTTTATGAGGCAAGACTTTAATGAACACTTCACACGAGAGTTTGAAGTACCTGATTACAGCAATTTGTGTTCAGCCCACGCGTGGATTTGTTTGAATTTACATTTCACTTTGCACTGGAAGCCATTGTATAATTAGTCACAATGATGTTAGCATACAGAAATTGGAGATAATTGCCTGAACATAGCTAAAGTTTTTCAAGAGAAGCCTGGCTTTTTTGTTTCTGGAACTGAGCTCACTTTCCCATTCTGGCATTTGTTAGCACTTATTTCATTACGAGTGCATCCACTAAGGTTGGACTTGGCATTTTGGCACTAGATCTGAAAATATGCTAAACTTTTGCATTTTTCTTTTTATTTCTTTTCAGCTCATTAACAGCATACTATTGTGTACTTGCTCCAGTGTTTTTATTTCTGTTGAAATTCTACAACTTTCTGAATTATTCTTCTCCTTGTTCATTTATGTTCACCTCCTGCCTTCTTATGTTTGTCCATCAAATGTCATTCTCTCATTTGTTCCTTTTTTATTTAATATGAGGCACAAGATTCCATAACAGAGAGGAGGGGAAAATGTAATACAACAACATCTACCCATGCTTCATTAAGAAGGAAGGAAAACTTGCAATACAGCATGGTGTATGGCTGCAGGACATTCTATAGTACCTAATGATGAAGTAGGTACCTCTGAAGTATAGTTACTACTGTAACATAGGAAAAGCAACAGCTAAACTTGTACAAATAACAATGAAATATATGACTAGAATAATCTATTTTAGTGATGTTAGTAATGATAGAGTTTAGAGCTTCCTTCTGTTCCTCAAAATAGCACCATTTATGTCCACTGTTGAGAATTCTGAAGCCAGAAAATAGCACTCCGCACAGGATAGCACTACATCTAGAATTTTACCAGCCCTTCTAGGGTGGGACATAAAGGGCTGTTAAAGTGACAGACCAAAGCTTTAAGAGGGAAAGCCAACAAATTTCCCTTGTCAGGAATATTTCCAAAAGCAGGGACAACAGCTATTCACCGTATATTGACAAGAGGTGGATAGCCAATTAATCTAATTGATTGATAAGCAAAATAATCTGAAAATCTGAAATAAAAACAAAAATTGCTGGCATTTAGTTGTCAGTCATGTTGAATCTATGGAGGTAAAACAGGGATAATGTTGGAAGGCGAGATAACAAGGTGTGGGGCTGGATGAACACAGCAGGCCAAGCAGCATCATAGGAGCAGGAAATCTTGACGTTTCGGGCCTAGACCCTTCATCAGAAAT
>JAHRHZ010000013.1:26563114-26573228 GCA_024137785.1 Ginglymostoma cirratum
GACCCTTCATCAGAAATGATTTCTGATGAAGGGTCTAGGCCCGAAACGTCAAGTTTTCCTGCTCCTATGATGCTGCTTGGCTTGCTGTGGTCATCCAGCCCCACACCTTGTTACCTCAGATTCTCCAGCATCTGCAGTACCTTTTATCTCTAATGTTGGAAGGCTCTTTGTTTCTCTTTCCACGGATGCTGCCTGACCTGCTGAGTATTTCTGGTTTTAATCCAACTGTTTGACTTGTAAACAGCCATTTTACAGACTCAATGGCCTTCTACCAACATTACAATGCCCCCATGCTGGTCAAGAAGTTTCCTAGCTTTACCACGGTGGTCTTCCATCAGTTTCCTAGCTGGAATGTCCATTCTGGAGACTGTGGCACCTGGCCCTGGCACAGAGATAAAGGTTCCTTATGCATGTGAGGGCATTTCAATTGAGGCATTCTCTTTTTCACATGGCAGACTTGGCAGTGGCCAGCTTTATCAGTTAGTTATTCAGAGCCCTCAGTCCCCACACAAATTCCTGCTCCATCTGCAACTGGGCTGGGAGTTTGGCGAGGTGGAAGGATGGTGGCTCTGGTGGCGTGACCTCTTAATTGGCTGTCCTTGGTAAAATACCGCTACAGCTCTGTTGCTGCATATGTGGTCTCAACATAGGCTTTTCAATCCAACATCAGGACATCTGGTGAAATTACAGCCCGGAACAACAACCTTCTGAATCAGAAGCAATAAAGGTACCACTGAACTACTAATCTAAATAACTAATCGAATGATACAATGCAGGGGCTATATAGCATCTATTATGTTATGACACATTTTTATGTTGGACATGTGCTGTTGGCTTAGTCTAATTATATAATATTGCTATTACACAGGAACAGATTTTGCAATGAAACTATCAGACTTATGTTGCATGGTTACTGCTATATCCAAATTACTTCTGTCAAAGTATTTAGGCATTGGTTGGATGTTTTAAAAGTGAAGTCAGGGTTTATAATGTGAAATCAAAAAAATTCCTGAAGGAGTGGATAGAAAAATTCGAATGTATGCAAACCCTGTTAGAACAAGTAGTGTGTAAATATCTCAGGCAGCATCTTGTGTCCTTAAAAAAGACATAGTCTAACTTTACATCCCAAAATGAATGTATAAAATGGAATTCCATTAGTTACGCTGTAATCTGTATCTATAGAGCACTGTAATATCCTTACAATATTTGCTGTACCATTTAAAGCAAAAAGGGGCCTAGAAACAAAAAAAAATGTAAATCTGAACTGGATTTTCTGCCAAATTCTGTCAGTTAATTTTTTTGTAGATTTCGGTGTGTATGTTTTATATCTCAGCAATACAGACATGACATACTAGTTTATATGTGTAAATGAACTTTACTGTAAACTGTAAAATCTGTTCCATGCTTACAGCATCTTCTACAGTTTGTTTACTTTTATCTGGATCCACACTGAGGTTTAACGACAGTAAAGTCATAATAGGTTGAATTGCAAGGGGTCCACCCCTAAATTCTTTTAAGCAGAGCTTCAAGATAGCCAAGGAAGTCCCTACATAGCCCAAATTTGCCTTAAAATGTGCTCTATTTTTAAAGAAAAGGAAACACTGTGACACAGTGAAATATGTGGAAAACATGTATATTCTTCATTTTTTTCATACCTTATAATAACAGCCTTGTACAGTAAAGAGATTCAAAAAATATTGGGAGTTACCCTGGGAAAAACCTTATAAACTTTTTTCTACTTGTCATGTGGTCTTTGAATGAGTCTGTCATGTCATCAATGCCAACAAATTTGTTTTCCATGTTTTCATGCTGCAATGTGAAATCCTAGAGCATCTCTCTCCCCTTTGTGGTTTTGGTGGACGAGTGAGCAGGGAGGCAGTCATTAGATTCTGCAGGGTCATCAGGGTGATAATCTTCCTTTGCTTCTGTTGATATGCTTTGTTTGCTTTCCTAATCCATGCCACAAAAGTGCTGGAGGTGGTCCAGGCAGGTTTGCTAGCCTTATACTCCATATAGTGTCTTTACACTCACAAAGCAGTGTGACTTCTTAGGCTTTCCTATAATAAGAAGTGCTAGCTTTTCAGTGCCATCCATAGAAGTGACACATACATTGCTTCACTTTCCACCATTACATTAAACATTAAAGAGTGACCTGGTAAAGACATCAAAACAGCTCTACTTCATATGCGTTCAAAGTATCTCAAAAATCCCACTCAGGAAGTGGTTGAGGCTATCTTGCAGCCTTCACTGCGGGCTGGCCTTTGATTTTATGCTGTAGCAGAGTCTAACTCCACTTTTCATGGTTGGCACGGTTATATGACAATCTTGCATGTGTTCAACTCCATCAGAGTTACCATGCCAGAACATTTGCCCATCACAGTCTTCTTTTCATTTCCTGTCCTACTGATGAGTGTAACTGTCAACTTCGCCACTGGAGTTTCTGGTTATCTGAATTTTACTCAACACAATTTCATTCTAATCAAGTACAATGAGCAACAATAGTAATAGATTTAGGAAATCAGACACAAACAATTGAAAGAGACACATGGAGTGAGGAAATTATTCAGAAACTTTATTAGAAACAAGTACTCGATCGCTTCCATTTCCCAATTAACATATCCAGTGACTCAAAATATACCTGCCTCATAGGGGAAGGTGAAGGCAAATTATATTTCAGTAAGAGGAATATGAACCAGCCTTACATTCTGCCCTTTAATCTATTTGACTGCTAAACACGAGTGCACATTAGTTTCAAGCAGTCATTGATCAGTGAAAGGGATGAAAATCTTTATTATTTGTCAGGCCAGTGTGGGTACTCACAGATTGTTTCCTGATACAAACGCAAAGGTACAATTGAGATTTTTAAGTAAGATTCTCAGCTGTTTGTTTTTCAACAATGCAGGAGCTGCTAGAACCCTGACACAGTGGCACTTTGTACATGATGATTCCAACCACTCATGTATCATGGTATCCATTGAATAGCTTTGCTTCCCAGGTTCTGGGATAAGAAATTTAGCTGAGGTCGGATGTGGGGACCTCTCCATGGCAAATAGAAATCCTGCCCCAACAGCAGTTTACTAAATGAGAATATTGAGTTCATTGTCGCCACCAATTAGCAACAACAATGTCGTGCTAGTTGAGGAAGGATCGAAGACTGCTTCTCTTCTCCTAGTATGAGTCAACTTTCTAATCCAATGTTAGAAATTTTGTACGGCTTACATATGTTCAGCCTAGGAATTTCCATGATAAGGTGCCTGCGGATCAGTTCAACAGTGGTTGCCTGTCAGATGCACCGACTTCTCATGAAGGCAGAATGTGAATCCTGAATTACTGCTGGAAAAGATTCAATGGCTTCATGCAGGTGGTTAAAACCAATAAATACTTCTTCAAAAGACATTGGCCGACTACACATCCAACCTCACACTGCTCAGTGCACCATACCTCCACTCACCAGAAAGTCACAGCAGGGAATCAATGGGTGACAGGGACACCTGCATCAACTGAACCAAGTGAAGGGGATAATTCTCCTCATCACGGTGACAGCTATGACCCAGACTGTTCTACCTGTCATTATGGAGAAAGTCAAGATAAAGTATGTTCCTACCCTCTGCCACATCTCAAATCTAAGATCACTCCTATCCTGCTATCTGACATGAAGTAAAAGCTGAAAATGGTGTAACCACAGACTTACTGATTAACACACAACACACATCTTTCACCCTGACTCTTCCCTTTTACAGTTTGCTATTCATTATCCACGATTTGCTGCCTAGCCTGACTAACCAGTGCAACCTCATCTTAATGTTTAAGAACAGAGGCAGATCCCTGATGAAGAAGTATCAGCTGACACTCCAACTCCGATACCACATTTGCTTCCAACACATGATGAATCAACAGGGTGGACTGCAGCTGGACCAACGGGAACAGATAACCGATGTGCTAACTCCCCAGTTGGCAATGTCACAGATGTGTTAGGAGACTCAGATGAAGACTTTGACAACGTGTTTTTTAGACATGTCAAGTGAGATAAGTGATATATCTATTGCCTCACTCCATGAAGCCACTTATGGGATTTGGCTGTCATGCAGCATCTGATGTCCAATGTCTCAGCAATGATTGCAGCACAAATAGATTCCACCCAATGATTCAGTGCAGCAGTGGAGGTTCAGGTGGGTGTCATGAGATCCATGCTTGCTTTCATTGTTATGCTCAGAGGGTAGGAAGGGAGTGATCCTAATAATATTGTATCTTAATATCTTTATAATATTTAAATTCTGTTGTTAAAATGGAGCCTTGCCAGATTTTAAAAATGGCTGCTAGCAAATACAGAATGAACAAGATGCCTGCTTCCAGAAATTTCCAAGACAAAAGTGAACTCATCACTTTGTGGAATGTGACTCTTCTTACAGTTTATGATCATTCCGGTCAAGTCAATCCAAAGGACTAACAGATAAACTGTCTACCTCATCTAGTTCTGAACAAAGGAGACTATCAAAGTTCATTATGGTTTAACTTGGTGCAAATGATTCCACAGTTATCTACAAAAAAAATGCAATGGTTTCTGAAGAGGGAAGATCAAAACCACTTCATTAGCAGCGTATCTCAATTCAAAGCCGCAGTAACATGACTGAAACTGCTGGTTTGTTTGAATCACCTTTAAGTATACAGCTTTGGCAGTTGTTCATCAGGACACTTGTAACAACTGAAGACTAAGCAGCTCCAGACTTAATGAAATACCTTCCTCTGATATTGATATCTTTTAAAAGCCTGATTTCTGAAATGAAAACTAAGTCTGACACTTTGAAAAGGACCAATTTCAGGTTACAGCTGTTTTATTTTTTTATCAGCAATTTGATTGTGTCTGAGCTCCTATGAAAGTGACTTCTGTGCATAGACAACTGAAAGAATCTGAACTGGAAATTAACGACTCGACTGTAATTCATATGAACTAATTTTGACATCTTTAATTTTGAGTCACTTATAACACCACTCCTTTTATTTCTCTTTCTTTCTTGGCTACATTCGTGAGAGTATGTGAATCACAAACAGTCCTCCTGGGTTTTGAATGCAGTAATAAGCCCTGCTTTGTCTTAACCTTAAAGAAATTGCTGTGGGTCATTTAAGTCTAGACTTTACAAACAGGATTTGGGAAAACACACTGATGCCTCTTCTTAAATGGGAAAATGAAACAAGAAAAGATTTTTTAAAAGAAAAACCCTCTTGCTGACAGGAGAGGGGGACATAAATATAATTTAATTTACCTCTCACTTCTGTCTATGACAGCACACAAACCCAGCTATGCAAGCTCAAACTACCGCTATCGTTGCTGTAGGTACCAATGTTCAAAGAGGTTTGTAGGGTGCCACAAGATCCCAACAATGAGTTGATATTCTGGCCTACCATCCCAAAATAGTGGGTGGTACACAAAGTTAATGTTCTATTTTGGATTGGCAGCAGTTGTACTCTGATCATTTTCACTCCATTAGTGACCCTACTGTTACTTCTCAGCTAGACAGACAAGACTGCCAAGGTGGTGCACACCAAAGCCCAGCCCATACAATGTTCCACAAAACCACCCACAGAATCTCTTAGTGAAAGTCAACAGCCTTCCACCAGTCATGCTGCTGTCAATGGGATTGTATTGCAAAGAAGCAGTAGGTCCAGCAAAGCCACCTACAAGACAAATGCGAACAAATACACAAGCGTACATAGCTCAGTTTTAGCAGTATTATCAGAAATGTTATGAAGTTGATTTTAAAATGTGTTTTGTTGGAGGGTTTTTCCTTTGATTTTGGCCAAAAAAACACTGTGATGTAACAAAACTGACAGATTGAAATGTGGGTAATTATAGAGTAATGACAATACAAAGTGGTTATTGGGAATAGACCAGAGTCTGGTTAAAGTCCGATGGACAACACAGCTGGATTGATGGTGTGCTTGATATCCAGTGGCCTTCATGAAAGGAGTATTATGTAGGATACAATGGATAACCAAATACGTTCAGTACAGGAAGTATCAAGAGGCCAAATGAAGCTCTTAAATGGCCACTGGAAGACTTCATCCCACCACCACTAGTATTCAGTCAGCAGCGGCCTGGGACTGTGAGCACACATCATCTAGTCAACCCTGATGGGTATCCCTGTGGCCTTGGATGAGGGTCCTATCACTCATCCTGCCTCCAATAGAGGGAGGCTCCCCACCATAGGTTTTATACAGTGATATTAACTGTTCAGGCAATTTTCTGAGCACTTGAGTGAAGAATTTTCATTTCTTCTTTGTACATGTGACTGCAAAGCAATTGACTGCATTTTCATTTAAAACATATATTACAAGTTTTGGGACTGGATCAGCGATTCCTTCTGGTACAGCTGACTGCTCACTCCCATGAAATATCTATTATTTTGTATTTTGGAGTCTGCCCATCGTACCAAGACATAAAATTCATATTCCGGGGGTGTGTATAGATAGGACCTCTGTTTGACTTGAAGTAGACATTATTGGTTCCGAGTTTTCAGTCTGTAGCTATAGCTTTGGTGGAAGATCTGTGAAAGCCCCAGAGGAAGGAAAGCCGATTTTTAGCCATTCTCTTTTTCTGCAGTGATTTCTCTGATCTCCAACTGAAGTTATTGTGGTACATTAGGAGGATCCCCACTGAGATTCAGGAAGAATGGCCTACAAATTTGATTGCATCATGTCTGTTTTAAAGGCATAAAATAGATACCTAAGAAGCCAATATAGTAATTGGAGGCGTGCCACCCACCATGCTGGATCAATCTCTTTTGCAGGCTTGCTGGAATCATTTAAGGCTTTTATTGCAGTCATGGACTATCTGCCTTTTCACTTGGAAGATAAGTGGGATAAGCTATGAAGGTAGAAGAAAGGAAAAGCATCTAGGGGATAAAGGTGGAAGTGGACACTGCACAGGAGACCAAGTCTAGAGCAGATTTTCAGGGGACATTTCTTACTTAATCTAAAATAAAACAGAAAGTGCTGGAGAAACTCAGCAATTCTGGCAGCATTTGTAGACAGAGGAGCAACGTTAATGTTTGACTCAGAACATTAACTGTGTTTCTCTCTCCACTAATCCTGTTTATATTTCACATCTCCAGCATCCTGGGTATTCTGCTTTAGTTTCAGTAAACTTGTCTTCAATTCCAGCTACTATGAGGAGTACTCTCTCAGGTGGATTTTCTTCAATGAATCAGATGTCCATGAACAATCACGCCTGCACAAAGGAAACTTTGGGATAGTAATTCTAAACGCACAGTGCTGCAGATTTTGGAGAGCTGAAATAAAACAGATCTGAATGCGCTGGAGAAACTCAGCAGGTCTGGCAACATCTGAGGAGAGAGAAACAAAGTTAATGTTATGAGTCGCAAATTACTCTTCTTCGGAAATGCGAAGAACTGAAACCTTGAGACAATGCCTGAACAGCATTGCCTGGGGCTCTCAGGATCACTACAGCCTCAACCTTCATGTCACTGTCCAGGTTGTAGCAGTTGACACCAGCAAACCCATGGCATCTAACAACGTAGGTGAGGTATCAAGATGGCAGTCTGACATTTTGCCCAGCTTCACTTCCAACAGAGAAAATATGTCTCTGGAAGTTCCCACCAAGTACATGTAAAGGCATGGAGGAGGGGGTCGGTCGCCTCAGTTGGCTCAATGGCTGGTTTGTGTGGCAGAGTAACACAAATACTGTTGGTTGAATTTCTGCAATGGCCGAGGTTACCATGAAGGACTGTCCTTCTCACCCTCTCCCGTCACTTGAAACTTGGTAATCCTCAGGTAAAACTGCTACCAGACGTTTCTCTTTAAGGAGAGAGAGCAGCCCTATAATTGAGAAGAATTATGATGACTTTATCTTTACCTCTATAGGCTTAACCAGTAAACAGTACAATATGGCAGCTAGGCCCAATGTTCCCAGCATAGCTACCCTTAACACTTATTAGACTGCTCATGCAGCCCCTGAGAAAATACAATTGGTGCAATTACATCAACAATGAATTAAAGGCTTAATGCAGTCTAGTGATTATATATTTTGAAAGCTATTATTTATATAGTTGAAATAAAATTTTTCAACCCTGTGACATAGCATGACACCTTTTGATACCCTTAAAGGTTTGCTGTCACCTTCCTGAATGCTCTCATTATGAATGAGTCAATGAGAGGAAACGAATATGAACCTGACAAAGCCAAAGGGTTAAAGCTACTGCAGTAGTTTATGAATTAGAACTGCTTAAACAAAGCCCCATTTCTATCAGGAGCTGCAGCTGCTCCATGTCTGATTGCTGTAGTTGTAACTGGACTGTCTTAGGCCACCTCCACTGACCCTGCAAAGAACACTGGGGATGGGGGTTGGTGGGTACTGAGAGCTGCTGAAATAAACTCAAACAAATATTCTTGGCTCTGCATTGCCCGCTTTATTCTATTCTGTTGTAACAGTAACAACTTTGAAGCAAATCTTCCAAAAGGATCTGAGAAATTCTGGTATCTAATAAAATTTAAAGCATCATTTTGCTGCATTTTTGGAAGAGTGCTCCAAACTTGTATTCAAGAACAGAGATTCTGCCTGCAGTTCCTTTCAATTGCAGCTGCAAATTTAAGGACTGCGGCCACGTGTTATTTCCTGCCTCCACTCACAGCAAGCTTCTACAGCCAGGCCCTCTCTGTGCCAGAAACTCATTGTGAAAATGTAATAAAATCAATCTTGGGAGATCTTCCTGGATCAGCTCAGCAAGATTTCAGCAAACCGTATGCTTGCCACTAAATCTCTAAGTGCATTTCACCCCTGGACTCATGGATACCCTAATATATTGCTCAGAAACCAGTTATCTTCCAATTAAAGTTAGGTGTAAAGAATTTCCTGGGAGCACATCATAGTGGAAAAGAGGCCCAGATGAATTGTACATGCAATATAGCCCAGATGATTTTCAATCCATTTAAATTAATAGGCAAAAAAACATTTCTTTAATGGTGTGCTGTCATCCCAAATTGATTTTCCTGCCCCCAGACAATCCTTCATTATGCAAGCCAAATAGGAAATTCTATCTGAATATGTCCTCATATTGTTTGTTGTCCAGCCCTTACCAACATCATTTTTATTAACAGGCTTTATTTTACCATAGCTAGGCATACCAGTATTGCCAAGTTAAATCATTTGGGGAGTTACATGCTGTCAAACAATATCTGACTTCAAAATTGTGGTGCGTTTCTTGAAGGAACACAGTGCAATGACTATTGAGGCCTGTAGATGGAGATCTTGAGCTCTTTTTGGGGGAAAATCCAAAAACATGGCTGCCTTCCATAGTGCTAGAATTTTCCTGCAAAGGTTTTTAAAGGATATTTGGAATTCCAAATAATTTGCTTTGAAGAATATTGGAACAATACGTTAGCATTATGAAAACAGATGCTAAGGTTTTTTTTACAATTAAATTCACTTTACCCATGATTATCAATGACACTGATTTCCAGTTTTGTAATCAATCCTGACATGACATATCAATTATCAGTTTTTCCTTTACTTCTCTTCTGGAGAAATGGCTTTTTTGTTGCTGAACACCTGATATTTCCCCTCCTACACCCCTTCTGATGATCTCAGAAAATAATCACTCATATGTTGGCAATGAGTTTGGCAAGTTATTTCGATGTAAAGGGATGAATTGGTTGAATCTCATATAATCTCCAATCAGTTATTGTATTTGTGGCATGCATTGATAAATAGTCACCAAGATTTTGGATATGGACAATTGCTTAGTTTAAATGTATAATTCCTGCTAATGTAAATTAGACATGGGCCTGAAATCAGACTCGAGACTTTCTTAAGCTGTGTATCAAAACCTATTACCTAATACGTTATTTTGAAGCAATAATCTCAATAAAAAGGATATTGCAAATCTTTTGGAATGGAAAAATAGCCAGAAAACCTTGTCTTTTTCAATATTATTTGACCATCTAAGTGGCCAGCAGTGATCAACTCCAAACAAGAGGTAATCCTGATTTTGAGATAACAAGGTGTGGAGCTGGATGAACACAGCAGGCCAAGCAGCATCATAGGAGCAGGAAAGCTTGACGTTTCGGGCCTAGACCCTTCATCAGAAAAGGTCTAGGCCCG
>JAHRHZ010000013.1:26610728-26631299 GCA_024137785.1 Ginglymostoma cirratum
GTGTGTGTGTGTGTGTGTGTGTGTGTGTGTGTGTGTGTGGTGTTGCCCTCATGCAAAAAGCACCTGGTACGTGATCAAGGACTGGTCATCAGGAACAAGAACCGCACTGCCCCACCCCATCCCCCACACTGCTCACATGGTCTCCACCACAAGACTACTCCCCTCCTGCCATCCCTTACCTGTAGCCAGGGCTCGATATTAGGCCTCAGCTGGATGATGTACCAGCAGCAGGCACTGTCTTCCCAGTGGCACTGCCATTCAACTGGGCTACTGGCCCTCTGATTAGTTGCCCACAGCCACCGCACAAGACTTCTGCTTTGGGGCTCTTGATCCCAGGGAAGGTTGGCTACTGTCTGATGGTTGATTCCCTCTGTTAGGGACAATCTGTGTATTAGAAAGAACTGTGGGGAAATTGCTGGCTCTCCAAACTGCGAGTGTGACACCTTTGGCCTCCTTTAAATACCAAGTGGTTTTCTCTTTAAAGGCAAGTGAGTAATGTAATCAGCATTCATTGAAAAGAAAGGTAGGTATTAATAACAATAAGAATTTAAAAAATGTGACTTACCTATCAATTTATTTGGAATTTTTTAAAACAACTTCTTTTTATGTTGTGAGCGGTTGTAGAAAATACGTCCCTTTCAGTTGAACCAATGATATCACGTGCTGTCTAAAAGACCTGATCAGCCATCTGAGATTATTCTGCCTCCTTGGATACTGACCAGTAAAAAGCCAGGCCCATCCCATTTTTTGGATTAAATCTAAAATCAGCTATGTTTATTGGAGGGAAGCCTGTGGCCAACAAGTATGGGAACCCGAATGGATGTTCTAACATTCAGGCAACTGATTAAGATAGAAACTTAAAAGATAGGAGCAGCAGGAGGCCATTCAGCCCTTCAGTCCTGCTCTGCCATTCTTCATGATCATGGCTGAATGTCCAACTCAATAGCCTAATCCTGCTTTCTCCCCATTACCTTTGATCCCAATTGCCCCGAGTGTTATATCTAGTCGATTCAATGTTTTGGAATCAACTACTTCCTGTGGTAATGAATTCCGTAGTGTCAGCGCTCAGAAGAAATGTCTCCTCATCTCCATCCTAAATCGTCTACGCCGAATCCTCATACTGTGACCCCTAGTTCTGGACACACCCACCATCAGTTGTTAGTGTCTTCCTTAGGACGAATCAGGGCCAGGAGCAGGAAAATTCAGTCACCAAGAGCTTCCATCTTCTGATTAGCTTGCACATCCAGAACGAGGGGCTGGATTTGGCTGCTGAAGACACAACACCACCCCACCCCTCCAGAAACCCGCAGGAGAGTCTACTGGAAAGGTAAGCATATTTGGCAGTGCATGTGAGGTTAGTGGTCAAGGGGAGAGAGCACTGCGAGAGCAAGAAACAAGGACAGGGGCTGGTTCTTAATGGCCACCCTGCTGCCCTCCATTCAGTTTCTCAATCAAGAACAAATTAGTGCAAATCAAGAAATCACACTTTCCCCACGTCCACCAAAAGAAAATTAGTAGAAGCGACAAGTGAGATAAACAGGTCCGACTCATCTCGTATACTTGAAACTAAAGGAGCAACATGATCTGTGCATTTATTTCCAAATTCTACTGTTTTATCACTACTTTTCTTCTCCAGACACTCACTACCTGTTGGCCTGGTATCCCACTCAGGTAGGCCGACTCCATTATCCAGCCTGAAGCTGTAAGAATTGTAGCTCAGGCCAGCTACGTGGGCCACATAAGGGCTCCAATTGGAGGAGGGTGGAGGGTGGAAGTGTCAAATCTCGGCCTTCATACCCACAACATGGGTCCAAGTAAATGTAGGAAGGTGACAGGATCTGGTCCAGCACTATTCTGCCCAATGAAGCTCAATTCCAACCTTGAGCCCTGCCACTTCTGAGCCGGAAAAAATACCATTGACTACTGACTGACAGGATTTCATAGCCTGAAGTTTTTAGTGTTAAACGATCAAACATTACTTGGGAATGTTATGACCAGGGGAGTAGAGACAGAATAGCCCTGGTTTCCCACTTCATGTTTGGTTGGTATAGAGTTTTGAATTTAAAAAATGGTTGCATTTGCCAGTTCAGTGTGTACTTATCGGTTTACGTGCAGTTTGTAATGAACTAGACATACAGTTTTCCTTCAGATTAACCAGATTAACAAGGCAATGGTTAGTGTTATTAGGCACCAGATAAAAATGTTTTAAAAATGTAAAATGCATCCTGACTTTTGCAAGTTGTGTGGGAACACACAGACTTAAGCAAAACATGCAAAAATACTAGTTACAGAGTTAAGGAGGGTAGCTTGGGCCAAGTTAAAGTTAAATAAAAAGATGATTAATAAGAGATCACTGGTTTTAACTGGCTGTCTGGTCAGACTGTGACTATTGATAGGTTTTTGCCTTTGGCTGGTAGTTTAAGATTGGAGCTGTTGTCTTGTTCTTATGAAAAAGAATGAAATTCTTATGGAAGCTAAACTCTCATTTTAAAGTTCACTGCTTACCAAAATGTAGACATGATCAAATTTACCAAAAAAGGTGCGAACTTAGATGGAGAGAGAAAAGTTACTGGTGATCTTTTGCCAGAATCTGTCTCCTTAGTAAACATGCAGAAAGCTTGGTTAGGTATATGACTTATCTTTCATTGTCATCAGAAATTCAAATAGTCATTGTATATTCCAGTAGGTAACTAATCTTGTCCACACATCTTAAGAAAATCAAGGTCTTTTGACTAAGAAATTAACTTCTCAATGGCTCTAGATCTGAATGTAGGAGGTATGGTAAAAAGCAAGGACGAAAGCCTTAGACAACTGGCCAATATAGAATGGCTGGTCTGATGGACTGAAAAATGGCAAATGAAATTTTATCCTGGAAAGTGTGAAGTGATGCACTTTGGGAAGACTAACAAGGCAAAGGAGTGCAAATTGACAAGTACAATCCTAGAAAGTACAGGGGTTTAGAGAAAGCTGGGCATACATGTCTGTAGATTCTTGAAAGCAGCAGGACAGGTGGATATGCTGGTTCAGAAGGTATGTGGGATTCTTGCCTTTACCAATCAAAGCATTGAATACAAGACAAGGAGGTTGTGATAGAACTGTAAATAATGTTAGTTAGGCCACAGTTGGAGTATTGTGTACAATTGTAGTTGCCGCATTATAGGAAGGATGTGATTCCAGGGGAGAGGATGCCGAAGGCCTGGAGTGATTCTTTTACGAAGAAGGACTAAGTTGAAGTTGTCTTCTCATCAGAAAATTCTGAGGAAGGATCTGATTGTGGTGTGCAAAGTCCTTGATTGAATATGGCTTAACTTTTTAATTGAGTTTTGTGGAAGGGTCACTCAACCAGAAATGTTAACTCTGATTTCTCTCCACTGATGCTACCAAATCCATTGAACTTTTCCAGAAATTTCTGGTTTTGTTTCTGATTTACAGCACCCACAGTTCTTTTGATTTTTATTTAACTTTTTAATTGTTTTTAATTTTTAACTTAAAATTTTAATTTAAATTTTAATTTAACTCTTTATAGGAAGAATGGTAGGTAGTTAATATTCATGGCAAATCATTGATTTATGTGTAATTCCATCTATAAAGACTGCAACAGAACATCTTCTGTAGAAAAAAGGCGCCTCCATCAGAAAACTTGTGAATTTCTGTATTTAAACATGCTTGTGAAAATACCTGACCTGGCAAACAGTTTTACCAAATAATGGTGAGCATTCAACATTTCAGGGCTATTGCTATCACAAATCCAGACCAATACTTAAACTTATGGCTGCATCATAACCACTCAGTCAAAACTGTCGAAATCCCAATCCACACGCTCATTAGTCTTTATGTAACATGTTATTACCATCTTTGTTACTTTGCTTTGTAGCATGAGACAGAGAGTACAATTTGAGCCCAGGATTGTCAGCTGCAGTCTTAAACAGTTGACTGCAGGAAACAGGCTGGTTTCACATTACAAAGAAAACTCAGATAACCCACCTCCCAATGGTGCTTTCTGACTCAATGTTATAAGAGGAATGTTATTACGTGAGATGGAGACATCAGAATGAAGAATGTCCTATTTGGATGCAAATAAAGCAAAAGACAGTCATAAAAATATGGGCCATGCTTCTATGTTAAGGACTTCTGCTTTAGATAGTGTATTGTTTATTAAAGGTGCCCTTAAATTTACCCTTGAAAATGATTGTCTACACTGAACACGATACATAAGTCCTGAGAATTTGAATATTGGGTTACCTATATCTCTTCCCACTACTGAATATCACCATATTAGATTAAATAACATATTGGAGAGAAAAATAAGAAAAAAGGCACTTTACAATAGTTCAGAATATATGCAGCTATTGCTTCAGTTTTGCAATCAAGTTTAATTAAATTATTTAACATGTAGCTTATGTTTGTATATATACATATATATAGAGCTAATCCTCTTAATCTACCATTTTACATGTTACAAATGGTATTTGATTTTAAGTTTAAATTTAGTACAAAATGAAAATGATAAAAATACTTCTACACTTACTGACCTGTTGATTTTCAATGTGAATACCCAATTAGATGTTTAAAAATCACAATGTAGAATTATGGTGCTGTATCGAAAATCTGTGACATCTATAGCAGAGAGCATTGGACTCAAATGCATCATCCCGGAGATTCTTTTTTGGAAGTTTATGCTGGGTTTAAAAATAAGAGATTTATGATTTTAGTTACATAAAGTACAGAGGAAGTTGTCCAAGCCCCATGGTGAATTCTTGATCTCAGCTGTGCCTTCAGTAGAATCCACATAATTCTTCATGAGGAGGAAAAGAACATGAAAGCACTTTCTTAGAGTTAGCCATGGCCTGTAGTACTTGTAATGTGGAGCACAGGCAAGCCTTGGAAAAAAGATATATTTTTGGAATCAGAACACTCGTTTTTCTATTGCACCAAATTAAACAAAACATTAAGTATTGTGAATACAACAACTAGTCTACAAAGTGAAGAACAGCCTGCACAGTAAATTGATATTGAATACCACGGTAAATTAACATCTAATTTGCATAAAACTGTTGAGATTTATTCTTTTCTCTGTCTTAGGTTTTCAGTACCTGACAAAGGAGCTAATGAGCTTGGCAAAGGGCCGTGTAATTTTAGCTCTTGAAGGTGGGCACAATCTTACTGCCATCTGTGATGCGTCAGAGGCCTGCTTTTATGCCCTGCTAGGAAATGAGGTACAATTTTCTCACAAGTCAATGCTCCACTAGAAACTTTCAATCTTGCTGGTGTTTTTTTTTCTGTTGTGATTACATTTTCAGAACAATTGTTCATACATTAACAGAGGCTCATTTGTAAAATGATGAATTTCATAATTAGTCTAACATTCTCTTTGATCAATTTCCCACTTACTAATATATGGAAGAATTTCAATCCAAGATCTCAGTAGCATTAATTTACAATAGGCTTGATTTTTAAAAAATATTTTGGCTATTTAAATAGTTTCTAGTTGTAAAAGAAAACACCCAAGGACCTCTGTGCAGATATTCTATGCTTTCTCACAAGTACTTATTCATGTGCTGGGAATGTAAGTTCACAAACATTTGATACTTTTCTCTTCCAAAATATGTCCCTTTGTACATTGTTTTCTTTGGCCCCAGTTTCTGAAATAAGCAACACGCTAGTACATAGGCTTTGATTATCCTCAGAAAAATGGAAACTAATTGTGCGATTAGCAGTAATTTGAAGTCTTTTTTAAAGTGGGTCAGATGTGTAGGTGTGGGCTAATTGCAAACGGAAAGCCTGTGGTACTCTTTCCTTCCAAATAACTGTCAGCAAAATACTTTGATAGAAATACTGTTATTCTCCAGAAAAGCAAGAGACCATTATTTTATAGTTTGCCTGGGTTACATTGAATAAATAACACAATTATCTCAACCTTTAAAGAATTTATAATGCAGACATTTGTCTAATTTTATTGAGAACGATCATGATTGCCCACCTAAATTCAGCAAATAATTCTCATTCATATCTCTAAGTGCAAACATCTTTGACCTGCTGAACAAAAGGAAAACAAATCAATCACTTAGAAACGACCACAGAATATAAAAGGGTTCAACCTGTGCATGGAATTATTAATTATGTATTCTTTGGAAGTTATTTTGAAGGAATGTTATGGTGCCAATCTATTTAGCTGTTTGTTTTTCCAATACAGGAGGCTATATTCTACTACAGTCATTCCTAGAGTTTCATTTTGAGGCCATAGCAATAATTTATACTTTTTGGAGGGTCCAATTCTCCCCTTAAGCTTGGTATGAGGCCAGTAGAAAACCTTCATGCAAAACTGTTTTCAAATTATTTTCTTGAAGCAAATAATCAGATTGTCACACTTTGCTTATACCATTGAAAACAAGGCACAAGCAACAGTGCATTATAGTTAATTTCAAAACAAAATAAGCAGTCTGTTTTTAAGTAAGGAAACTAGCAGCAAGCTAAAACGTTAAAGACAATGATAGTTTGGATATTAGTTTGCAGAAAGCTTATTTTGAAATCCCATATTCATAGCAAACAGGAATTCCAACATAGCTTTGGAAAAGTCAATGCAGAGAGAGTAACGTAAAGGAAATTCCAGCCAAATTCATTTGTTCTTTCTATGTTCAATGTTGCAAAGCTATCCGTGTCTGTTCCATTTTGCTATCTGTGGTGAAAGCATCAAAAGAAAAACTGCTCTTCTAACATTTATGTCACAGGCATTTATTATTTTCACTGCCAATTGTTCTTTGCAAACCTCTGCTCCTGCAGTTATTAGCTCCTCACTGGAATCTATCAAATGTCGTTTTAATAGTTCAGTGGAAAAAGGGAAAACATCATAAGATCAGAAGTGGGGTGTTCGCCAGTGATTGCACAATGCTCAACACTATTCGCGACTCCTCAGATGCTGAAGCAGTCCATTTTCAAATGCAACAAGATCTGAACAACATCCAGGCTTGGGCTGAGAAGTGGCAAGTAATATTCACGGCACACAAATGCCAGGCTATGACTATCATGGATAAGAGACAATCTAACCACTACTCCTTGACAAACAACAGTGTTACCATCACTGAATCCCCCACTATCAACATCTTGGGGGTTATCATTGACCAGAAACTCAACTGGACTCACCACATAGTCACAGTGGCTCCAAGAGCAGGTCAGAAGCTAGGAATACGGTGGCAAGTAACTCAACTACTGACTCCTCAAAGCCTGTCCACCATCTACAAGGCAAAAATCAGGAATGTGATGGAATATTCCCCACTTGCCTGGATGAGTGCAGCCCCAACAACACTCAAGAAGCTTGACACCATCCAGGACAAAGCAGCCCACTTGATTGGCACCACATCCACAAATATTCATTCCCTCCACCACTGACGGTCAGCAGCAGCAATGTATACTATCTACAAGATGCACTGCAGAATTTCACCGAAGTTCCTTAAACAGCACTTTCCAAACCCACAGCCACTTCCATCTAGAAGGACAAGGGCAGCAGATATATGGGAACACCACCACCTTCACATTCCCCTCCAAGCCACTCACCGTCCTGACTTGGAAATATATTGCTGTTCCTTCACTGTCACTGGATCAAAATCCTGGAATTCCCTCCCTCACAGCATTATGGGTCAAACCATGGCAGATGGACTGCAGTGGTTCAAGAAGGCAGCTCACCACCACCTTCTCAAGAGCAAGTAGGGAAGGGCAATAAATGCTGGCCAACCAGTGACACCCACATCCCACAAATGAATTAAAAAATAGGTTTGCAAGGGTGCCCAAAAAGTTCCTGATGCCAAGGATCAAGTTATTGTTAATCTGCTCTGCTGTTAGGGATGTAGGGATTTAGGGAAAGGAGCTGCCATCCTTACCAGGTCTGGCTTACATGTGACTCCAAACCCACGGCAATGGGGTTGACTGTTAACTGCCCGCTGGGCAATAAATGCTACCTAGCCAGCGACACCCTCAGTCCATGAATGAATAAAGGAAATGGGGTCAAAGACGTGGCAAAATCCTCTGATCCAATTTGTCAAACTTTCTCCCCAAATCCATTCCAAGTGAATACCACCAGCAAATAGTGATAAGAGGGGCTGGGGGAAGATGGATCTGAGGCAGTTACCACATTGAAGAAGCTTTCTGTATGCTGCTACTGAAGGTAGTATGCTTTGCCTGAACTCTGTCCTTTTTAAATATGTTAAGAGGTTCAGTCAGGATGTTTGCTTTTATTTGAACTTAGTTCCAGCCGCAGGACTTTGCAATAGAAATCTTTGTCTTCTTATACTATGGAGAAGGAAGAAACGAATCAATGGAAGAGGCTAGTTTTGAAGTTCACAGAATCTGGCTTCATGCAAGCTTTCAGTTCGTGTATTCATGTATCCGCTCAGCAATGTTGAAAGAACAAAAAAAATTTTACTTAGACAAAAGGCTATGCTTCCCCTAGAGACTATTAGAGAGATTTATCAACAGCTGGCTGAAGATGTGCAGCCTACTTTCTCCCAAGAAAACATCATTTCTATTAGTTAAGGTGACCTCTGCCTTGAATTTCTTTATGACTGGATCCTTCCAGGTAACATCTGGTGACCTTTGCCACATTAGCTAGGCAGCTGTT
Organism: Ginglymostoma cirratum; assembly: GCA_024137785.1. Taxonomy (NCBI): domain Eukaryota; kingdom Metazoa; phylum Chordata; class Chondrichthyes; order Orectolobiformes; family Ginglymostomatidae; genus Ginglymostoma; species Ginglymostoma cirratum. Next base: position 26,619,340 of record JAHRHZ010000013.1, read on the forward strand.
CACCACTGAATCGAGATTAGAATTGCTATACTTTGGAAGAGCGTACAATTCGAAAACTTCCAATTGGAGTTGTTATGATCAACTGAGAAGGGTTTGGCTACCCTCTTTCCCAATCCATGTTTAAGTGCAGATTTTTTTTAAAGGATATGGTTAACAATTCAGTAAGTGATTAACTGTTTATATGCTGTGACTATAAAAGGCTTAAACAGACAGGTTTTCTTGAGCTTTGAACTGAAAAGAGACTAATATTTATTGTACTCAACTGGGTCTAATTAAAATAACAAAAGCACTCCTACTTTCATGCACATATAAATATTCGGATTCTCACATGCAAAAATAGATAACAAAGTGGGAGAATCGAGTAGGGGCCAATCTTAAAACTCAGTAAAGGCTAAATTAATATGATTTTTGTGACTTTGGTGGATCCAGGCTGCTCTTATTACCAGTCTAGTTTTAGCATTGAGACGAGTTAAAGATTTGGGAAATGATTTATCTGCTCTTGGGTGAAAGCAGCTTCTGAGTTGAGCACTTTAGAATTTTCATCTGTGGCACACCGATAGTGAAACAGCAAACAGGTTTTGGATTTGTAAGCTGTGTGGAAAGAGAGAAGAAGGCTCACGGTGAAGTCTTGGCATTTTAGTTTCCTTTCCGCTTCTACCTGTGCCCAGAGAAACAGTTTCTCAAACATAGGAGAGTGTTAACTGGCTTGGCACATGATTGTCTCTCACCAACTGACCAGTGACTGAAATATGGTAATAGCTAGTGGTTTCCAGTAGTAACTTAAACAACTGTGGCTGAATGAATGCTTCTCTCGGCTAGATTCCTTTCTTTCTGATTTGGTTTTGCTCAATGCTTGTTCTGGAGTATGGATGTTCTTTACAAGGAGACAGGTGATGCAGTTCATTCATGTAACAGTTGAAATAACAGTTATCAAATTGTAATGAAATGGCTAGGAAATGTCAACAGTTATAGAAGAACAAAGCTCATACATTGAAGCATGGAGCTGTACAAGGTCATTGAGGGAGGCTTGTGTGAAGCCACAGAGAGATTTGAAATTGGAATTAATTGCCTTGAAAATAATTTGCACGAGCATGAATCACCAAAATCTGACAAGAATAAATCTGGTCGGTATTCAGGGCTTTAAGCAAACTAAGACATGAATCACAGCATTCTGAATAAGTAGTAATTTTGAGGAAGTGAAGGTGGGAAGTTGGCTGGTAAATCCTTCAGGAGGCAGATGTCAACCAATGGAGGTATCAATTAAATCATGAAAATCTTAGGACAGAGCTGGAAATGTTAGCAAAAACATCTGGTCTTAGTAACAAAACAGAAATAGGTTTCCAACTTAGGTTAGAGCAGCAACTTTGCTTTATAATCTCAACAATTGTAAGATAAAGGAAAGACTGAGGAGGTGAAGAATTCCACTGTTTAGAGATCTTCTGGAAGTAAAAAACAATGAGAATTTAAGAAGTGACATATAGGATACCAGACTAGGAGCATAAAAAGAACAACATAGGTAAATTCAAAGGAGGACTGACCATGGTGGCACCAATGAACTAAATACAAGAACGAAATAAAATGGGGAAAAAAGAAAAGTGGACATGTTTAGATAAGTGAATGATGACTTGCTAAGCTTATTTTGCACCCTTTCCAGGAACATTAGAGAGTAATTTGGAGATTATTCCAAACAATCAGGAAGTATTCACAATTTGGAAGAAGTTAAGATTCATAAAGAGTTAAGAAGAAAAGTAGTAAAGTGCCTGTTATCGGGAATTCTTATGAAACTAGCAAACTGACAGAGGCAGGTTTCCTCAGCCTGGGAATTGATCATTTGGTCGCAGGTCTCTCTCTCTCTCTCTCTCTCTCTCTCTCTCTCTCTCTGTCTCTCTTTATCCATCCTTTTGAACAAACCTCACTGATGATACTTATGAGTGGTTCTGGCCGCAACCAGTACATTCATGTAACTGGGCAGATTACTTGGATGGGGCAACATGTTGACTCAGTGGTTTGTGCTGCTGCCTCACAGCGCCAGAGACCCCAGGTTCAATTCCAGCCTTGGGTGAATGTCTGCATAAATGTTGCACACTCTCCCTGTGTCTGCAAAAGTTTGTTCCCCTTTCCTCCCCCCATCCAAAGATATGCAGGCTAGGTGGATTGGCCATGCTAAATTGCCCCACGGTGTCCAGTGATGTGTAGGCTATGGGATTAGCCATGGTAAATGCAAGGTTATGGGGATAGAGGGAGGGGATCGATCTGGGTGGAATGGTCTTTGAAAGGCTGGTGCAGACTCAATGAGCCAAATGGCTTCTTTCTGCACTGTAGAGATTCTATGATTCTAACGTGAAACTGTGGACTGACATTTACATTCTTTTTGGCAAACTCCGCATTTCATTGAGTCTTTTGAAGGTCTTTTGCTGGAAGGCCTTGTGAGTTTTCTTACCTTGTCTTACTGAAACCATCTCATGAATTAACTAGCACTCTGCTATGGCATTTCTCATGCCTGATTACTGTCCCATCTTACTACAGTCTGTTCCCAGAACAACCCACCACTCAATGCATATTCACCAAAAGACCAGCAACCCTTGTGCTTTAAAATTCCACTGTGAAGCCAGATGAGCCCCGGTACTCTGCAGCTACCCTGTTTGATTAAGAATGTGTGCACAAGATGTCAGAGGAGGGGAAGGTGGCACCATGTTTCTCTGACAGGGACCTGGAGGATGGGGTGGTGCAACGAGATCTCCTCTTCCTGCAGGAGCACCAGACGAGTCTGCACAGGGCACAAAGAGTTAGTATGGGTGGTGGGGTGCCTGCATTCCATGTCTTCATGCACTTAGAGGAAAGAATCTCAGGAGAATACCGCTTGTGCAGGCTAAGTGGTTTGGCCATGCTAAATTGCCTGTAGTGTTCAGGGATGTGTAGCTCAGGTGGGTTATAGGGGGATGGGTCTGGGTGGAATGCACCAAGGGTCGGTGTGGACTTGTTGGGCCGAAGGGCCTGTTTCCACACTGTAGGTATTCTATAAAAAAAAAATCTCCAGGCATGCTCCATGGGCACCAGCAGAATGCTTCTCCTCCTTGGAGAATGGAATGGAATCCGAAAACAGCCAATCCACCACAAGATGAAGACATTCCTCCTCATCTCAGTTCTAAAGGGCCATCCCTTTATTCGGAGGCTGTGTCCTTGGGTCTTAGTCTTTCCTACTAGTGGAAACATCTTTTCCACATCCACTCTATCCAGACCTCTAAGTGTTCTCTCTAAGTTTCAGTTAGATCACCCCTAATCCATAAAACTTGATTGAATATAGGCCTAGAGTCCTGAATCATTCCTCAAATGACGAGCCCTTCATTCCTGGGATCATTTTTGTAAACTTCCTCTGGACCCCTTCCAATGCCACCATATCCTTCCTTCGATACAGGGACCAAAACTGCTCACAAAATCCCAGATGAGGTCTGACCAGAGATACAATCTCAGCAATGCATTTCTGCTCTTGCTTTCTAGCCATCTTGAAATGAATACAAACATTGTATTTGCCTTCCTAACTACCAACAGAACATGCATGTTCAACTCACTTAGCATGCCCAAGTCCTTCTGCAGTCTCCCCACTTCCTCGACACTACCTGTCCCTCCATCTATCTTTGTGTCACCTGCAAACTTAGCAACAATGCTGTCAGTTCCTTAATGTATAACCTGAATAGTTGTGGTCCCAGCACAGATCCCTGCAAAACTCCACTCGTCACTCACTACCATCCTAAAAAAGACCCTTTTACCTCTACTCTCTGCCTTCTACCAGCCAATCAATCCTCTATCCATGCCAGTATCTTGCCTCTAACACCATCAGTTATTCAGCAGTCCCCTTGTGTGGCACCTTGCGAAAGGCCTTCTGGAAATTCAAATAGATCATGTCCATTGGCTTACTTTGACGCACTTACTCATTACCTCCTCAAAGAATTCTCACAAATTTGTCAGCTATGACCTTCCCTTGATGGAGCTGTGCTGAGTTAATCCTATTTTTGCCAGGCACTTCCAAGTACGCTACAATCTTATCTTTAATTACTGACCCAGAAATCTTACCAATGCTCAAGGTCAGGCTAACTGGCCTATAATTTCCCGTCTTCTTCCTCCCTCCTTTCTTGCATAGGGGTGTTATGTTATCCATTTTCTAGTCCCCTGAGTTCCTTCCTGACTCCAGTGATTCCTAGAAGATCACCATCTTCCATCTTTACACAGTGTAAACTGTTTAAACAGTTCAATGTGCACAGAGACCTGTGTTGTCACAAGATGCCATTCACATTTATCTGGTAGTGCTTCTGATTTGGTCCACAATGCTGCACATTGATCACATGGTGGAAGAGTGAGGCATGACATCAATGGACAAGAAAGTAAAGTTGATTTAAAATGCTTTCACTTACAGCATGGTTTGCACTATTTGTTAACCAATTTCACCTCAAAGTTTTTTTGTATTGCCTCAATTCTGTAGCTAAATTTGCAGCTTCCAGCTTTGTCTACCTGCTGAATCAGATGCCTAAACTTTGGGTTACATTTACTATAACTAATGAGTGTATTTGCACAGAGCAGGATGATTCACCAAAGATCCTCAGGCAGCACCTTCCAACCTCATGGCAACTTCCATCTAGAAGGACAAGGGTGGCAGATATATAGGAACACCACCACTTTCAAGTTCCCTTCCAAGCCACTCACCATCGCCCTTCCTTCACGGTTGCTGGGACAAAATCCTGGAACTCCCTCTCTAATAGCATTGTGGGTCAACCCACAGCAGGTGGACTGCAGCAGTTCAAGCAGGCAGCTCACCACCACCTTCTCAAGGGCAACTAGAAACCGACAATAGATGCTGGAAGCCAGCGACAACCACATCCCACAAATGAATAAAAAATAAGAGCGTTTTTTTCAACTTGGGCTGATAATCATGGAACAGAAGCACAATTGGATGTTGTTAGTGATTTTGATCCCTCTGTCTTTAGAATATACCATGGTCAATTAACAAAACTAAAATTAGCTTGCAGAGTCCTTGGTTGAGCAGTAGGTTATTCATGCCAGCAGTTTTTCAGAATTTAACATTCTAAAATGTGTTCTTGATTCAATCTTGTAAAGGTCAATGAATTATTTTTAACCAGTGCCTTTATATAATATATACTTCCGTATATCTTTGTTTGTAGTTACATTGATTCACTGACATGCTTTCTAATCATGTCAGAGCAGAGAAAATTTGGAATTTTCTTACCCAAATGAATGTTGTCGCAGCATTAATTGAAATTTCCAAGATTTTGATTTATAGATTTTTAATTGGTCAGGCTATCAAGAGATATGTGCAATTATATGCAATTGATGTAAGCATCAGCTATCATTCTGATTGGACGGTAGAACAGCTCAAGGGGCTGAATAGTCCATTCCATACAATATAGGTGGGTGCTCTTCACAACCATGTAATTATGCTATTTATATATTTATATATATATTTTAAGAGGCGAATTTGACTTCTTTATATAGACATGACATTTACAAAACATGACTGCCAAATAACACAGGTTGATTTTTCATTGATTCATTTCAACCATAAAAAGCAGACCAGCAGACTGTTACGTCAAGACTAACAATAAAAGGAACCATTTATGTTATCGGGCTCAAATCAAGATTAAACACCACTGCTTTAGCTGCATGACACTAAGAATAGTCATTGAAGCAAGACACACCTTCTAATGAACCCATGCAGAACTTGTAGACTGTACACAACTCTGGTTAGCTACTCCAAGAACTAGTCCTTTATATCCTCAGGGGTGGGACCTATTGTGAGATGTCAGTCAATGCTTCCGTGTACTGACCATCTTGTAAAGCATTACCCTGCACCCTGTCCTTAACAAAAGCTTTTTCTAGTCATTAAATTCTCCATGTAGTCATTTCAAGGAAGTAGATTTATCACCAAAAATCTCCCCAGGACTCTGACTTTAAAAATGACTGATGTCTTCTTTGAGTTTAAAGTCTGCTGCTTGGGATCGAAATATTCAGGTACATACTGGAGCCTTGGTGAATCTTCAATTCCGTGAATGTCCTTTGCGGAGGATGGACTTTTTCAGGTAAAGTTTGTTGGCACACAATAACCATTGCAGATCATTTATTTCAGAAGTCCTTTACTGAGGATATCCTCTGGTATCAGTGTTACTGTTGAACATTTGTTTCATTAGAGTATCTTTATTTCCGCAAATCTTGACAGAGAGTTTCATTGTGTTTCTGAAAGAATTAATTGTCTCCACCTGACAGTGTAATGAGGTAGACTCACTCATGATCCTTCGATTCTTGCTCCTATTCTTTTGGATAACATCATCATTTTATCAAATTCAATCATGGACAGTAAATCTGATTGAACTGTTTTGGTACTGCTTCTTCCAAAAAGATAAATTGACTGGAACAAGAGTCAACCACTAAATCCCATTGGTTATGGTGTAAAGGTTGTGGCACTGTACAGTGTGGTTGCCATTTTTAATGCCGTATTTGGTGCAGTAACATCTGACATCAACTGATTTAGACACTTCTTTCAGTCTATCATATGATTTCTTTTTTATACTTCAGAAAGGATGAAATCTGATGAAATTCTTGAGCTAGGCTAACTTTCTGTTCCCATTTGAATAGCTCTTTCCAGTAGGAAATCCTCTTTTACTTGCAAAATATCTGAAAGATGGATTGGAAATTTTGACAATACTCTGCTTCAAATTAATTTGGGTTATAAATGACCATAATCACAAAATTCTGATAGTGCACAAAGACAATAGATAAAATTGTCAATAGGTTTTCCTGAAAGTTTTATACTTCGACTAAACCTTATTCTTTCCATGACATGTTTGCTAGCTAATGTAAAGTAATTGTCAAATGTATTGTCACAGGTTAAATTATGTTGTCTTAGCATCGTAGCCATTGAGCTGTACAGCATAGAAACAGACCCTTCAGTCCAACTCGTCCATGCTGACCAGATATTCTAACTTAATCTAGTCCCATTTGCCAGCATTTGACCCATATCCCTCTAAACCCTTCCTATTCATATACCATTCCAAATACCTTTTAAATGTTGTAATTGTATCAGCCTCCACCACTTCCTCTAGCAGCTCATTCCACACGGCACCACCCTCAGCGTGAAAACGTTGCCCCTCAGGTCCGTTTTAAATCTTTCCCCTCTCACCTTAAACTGTGCTCTCTAGTTTTTGACTCCTTTACCCTGGGAAAAAGACTTTGACTATTCGCCTATCCATGCCCCTCGTGCTTTTATAAACCTCTCTAAGGTCACCTCTCAGCCTCCAACGCTCCAGGGAAAATAGCCCCAGCCCATTCAACTTCTCCCTATAGCTGAAACCCTCCAACTCTGGCAACATCCTTGTAAATCTTTTTTGCACTCTTTCTTGTTTCACAACATTCTTCCTATAGCAAGGAGACCAGAATTGAACTCAACCTTAAAATAGCAGACTGACATTAAAAAAGTAGCTTGCAATTATTCTTCTCTGGGTTTCTCCTATAAGTTTGGAACAATTCTATATCACATGAATTGTCTATTTTATAAAATCCAGTTTAATTCCTTGTCTAGAATGCTTTTTGATTTTAAAATTCCTTGGAGGTTGGAAATTTTGCAAAATTAGCCACTTACCCCATTGTGGTTGATTTATTGTGATGCTGTTTTTTCCTTCCTGTTTTATTGACGTACTTGAAAACTCTGGTAGGGATTCTTAATTTTTGTAATAGATAGAGCTAATTTTGCTTTTGGTGTTTTAGATTGCATAATTAGTTTAATCAAGCCTTCTTCAGAAAGTTTTAAAAGCTATTTTCTTGTTTGAATATTGCAATTATTTTTGCAATGCTGTATCCTGAAGATGAATTCCAAATGAAGCCTTGTAATAAAGAAGTTTTGTTTTTCTAATGAAGAATTTGAATTTCTATCTTATTTCCTTTTTCTGGAAATTTCATGAGTTTCTCATTATTAAAGTTGCAAAACTTCTGAATATTTCAGGATAATCCTTTTTCTGCTGGAAAAAAAATCAAGCATTTAAAAATTGTTGAAATGCTTTACAATAAAGAAATATAGGACTGACTTCTCCCAGTTTTTAAGGTATGGTGGCAAATGACTTGCATGGTGTTCGGTACACCATGGCTAAGGTGAATTTTCCCATATGATTGTTCACTTTTACTCTTCGTTATTTACGCATCTGAGCTGTTGAGAATGTTCCTTGGGCACTTATGTAACCACAGAGGTGGAAGTGCCTGTCACACATCTCTGGCTCCATATTTAAAACCCAGCTATACACCACTTCAGAGGCTCCATGCCAGGATGCCTCTCTCAAACTGCAGTACTCAGTGCAGAGAACGTCTCAGAGTAAAAACAAGCTATCTCCCTGCTTCTGGTAGAGAGATCTGGGGGTGTTTGTGGATGGGCTCATGGAAAGAAGGGCAGTCCTTTTCCCTTCTGACTGCCAAAGGAGGTCATGGAAACAGATTCATTCATCATGGACAAAATGTGGAGGGGTGAACTTATTCAGGTTTGTAAAATCATGAGGGGCATAGATGAGGTGAATGACAAGGGTCTTTTCCTCAGGGTAGGGGAGTTCAAAACTCAGGGGCATATTTTTAAGGTGAGAGGAGAAAAATTTAAAAAGGATATGAGGGGTGACATTTTTGCACAGAGATCATAAAAGCCCTACAATATGGAAGTAAGCCATTCAGCCCATCAAGTATACACTGACTCTGCAAAGACCATCCCACCCAATCCCTGCAACCCCACATTTCCCATGGCTAACCCACCTGCATATCATGAGCAATTTAGCATGGCCAGTCCACCCTACCTGCACATCTTTGGACTGTGGGAGTAAACAGTAGAACCTGGAGGAAACTCATGCAGACACAGAGAAAATGTGCAAACTCCACACAGACGTTTGCCCAAGGCTGGGATTGAACCTGGGTTCCTGGTGCTGTGAGGCAGCAATGCTAACCACTAAGCCACTGTGTTTACATGGTGCATGTATAGAATGAACTGCCAGAGAGAGTGATGGATGCAGGTGCAGTTACAAAGTTTAAAAGACAGTTGGGTAGGTTCATGAATAGGAAAGATTTGGAGGAATATGCGCCAAGCACAGCCAGATGGGACTAGTTTAGTTTGGGAACATGTTGGGCATGAACTGGTGTTGGACTGACGGGCCTGTTTCCACACTGTATGACTCTATGACTCTATAACTTGCAACAGAATACCACAAAAAGATCAATGACTTTCTGTGCTTCACAAGTTTAAATGCCACCATCTTCTCTCACTGCCTCACACCCTGAGGGTTAACACTCACATTGCACTCACTTCTCACCAATGTTCACGGACTACAACTCTCAGTACTGAATACGTCATGTTCATTCAAGGGCCCACACCCATTTTATCTTCCTTCTAACCCTTCCTGACTCTTCACTTTCTACTCAATTGCTGGACACTTCTGACCATTTCTGCTGCTCCTTTATCACCACTAAGTTCTTATCAATACAGTCCCATCATTTTCAGTCCTTCTTTTTGTTTCATTACAGGGTAAAAAAGGGCCTAATCCACAAATGATATCTCTACAGCATCCCAATTGTCCTATGTGTAATCCTCGGACTACTAGTACGTGATCTGAAGGACTAATCATGAGCAACCAACTGTAGTGTAATTAGATGAGTTCCTTGACTGAACCATGGCAATGTCCCCCTCACTGACTGCCTGTCCCCCTTTGCCATACAAAGGACCATTGCTCATTTACTCTCACATATTGTCATTTGCTTGAAGCACATGCAATGTGTTTGCCATATAATCTGCTAGGACATGAGTCAGCTTTGATCTTCTTGTAGCATAGTTCTGCACAATGACATTTGCACCCTCTGTCTGATGGATAGATTGACTATTCAGTGCTCTCCAACATCACTACCTGCCTGCCTGTTCTGTGCTAAGCACAGAGACTTAACAGCCTGCAACTCAGTGTTTAACTCACTGTGCACCAAGAGGGAATTGGGAAGCAGACTAAGAGTGACAGCCTCAAGTAAATGCAAAAGTGAGTGAACACTAAAAAAGCAAGTTAGAACCATAAGGAGCATGTGACCATTGCTGTGCTTGCTGCAAAGAGACCTGGCTGAAGCTTGGAAGTATTCAGTGTCTGTCAGCTCCAAAATAAAGTATTGAAGATTGGCATGGTGTCGACATCGGTCTAAGAGCAGGCGGGTGTGAGCCGAGTGATTTGCCAATGTGGAGTTGTTTTGGTGAAAGGTTGAGGAGGATGGTGACCATGGAGCATGCAAGAACGTTGCTCTGAAGAAGCAATTGCATGGTGGTCAGTACAGGCATTCAGTGAGCTGCTCCATACCAGATACCCACTGTGTGTTACTTGTCAGGAATTTGCCCTATCATGCGGGTACCCATGTGGGTACTCTCTGACACCTCTCCTACCGTCCCCTTGATCATGATCCCACCCCCAACCACCAAACCATCATCTCCCAAACCATCCACACCCTCATCACTTCAGGTGACCTCCCACCCAAGGCCTCTAACCTCATCATTCCCCAACCCCGCACCGCAAGTTTCTATCTCCTTCCCAAAATCCACATACCTGACTGCCGTGGTTGACCCAATGTCTCCGCTTGCTCCTGCCCCACCAAACTAATATCCACCTATCTCGACTCCATTTTCTCCCCCTTGGTCCAGGAACTCCCTACCTACGTCCGTGACGCCACCCACACCCTCCACCTCCTCCAAAACTTCCAATTCCCTGGTCCCCAACACCTCATTTTTACCATGGACGTCCAGTCCCTATACACCTGCATTTCCCATGCATTGCCACAATGATGCCACCCGAAAGCTTTAGGAACAGCATCTCATATTTTGCTTGGGAACACTGCAGCCCAAGGGTATCAATGTGGACTTCACAAGCTTCAAAATCTCTCGTCCCCCGACCGCATCCCAAAACAGGCCCAGCTTGTCCCCGCCTCCCTAACCGTTCCTCTCACCTCAAGGCCCAACCCCATCTCCTACCCACTAACCTCATCCCACCTCCTTGACCTGTCCGTCCTCCCTGGACCAACCTATCTCCTCCCTCACTCCCCACCTACAATCACCTTTACTGGCTCCAACCCCACCTCTTTGACCTGTCTGTCTCCTCTCCACCTTTCTTCTCCTTTATCCATCTTCTATCCGCCTCCCTCTCTCTCCCTATTTATTTCAGAATCCCCTTCCCCTCCCCCATTTCTGAAGAAGTGTCTCAACCCGAAACATCAGCTTTCCTGCTCCTCTGATGCTGCTTGGCCTGCTGTGTTCATCCAGCTCTACACCTTGTTATCTCAGATTCTCCAGCATAGGCAGTTCCTACTATCTCTGGACCCATTGTATTCTTCTTATTTTCTCCCTAAGAATGAAAGACTGTGATTTCACTCTGTTACCCCTTTGTGATTTTAGGCGTTTTTTTAACACTATGGAAGATTTGCACCCTGAGTGATTCTTCTCCGAGCCTTTCTCCACATCTTACATTGAAAAAGTGTCATGCTGAATTTGTGCCTTAAGGCAGTCAATGCAGTTAACCAATAAAAGAAAGTCCCTCAGAACATTGTTTTCTTCAGTAAACTCTTCTGCCTTTAAATTTTCATTATGATTAGGCAAATTATACAGCTGTTTTAATGATTTTCATAAAGCATTTCCTTTGTTGCAAAGCTGTTTTCCACCAATTTTTCCAGTAATTTAAAATGATTTGTTTTTTTTGCTGATTTGTTTAATATAGTGATTTGAGTCTTCTGTTAGCTTTTCAGATTATGAATGCTTTCTTAAATGTACAAACATTCACTCTCCCTTTAAGGGACTGAACTTACGTCAGGTTTCCAATATCTTGGATAACAAGGTGTAGAGCTGGATGAACACAGCAGGCCAAGCAGCATCAGAGGAGCAGGAAAGCTGACGATTCGGGCCTAGACCC
>JAHRHZ010000013.1:26641299-26797691 GCA_024137785.1 Ginglymostoma cirratum
ATGCTGCTTGACCTGCTGTGTTCATCCAGCCCCACGCTTGTTATCTCGGATTCTCCAGCATCTGCAGTACCTTTTATCTCTGATACAACATTAAGGATGTCGGTGTCTGGAGCCCACCTGAAAGTGTTATGATACTCACCTTTCTCACCCTGCTGAGGGCATGGATCCACTAGATGCAGTATATCCAGATGGATTGGACCACATTTACTCTTCAGATTTCCTTGGCTACTTCCATCCACACTCACTCGATTGGAGAGGTTATCCTCTTTCTCCATTCTCGGAAAAGCTATTTCATTGAAGCACCTTAGTTCCAACAGCAGGACCAATGGGAAAAACCCAGGGGCAGCATTCCCCTTAATTTCTTTTCTTCTGTACATAACTCCGAGACCATGCGCTGCAACAATTTCGAGGACCCAAAGTTAATGCTGCAAGTAGCATCAGCACACCCATTGCCATACACGGACTCTTATGACAGCTGTGCATCTGACATCTTATACGGAATCATCATATATGGAATGTTGGTTGCCATATGTCCACCCCATTGCTGGAGTAGCTGTTGTTCAAAAATCCAAGTGTTGGTGAGCTGAGGTAACACAGAAATCCTTCCTGTGACAGAATGGACATGTCTCTTTGATTACTAGGGTATGCAAGAGGCAGGATACCTCTTACTAAACCTATCTATCTCTATATTGAGTTTCTGACCTAAAAATACTCTCCATTCTGGCAGGGACCAAAGCCAGATGTTGCCACTCCAAAACATGTGAAATACATTGTACATTTTAATTCACACTGAGCAAAAACAAAGGAAAATTGGAGGAGTGACTAAAAATAATTAGTCAAGTGTAAGTTTTAAGGAAGTTCTTAAATGATAACAATGAGAGAGGTGGAGCAGTAGAGCGTGAAAATCTCTTTGATAAGTTGCAGGGCTGGGACTTGATACAGAGATATGGGAGAGGTTGGTAATGAGGAAAATGTCATGAAATGCTTGAAGACTTTGATGAGAATTATAAATTGAATGTAGTGGTAGACGGGTAGCACATGAAGAATGGTGAGCAGCCATTGGTGCAGGTTAGGATACGGGCAGCAGAGGTGAAATCAGGGAGTGTGATTGAGAAGATATGGGTTCAGGAGCTTATCTCAGGGTCAAATAAGAAACCGAGTTTGCAAGAGGTCTGTTTAATGCAAAGAATGTAGGCATGGAGAGCAGATGGAATAATTGGTGAGGAATGGAGTGTGTGGTGTGGGCAGGGACAATAGTGTCAATGTACTTTATGTTTAACCGATCATTTAAAATATTTTAGTCTCTGGAAGTAGTAGTTTCACAGAAAGCTACACTGTTCAGTTATGTACAATGTGTAAATAGCACACTGTGAAGTTACTTTAACGGTAGAGTGTGATAACGTCAAAACTGAAGTTGTTCAATAGATTCCAAGCTAATTAAAGGAACTCACTGTAGTTTTCCTGGAATAACACAGCCAGTGAGGTACGACAGAACTATCCTACTAAAAACTAGAGGAGAAGAAGTTAGAAAGGGTGATGAACAAAATAAAAATATCAAATTTCTTTAGCCAAAAATTAATAATTCGATTAGAAACATTTGACCTTTGCTTAGTTAAACATTACAGAAATCAAGAGAAGCAATTTAGATACTTCTGTGATAAATGAGCACAATTTCAGTAAGTACTCATAGACTTTAAACCTTTGTAGATAATTAAACAGTTAATAAAATGAGCTGAAAAGTACTCAAAGTCATCTCCAGTAGGGTACACTGGAACTCTTCTCATCAAAAGGTTGCAGGTTGGAAAAGGGTTAGAAAGTCACAGGAAAATGTCTGAGAGGGAGTTCATTTTTAAACAGCAAATTGACTCATCTTATCACAAAGTTATTTGAATCTTTACAGCTGGAGCCTCTTCCCCAAGAAGTTCAGCTTCAGAAGCCAAACGCCAATGCTGTAGCTTCTCTGGAAAAAACAATTGAAATTCAAAGTAAGTTGTTTGAGTAATATATACTTAATTACAGGATTGCCAGGAAGGTCTCTCTGTTTACTACTTTTCTAAGTCAGTGTGTCAGTTTGCTGATTGCACATGGGCTCATACTCAAAGAAGAAACAATATTATGTTTACGTAAACAATTTGTAAAAACACAATGAGCAAAGAGCTTTAAGATTAGAAAATAACTAAGTATAACAATTTCCTCAGAAATCTTCCCTAGAACAAACAAGCTTCAACCAGGAGTTCTGTTCTTTCAGAGTATAAATGCTTTTCTTTTCTATTCCAAAAGAGAAAAAAAGTCTTGGAAACACTCCAGAATAAGCTCTGATCTGTATTTTTATTGATAATACAAGTCCAGAAATTAAAATCTTCCATTCTTTCCTTATAAAATCCAGAATTCGATAGTGAAACAAAACTGGCAGTCTTTTCTACAGATGAATAACAAATAATCTCATGATGTTGGCAACAGAACAGTGTAGTGAGAATGCGTGGTCCATTAACTCTTGGCATGTTAAATTTATTTTACAGTTATGAGAACTGGAATATTTTCCACCGCAACCTCTTTCAACTCCTAATATATATCTTTTAAAATGATCAAAAATTATATAATATAAATGGGGTTGTAGAAAGTGTCTTGCCAAGAATACATCCCAGTAAGTAAAACTGCAGTTCCTTCTCAAAATTGAAATAGTTTTACAATCTTGGCAAGCTAGAATCTATGTTATCAATTTTCCACTTATGTGCAAATTTCCACTAATCTTTTATAACAATTGTACATAAAATAATCACGGCAGTTAATGGTTTTCCACTCTACCTCATTGATCATTCCTGTTGTTCTTTTCATCAAAATCTGCTGTTGCTATACGAATGGGGACATAATAGCAATCTCAGCAACAGGGCTGAAATGTTTCAGAAGACTCAAGACTTTGAGTACAACTCAAGTTGTACTCCATCCCTCTCTTCATTCTGCAAACAGCATTTCATTGTGTTACGCTGAACCACTGTCTTTGGAAGTCAAGATGGGTCTGCGCCAAGAGGAATTTTGCAATGAAAACAAATTTGTTCAAAAATACAGGGCCATAACAAATGACATGGAGTATGTTTAAGTGCCATGTTTCATACTAGAATGGTTTGATCCATTTATTTAAAATCATTACATAGAATAATTTTGTTTCGCTAGACGTAATGGAAAAGAACTTATTCTATCTTGTCTTGCAGAACCCCATTAAATTACTGCCAAGATCAGACTAAATGTAATTTGAAAAAAAAAATGTTTCTCATTCATTTTTAAATGTGTTCTGCGGTAATCAACTACATAATCTCTCATATTCCAGTCCTTGGTTAAGCCACTGCAAATTCTTTTCCGTTCAGCCGTATGAATCAAAATAAAATCGGAATCTTATTATTTGTTAACGAAATATTGTTGGGAACATTATATAAAACAGTGGAGTAAAAGCTATTTGAGTTATACACTATTTGTGAAAGCAACTTTAGGTTAACAAAAGAATTGTTTAATTCAGCAAAATGTTGACATAATTGTTTTTAAATTTCAAATATAAGATCATTTGATATATTCTTATTGTACTAAAGGAAAAAGTAAGATATTACAATTCTTGTAAATTTTATAATTTTCTGTTTAAAATGTCTTGCACAATTTTTTGTGCCCTTAAGGTAAGGAGTTTTAAATCTAGGCAATGGAACCATTTTTCATCTTAGACACTCACAGATAGCATCCACAATTAATTGGATAGGTACAGCAGTGTCACCTGTAAACTAATGTCCCTCCCATTCTATAAAATGTGTATAGCTTCAACCTCAGAAAAATGCCTACAGTAATCATCCTTGCCACCTCTCTTTGAGACAGTAACATGGCAAATTTTATGTTACAGATGCATGTCACATAGGGACTGGGCTACAATTGTTCAAAATTATTAAACATAGTATTCTCACAGCTAGCAAAGACAGAACACCTCAATTCCGTCAATATGAATCAGATTTGAATCTATAATATCAGGAGTAAGAGGACAATGTGGGTGCTCATTGCAGCATTTGGTTTTGAACTGAATTCACTGAAGTTTTCTCATGTGGATCTGATCTCCAAAACATTAGCTGGGTAGATTTACTTCTTTCCGCAAGTCAACAGAGACATCACACAACTGATGATCAGTGAACCCATGCCAAGTGCCTTGAGCATCTTAGTGATTACAATGTGTTAAAAAGCTTAATTCAACAGAAATTGAGTTACAACTCACTGGGACAGTCTGAATACTTTTGAAATGTGATAGGCTACTGACAAGTAGAATATGGGATGATACATGCATTGTGATTATGGTGAGCTTCTGATCTCAACTACAACATCAAGTTGAAGATATGAGATATTTTACTCTAAGTAACATCTTACACGTGATTATGCAGAGTGCTACTGAAGCACCAAAATAAGATTTTAAAATTTTCTCTCAACCTAACCTATAGGAATGGCTCCATTGTCTGTCTCTATTCCTGTTGATTTCCTATTTTAACAGCACACTTTTTGGCTGTGGATGGGGTTTTCTCTGGATTCTGGCACGAGTGTTATTACTAAATACAAATCAGGTTCCCATGATATAGATACACAATACAATTTTAACCCACACCTGACAGTGTCAGGCAGCCCAATTTGGTACCTTGGCAGGTGTTTAAAAATAAAAAAAAGCTTTCATGAATGGAACCAAGCAAAGCAGGAGCATCTCCTGCTCTCAGAAGAAGCCCATTGTGAGTCCCCAGGGACCTTGATTCTAGGGAAGACCTGCCACTGCCTATTAGGAATCCAGTTGGTATTTACTTCAATAGATCATCTGTAAATGTAGGCCTCTCACTATTGGAGAACAATCCCTGTTGCCTTTATCAAATGTAAAGCCTGACCTACTTTAAAAATCTTTTAAGAAAATTACGTTCTAGTTCTTATCTATAGAGTGAGGTGTAAATCAGTTTTACAGAGTTTTCATCATTTGACATTGAAACTATATTTACTTCCATTCACAGAGAAATATTGGAAATCAGTGCAACAGTATGCCTCAGAAGTTGACTGGTCTCTCAAAAATGCCCAAAACCAGGAGAGAAAAGAGACAGAAACAGTGTCTGCCATGGCATCACTTTCAGTGGACCCCAAACAGAGACATTCACAGAAAAGGAGCAGGTCAGCAGCAATATAACAATTGCATAGAGATCAGAGCAGAAATAAATAAGATGTTGATGTTGCGAGCAGAGTAAGACCTAGATGTCACATATTTTGATCTAAGTGTATTTCAATGTTGATATGATAATCTGGGAGAGAGATAAATGGGCTACATTTCAGACAAAATTCAATTTTAAAAATATGCTACTTTGAGGCTAGATTGAGTATATTATACAGGTATACATACAATGGGAGCATTTGCTACTGGCATTCGTAGATTAAATACACACACTGTTTTAAATTTTATTATTTAAGTTTACTTTAACCTCCATAAGACCATTAGACCTAAGAGAAGAAGTAGGCCATTCAGCCCATTGAGTCTGCTCCACCTTTCAATGAGTTTCTGCCTGATCTGATTATCTTCAACTCCACTCTTCTGTTTATTCCCCATTACCCTTGATTCCCTTACTGATTAAAAATCTACATCAACCTTGAATATACTTAATGACCTAATCTCGACAGCCCACTCTAATGAAGAATACCACAGATTCATTACGCATCTCTATCTTTAAATGTGCGACCTTTATTCTGAGATTATTCTCTCTGGTCCTTGTCTCTTCCATGAAGGGAAACAACCCTTCCACACCTATCCTGGCAACACCCTAAGGATCTTCTAAGGGCATCTCTCATTATTCCAGATCCCATTGAATATGGGCCCAACCTACTCAACTTCTCCTCATAAGACAGTCCCTCCACACTTGGTATCAGCCTAGTGATCCTTCTCTGGACTGCCTTCAATGTCACTATACCTTTCTTTAGGTAGGGGGCTCAAAATTCTTCATGGTATTCCAGCTGTGGTCTGAAATCACAAAGTACCCACTCTGACTTTTATTTTAAGAATTTTTACCAGCAAATTTCCTCTCAGCTGGTGGTATAGCTGCTTGGCTGGGTCTGTGATGGGTGGTGAGGGAACCGATAAGAGGGAAAAACATAACTGACCTCATCCTCACCGATCTGCCAGTTGCAGTTGCATCTGTCCATGACAGCATTGGTAAGAGTGACCATCGCACAGTCCTTGTGGAGATAAAATCCTGCCTTCACATTGAGAATAACTTCCATCGTGTTGTGTGACACTATCACCGTGCTAAATAGGACAGACTTCGCACAGATCTAGCAACTCAAGACTGGGCATCCATGAAGCACTGTGGGCCATCAACAGCAGCAGAATTATACTCCAGCACAATCTGTAACCTCTTGTCCTGGCATAACCCCCACTCAACCATTACTACCAAGCCAGGGTACCAACCCTGGTTCAATGGAGAGTGCAGGAGGGCTTGCCAGGAGCAGCATCAGGCATACCTGAAGATGAGGTATCAACCTGGTAATGCCACCAGACAGGACTACTTGCACGCCAAGCAGCAAAAGCAGCAAGTGATATACAGATCTAAACGATTCCACAATCAACAGATCAGATCTAAGCTCTGCAGTCCTGCCACATCCAGGCATGAATGGTGGTGGACAATTAAACAACTCACTGGAGGAGGAGGGTCCACAAATATCCCCATCCTCAATGATGGAAAAACCCAGAACATCAGTGCAAAAGATAAGGCTGAATCATTCACAGCAGTCTTCAGCCAGAAGTGCCAAATGGATGATCCACTTCGGCCTGCTCGAGTGATCCCCAGAATTACAGATACCAGTCTTCAGCCAATTTGATTCACTCCACATGACATCAAGAAACAGTTGGAGACTCTGGATATTGCAAAGGCTACGGGGCCTGACAACATTCTGGCAATAGTACTGAAGACTTGTGCTCTAGAACTTGCCGCTCCCCTAGCCAAGCTGTTCCAGTACAGTTACAACACTGGTAATCTACCCGACAATTTGGAAAATTGCTCAAGTATGTCAGGTACGCAAAAAGCAGGAGAAATCCAATCCGGCCAATTACCGCCCCATCAGTCTCCTGTCAATCGTCAGTAAGGTGATGGAGGGTGTCATCAACAGTGCTATCAAGCAGCACCTGCTCAGAAATAACCTGCTCAGTGATGCCCAGTTTGGGTTCCGCCAGAGCCACTGAGCTCCTCACCTCATTACAGCCTTGGTTCAAACATGGAAAAAGGAGCTAAATTGCAGAGGTGAGGTGAGATTGACAGCCCTTGACCTTAAGGCTGCATTCGACTGAGTGTGACATCAAGGAGCCCTAGCAAAACTGGAATCAATAGGTATCGGGGGCAAACGCCTGGTGTTTGGAGTCATACCTGAAACATAAGAAGATGGTCGTGGTTGTTGGAGGTTAATCATCTCAGCTCCTGACATCTCTGCAGGAGTTCTTTAGGGTAGTGTCCTAGGCCCAACCACCTTCAGCTGCTTCATCAATGGCCTTCCATCCATCATAAGGTCAGAAGTGGGTTGTTCGCCGATGATTACACAATGTTCAGTACCATTTGCGACTCCTCAGATACTGAAGCAGTCCATGTTCAAATGCAACAAGATTGGGATAATATCCAGGCTTGGGCTGACAAGCGGCAAGTGACATTTGCACCACACAAATGCCAGGTTATGACCATCAGCAATAAGAGACAATCTAACCACTGTCCATTGACATTCAATGGTGTTACCATCACTGAATCCCCCACTATCAGCATCCTGAAGGTTACCATCGACTGGAAACTCAATTGGACTCACCACATTAACAGAGTGGCTACAAGAGCAGGCCAGAAGCTGGGAATACCGTGGCAAGTAACTCACCTCCTGACTCCTGAAAGCCTGTCCACCATCTACAAGGCACAAGTCAGGAGTGTGATGGAATACTCCCCACTTGCCTGGATAAATGCAGCCCCAAAAACACTTAAGAAGCCTGGCACCATCCAGGACAAAGCAGCCCGTTTGATTGGCACTGCATCCAAAAGCATTCACACCCTTCACCACCGACGCTCAGTAACAGTAGTGTGTACTATCTACAAGATGCACTGCAGAAATTCACCAAAGATCCTCAGACAGCACTTTCCAAACCCACAACCACTTCCATCTGGAAGGGCAAGGGCATCAGACATATGGGAGCACCACCACCTCCAAGTTCCCCTCCAAGTCACTGACCACCCTGTCTTGGAAATATATTGCCATTCCTTCACTGTCGCTGGATCAAAATCCTGGAATTCTCTCCCTAAGGGCATTATGGGTCAGCCCACAGCAGGAGGACTGCAGCAGTTCAAGAAGGCAGCTCACCACCACCTTCTCAAGGGCAACTAGAGATGGGCAAGAAATGCTGGCTAACCAGCAACGCCCACATCCCACAAATTAATTGAAAAAAAAGCGTAGAAAACTGCATATTAATGAGGGAAGATTTAGTGTTAGTGGGGCTGTTAACAAGCAATAATCCTCCATAATAGACATTCTTATTGTTCCATAGCGCAAACCTTATCAGGAATTCTGTTTGAAAATGCAATGAGTTGTCCTCCACCAACTTGTTACCTAATTCTTCCAGATTTCCCACCATAGCCCACTCTGTGCAGGCTCCTATAAAGTTCCACCCAAAGTACGTTGTGTCTCTGCTATTTCTGTATTTTCCATCATAAATTTTCCCGTCTTTTTCTGTAATAGACCTACATTTGCCTTTGTTAATTTTTTTCCTTCTTTGCATTCCTCTAGTAGCTTTTTACATTCTATTCTCACATGTTTTGCTGTTTTACATTCACATTCTCTTCTCAGTTTCCTGATTAATTTATTGGCCCACCTTTGCTGAATTCTAAGTGCTGGTAAATGCTCTCAGTATAAACAAAACACCATTACTATTCAGAAAGTCTCTCTATAATACTGTATTTTAAAAGAAATCAACCTGGCTACAGAAAACCTACAAGATAAACATAAAGCGACTCCTGACACACACAAAACCTATAAGCCACTAGTTCAAAATTCAAAGACCAAAATAATTGACACTGAAGTATATACGAATCATACACCTGACATCACAATAAGAGGTTATGAAGGAGATTAACTCTCCAGTTGGAAGAATAGAATGTAAAATCTTTTTGGGTGAAGTTAATAAGGAATAAGATGCAGCAAACATTGGTAGAAGTGAGTTACAAGCCACCAACCCGCAATGAGAAAGTAGGATATGGTTTATGTCAGGAAATTAGAGGTGCACCTAACTTTATTGAAATAAGACTGTAAGATTAAGTTTATTGTTTTATTTTTCCGATTTTGTATTCTGTGTTTTGGTTTATTTTCTATTTTTTAAGATGGCACTGGAAAGTGGCGACACTAAACAATGCTTTTCACTGTATTTGTAATAAATACACATGACAATAAATAAGTAAAATTATGGTTTCCAGATAGATGATTATAGAATAGTTTTTTTTTCTGGAGGGATGATGTTTAGGGGAAACACCCATAGCTTGGAAGAACACTTTCTTTAATTTCAATTGGGCAGTTTTGCAGAAGTCTTAGCTGAAGCTAAATGTATAACACAGTTGCTTTTGACAAATAGAGATGGTTTAGAACATAAGTTAGGACATAAGTTATCTCAATGGAAGCAGTTTAAAGTTGAAAGTTCCAGAGCAGATTTGTTTGGTTACAATCCTGAAGTAGTTATATAAAGCTGGAAAAGTGGTGTGAAGGCTCCCGGAAAATGCTATCAGGTTCTCGAGATGTTAAATTGAAGCCAGATTTAAATTAAGCCTTATGGATATGAAAAAGAAGGGAACTGTTTCTGGCGTAAGTATTGTAAAACATTGTTTTGGTATTAATGGGATTTTATTTTGCCACGTATTTCCACATCTTAAAAATTGTGTAAATATTTTGGTTTATTTTATGTTTTCATCATTTTCTGTGTGTAATAAACATCTGCTTTATTGTTAAAACTGAATCTGTAGCATTGTTCTTGTTTCAGTGAGAGACTGCCTCATTCAAACCAAAACAAAAACAAAATATCATCAACAAGCCAGATTTTAGTCTGGGATCTGACTTGTGCAGTAATGAAATCAGCTCGGGTCATTGCAACACTGCTGCTATCACTTATTGTCAGCAGTACCCCTTCCTTTTTCTTTTTGTCTATCTCTCCTAATAATCGAACATGCTTTAATTATCACTTTCCAGTATTGGTCACCCTGCAACCATGGCACCGTATTGTAAATTAAATCACATTCTTTAACTTCTAATGGCACAATCAATTCACATATCTTGTTGCGAATGTTGTGTGCATTCAGCTGGAGAATTAATTCGACATTTTAATACAGTTCTGTAATTCAATCCTGAATGATTCTGGAATTTGCTTCTGTTACCATACAGTTTAATTTATATCTTTTCTACTCCCATTACCAGCTTTATTTTTTATTTTATCTGAATTCTCTTTTGGTCCCCATCCTCCTGACAAGCTAGATTAACTCTTACAAAAGTGCTAATAAATCTCCCCACAAGGAAAATATTCCCAGTCCTGCTAAAGATATGACCTGACCTCATTGTGCAGGTTCCGCCTGCTCCAGGTCTCAAAGCCCCAGAGATCTGAAGCCCCCTGTCCTGTATCATTTCTACCGATACTTAGTCATTTGTTCAATTTTCCTACTTCCAAATTCACGAGTATGTGGTACTGAGAACAATCCTATTATTACTACCTTAGAAGTCATGCTTTTCAGTCCCTTGCCTAATTTCCTAAATCCAACTTTCAGGATTTCATCCCTTTTTTGATTTACTTTATTAGTGCTCATATGGACCATAACATCTGGCCCATCATCCTTGCTCAAAAGTGTCTTGAGCTGCTCTGTGACATCCTTAAACCTGGTGCCAGGATTACATCATCCTGGAGTCATGTCCATGGTCACAGAAATGCCTGTCTGTACCTCTAAATGCTAAGTATCCTCCTACTATTTATTTCCCTTCCACTCTTCTTCCTTCTTATACTTGTTTGCCTACTGAACCATTGCCCTCATTACTATACCAAACGGAAAACTGTTTACTAAGTGAGAAAAACTCAAGAGACTTACAGTGTCGCATTCCTGGCCTTTCTGTACTGTTTAGCCATCACCCATTCCCTCTCTGCTGGCCTGATCTTTTTCTGTGGTGTGACTACTGTGTTAAATAGGCTATCTACATATTTCTCAGCTTTGTAGATGCACCCTACTGACTTCAGCTGTCCCTCAAGTTCAGAAACCCGGAGCTCAAGTTTTTGCAGCTGGAGACAGTTCCTGCACATGTGATCACCTAGGCCACATGAAGAGTCCATGACTCCTCATGTGACAGAGGATGAGCATTCCATGAAATTGCCTTCTACAGCCTGCATGAGTAACCAGGAAGGGAATGGACCTTGTTGTACAGTAGCAAAAGCAAAAGCTCTCATCTTTCCTACATCCAGTTGGAGCAAAATTTAACTCATCCATGATTCGATGTCAGCAAAGCAGTCTAACATGTTTGAGTTAGCTCTGGGATCAAGAGAAATGTAACACACAAAAGGAATCTGAACCTTTGCCTGAGGATGTCACCAAGTGGTAGCATTTCAATGAGAAAGGGAGGGCTGTGGTTGTTCAGTGGCAGTGTCCCTACCTCTGGGCTAGGAGGCCCAGGTTCAAGTCCCACCTGCTCCAGAAGCATGTCATAACATGTCTGAGCATGTTAAAAATACCAATAAATGAGAAAATTGGGTTAAGGAGACGTATTTAGTGATGAGTGTGAGGAGTGGTGATCACGGAAGTTTTAAAAGAAAGGTAAGCACTTAAACATAAGAAACCATAAAAAATTCACTTCTTTGTGATTTTCGGTGGGGAAGTTAAATATCGCTGATAGGAACGAGAAGAAAAGCTGAAGGTGGATGACATTAAAGAGATAATTTAAAGACTATAAAAGAAATGAGAAAGCATGAAAAATGAGAGAAAATTGGAGCTAAAATAGCTGGGAGAGATTGGAGGAAGTCAGGCAAAAAGGAAAAGTAGTGACAGGCAGATACTTGGATGGTCTTAGACATGCAACCAAAGAAATCAATAAACAAAAACAGAAGTTGCTGGAAAAGCTCAGCAGGTCTGGCAGCATCTGTGAAGAAAAATGAGAGTTAACATTTCAGGTCTGGTGACTCTTTCCTCAGAACCAGGTCACTGGGTCCAAAACGTTAACTCTGATTTTTCTTCACAGATGCTGCCAGACCTGCTGAGTTTTTCCAGCAACTTCTGTTTTTGTTCCTGATTTACAGCATCCATAGTCCTCGCGGTTTTTAAAGAAATCCATGAGCTGTTGGTGTTAAGTATTAGAGTTGAGGCAAATAATATGGTGGAGAGGAGTCGTGGGAAAGGAAGTTGCAGAAGTGATTCATTACGAGTAAAGGAGTCTTGCATTGACCTTGCATTCAAGGTTAAACCTAAACTACTAGGAGGCTAAAGAAGATCGAGGCATGGTATGAATTCAAATCTGATAGTGAATGACTAGTCTTGTCTAGTCGTGCTTAAGTTTAGAACCATCAGACTTAAGAGAGTGATGATGAGAACAACAGATTGGAATTGGTGTGTGATTTCTCAGAAATAGAATGTCAAAGCACAAGAAGGGATCAGTGCAACAATAATGTAGTGAGGGATAAATGCTCAAAGAAGACATTAGGAGTTTGAAGAGTCAAGATTTTGTGGCAGTTTGAGGGGTTGGGGAGAGGCGTTACTAAAAGATCAGAAACCGAACTGGACTCCTTCTACTGCCGTTGCATCATGGTAGTTATATTTAACATCTACAAGATGCACTGCAATAACTCACCAAGGTTCCTTCAACAGCACATTCCAATATAACCTCTACCACCCAGGAAAAGCAGGGCAGCAGATGCATGCATATACCACCACCTGCCACTTTCCTTAAAAGTCACACATCATCCTGATTTGGAACTATATTGTCATTCCTGAAATGTTACTAGGTCAAAATTCTAGAACATGCATCCAAATAAATATGTGGGTGTACTTATGGCTTTGAATTGCAATGGTACAAGAAGGTTGCTTAACATCGCAATCTCAAGGGCCATTAGGAATAAACAATAAATGCCAGTTTGGCCAATGATATCAGTATAACATGAACCATTAAGAAAAAAAGAGCCATCTCCAAAATCTGCTCTGCTGGACCAGGGATTGAACCCTGTGCAGTTGGCACCAATCCTATCCACACTGGTCATTTAGCTGAGACAACTGCCACCTGAAGGAGTCCAGATTGCTGTGGAAGCATCATCTTTTACATGCATGTTGAAGTCCAGAGCTATGAATAGTGATGGTCAATGCATTAATTCCATGCTATTGTGTGACTAACCAGGAATCACACTCTCACTGCCTATCACTGGCAAACGCTTGGAAAATTTACAAGTTGATTCTTCCCTGTTTACCCATGTTATGAACACACGTTCTTGGGCCGTCAAAACCTGGAATGGGACTTCAACCTGGATCTTCTGGCCAAGAGGGGCACTCCCCATTGTATCACATGACCTGTTACCACCAGCCTAACAGGGCCTAATGTAACGCAAAGCAGACCAAGAATGAAAACCGAAAGAACTGCAGATGCTGTAAATCAGAAGCAAAAACAGAAATTGCTGGAAAAGTGCAGCAGGCCTGGCAGCATTTGTGAAGAGAAATCAGAGTTAACGGTTCGGGTTGAGTGACCCCTCCATTTAGAGTTCTGAGGAAGGACCTCCTGACCCGAAATGTTAACTCTGATTTCTCTCCACAGATGCTGCCAGACCAAGGGTGAAACCTAACACTACTCTAGTTTGTGTGGCCCAGTACCATGCCCCAAAAATAATGTACAAACTGAGCAAGCAGGAGGCAGCTGTGACAACCGCTGTGCAATTATATAAAATTGTAAATTGTGTTTGTATATGTAAATTAAAATATAAGATACTGAGGGATCTTGACAGGATAGAACTAGGGGTCACCTATTTTAAAACAAAGCTGGGTTGACTTTATTTTCTCGCAGAAGATTGTGATTCCAGAATTCCTTTCGTGAAAGTATGATGGAAGGAGAGTCCATTAATATTTGTAAGGCAAAGGTACATTGGATTTTTCGTTATTAGGGTATAGGCAGGAATGTGGATATGAGTTTGTAATCAGCTCAGCCATGATCTTTTGGAATGGCAGAGAATGCTTGAGGGGCTGAAAGCCCTAGTACTAATTTGTATGCAAGGAATTTATTTTCAATTAAGAATGATCATATATTATCAGAGTACTGTACAAATCTAGCATTATTTTTAGCAAGCTAAGAAAGTTTTTTAAAAAGGGGAAATAAAAATTATTACAATCCCAGAGAGGCCATAAGATTTTAAATTTGTTGAAATTTCCACCAGCTAATAGAAATATGCAAAAGAGACATTTTCACATTTTAAGCATTTACAGTACCAAGCAAACTAAAGCCAATAAGTATCTTGACAGGCAACTAATAGACCAAACTCAAGAGAAAGTACTTTCATGTTATCTAATTAACACATTTGAGACACATCATCTAACATCATACTGCACTTCTGGCAGATGTTTAGAAGTAATGATTTAACTCTCAAATTAATCCCAGCTTTCCAATAGGGTCACTTCTCTTTATTTCATGAGAACTAAGCTTCCATTCAGCCTGATTATTCCAAAACCAAATTTTACCTGCAAGCCCCTACCTAGATGAATCCTAGTTCATTAAATCTTCTAAAGTTCTAGTTATAAGTCATTCTGCCAAATGACGATGACAGTCCACTCAGGGGAAATCTCTTTCATCTGTAGGGCTTCAAGGGTATTCCATGTAGATCTCAGCCTGATGGAATTGTGGTTCGTGCAGACTTCTCCATAAGAAATGGGCGGAATGGCCCAGTCCTACAAAATAGAGCATTCCACGATAACTGTGGTTAGTCGCACAGTTTAAAGAAGACTGTGGCACAGTAGGGGTATGTCACTGAATTGGTAGTTTAGCATTCAGACATTGGGGACAAGAGTTCAAATCTTAGCTCCATGATTAGAGAGATTTCAATCTAATGAATAAAATAAATTAATTTAATTTAAGAAAATCATCTGAAATTTAAAGCTGGTCTTGAAATTATCATTCATTGACATAAAAGCTGATCTTGATTAATATTGTCCGCTGGGGAAGAATGTCTACCATCCTTTACTGGTCTGCACTAGATGTGACTCCAGATCCACCACAATGTCATTAATGCTTAACTATTTACAAGGGATGGCAACAATCCATTTAAGACAGAGATAATGAGAATACGCTTTCTCTGTCGTAGGATTGTTAGTCTGTGGAATTCTTGTCTCCAGACAGCAGAGTGGAGATAGTCTCATTACATAGATTCTTTATTGAAAAGGGAGTCAAAGCGTAAATAGAAAAGTAGATTTGAGGCCAAATTCAGATTAGCTATGATCTTATTGCATGGCAGAGCAGGTTTGATTAGCCGAAAGGCCTACTCTTGCTCCTTGTTTGTATGCTCATAAACCATCACTTCTGCTGTGGTCAAAGGCTATCAGGAGGCATGGTGGTCCTTAATTGGCCACTTAATTAGTTTAATTTGCTGCTCCCCTCCCAATACTGTCCATTGCCATTTCACAAGGCCTACCAGCTCCCCACTACATTTTCATGGAGTGTGGATCAGACTTGTACACGTACAGCAAAGCCAGGAGCACGTCACTTCTGTGTGCCCAGTGTTGGTTTCAAGATATCTATCTGCTCCGCCCAGTGCTTAGTTGCTTTCTGAACTATATCCCCGACACCACAGGTGGTCTGATGCAACAAACTCTGAGCAGGCCCAGATGAAACAACCTGACCACCCTAATATCGAGTTTGAAAAGAACATAAAGGCTGGCTCCTATGGCATCTACATTCAAGGTCACCTTGACCTTGCTGGTCACAATCAAGAATAAGGTACTTGTTACATTCCTAATGATGCTATTAATGGATAAGTCAGACCCATGACTGAAATCTGGCTTGATAGATCATATTTTCTTTCAATTTAATATGGTGATCATCATCTGAAACATAAGCACGCAATGCTGCCAATTTGTTTTTAACAATAAAACAGAAGTTTATTACACAATAAGAAGTGAAGAAAAAAAGAACAAACCAAGCTATTTATATATAACATAACGTAAAATATTTGGACATACACAACAAAACAAATTCCCATCACCATTATTTGATAGCACTCAAATACCAGAGTTCCCTTCTTTGTCAGATCTATGGGTAATTCTTTCAATTCGTGGTCATAAAAACCTGAGAGCCTCTTCTTTGATTCACACAACAGAACTTAAGTTTTTTAGATTCAAATAATTCAGGGTTCTACCCAAGTACCACTGGTCTGGATATTTCAAACTAAAACCCTTACGCCAATCAATTTCCTAAATGTTTGCAACTCACTCTTTTATCTAAGAGACATTGTTCTGACATCTGACAGGGTGTCTGTGAAATGCCCCCAAAAGCTTTCCAATCCATAGGTTGGAAAAATCAATCCTTGCTTCTTCTGATGCAAAATCAAACTAATGCCTTGTAATATTAATCTGTACAATCATAAAACTCTCACAATACAAGCAAATTCACGTGATTACTGCAAGTAATCCACAATCACCTGCTGTCTGGCATATATTGGTTTAAAATCATGGCTCCAGAAGGAGTGATAAGTTAACTATGAAGCCATTTCACACACATACACCAAATCACATATCACTCATTCAAAATTCACACCCTAAAATAAATGATATGAATATATCTATAAATCACACACCTCAAATCACACATTGGCTTCGGTCCTGTTTGCAGCCACTTCAATGTATTTGACTAGGAACATGAGAATATTCACAACAGGAATATTACAATGCAGTTTTATAGTATTGACACCTAAATAGTAACTCTACAGTGAGGATCAACAGTTATACCTCATTTTTTTTCATCTTGAATGTTTCCAGAGATTTTAGGCATTCTCAGGTATCTTCAAATTAGCTATTGTTAGGGCAGCCTGCAGGTAAAAGATATCCACAGTTTGAAAACCACTGTATTCAAACAGGATCCCCTTTGTTAAAAAAAAGTTCAGCCACTAAGATGCCTCCTGCTGATTTTCTCACTGCATCCTGAGGTGTTATACATCCCCTGGCCTTGAATTCGGATGTGGTTTGTGAGTCTTTTCAGCAAGCCTGAAGATCCACAATTCAAAGTGAAACTTGCGCGTCATTAGGACATTAGGCCAAATCCACCATTGTGATCTCGACAAGCAAACAAATAAAAAACAACAAAACTTCCTCCAGCAGTCCTAAGCCTCACAGATGCCAGTCACCAGCAAAATCAATTCAGTCCATTAGATGTCAAGAAACAGGTGGAGGCACTGGATGCTGCCAAAGCTATGGGTTCTGACAACATTCCAGCAGTAGTACTGAAGACTTGCATTCCAGAACTAGCTGCATCCTTTGTCAAACTGTCCCAGTACAGCTACAACACTAGCATCTACTCGACGATGCAGAAAATTGCTCATCATTCCACTCTTGATAATTAGCAAAGAGATCGAAGGGATCATGAACAGTGCTATCAACCAGCACTTCTTTCGCAATAACCACTTCACTGATGCTCAGTTTGGGCTCCACCAGGGCCACTCAGCTCCTGATTTCATTATAACCTTGTTCAAAAATGCTCAGTTTCTGCAGTTCCAACAATACTCAAGAAACTAAGCACCACCCAGGACAAAACAGCCCATTTGATTTGTACCACATCAACAAACCTTCACTCTATCTACCGCTGCCTCTCAATAGCAGCAGTGAGCTCCGTCTCCAAGACACATTGCAGAAATTCGTCAAGGCTGCTTAAAAAGCTTCCAAACCCACAAACACTTCTATTTGAAGGGTAAGGGCAGCAGATATATGTTAAAACAACCACCTGCAAATGTCCCCCCCAAGCCACGCCACATCCTATCTTGGAAATATATCACCATTCCTTCAATATTATTGGGACAAAATCCTGGAATTCCCTCCCTGAAAGCATTGTTTGTGCCTACCTACATCAGACAGACTACAGCAGTTCAAGAAGGCAGCTCAAGGACACCCAGTGATGGGTAATAGACATTCTATGAGTGAAAAAAAAACATGCAACTCAGATCATTAGTGCCAAATTTGATCTCAGCCAAGAAGGCCTAAACCTGCACCTGATATTTATTGCAATTGAATGACAGTTTCAATTTTAATTTCAGTTTATTAAAACATACTTTCACATGATATAAAGGTAATAATGAGATTCAAATTAATCGTGGCTCCAAGTTGTTTTGAAAACCCCATGTCATTTAATCACTTGACAGTCCTTTATGTTATAACCATTACTAGTACATTAATCCTTTTAAGCTTTTGGATTATTCAGAATTCAGGAATATTTCTTCAGGTGCACTTTAATTTTCAGTTTCTGAGGTTACCATCATTGCAGTATATTTGGAGACAGTTCTTGAATGTTAGCTTTTCCCCTTTAAAGTTGCTTCAGAAAAAGATACTTTATTTATAAGTGACTGGATAAGACAAATAAACATCATGTATAATTCAGATTCAACTGTGACCCCACATAGAGGTTGTAAATGTCCATGTATACTGTTCTGATTGCGTATTTATTTTTCTAGAACTCCTGATGAACCAATGGAAGAAGAGCCAGCTTTGTGAAGTGCCAAGTTCATCCAGCTATTTCCTTAACATGACATCATTGTCGGTCCCTTAAGACTCTCCCAGACATGTCGTGTCTGCTGTTTGGGTAGTATAAATCAGCTAGATCTTTCAGACAGTTCAGCCTGCAAATAGTGACAATTTCTCTTGATCTTGGAATACTTAAAAACATACATCTATAAAGTTATTTTTTCAAATAAAGAATGTCTTACAGGTCAGAAATATTTTCACAAATTTCTTTCTTTTGACTTCACCGCTGGCTGTTTTCTTTGGAGGCCAAAGTACCCATAGATTTCCACTGATGTACTGAAATCATTCTGTTTATTCTTGAAGGATGGATGTTCTAAAAGCAATGAAACCTTCTGGACTAGGGTTAGGCTAATAATGTTGTCCCTTTCGAAAAAGAAAGTAAAGCATCTGAACACTTTCATAAAAATGCCTTACATATGTTGATATAAAAGAAAGGATTTTATTTTGTGTGCCTTCAGATGCAACAGAAATATACATTTAGAATGTCAAGAATAATAATGATAGAAAAATACTTTGAAATATTTATTTGTCTAACTACAGCAGCCTTGATAGCAGCATTTATTTTATTACCAAGTTCATCATTCTTTTTTTAATTTCTGAGCTTTAAATAGGTTCTGACCATTGTATTAAAGAAGTGAGCATCTGCTGTTTTCCTTGATTTATAAATTGAACAAAATCTTCATTTCCAATGAATATCTCTTACACTTGCTAATATGTTTTGACTTACGATAGACCTTAATCAAAGACTTGAAGGAGAAACGCAAAGCTCATTTTATTCAAAAGGCAGTATTTTTCTCTTTTTTGTAAGGCCATACTTTTCTATATCGCTGTTTTACGAGGAATGATGGAGGACCTGGTCATAAAGCCTTGTTAAGATGGCTATGAATTCAGCTTTATTTTAATTTTCATTTTTGATAATAAGATCTATTTTAACATTTCAATGTTGTGGTATGGGTAAATTGTTGTTTTGTATGGAAAAATTGAGGAATACTCCGTGTCTATTGATAAGAAGAAACTTCTGGCCAAGCAGCAATTTGTACAGGTTCAAGTGAAATGAATTAAATAAGCCGATGAAAGAAGTAGACGGGCTCAATATACACTCATTCTTGGTGATCACTGTTTGAGACCAGCCCATATTATTGAGGTGAAGTTTTTGATATTTTCTGTGCTGCCTTAAATGAATTTGTCAATATCACACTGTTCCTAATAGGGCCCCACAGTGTTAAGCGAGCCAAAAACAAATGGCAGTTAATTGGCAATGCTACTCAAAAGCGACAAGCAATCTCACATTAATACAGTGACGATTGCTTTCCTGAGAATAGTGTTAAGGTTCGTTGATACAACAAAGAAAATTACTTTGTATCTTACCTCAGAATATGTGCTGCTGAACTGGGTGCCAAAAGTGAAAAATTCCCTACTCCCCACTCACCAATTCTGATGAACAAAATGATTCACTGCAAAAATACAAACTAATTTGAAGAGTAAGCTAAATTGACACATTAATTGAGAATTTAGGGCAGCACGGTGGCTCAGTGGTTAGCACTGCTGCCTCACAGTGCCAGTGACCCGGGTTTGATTCCAGCCTCAGTTGGTTGCCTGTGTGGAGTTTGCACATTCTCCCTGTGTTTGCATGGGTTTCCACCAGGTGCTCCAGTTTCCTCCCACAGTCCAAAAATGTGCAGGTTGGGTGGATAGTCCATGCTAAGTTTCCCATTATATCTAGGGATGTGCAAGCTTTGTAGATTAGCCATGGGAAATGCAGGGTTATAGGAATAGAGTAGGAGGTTGGGTCTGGGTGGAATAGTCTTCGGAGGGTCTGTATAGACTCAATGAGCCTGTTTCTGCACTGTAGAGATTCTGTGATTCTAATTCTCATAGCAGGAGAAAACTGATCCTTGTGAATACAGCTCTTGTCACCTGCTCACCAAGTAAACCTCATGCTGCAGACATAGTAGGAACTGCAGATGCTGGAGAATCTGACATAACAAGGTGTAGAGCTGGATGAACACAGCAGGCCAAGCAGCATCAGAGGAGCAGGAAGGCTGACGTTTCGGGCCTAGACCCTTCTTCTGTGTTCATCCAGCTCTACACCTTGTTTTCTCAAACCTCATGCTGCGATTAGCCATAGAAAACAATGCTGCACAATAGCAAATGAGCGAATCATCCATTGCTGTACATTCTGAAAACTAGTGAAACGTCCTATGTCCACCACCTTTGACCTCTCCCCAGTCTACTTCCCATCACCCTGGAAGGGGACAATATCTCAAAACATTGAACAAGTGAAGCTGCCTGTCTCATGCTGCTAATATGCAATAAAGCCATGACTAACAGGATGTGGTCATCGATACAAAAAGCTGTTTTGCCTATCACTCAAATGAGTGATATTATATATGAGTTTCAGTGCCAGTGGGATGCCAGGCTGTACATCCCAACAACGAGTGGACCATATCAAACAATGTGTCTCATTGACCATTCACAGCTGGCACCATAACGATCATGCTTGACCAGAATAGTATATCCACCATTAGATATAATTCCGCTATTGGAAATTATTTATTAAATAATCTATATTGTACTAAAAGTTATAACAAAAACCAACTAAAGGTCATCAGTCAGGCTTGCAGTGTGCTCTACTTTCACATGCTGGAAGCTACGTATGTAAATATACAGGAACCTATTACATTTGCAAAATGAATTTGTACATACAATTGCATCATTTTCACAAAAGAAAAGGTCATGGTGCTATCCAAACTCAGCTGCATTCGCCATGGCCCAATACCCTGACCAATCAGAATCTACTTTACCTATCTGAGAATTGACTCTGAGCTGTCTATGCCAAAGATGGCCCTACCAATTGGCACCGTCTTCTCACTTTGAATCCATTTTTTTTTCAATTCTGATTCTGTACCCTGGTACAGATGAGGGCAGGAGGAAAAGTTTTGACTTATCTCCTTTTAGCAAGCTGTTATTAAAGAAGCTATAGCAGGACCTTCCCTCCATCATAAGATCAGAAGTGGGGATATACACCAATGATTACACAATGTTCAGCACCATTCGCAACTCCTCAGACACTGAAGCAGGCCATGTTCAAATGCAACAATGTCCAGGTTTGTGCTGACCAGTGGCAAGTAGCATTTGCACTGCAGAGACACCAAGCAATAACCATCTCCAATAAGAGACAATCTAACCACCATCCCTTGACATTCAATGTCATTACATCACTGAATACACCACTATCAACATCTTAGGGATTACCATTGACCAGAAGCTCAACTGCACTCACCACCTGAACATGGTGGCTACAAGAGTAGGTCAGAAGCTAGGAATACTGTGGCGAGTAACTCACGTCCTCACTCCTCAAAGCCTGTCCACAATCTACAAGGCACATGTCAGGATGGTGATGGAAATCTCCCCCACTTGCCTGGATAGGTGCAGCCCCAACAACACTTAAGAAGCTTGACACCATCCAGGACAAAGTAACCACTTGATTTGCACTGCATCCACAAACATTCACTCCCTCCATCACTGACACTCAGTAACAGCAGTGTGCCCCACTTACAAGACGCACTGTGGAAATTCATCAAGGCTGCTTAGACAGCACTTTTCAAACCCACAAACAATTCTACCTAGAAGGACAAGGACAACAAACAAAGACAAGTATGAGAATTCCTTGAGGCCTGGTTTTCAATCACTGGTGCAATAAACAAAAATTGACCCCATCTATATATAACTATGGTGCAAAACTGGAAGCAGAACTACCCACCATGACAGATTGGACCATATAATTTTGGACCAGGACAGAAAAACAGTGCTTTAACAGAGACTACACAGCACTGAATATGTCACCTAGAAGGAAGACAAAACATTTGCACAAAAACCAATCAGCTCGGCATACCAATCAACAACTCCAGAAGGACAAGGGCAGCAGATATATGGGAACACCACCATCTGCAAATTTCCCTCCAAGTCCTCATATAGAATCATAGAATGCCTGCAGTGTGGAAGCAGGCCATTTGGCCTATTGGGTCCACACCAACCCTCTGAAAAGCAGCCCACCTACACCATCCCTGCATTCCCCATGGCTAATCCACCTAGCGTGCACATCCCTGGGCAGTATGGGCAATTGAGCATGACTAATCCATCTAACCTGCACATCTTTGGACTGTGGGAGGAAACCAGAGCACCTGGAGGAAACCCCATGCAGACATGGGGAGAATGTGCAAACTCCACACAGAAAGTCCCCCAAAGGTGGAATCAAACCTGGTTCCATGGGGCAGTGAGGCAGCAGTGCTAACCACTGAGCCACCAATCTACCCTCACCATCTCTCTTGTAAATCTATCATCATTCCTTCATTGTCAGTGGGTCAAAATCTTGGAATTCCCTCCCTAACAGTACATGGACAGCAACAGTTCAAGAAGGCAGCTCACCACTACCTTCTCAAGGGCAACTCAGGATGGGCAATAAAAACTGGCCGGCCAGCGATGCCTATGTCTCATGAGTGAATAAACAAAGGGAGATTACATAAGTTCAAGGTAATAGCCATAGTCAACATGGTTTAGTGAAAAGGAAATCATGTTTGACAAATGTATTATAGTTCATTAGGAGGTAAATTCGATTGTGAAAAGGGGGAAACAGTGGATGCACTGTACCTAAATTTCCAGAAGGCATTTGATAAAGTGTCAAAGCAAAGGTTAATATGGAAAAGAAAAGACCATGGAAAGAAGATTAGCTGGTTAATAGAAAGCAGACAGTAGCCATAAAGAGGTCATTTTCAGATTGGCAAGATGTAACCAATGGCGTACCACAGAAATCAGTGCTGGGATGCCAAATGTTTCCATTCTATATAACTGATGTCGATGAAGGGACAGGAGCTTTAGTTACCAAATTTGCTGATGGCATAAAGATAGCTATGTAACTAAATTGTGAAGTGGAATAATGAGGCTACAAACATAAACAGATATGTTAAGTGAGTGAGCAAAGATATGGCAAATGGAATATGAAGTGGCAAAAGGTGAAAATAACCATTTTTGCAGGAAGAATAAAAAGAATATTCTCTAAATAGTGAGGGATTGCAGAATGCTGATGTGCAGAGAGATCTGGGTGTTTGCATGCATAAATCACAAAAGATTAGTATGCAGGCACTGTAAATAAGAAAGAGAGCCAAGAGAATGTTATCATTTATCATGATGGGGATTGAACACAAAAGCAGAGAGGTTATAGAGATAACAAGGTGTGGAGCTGGATGAACACAGCAGGCCAAGCAGCATCATAGGAGCAGGAAAGCTTGACGTTTCGGGCTTAGACCCTTCATCAGAGAGCAGAGAGGTTATACTTCAGTTATACAGGGCACTAGTGAAACTGTTTCTGGAGTCCTGTGTACAGCATTGGTGAACTTATTTAAGAAAGAGCATAAATGTGTTTGGAGGCATTTCAGAAAAGATTTACCCGACTAATACCTGGAATCAGAGGGTTATCTTATGAAGAAATATTGAAAATGTCACACAATTTCTCTACTACTGAATGCTTTAGAGGCCAAGTTACAGAGTATATTTAAGAAAGAGAATGATATAATTTTGGATTTTAAAGGTATTACGGGTTATAGAAAGAAGGTAGGAATATTGCATTGTAATAGAGGATCAGCCATGATCATGGAAAAAAGCGAAACAGGCTAGAAGGGCTGAATAGCCTATTCTGGCTCCTAGTTTCTATGCTTCCACGAAACATATAAGATCCTGAGGGGTCTTGACCGGATAGTTGTGGAGTGGATTTTCCTTTAATAGGAAAAAATAGAACTAAGGGTTACTGTTTAATAATTATATTCACTGATTGAAAGCAGTGACGAGGTAATTCTTTTTTCTCGGAGTTCCGAATCTTTGGAACTCTGCCTGAAAATGTGATGGAAGCATAATCTTTGAATATTTTTAAGGCAGAGGTTTATTTTTTACCTTTATTCGTTCATGGGATGAGGGCATCACTGGTCAGGCAGCATGTATTGCCCATTCCTAATTGCCCAGAGGCAATTCAGAGTCAATTACATTGAGATGGGTCTGGAGTCACATGTAAGCCAAACCAGGTAAGGATGGCAGTTTCCTTCCCTAAAGGGCATTAGTGAACCAGATGGATTTTTCTCCTGACAATTGATAATTGATTCATAGTTATCATTAGACTCTTAATTCCAGATATTTATTGAATTCAAATTCCACCATCTGCCATGCCGGGATTTGAACACGGATCCCCAGAACATTATCTGAGTCTCTAGATTAACAGTCCGATGATAATACCACGAGGCCATCACCTCCCCTAAACTTAGGTAAATAAGTATAGGTAGACCTATAGATAGATAAATACTTATTAAAAAAGAGGATGAAAGGTTATGGAGGTATGTGGCAGTGTGGATTTGGGTTACAATCAGCTCAGCCATGATCTTAGTTGAACTGCAGAGCAGGCTCAAATGAACTGAATAACTGCTCATGTTCTAGGTTGTAAGTTTGAATGTCTGCACCTTCCAAAGACATTGGGTTCAATCTTGCATTAATTTTGATAAGTTTGAGTTGCATCAAACTTTTGGGAGGGATTTCCACTGCAAAGCTTAGGGACTTTGTTCATTACATTTTAAAAACCAAGCTTTGTTTACTGGCTACCCTCCCAGAGACCATCCATCGCTTTAAATTCTTGCCCCATCTTACCGTGCACCATTCCCAGAGCCACAGGCCACTCAGTGGATATCCACAGAAAGACCAAGTTCCTTGCACCCATGCCATCTTTCAAAAGTTGTTGTGCACCTGGATAAGCATTGGCAATCCAATGTTGCCCCTCACTGACAGGACATTGGTCACAAAGTAGTCACAGTAGTCACAAAGCCACACTGTCCACTGGTACGTAGTCAGCCTGGCTAACAGTGCCTCACACAAACAACCAGATTGTCTCACCATAGTCACTGTGTCCGCAGCACAGTTTACCTCCTAAGCTACGTCCCATCTGAACACCCTCTAAGTCAACGCAACCCAATCACCAATGTCCATTGTAGATCCAAATTGCATCATTGTCCAGTAAGGGAACATCACATACAGGCAGGCAATCAGACAATTCCAAACATGACCTTCATGTACTGACAGCAAGAGACAAAAATAAAACTAATAAGGGCTGAAGTTTGCACCAATGATCCAATCTAGATTTTGACATCATCACCCTTATACAGTCTGCTGCACCCTGCTGTTATCCATCAGAACTAGGATTCAATGAGTTTCTGTCTGGTTTGTAATACTAAAAGCAGCTGAGCTCATAGAACATAGAACGTAGAACATTACAGCCCAGTACAGGTCCTTCGGCCCTCGATGTTGCGCCAACCTGTGAAACCAATCTGAAGCCCATCTAACCTACAGTATTCTATTATCATCCATATGTTTATCCAACGACCATTTAAATGCCCTTAAAGTTGGCGAGTCTACTACTGCTGCAGGCAAGGCATTCCATGCCCTTACTACTCTCTGAGTTAAGAATCTACCTCTGACATCTGTCCTATATCTATCACCCCTCAATTTAAAGCTATGCCCCCTCGTGCTAGCCATCACCATCCGAGGAAGAAGGCTGTCACTGTCCACCCTATCTAATCCTCTGATCATCTTGTATGTATACATCATCTTGTATGCTCTGTCATGAGCAGCAGGTTCCTCCTCCACACCGTTCTCATCATCCACCATAAACAATTGTTCCTATTCCCTGACTTCCTCTCCATCCAGAACGTCATCTCATTGCCTTCTCCATCTGTGTAGAACACAGCAAGCCAGGATGATGTGGCACACCCTGTCCAGACTAATCCAAGCACACCTGCAGCAGCCCTATTGTCTGCTCTTTCACAGCCCTGGTTGATGAGTAGGGGGCAGAAACCTGCCCCCCCACATCAGTCAGTGGGTTGTGCAATGGTCTCATAAGTGATGGTTGCAGTGGGTAGCCCTTGTCCCCAGTAACCAATCCTGCAAAGTACCTAGACCCACAGACACACCAAGTGCACATGAATGATACAGGATATAGGAATTGTGCCAGCTGACAAGGTAGTGGGCACACACCTCCAAGAGGTGGTGACAGTGATCACAGATCACCTGGACATTAACGTAATAGAATCCTGAGGATGTGTCATGTGTGTTCAGTCAATGACAGCCTGCACCTATGGGAGTCCAGCTATGTTGCCAAATCCTGCTGCCCACACTGCAACACTGATCTCATCATCAGAAACAAAATGAACCAGTGCGATGTCACACAGATAGTGTCAGTAACTATCCTGATGGATTTGTGGGTGCACGACTGAGAGATCTCACACAGTTCACCCATCGATCCCTGGAAGGAGCCAGGAGCATAGAAATTCAAAGCAGCTTTAACCTTCATAGCCACAAGGAGAGGATTGTATTCCAGCCTTGCAGCCTTCAGGTCCATCTCCAGTGTGTTCCATCACAAAGTTCCAGGACATATACAGCATATGGAGTCTGCATCAACACTGCACCTTGCTCATACCCAAGAAATGGAATCAGGACCAGAAAGCACTGTGTCTCCTGCAGACACCATGCATACTGAGGAGTACTATGGCAGTGACCGCTCCTTGAGTTGGGTGTTCCTGGTCCTCCGCTTTGGCATCCTGCTGCTCCTGGGATTCCCATTGGGTCTGGTTGTCCTGCATCAGTGTTCACTTTCTTAGGAAGGTGGCTACAGCAACCAACATCCCACCAGTGAATGGACGCAAGACTATTGATGGGAGTGACATACATTGAACATAAGAACATAAGAACATAAGAACTAGGAGCAGGAGTAGGCCATTCGGCCCCTCGAGCCTGCCCCACCATTCAATAAAATCATGGCTGATCTTTTTGAGACTTAGCTCCACTTACCCGCCCGCACACCATAACCCTTAATTCCTTTACTTTTCAAAAATTTATCTAGCCTTGCCTTAAAAACATTCAGCGAGGTAGCTTCAACCACTTCACTGGGCAGGGTATTCCACAGATTCACAACCCTCTGGGTGAAGAAGTTCCTCCTGACCTCAGTCCTACATCTGCTTCCCTTTATTTTGAGGCTATGCCCTCTAGTCCTAGTTTCACCTGCTAGTCGAAGCAACCTCCCTGTCTCCACCTTATCTATTCCCTTCATAATCTTATATGTTTCTATATGATCTCCCCTCATTCTTCTGAATTCCAACGAGTATAATCCCAGCCTACTCAGTCTATCCTCATAATCCAACCCTCTCAACTCTGGAATCAACCGAGTGAATCTCCTCTTTCTCCCCTCCAGTGCTAGTATATCCCTTCTCAAGTAAGAAGACTAAAACTGCACACAGTACTCCAGGTGTGGCCTCACCAGGACCCTATACAGCTGCAGCATAGCCTCCCTGCTCTTAAACTCCATCCCTCTAGCAATGACAGACAAAATTCCATTTGCCTTTTTAATTACATGCTGTACCTGGAATCCTACTTTTAGAGATTCATGCATAAGGACACCCAAATCCCTCTGCACAGCAGCGTGCTGCAATTTTTTTACCATTTGAAACATAATCCATTTTGCTGTTATTCCTACCAAAATGGATGACCTCACACTTATCAACATTGTACTCCATCTGCCCGACCTTTGCCCACTCACTTAGACTATCTCTATTTGTCTGTAGACTTTCAGTGTCTTCTGCACACTTTGCTCTACCACTCATCTTAGTGTCATCTGCAATTTTTGACACACCACACTTGGTCCCCAACTCCAAATCATCTATGTAAATTGTAAACAATTGCAGTCCCAACACTGATCCCTGAGGCACACCACCAGCCACTGACCGCCAACCAGAAAAACAACCATTTACCCCTACTGTTTGCTTTCTACTAGTCAACCAATCCTCTATCCATGCCAATACATTACCTGTAATACCGTGCAACTTTATCTTATGTACAAGCCTTTGGTGTGGCACCTTGTCAAATACCTTCTGGAAATACAGATACACAACATCCACAGATTCCCCATTGTCCACCATGCAAGTAATGTCTTCAAAGAATTCCACCAAATTAGTTAAACATGACCTACCCTTCATGAACCTATGCTGGGTGTTCCCAATGGGAGAATTTATATCCAGATGTTTTGCTATTTCTTCCTTAATGATAAATTCAAGCATTTTCCCCACTACTGAAGTTAAGCTAACTGGCCTATAGTTATCTGCTTTTTGTCTTCTTCCTTTTTTAAACAGCGGCATCACATTGGCTGTTTTCCAATCTGCGGGAACGACCCCAGAGTCCATTGCATTTTGGTACATAATTACTAGTGCATTTGCCATTTTTCCCATCACCTTTTTTAGTACCCTGAGATGCATTTCATCAGGGCCAGGAGACCTGTCTACCTTTAGCCCCCATTAGCTTGCCCAGCACTGCCTCCTTAGTGATAGTAATAGTTTCTAAGTCCTCACCTGCTATAACCTTCTTGCCATCAGTTTTCGGCATGTTATTTGTGTCTTCCACTGTGAAGACCGACACAAGATAACTGTTTAATGCCTTGGCTATTTTCTCATTCCCAGTTATTAAATTGGCCTTCTCATCCTCTAAAGGACCAATGTTTACCTTCGCCACACTTTTACGATTTACATATTTATAGAAACTTTTGCTGCCTATTTTTATATTTTGAACTCGTTTACTCTCATAATCTATCTTACTTTTCTTTATAACATTTTTTGTGGCTTTCTGTTGGCTTTTAAAGATTTCCCAAAGATTAGTTTCCCACTAATCTTTGCTTTTGTATGTGTTTTTTTTTTAATCTGATACTTTTCTTTATTTCCTGAGACATCCATGGCTGACTATTTCTTTTCCTACAGTTCTTCCTTATCACTAGGATATACTTCTGCTGAGCGCTGTGAAAGATCATTTTGAGAGTCCTCCACTGTCCTTCAATTGACCCACCATAAAGTTTTTGCTCCCATTTTACCTTACCTAACTCCTCCCTCATCCCATCATCGTCTCTTTTGTTTAAGCACAGGACATTGATACTGGATTTAACCTTCTCATGCTCCATCTGTATTTCAAATTCGAATATACTGTGATTGCTCCTTCCGAGAGGATCCCTAACTGTGAGATCATTAATTATTCCCATGTCATTACACAGGACTACATCTAGAATAGCTTGCTCCCTCGTAGGTTCCATTATGTATATTTCAAGGAAATTATCGTGGATGCATTCTATGAATCCCTCCTCAAGGCTGCCATGACCAACCTGGTTTGACCAATTGATATGTAGATTAAAATCCCCATGATAATTGCTGTACCATTTTTACATGCATTAGCTATTTCTATGTTTATTGTCCGCCCCACCATGATGTCATTATTTGGTGGCCTATAGCCGACACCTATCAGTGGCTTCTTCTCCCTGCTATTCCTAATTTCCACCCAAATGGATTCAACCTTTTGTTCACTTGAATCAAATCATTTCTCACTACCACCCTGATATCATCCTTAAAAATCAGAACGACACCACCTCCCTTACCTACCTGTCTGTCCTTCTGAATAGTTTGATACCCCTGGATATTTAACTCCCAGTCATGACCATCCTGCAACCATGTCTCTGTAATGGCCACTAAATCATACCCATTTGCCATGATTTGCGCCGTCAACTCATCCACCTTGTTTCAAATGCTCCGAGCATTTAGATAAAGTGCCCTTATGCCAGTTTTTGCACTTTCTTTTTGGGTCCTATCACCTCACTATCACTGTGCTCCCCATTTTAATGATTGTTATTTAGTTGAATATTCTGTATCAAAATGTGTTAATTCTTTATTGCCTTGTCCTCTGACTGGAAACATTTGCTTCTGCTGGTAGTGGGAAACAAGGCAGATGAAGGCAGAGATAATAGCAACTGCAGATGCTGGAGAATCCGAGATAACAAGGTGTAGAGCTGGATGAACACAGCAGGCCAGATGAAGGCAGTTTTGTTGCAGGCAAAATTGGGGACACAAAGAGTAGAAAAAGTTCTTAGATCTTAGGAGAGTAATCTGTGTTGTTCGTGGCAGATGAGGTCTGGATGGTCTCCTCCAGACAATGAGACAAACTGCACCTTGAAATCAAAAGTCATATCTCCGTCATTCATTCAGCTTCAGACTTTGCATGTGCCCAGCTTGGTGAAGATATTGCCCCAGTTGAGTGACAAGCACATCACATCAAAAGGGAGTGCCTGCTGTGCTCCAAAATCCTTCCTATCCCAGACTCACATCAATGTCTGACCTTTGTCTTCTCACTGCATTCAGTATGAGTTATTGTTACACCTACAGAGCAGGTGATGAAGCAACTGTATCGGTTCGCACAGCATCTTTAGAAGCTGCTTGAATAATGGTTCAACTTTGGCCAGCATTGGCCTTTTGTAATGTCATTGCTGTTAACTTGAATTTTATTGAGATGCCGAATTCAATTTGCAAGCACCTGTGGCACTATGCAAGTTACCTTTGACAAGCATCTGACCTCTAGGCATAGCAAGTAAGTAATGAAATTATTTTAAATTAAATGTAGCTGAGATTTATAAATGGCTGCTTCATTAATTTGTCCCTCCGATGCCCTAGTCTCCAGCAAACATGGATTCCACGCATTCAGCCATCAAACTGACACTGACCCTCCCCACACAGGACACTGCCATTTTCTACTAATGTTTCACATCAAGAGAATAGAAAGTGATGACACGGAACACAGACCATGGTGGACACCATCAGCATGAGGCCCTGCCTTATCACCAGGTGCCCCTGCATTTCCTCAGTCTGCTTTTACTTCACGCTACCCCGTCAGCACATTTCCTCCTTCCTGCCATTGCCCCCAACCATCCCCATGTGGAGACCAAACACATTGGACTTTGTCTATTACTGTCCTCCCTGCCTCCTGGATCTTGCCATTATGCCCTAATGATACTCAACGTGGTTGTCTATGCTCCCACTGTGGAGGGCACTATGACAGTCACAGCCAGTAAACATCCACTCCTTTAGCTGCAATGCCCTATGATGCTGTTCCATGTAGCTCCTTACACCTTCACCTTCACC
Source organism: Ginglymostoma cirratum (assembly GCA_024137785.1). NCBI lineage: Eukaryota > Metazoa > Chordata > Chondrichthyes > Orectolobiformes > Ginglymostomatidae > Ginglymostoma > Ginglymostoma cirratum. Next base: position 26,673,104 of record JAHRHZ010000013.1, read on the forward strand.
CCATTCACCATCCTTGCATTAACCTCTGCTAATACCACTGCTTTCAAACTCCAGAATTGATTCCCCTACCACTTTTGACAATGAGTCTCTTGCTGCCTCTGGCGGTCTGCTTTGAACTCTCAAAAGAATCACTGGACTCAGCACTGAGGATTGTGTTCACTTGAGACCTCTGTTTGACTTCACTGTTCAACAGCACATTGAATAGAGCAAACTTAGTGACATATAGGACCTTTGACCTCCAATAATCAAGGAAAGCATCTTAGTTCATCTTTTGGCCCAGACTCTGAATAGCTTAGAAATGTACTGCTATCCAGCCAAGGAAAACTCATTGTTTGAAGAAGTTCCAGACAATCTCAACATTTAATATAAGTCGCTGCAAGTTTATTATCACCGATGTTTACAGTGTTAAACTTTGAAAGTATTTATTGCTTATGAATGAATTACTTTTGCCTGTATTTGTTCTTGTTCTAATCCATGACCCTGCTTTGATCTCCAGGTCAGGTTTGTTTCATAGAGCGTAAATACCATTTCCGGCTTTTTCGTTCATTCACCCAAGAATAATGTCCATTTACATCAATCATTGTGCTGTCCATTTTAATGATTGTTATTTAGTTAAATATTTTGTATTAAAATGTGTTAATTCTTTATTGCCTTGTCCTCTGCCATCTTCTTAGAGTGGAAACATTTGCTTCTGCTGGCAATGGGAAACAAGGCTGATGAGGGCAGTTTTGTTGCAGGCAAAATGTTAACTCCCAAACGGCAAGGTGGAAGCAGTAAATTGGCAGATTCAAGGCAAATCGAGATCCTTGACAGCAAGCAGTGGGAACTTATTTGCAATGTGTTAACTTGTTACGTGTACTCATTCATACACCATTGTACGAATTAAACATTACCTTTACAATTGACTGTGGCAAATGAGAAACAGCTCCTATCAGATTAATGGTAGCATGCAACTAGTAAGATAATGTTCCTGGAGGATTTGGGCTGAAAAAGAGATTCTTTTCTTTCCTGGCAGTTGTTTTGGATCACAAGAGAGAAGTATTGATAAGTCGAGATCAGTTGAAGGCAATGAAAGGATTTGCAGGGTACAAGTAACCAAGGGATAGTGCGTTGTGACAAACCATAAGGGCCAGTATAGGACAGATAGAGGAAGCTTGATTACACAGGGAAGGTCAATATCTACATGTGAGGTCAAGCATGATTGAGCCAAGATCCAGGACTATAGCAAGATGGTCAGTGATGAAGTCCCGAAAAGTCAAGGGTATGTCAAAGATGATGAAGAGAAGGCAGCAGATGCAGAAGTTGTAGTTATCCCAGGTTATTGGGAAGAGCTGGAAGGATAAGCAGGTAGTAATCACTGTTGAGGTTATTCGACAGCATTGTATCAAAAGGTTCTAGCCACAGGTTTAGTCTCAAGGCATCCATTCATCCACTCACATGTCCAGACTGAGGCTGCTGTATTGCAAAGATTAAATGTTTATGACACAATGCACCAAGACCTTTGACCTTATGAGGTAACAACTAGATAGTCAATTTCTTGCCCATGCCCACCTGTCCTGGCATCTATTTGTCCTGGCATCTTACCCATAAAAATCCAACTGGCTGACCCCTGTGATTGCATGTGGCCCTGATGTGTCTACAGGTATAAGTAACATGGCCTTCCAATTCTGCTATCAAAACACTGCAAGGAGACTTTGACTATAGTGCTTTTGTTGTCCTTGGAGTGATATGATCATTTAATTCTCTAATGAATCAACAAACAGCTCTGATGTCTAACATTAGCAGCATCCTGGAGGCAGTGGAACCAGCAATAATCTGATTGGGATAAACTGATAATTGTTGAATTATAGTTACTCCCATCTCAGTTGTGGTTAATATCTTGTCATAGCCTTGGATTACCAAGGGACATGTCAAACTTTTAATACCAACATTTTTTTGAGAGGACCAATACAGCCAAACAAATGATTGTAGATGTAAATTCAGGAGAGACACAGAGACTCTGGAATGTCATGACCAATAATGTGTCAAGGCATCTTCAAAGGATGGACTTAAAAGAGAAGAAATGCAGTTCAAACTGAAGTGTAATCTCCAGGGGGTTTCTTAGACTGTGAACGCAATGGGAGACTGGACAGCAGTCTGAGTGAGAAGCATGTTTTGTGCCTTCCCTTTTCGAGGATACACAAGGATAGGGGTTAAAAACCAATGAAAGAATAAACTGTGTGTACTAGTGGAAGAAGGTGTGCTAGTGACCTGAATTGATGGTGTCTGATTTCTGATGAAGGGTCTAGGCCCGAAACGTCAAGTTTTCCTGCTCCTATGATGCTGCTTGACCTGCTGTGTTCATCCAGCCCCAAGCTTGTTATCTCGGATTCTCCAGCATCTGCAGTACCTTTTATCTTTGATGGTGTCTGAACCTGGCTTTGAGAACTATTGTGCTGTGAAGCTAACAGTCAAGGAACCACCCATTAATCACTCCTGCATTGCAGGCAAATGACTAACTCAACCTGGGTGCTAGGAGCCAGCCTAAAGGAAAAAGGACAACATAATTTCAATCAAATTGCAAAGTCAGGAACCTTGAACTGTGCAACACAAGTTGTAATGTTCCACTATATATATTTCATAAACAGACCAGAAACTGAACCATAACCTTGAACATTATTATTGCTCTCACTTCCTATTTCTAATCTATGAGTATGTGTGTTGTCTTATTGTTTCTTCTTGTGTTCAGTACCTAGTAAACTCATTCTTTTGTTAAATCAGAAAAGTCTGGTTAAATTGGTTCCTTTTGAAACATAAATTTGTTTGGACTGGGAGAAAGATATCCACTAGGGAGAGATCCTTCGTGATCCTACTGGGTGAATATAGAAAAAATGCTGGTCATGCCTCCTCACTGAAGACCTTGACAGTTTGGGGTATCCCTTCTGGAACTATTGTACTTTGAGGAGCATCTTCCGCGATCTAGTCATAAAATTTTCAAAGTTCATTTGCTTTCTGCTCATTTTAATTGACGGGATTGGGTATCATTTGTAAAAGGGGTTAAGAAGAATGTAACCTTGCTTCAGAGGCCAAGGCGATTTTAAAATGATCTCGTAGATATAAGTTTTGCTTTTCTGTGTTACCTGCAGGTGCTGCAGCTTATGTTGCTTTTAACTCTCACCAGGTCAGATTGAATACAAAGGTCAAACATTTCCCAAGTTTTTAGTGGGTGAGTTCAGGCAGAGTTGAAGGATCCAACATCAACAAAAATAAAAATGAATCTATTAAGGCTGCTTAAGTGGAGTCTTTGAAGGCTGTTTGAAAGTTTGTGCAGTAGCTTAAAATTTCAATATCTCAGTTGACTTATGTAGCTGGCTTATGTTTTTTTTTTATTTTTGAATTTAAATTTAATACATAAAGTGTATCTACTTTCACCACGGGATTTCCGAAACGATGAAAAAAATGGAATTAAGACTGTGTCGTGTAGATCTTTAAAAAAAAGAGCTGAGTAAATGTCTGGTTGGAAATTTGATTAAAGCCTGATTGGATAGATACCATCTATGTTGATCAATCATTAATCAGATATGATGGTATTCTTACAAAAGGGAATTAATAAGTTCAAATACCACCAAGGTAGCTTGGGGAGAATACAAATGGAAGTACAAAGTCACCATCAGCTGAAGTGTCCATGAAAACTGTTGGACTGGCATTAAATCAAAATCAATTTGTTCCCTAATGATCTTTAGGGAGTCTTACCCAGTCTGACCTATGTATGACATCAGTCCCATACAAATCTAGTTTATATTTAATTACCTTAAATTAGCCAGCAAGCCACTTGATTGAATCTAACATTTCTAAGGCACCGAGAGTTTGGCAGTAATTGGTGACCTTGCCATTGTTGCCTGTAACTCAAGAATGAACAAATGAGATGAGGTGAAAATGACAGCCCTTAATATCAAGGCCTCATTCGACCACATATGGCATCAAGGAGCCCCAGCAAAACTGGAATCAATGGGGATCAGGAGGTAAACACTTCATTGGTTGCAGTCATACCTGGCACTGAGGAAAATGGCTCTGGTTGTTGGAGGTCAATCATCTCAGCTCCAGGACATCTCTGCTGGAGTTCCTCAGGATAGTGTCCTAGGCCCAACCATCTTCAGCTGCTTCATCAATGACCATCCCGCCATCGAAAGGTCAGAAGTAGGGATGTTCGCTGATGATTGCACAATGTTCAGCACCATGCGCGACTCCTCAGATACTGAAGCAGTCCATGTTCAAATGCAACAAGATCTGGACAATATCCAGTCTTGGGCTGACAAGTGACAATTAACATTTGCGCCACACAAATGCCAGGCATTGATCATCTCCAGTAAGAGACAATCGAACCACCCTCCCTTGACATTCAATAGTGTTACCATCACTGAATCCTCCACTATCAACATCCTGGGGGTTACCATTGACCAGAAACTTAACTGGACTTGCCATATAAATGCAGTGGTTACAAGAGCAGGTCAGAAGCCAGAAATACTGCTCACTCACCTCCTGACTCTGCAAAACCTTCCCACCATCTACTAGGCACAAGTCAGGAATGTGATGGAATACTCCCCTCTTGTTTGAATGGGTGCAGGTCCAAGAATGCTCAAGAAGTTTGACACATTTCAGGACAAAGCAGCCTCCTTGAATGGTATGACATCAAGCATCCACTTTCTCTACCACCAATATTCAGTAATGGAAGTATCTCCAAGATGCACTGCCAAAATAAACCAAATAACCTTAGATGGCACCTTCCAAACCCACAACCACTTCCATCTAGAAGGACATGGGAATACCACCACCTGCAAATGGCCTTCCAAGACACTCACCATCCCGACTTGGAAATACATCGCTTTTCTATCACTGTTACTGGGTTAAAATCTAAGGGGGATTTTGGTCTAGCTATAGATCAAGAACCGTAACGGTTCAAAAAGTCAACTGACCATTACCTTTTCAAAGTCAACTAGGGACTGACAATAAATGCCAGCCCAGCCAGTGACACCCATGTTACATCAGTAAATAATAAAAGTTGTCTCAGACTTTTTCATGCATAAGACTAACTGGTAAAGTTGGGAAACTTAGTTTGGCTAAATGCTGAACTCTGAGTTTACATTGTGAGGGATTCAGTCTTTTTGAGATCAACAAGGTCCATAACTTAAGAAATCAATAACTTCAAAATCATACTGTTACCACACTGTTACAGTTTTTCTTACCAGGTTGAATATGGAACCATTGAATCGATCAGCTTTGCATGCTTAATGAAGACTGACATTTAGGTTTTTTTCTAGGCAATGAATACTTAACTGCAATCAGTTGTCACTGTGCAGTTGGATTTGTCCATATATATGTTTTCCAGCATGGGTGAATAAATTTTATTGCATTCCTTATTTTGTATTTAAAGTTTCATTTGGTACTCAACTTGGTTATTCGTGCTATAGATACTTCACTTAAAATGCACAATGCATACCCATCACCTTTTAAAGTCACCAGGAAAATCACCAGTCGCCACAACTACACAGAGATATAGGAATAACCTTCTGGAACCCATTTCCTGACACTCAGATCTGAGCAGTGGGAATGTTTACTGGAAATTTAGGCAAGACTTAATCTCTAAAGATTTCTTGCTGGGACCTCCATGCCTGAATTTCCAACAAATGTTCCCAGAATGTGAAACTCTATATTGAGAACATGGATTTGTAAAACCTACATCATGCTCTTTATATTTCATTAGCCTTGGCCAAGTACCTCAATGGGGTCATTTGCAAAATAAGCAACAGCTTGCATTTATATAGCATCTTTAATGGAACGGCCAAAAGGAGGAGAGACTGACATAGAGATGGAGGGTGGAAATTCCAAGAGCTCCAGCTCTGGACTTCGTTGAAACACAAAGGTCAACTGTTTGTAACAAAAACAGAAGTTGCTGGAAAAACTCAACATGTCTGGCAGCATCTGTGAAGAAAAAATCAGACTTAATGTTTCGGGTCCGGTGACCCTTCCCCAAGTTAGGTCAGAACTTCCGGTTCTGAGGAAGGGTCACCGGACCCGAACCGTTAACTCTGATTTCTCTTCACAGATGCTGCCGGGCCTGCTGAGCTTTTCCAGCATCTTCCGTTTTTGTTCCTGATTTACAGCATCCTCAGTTCTTTCGGTTTTTCAGTCGTTTGTAACCTCTATGTGTTCATGTCAGATGTCACACTTTGTGATAGGTCCAATGTAATATTTTTAAAAGTAATGAAAGAAAGCAATCAATCAGGGAATAGAGTAGAATGTGTATGGCAGAGAAAGAAGTCTTATCTCTTAATCACAGCCAAATCCCACTTGCCAGAATTTGGTCCATAGCCCTGCAGGTTACTGGAATCACTGGGAATCTGAAATTTACAACTTAACAATGTCTAATTAATTTTAGTTCTAGTTATCCATCCTTGTGTAGTAGTTTTCAAAGCACAGACCAGGTTAGCAATCAAATTTTGCAACTGGGCTCCAGTTCAGATTACCCTCGAGTTATATCACAGGAAATCCATTGATTTAAATAGTATTAATAACTTCAGCAAATTTCTTGCAGACGGTTGAAAATCTATACAACATTGAAATAAAGTAACTTTAAATGGGACTCAGACCAATGTTTATTTTGGTGCCAATCACAGCAAAAACTATCTCTCTCTTTCTCCTAACGAACATAATATGTAAACCGAAAGAACTGTGGATGCTGGAAATCAGGAACAAAAACAGATGTTGCTGAAAAAGCTCAGCAAGTCTGGCAGTACCTGTGAAGAGTCAGATCCAGTGACCTTTACACAGAAACCTTCCTCAATATAAAATGTATTTGTGTGTGGAGGTTAATCTTGATTAAACAAAGTCTGTTGTTTTGTCTGCTACTTGAACAGTTTACATGCTGAAGAAATTAATAATCATCATTGGGGATGCTTCTGTGTTATAATTAGCTAATTGGTAATTTATAGGCAATGTTATCATATCTTTTTTGGTGTAAATTTCCCTGTCAAGAATTTAGGGTTCCCTCTGTATGTGGAGTCATTTAGGGCTCCCCTCTGTATGTGTAAAGAAAGACTCAATGCTGTAGGTTCAGGTTATGTCATTAATTTTTGATTGGGGCAGTACAGTGGCTCAGTGGTTAGCACTGCTGCCTCACAGCATTAGGGACCTGGGTTTGATTCCACCGTTGGGCGACTGTTGATGTGGAGTTTGCACATTCTCCCTGCGTCTGCGTGGGTTTCTTCTGGGTGCTCAAGTTTCCTCCCACAGTCCAAAGATGTGCAGGCTAGGTGGATTGGCCATGCTAAATTGCCCATTATGTTCAAGGATGTGTAGATTAGTTGGGTTATAGGGGATGGGTCTGGATAGGATGCTCTTCAGGTCAGTGTGGATTTATTGGGCTGAAGGGCCTATTACCACACTGCAGGGATTCTATGAAGAATAAATGGTTGATAATTTTTCAGTTTGCCTTTACACCATTTCTCCTAGGTTTCCACTAATTTTTCAACCGAAGTTATGCAATCCCCATAAAATGTCCATTGGAAATCTCAGGAGTTCTGTATTATTAATCACATAACAATTGACATTCAATCCTTTACTATCACATGTGGAAGATATCAACTACTTAAACGGTCTCCACTTTCCTCCTTCTTCCATGTATTCTAAACAATACATTAGCTTTGAATTGGCAACACTATTGTCCAGTCTCCCTCTGTAACTTAAGGATGAGATCAGCAGAAACACCACAAAGAGCCATGTTCAGCTGTATCTCTAGCTTTCCTAATACTGACAAACTCCTGCATTTCCTTCCTTCACATTCTTGGGAAGGTGGATCATCTTTAAAGTTTCAAAAGTTCTTCCTCTTCGTCACATGATCAGATGTTTATCTTTCCTCTCTAATGGGGCACACTTTTCTAGACACTGATGTTTCTCGTCTCACTGAATGTGCTCAGTTTTGATGAACTATGTCCCTTTCAGATTCCAAAAATGACAGTTCTGAAGGTGCCCATCCTTCAACCTTTGCTTAAAGCACCTTGAAAATGATGGCTGAGGCTCTGCCCTTCTATAACACTGAATGGAATTACCAAGTTGAGATCAGGATCCAGGACCCAGTCATTTTCAAACTTCTGCTTGAGTCACAAAAGCACTCCTGTAGAACAGCCACCTGAACCTTAACTCTAATTTTATGGACAACCTGCATCTCCGAAAAAATATTTGGCTCAGGTGGATACACATTACACACAAATAAGTAAGCTGTGCATGGTTAGGAAGGAGTGGTCACATCAGGAGTGAGACTCAGCCAGAGTAAGTATATATAGCTTGGAAGATTTGGAGGCAGTGTGGGAATTTTGTGCAGAGGGGAAGAGGTACTTTTTCCTTGCTTTTTTTGGTTCATAGTTTGTGAGGATTTTTTTTAAAAGGATAACTTAAAGCACAGGATCAGGGTCCAGCACAAGATGGAGTGACATCACAGGAAAACCATAATTTCAGTGTTTAGTAATAGCTACTAATTTGACGATCTATTATAGATAATTTCAGATTGAAGGTAACTAGGGGAAATATTTACAGGTTACAAATTAAAGGATGAGTAGGAATTTTTTACAAATCAAATTAAAAACTAAGTAAATGAAGTAGAGTTGCAGGGCCAAGTAATGTATTGTAATGACATAAAATGGGAGCTGGTGGACCCTATTGTGGGTCATAATGACTGCATCTGTAGCAAGTATTGATTGCTTGAGAAACTCTGGCTCAGAGTTGATGAGCTGGAGTGTGAGCTTCGAATACTGCCACAATCAGGGAAGGGAAGAGTTGCTGGGACACTGTTTCAGGGAAGGCAGTCACACCTTTTGAATTAAGAACCTTAAATTTGGTCAGTAGTCAGAGCAGGAGGATGAGACTATGAACAAGGCAGCTACAGGGATCCAGGAGATAATGCCGAAGGAGCCTTAGCACTTCAGCTTGTCCGACAGGTTTGAGATTCTTGCTCTCTATATGGATGAGAGCTGGAGCTGTATGGAGGATGAGCAAACTGACCATAGCACCCTGGTACAGGGAGCAATTCAAGACACGGAGGGGGTTGGGGGGGGGGGTCAGAAAAGAGGAATGTAGTTGTAAACAGGGAAAGTATAGTCAGAGGAATAGACACTGTTCTCTGTGGCTAAGATTGAGAGTCCTGAAGGCGATGTTGCCTGCCTGGTGCCTGTGTTCAAGTTCTCTCATCTGGGCTGCAAATGGACTTGGAGAGGGAAGGGAAATATCTAGTTGTTGTGGTCCACAGAGGTACCAACGATGCAGGCAGAAAGAGGAAAGAGGTTCTTTTGAGGGAACATGAGCAGCTAGGGGCTAATCTAAAAAGCAGAACCAAAAAACTCATTATCTCTGGATCGTTTTCTGAGTCACGAGCTAATTAGCATACGTCAATGAGATTAAAGAGGTTTAAGTGTGGCTCAAAGATTGGTGTGGGAGAAATGGATTTGAATTGATGGGACATTGGGAGCAGTACTGGGTAAGGAGGGAGCTGTTGCGATGAGATGGACTCCAACTGAACCCAGAGTCCTGGCAAATTGCATAACTAGGGCTGTGGATAGGTCTTTAAACTAAATAATGGGAATTGGTGGGGGAGGGGGCAGGTAGTGCTGGGGAGTCCAATTGCATGGAAAATTATAGAAAAATGTTCAAGAAATGTGGGAGAGGGATCAGCTGAGGTTATTCAAGTTTCTAGAACAAATAGTAGCACAGAGAGTAAGGAAAGATTTGGGAATCTAACTTCAGGCATAGCAGATGAGGGGACAACTATGAGAAGTGGGACAGTGAAATGCAGGATTGAAATTGTTGTCCTTAAATGCACACACTGTATGAAACAAGGTAAACAGACTTGTAACACAGATTGAAAATTCTGGGTACAATGTTATGGGTATCACAGAGACAGGGCTATTGCTTTGATGATCATCAGGAGAGGATGGCCACCCATTCATCAACTGGTTCTGGGTTTTCTGGCACTTTTGTTCCCACTCAATTACTCTGCATCTTCAATACACTGTAGTCACAATGATGATAACCCCTACTTGTGGATGGATACATTGTTCATGGTTCTAAGTAACCTGCGTGGAGAGCAATAGAAACAGAACAGCTTCTTAAGTCGTGTGAGCATTACACACAAATGATGGTTTTGCACACTGCATGATACAATGGAACATGGAGGCCTCTGATAATAAGTGCTATGCATTGCCTGTGCAATAGTGAACCTTTGCAATAGTGAGCTTTGCTCTGATGCATGCAATACAAAATATGCAGTGAAAATATGGTATGAAGTGTAAGTGCAGTAAGATTTGTGAAACCTCATTCCGCCACACCACCCCAACATCACCCAAATATCAGCTCCACGTCCTTGTACAGTCTATGAGATGTTGAATGGATTTGTGAATTGTATCCTGCAGCTGACATTTTTGTGTCATCTCTGTTGACGTCTGCTTCACAGAGATGACTGTGATCAATCTATAATGACCAATGGCATGGTCAAGATCGCTTGAGACCACAAATACTCAGGGTAGACTGTGGCTCACCCTCCTGCATGACTTGAAAAGATAGATCTGACCGATGAGTGGCCAGAATCTGGATTGATCTCAGCGCAGTTCCCCGAATGACCTACCTGAAATCCCTGGACTGGTTGCCCGGTAAGACTAACTGGGCCCGCTCCCTGGATGTCAGTGATAGCGAACATTGAGCCTGACTAAGCCAAATAGCTGACTGACCATGTCTACACCACTAGAATGAGACTGGACACTGCCCTGTCTGACTGCTGGTACTCCCTGACTGATGGCTATCCTGTTGACTTGATTGAAGAGTACTTTTTTCCAGATTTTGAGACACATCCATTTGTTTGAAGCATATGCAATGCCTCTGTGATGGTAGGCTGCTGGTGTACGTGCGGCATAGATGTAGCACAGTACTTGCCACACAGCATGTCCAACTTCTTCATTAATCATTACTGACAACCATGATAAGCTGCCTGGGCTTTGTGCCTGTACTTAAAAAAAAAGGCTAGTCCTATGAGCCTGCAAGTTCTGAATGAGGTAGCAAAATGCAAAAAGGCAAGGCATGACATAACAAAGATATTGTGAGTATCCAATTTGGCACAAGTAAGCGAAATCTAAGAGAACAAGTGAAGAGCCCTGAAGTCTACTCTACTCTGACACTTGAGATGGAAATGGGTGCCTTTCCCTGTGTGCAAAGACCTCTAGCAACAGCATTACAATGAAAAGTGTCAGTGTGCTCCAAAATATAGCATTGAAGTGGAGCCTTATATTCTGAGTGAGTTGGTGGTATGCCATGAAGATATGGTGATGCCAACATTCATGGACTGGAGTTGGTGACAGTTGTTTCCTATGGAACGTGCCTGAGGTGTTGGGACTGCTAACCAATTTTCTTGCCCAGAGAAACATTGGTGAACTGGAGCCACCAGGTCTCCTGCATGTCGGAAATTGTCACCATGCAGTTCCTCTTTGCTATGATGAAGAATTCCAACTGAACATGTATGGGGCAAAAATACATGATAATGTGATTTAATGGCTGAAAACGGGCCCATTACCATTCACTACCAAGATTCCTGTCTTACCATTCAAACCTCGGGCACAAAATTAGACTTTTACCTTGATGTTGAGAATGTTATTTTTCGGTTCTTACCATATTTTCCAAACTGACTTATCACTGCCTATTTTGTTCAGGGACTTAAAGAATTCTACCTGTCCTTCTAGTTTAAATGTTCCTCTCCTCATGAGACAGTCCGTCCATATCAATATCAGCCTAGTGAACCTTCTCTGGACTACTCCCAATGCCAGTATATAATTCCTTAGTTAAAGAGCTAAAACTGTTTACTGTATTCCAACTGTGGTCCAACGAGTACCTTGTAAAGATTTAACAAAATGTTGCTACTTTAATACTCCATTCTCTTTGAAATACTATTGGCTTTTTTTTAAATTATGCAGGATAACAGCAGGGCAAATAAGCAAAAACTATCAACCCAATTTGGGGATTAATTATTAAGAGATTATTCAGCTTGGAATGTCTTGCACAGAAAACATTTGTGCAAATAAATTAATGTAGCTTTAAATTAAAAGGGTTTAACCATTTAAAACAGACGAGGAGGTATGGGTTTATAAGGCCAGGAACAGTCTTTACTTTGGGATATTATGGGGAGGAGTTAGTACAGACAGCATGGGTCAAATGGCCTTCTATCCTGTAATATTTTACAGCACAGACATACATGTTTCCAATTGAACACAGGCTGTGAGTGACATCCATATATTCTTTCCCTTTACTAATACATCATACTGACACTAATTGTGGTGTTTCTACTGATGTTCTGCCTGATATCAGCTAACTTAGAAAACACTAGCAATCATATCTAGAACTTCCTAAGTTACATGTATGAATGCACCTGTTCAGTCACTGGGGACCCTTGGTAAAGCTATTAAAAAAAACTCCATCCTCATCGTTGAGGTAAAGAATGTTGATCTAAGTACCTCAAAAATGTAAGGACCTCAAATTTTGAAAATATGCGATAGTATTTTACTAGCATTGGGGCATGAGCTGAGGGCAGGGTTTGTTGGGGGATAAGGGATGTGTGAAAAATTGAAAGGGGCACCACTGCCATCCTGCCACCTCTGGTATTTTATTAGCAGCAGGAAAAGTGACAAGCAGTCCTTCTGCCTAGTGACAACTGAGGTCCTTAATGGGACTGTTCCCACATTTGTTGGTATAATACCAATGAAGGGTAGGCTTTCTGTTGTATGAAGTGCGACATTTTCTCAAATAGTCACTCCTTGTATTTCCCAGCTTCTAGTATCTGGTATTGTGAAGGGTGGTTATGAGTAAGATCACTGTCATCAATCCTCCTTTGTCTTTGACCTGTCTTGGGCCTGCCTTGTAATGAGTGGTAGAAGAAACAGCACAGGACAAAAGTTGTAAGGAGGGACTGGGGAACTATAGACTTTTTCTGTTATGACATTAACTTTATTTAGGGTGAAAGGAGAAGTCACCTGGATACTCCACGAGAGCCCAGAACCCTAAATTTATAGTTCTGAGTTCTGAGGAAGGGTCACCGGACCTGAAACGTTAACTCTGTTTTTTCCTTCACAGATGCTGCCAGACCTGCTGAGCTTTTCGAGCAACTTTGTTTTTGTTCCTAAATTTATAGGTTTTGGTTTCATTTACATGTTGTCAATATACCACAGCTCCAGTATGGCAGAACTGTACTAGACAAGTTGCAAATTTCAGCCATTATAAATTTATAAATGTACAATTAGAATTATGTGCATACATGATGACTGATCTGACTGTCATGACCCAGCAACGCATACCTGGAAATATCACTCTGGACTGTAAGATGCAGATTGCTATATGCCTCCAAGCCTCAGATGACAGCTTAAATCTCTTTGCATGTGTTCCACAGACATTGTTACATTTTTATTTCATTTCCTCTCATTGAAGTACATCAGTCACATCATGTGATAACTATTCAGTCGTATTCTTCAAAGGATTCATTTTAAAATGAACAATTGAATATTAAAAAGCGATAAACAGAAGAAAAGAATTTTGCTGCATATTCAAAGTAGAATTACTGAAGAGTTTCAAAAACTTAGGATCAATTTATATAACTCCCAACTGGAAGAAATGGGATATTAATGACCCCAAAATGTTGTGCAGTACTTTTCACCTATTCACAGTGCATTTTGTTGGGATTCTTGAGACAAGAAATAGATAGGAGCTTCATTTCAGCTGCAAGTTGAGATGTGATGGTATTAATAAGACCCCAATGCCATGTTTGGTGAAGTAATGGAATGCAGAGCCACGAAAGAAAATATCTCCCATTTTTGTTGGTCACATTAGGTTCTGGGGAAGTTTAACCTCTTTAGAAAAACTTCAGAACATCCCTCAAGCATTTCAGCAGACGCGATCCTGAGTGATTTAGAGCGCCATTGCTGGACATTTAGTCTGGGAGTAGGACTCGCTGGTGCACCATCTCCTTGCTGGTTTTGAACTGAAAGCAGCAAGCAATAGTTAGTTCCAGACGGGGGTTAATGAGGTAAAGTGCCCAGATCATCAGCAGGACTGAAAAATTTATTTAAAGACAAAGTTGGACAATTTTCTTTAGATTCTCCCAATAGGTCTCCTGGTAATACTTAGTGGTATAATTGATCCCTTAATGGCACTCTGTTTTGGTCATTCTACAATGATTTTCATTTTTCCATAAGGTGAAAAATTCTGAATAACATTTTTCTTGGATGAAACATGTGTGGGTAATGTTTTGATACAATGTTTCACTTCAGCGCAGTGACTCTCTAACTGCTTTAAATTCCCATTGAACAATTCTTCTCCTTCGGATGGAAGGAATTCTACCAAATCAGCCTCATCCACTCCATCAATGTCAAACTGCCTCATTAAGGCCATGATTTCGTACAAAACCACGGAGACAATTGCATGAGATTTATCTTGGCACCATCTCTTCCACACACCATTCAGACATGATTACATGACCTCAGCCCATGCATCAATATTACTGTTATGCCCTTAAGGGTGTTGTAGCCATGTTAACATTCCCTCTAATGGTGCATTCACACCATCTGCTGTTTTAATGATTTGGGAGAAAATACAGTGCAGGTAGTGGGCCTTAATGGTTGCTAGTACTCCCTGATCCATGGACTCCATCAATTAAGTTATGTTGGCTGGCAGGACAGCACCTTGATATTTTCAGATTCAAGTCTGATGGGATGACCCAGGCAATTATGCAACAGGAGCAATATTTTGAAGGCAACATTTTCTCAAACACAAAATGCTCTCCAGGCATGGGTGACATACAGACACAATTGTCCCTAAAATCCTGGCCTTCTTATACATTACAAACTATATCCCAGCTATCACCAACTACATCCCTGGGTACATCCTGTCTAATCAACTGGACAGACCCACCAGACCTGGCAGCACAGTGGTGTATATTCAGAGGGGAGTTGTCCAG
This sequence comes from Ginglymostoma cirratum, assembly GCA_024137785.1. Lineage (NCBI taxonomy): Eukaryota > Metazoa > Chordata > Chondrichthyes > Orectolobiformes > Ginglymostomatidae > Ginglymostoma > Ginglymostoma cirratum. Next base: position 26,688,117 of record JAHRHZ010000013.1, read on the forward strand.
GATGTACTCAACATTGACTCGAGTCACCATGAATTCTCATGGCATCAGGCCAAATATGGGGAAGTAAACTCCTGCTGCATATCACCTACCACACATCCCCTTCGCTGATGAAACACCTCACTTCCATGCTGAACACCACTTGAAGGAAGTGCTAAGGGTGGCAAGGACACAGAACATACTATGGGGGGGAGGACTTCAATGACCATTGCAAGATTGTCTTTGTAGCACTGCTACTGACCAATCTATTGAGTCCTAAAGGGTACAGCTGTTAGACTGGGTCTGCAACAGGTGATGAGGGAACCAACAAAGAAAAACTTACTTGATCTCAACTTCTTCAATCTGTTTGTTGCAGATCCACATGTCCACGACATCATTTGTAGGGGTGACCACAACACAGTCCTGATGATGATAAAGTTCTTCACACTGAGAATACACTTCATCGTACTATGTGGCACAACCACATGATAATTAGGACAGACTTTTAACAGATCTAGCAATTAAGAACAGGGTATCCAATTGGGCCATCAACAGCAGAAAAACTCATTTCAATATTTATTCCAATCAGTACCTCACTACTTTGTCCAATCCACACTCGTTCAAAAACCTCAAACCAAGCAATCCACCCTGGCTCACTATAGAGAGCATCAGAGCATGCCAGAAGCAGCACTAAGCTGAAGCTACAACATAAGATACTTGCATACCAATCTATGCAGTACTGTCACATTTAGACATGAATCATGTGGATAATTAAACAACTAACAGGAGGAAGAGGCTTATTTAATATCTTCCTCCTTAACAATAAGATAGTCCAGCACTTCAGTGCAGAGGACAAGGTTGAAGCTTTTGCATTCACAGTCAGCTATAAGTGCCAATTGGATAATTAATCTTGACCTCCTACTGAGGTTGCCAGCATCACAATCTTCAGCTAATTCAATTCACCTTACATGATATCAAGAAATAGCTGAGGGCACTAGGTACTGCAAAGGCTACGGACTCTGACAACATCTGGCAAAAGTACTGCAACTTGTGCTCCAGAAATAACCAAAACCTTAGCCCAACTGTTCCAGTCCAGCTATAATACTGGCATCCACCCAACAATGAGGAAATTGACCCAGGTATGTCTGTTGGACAGAAAGAAAAACAAATTAAACTGGGCCAACTGCCTCCCTACTAGTCTATTCTCCATCATCAGTAAATGATGGCTAGGGCTGTTGACAGTTTGAGCAAGTGGCATTTGCAAAGGGTGACTCATCTCTTCATCGCATTAGGATCTTGGTCTAAAGATGGATAAAAGAGCTGAATTCCAGAAGTGAGATGAGAATGATTGCCCTTGACATCAAGGCAACATCTGACTGAGCTAGTCATCAGGGAGTGCCTAGCAAAACTAGAGTCAATAGGAATTGAAGGAAAATTCTCCACTGTTTGAAGACATATCAGTCCAAAGGAAGATAGTTACAGTTGTTGGAGGCCAATCATTTCAGGCTGACGAAATCTCTGCAGGAGTTCCTCAGGGTACTAGGTCTAACCATTTTCGACTGTTTCACAAATGCCTTTCCTTCCATCATAAGACCCAAAGGGAGGTTGTTTGCTGATGATTGTACAGTGTTCAGTACTATTCACGGATCCTCAGATACTGAAGCAATTTGTATCCAAACATAGCAACATCTGGACAACATCCAGACTTGGGCTGATAGTGACAAGTAACACTTAGGCCAAACAAGTGCATCTCCAACAATTTAAAAATTTAACCATCGCTCTTTGATATTCAATTCCATTGTCATTGCTAAATCCCCACTATCAACATACGGGGATAACTGTTGACCAGAATCTGAACTGAGTCATCCTTATATATGCTTTCGCTGCACAAGCAGACCAGAGGCTACAAATTCTGAGGTAAGTAACTCACTGCCTGTCTCTCCAATGTCTTTCAGCATCTACCAGGCACAATTCAGGAGTGTGATAGAATATTCTTCACTTTTCTGGATGGGTTCAGCTCCAAAGACATGTGAGAAACTCAAGACTACCCAAGACAAAGCATCCCAATTGATTGTCACCCCATCCTTCAACAATCATCCCCTTCACTTCAAACACAGAGTGGCAGCAGTTGTACTATTTACAAGATGTGCTTCAACAGCTCAACAAGGATTTTTCGATTATACCTCCTAAACCCATGACCTCTAGACCATCTAAAAGGTCAATGGCAGCAGATATGTGCAAACATTACCACTTGCAGGGTACAAGTGATGCAACCTCCTGACTTGAAACAATATCACATTTCCTTCAATGTCACTGGGTCTAAGTACTGGAACTCCCTTCCTAACCGCACTGTGGGTGTACTTACAACCCAGAGACTGCAACAGTTCAAGAAAAAAATCTCATCACCACCATCTTGAGGCAGTTAGGAATTAACAATAAATAGTGGCCAGGCCAGAACCACCCACAAACAGTGAATAAATAATAAAAAGGTCAGTCTGATGACTTCTGGTAACGTTACATCCCGGTGTTGTCTTTCTTCTGGGGAAATGTAAATCTACTTGGGCATTTATTTCCAAAAGAACCCCACCTCATCAACAGCAAAACCTTGTTTTGAAAAGCAGCCACTTTCTAGGAACTCTAAATTCTAAATTCTGAATTATTTTAGGAAAGTTATAGCTCATGGAATAGACAGTAGCAACGTAGATACAAAATTGTTTGAAGGATAGGAAACAGGTTATGTTTCATGCTCGAGGAAGCTTCGTTGTGCAGTTCCCCAGGAATCAGTTCTGAAATGATCTAGACCTTGGTATGCAGGGAAACTTTCAAAATTTGTGGACAACACAAACCTTGAAAGTATTGTAAACTGTGAGAATAGCATAGAACTTCAAAAGGATACTGACATTTGGTGGGGTGGGCAGTTACATGGCATATGAAGTTCAATGTGGAGAAATGTGAGGTACTTTGGTACTAAGAACAAGGAAAGATTGATTGAAATAAAGGGTACAATTCTAAAGTGCGTGCAGAAGGAGAGAGACCTTTTGTATATGTACACAAGTCATTAAAAACCACAAGTTAGAAAGACAGAGCTGTTGATATCTTAGTTAAATAAGTAGAGGCATTGAGTACAAGAGCAGGGTGGCTATGATGAATTTATTTAAGACATTGGTTAGACTTCAGCTGAAGTATCGTGTACAATTCTGGGCACCATATTATGGAAGGATGTGATTTCATTGGAGAGAAGAGAAGAAGTTTTACAAGAATGGCTCCAGGGGTGAGGATAGATTGGAGAAATTGGGGTTATCTTCCGGGAGCAGAGAAGGCTGAAGGGAGATTTGATAGATGCTTCCAAGATTACAAGAGGTCTGAATGGAATAGACCGGGATAAACCATTCCCACAAATAAATGAATCAAGAATGAAGATGAAAATTTTAAATTTTAAATTCTGAAAAAGAAGCAAATGTGAGGTGATAAACACATTTTTACACGATGATTATTTATGGTATGGAAAGAACTGTGAGGAAGTGCGGTGGGGGCAGGTTCAATTGAGGCATTCAAGAGGGCATTAAATGATAATTTAAATATATCCATTGGGCTAGGTTATAGAGAAAGGGCTGGAGATAGGAACCAGGTTAAATAGCTCTGAGAGTTGATGCAGACACATTGGGCCAAATGGCTTTCTTCTGCATTGTAACAGTTCTGTGATTCTTCAATTATTCTTTTCAGAGAGGCAGGGAATTCCTCAGTCACTTTTGTATCATCACTATCTGCTTTGCCAGACATTTTAATAGCGTGGAAAAAGAACCATCATGAAATAGCAAAATCATCCAGAATAGGCATTGAAACTTTCAGACTGTGAACTCTCACCCTGTTCATTCTGTAAGGTCACATGCAGCCTTCTGGCTTTTTCTTGCAGCGCCATTAAACGAAGACATTGGGCTGGTTTAGTCTTCCAGCCAGAAAGCCAGATTTTCCATAATCTTCATGACACTGCTTCTTGGCTAACTCAGCACTTGAAGTGGTACACTTTGAGAGCTTTGTTAATTTTCTTAGTGCTTTATCTGCTTTGTGCAATAAACACAACACTGAGAGGAAAGTGATTTGCAAAACATTAAGTAACAAGGAAATTGCTTAGTTGCCATACCAGCTGGTGTGCTATATACTTCACATGTATCCTTTTGTTTACTAATAAACTGTCATGTACATACAATGTTCTATTTCATACATAAAATTCAACAGCTTATAAAAAGATCATCAATAAAGGATACATATTCAAAACAGACACAAGTACTCACAGATCTATGGACTAACATAAAACATATGATGCAAAGACTCTAAACTTCAATATGTTTTTGAAAGGACCTACTTATTCCAGCATCCCTTAGAAACATGTACATATATTTCAATATTTCTGTTTTAATTTGGCAGTAAATAATAATATTTGTGCTGAGAACGCTTGTGGTTTGCAATTATCCCACGTGTTCTGTATAGGTAAGATATCAATAAGAATCTAACAAAAGCTGAAAAGGTAAAGCAGTTTTAATATACGTATATTTAACAGATTCGACAATTCAAGGAAAGAATTTTACATGTCAAAAAGCCTCTGTTTTCAGTCATTACATCAGGGGGGCATAGATAGTGGCAGCATACATATCCACGTCCAAGAAATGAAAATCAGACAGTAAGTCATTGATGGGTCTTTTCAAAGGTCCTCCAGATTAACAGTACATCAGTAAACTGGCTGCCACCCTCTGGTTTAGATATGACACTCACAGTGACTGGGCAACAACAAAGTACAAAAATAACAGAGAGCAATCAATGAATAGTAACTTATGAAAGAACATGGAAAGCATAAATCCAAACAGAACATGGGAATGGTGGTTATATTAAAGACACATGAATTTACAGTAGTAATTTCTGGGAAAAAAAATCAGAGCAACGTGGCACAGATTTATACAAAAAATGTTCTGAGGCATGGAAGAGGCTAAAAGTCATTATTTAAGCCTCCAGATGATTCTTATGTCAGATTCACAGTCATTCTGTATGAGAGAATTGCGTTGTTGTGGGCAATGGAAATAATCTAATCATATGGTGCAAGGAAACACTTCACAGTGGTTAGAACAAATGAATGGACAAAAAAGGAACTAAACTAGATGGATTACAAAACAGAGATAATGGGTACTGCAGATGCTGGAGAATCCGAGATAACAAGGTGTGGAGCTGGATGAACACAGCAGGCCAAGCAGCATCATAGGAGCAGGAAAGCTTGACGTTTCGGGCCTAGACCCTTCATCAGAAATGGGGGAGGGGAAGAGGGTTCTGAAATAAATAGGGAGAGAGGGGGAGGCGGATAGAGGATGGATAGAGGAGAGGATAGGTGGAGAGGAGACAGACAAGTCAAAGAGGCAGGGATGGAGCCAGTAAAGGTGAGTGTAGGTGGGGAGGTAGGGAGGAGATAGGTCAGTCCAGGGAGGACGTACAGGTCAAGGGGGCGGGATGACATTAGTAGACAGGAGATGGGGGTGCGGCTTGAGGTAGGAGGAGGGCATAGGTGAGAGGAAGAACAGGTTAGGGAGGCAGGGATGAGCTGGGCTGGTTTTGGGACGTGGTTGGGGGAGGGGAGATTTTGAAGCTTGTGAAATCCACATTGATACCAGTGGGCTTCAGGTTTCCCAGGCTGAATATGATTTTCTGTTCCTGCAGCCTTTGGGTGGCATCATTGTGGCATCGCAGGAGGCCCAGGATGGACATGTCGTCTGAGGAATGGGAGGGGGAGTTGAAATGGTTCGCGACTGGGAGGTGCAGTTGTTTGTTGCGAACTGAGCGCTTCTTCCTGTCCCGCAGACCTGACCATTCCTCCTCCACTGACACCCTCATCCACTTAGCCGAACTCGTCCTCACACTCAACAACTTCTCTTTCAATTCCTCCCACTTCCTACAGACAAAGGGGGTGGCCATGGGAACCCACATGGGCTCAAGCTATGCCTGCCTCTTTGTAGGATATGTTGAACAATCCCTCTTCCAAAGCTACACTGGCCCTATCCCCCACCTCTTCCTCCGTTACATTGATGACTGTATCGGCACTGCCTTGTGCGCCCACGAGGAGCTCGAACAGTTCATCCACTTCACCAACACCTTCCACCCCAACCTGAAGTTCACCTGGGCCATCTCTAATACCTCTCTCTCCTTCCTGGACCTCTCTGTCTCCATCTCGGGTAACCACCTAGAAACCGATATCCATTTCAAGCCCACCGACTCCCACAGCGACCTAGAATACACCTGCTCCCACCCACCTTCCTGCAAAAATGCCATCCCCTATTCCCAATTCCTTCGCATATTCCTCTAAGTCCTTCCTATTCATATAGCCATCGAGATGCCTTTTAAATGTTGTAATTGTACCTGCCTTCACCACTTCCTCTGGCATCTCAATCCGTACAAACACCACCCTCTGCATGAAGATATTACCTCTATAAGGTCACTTCTCAGCCTATGACACTCCAGGGAAAAAAAACCCAACCTATTCAGCTGCTCTCTACAATTCAAACCCTCCAGTTCCATTGAAATCCTTGTAAATCTTTTCTGCACTCTCTCAAGTTTAACAACATCCTTTCTATAAAAGGGTGACTGGAATTATATACAGTATTCTATAAGAGGCCCCTACAATGTCCTGTACAGCTGCAATATGACAGTCCAAATCCTACACTCAAGGCACTGACCAATAAAGGCAAGAGTACCAAACATCTTCACATCCTGTCTACCTGCGACTCCACTTCAGGGAATTATGTACCTCCATCCCAATGTCTCTCTGTTCGGCAACACTCCCTAGGAGCATTACCATTAACTGAGTAAGTCCTGCCCTGGTTTGCCTTACCAAAATGTAATGCCTCACCTTTATTTAAATTAAACTCCAACTGCCACTCATCAGTCTATTTGGCCATCTGATCAAGGTTCCATTATACTCTGAGATAATCTTCTTCACCATTCACCACATCATCTATTTTGGTGTCATCTGCAAACTTACTAACCATACCTCCTATATTTACATACAAATTATTTACATAAAATCAATTGATTGATTTACAAATCAATCAAGTCAGTCGGACTCGATTTTCCTCACACAAAGCCATGTTGGCTATCTCTAATCAGTCTTTGCCTTTCCAAATGCATGCAAATCCTGTCCTTCATAATCATCTCCAACAACTTACCCACCACTGATGCAAGGCTCACCAGTCTATAGTTTCCTGGCTTTTCCTTTCAGCCTTCCTTAAATAATAGCACCACATTAGCCAGTCTACTGGCACCTCACCCATAGCTTTTGATGATAAAAATATCACAGCAAGGGGACCAGCAATCACTTCCCTAGCTTCCACAAAGTTCTGGAAAACACCTGATTGGGTCCTAGGGATTTATCTACCTTAATGCATTTTAAGACCTCCAGCACCTCCTCTTCTGTAATATGAACTCTTTTCAAGACATCACTATTTATTTCCCCAAGTTCCCTAGCTACCAAGTCCTTTTCCACAGTAAATACTTATGCAAAATATTTGTTTAGTATCTTACCAATCTCCTGTGTTTCCACACACAGACAGCCCTATTGATCTTTAAGAGGCTCTATTCTCTCCCAAATCACTCTTTTGCCATTAATATATTTGTAGATTCTCTTTGGATTCTCCTTAAGTCCATTGGCCAAAGCTATCTCATTTCCCTGTTTTTCCCTCCTGATTGCCCTCTAAAGTATACTCCAACTGCCCTTATACACCTCTAGGGAATCACTCGATCCCAACTGAGTATATCTGACATATGCCTGCTTTGTTTTCTTCACCAGAGCCTCCATTTCTCTAGTCCTCCAGCATTCTCTACGCCTACCATGCTTGTCCTTCATACTAACAGGAACATACTATCTCTGAACTCTTATTATCTCATTTTTATAGGGTTCCCAACCATCCCTTTACCTGCAAATAGCCTCCCACAATCAACTTTTGAAAGTTCCTGTCTAATACCATCAAAATTGGCCTTACTCCAATTTAGAAATTTAACGTTTTGATCAGTTCTATCATCTTCCAGAACTATTTTGAAACTAATAGCGTTATGATCACTTGTCCCAAAGTGCTCCCACACTGACACCTCAGTCTCTTGCTTGGTCTTATTTCCTTCTCTACATATGGTACATCCATACATTAAATAAGAAAGTTTTCTTGTGCACTCTTAACAAATCTCTCCCTATCCAGGCCCTTAACACTATGACAGCCCCAGTCCCATACCATTATAGCCCTATTATTCTGACAGATATCAGATATCTCCTTACATATTTGCTTCTCAATTTCCTACTGACAATTGGGGGGCCTACAATACAATCCCAATTATTATATGTAATGACACAATTTTGCTTAGCGCTCCATATTTTAGTTTATTCTTTTGTCCACATTACCAATATATTGTTTTATATCAAATCCCACTTGCTGAACTTGGCTAAATGCCATTATTGCTTTTAGCATCTGTAGTCATTGTAAAGATGTCAGGCAGGTAGACCTCATAGAATATGAGTTCCCTGATTGGAGCTGTTACTCTGGTCTAATCAGGGACCCCTAGCAGACAGATAAAAACGGGAGTGTCAGACATCCTATTTATGCTGAGAGCTGGCTCTGAGGGAGCTAGATCAATGTCAAGGACTCTCCATGTGTAAATAAAGGGTGACTTGGTGATGGGATACTAACCTTTGTAGTGTTATTTCAGTGGCAATGAGAGAAAAGCATGCTCTTGAAGAACTTTGCTAACAACAGTTGTCTTTGAGTTGGGGTCAGCATTTGTGGCATCATGCCAGAATTTGGGAAGCTGGGCTCATTCAAAGCTGCCATCAAAGACTGGGCCCAGTATGTGGAAAGAATGCTTTATATTTTCTGAACAAATGACATTGGGGCAGATGAACAGTAATGAGTAATTCTCCTGACAGCTTATGGACCTGCAGCTTTTTCAGTTATTAGGAGCCTAATGTTTCCTGAGGCACTAAATACTAAAACCTCTCAAGAATTGATGGATGTAGTTAAAGAATGTTACGGCCCCAAGCCTCCTCTAATTCTGAGATGCTATTGGTTTTACTTGGCAATTCAAGAACCGGGGAGTCTGTATTAGGATTTTTGACGAGGTTAAGATGACTGGCAGATGCGTGTGATTTTGGTTTAAGCCTTAATGAGATCCTGAGAGACCATTTGGTATGTGGGATTAATGATGTCACCATACAACATTGCCTACTAGCTGAAGCCTAATTGGACTTCAAACAGACACTACAATAGGCTTTGTCATTAGAAAATGTAGCAAGTGGGGCATATGAGTTGCAGGGTATTCCGATGGAAGTGGACACCCTCGCCATACTGACTGAGCTTGGGGAACACTATTTGTTTGAAGGCAATTGCATTGCTTAGGATATATCCTGAACAGAGGACTCTATGTCAGCCCACAACAAAACCCCAAAACAAAGCAAAGCCTTGACAAATTGGTTCAAATTTTCAGTGGCTCAGCGATTAGCACTGCTGCCTCACAGCACCAGGGACCCAAGTTCAATTCCACCCTTGGGCGACTGTCTGTGTGGAGTTTGTACATTCTCCCTGTGTCTGCATGGGTTTACTCCCGGAGCTCAGATTTCCTCCCACAGTGCAAAGATGTGCGGGTTAGGTGGATTAGCCATGGGAGATGCAGGGTTATGGGATAGGTTAGGGGGATGGATCAGGGTTGGATGCTCTTTGGAGGGTCAGTGTGGACTTGATGGACTGCTTCCACACTGTGGGAATTCTATGATTCTATGAGGATCTAGGCTGGCAAGCCATTGTGGTTGCTGCCAGACTTGCAACAGCAAAAGAGTCCCACTAAGATCTAAGTTGAGTCAGAGAACCCTAGGCCGGTATCCAGGAGAGTGCATACCCTGGAAAGTCCACCTACGTCTGGTTTGGGAGAGTTAAATTGTTTGGCAACATCCAAATCAGAAACAAAAGAAATAAATGTTTGGTTAAATGGTCACCCGGTTCTAATCGCAGTCGATACTGGTGTGATTATTTCAGTGGTTGCAGAACCAGCCTTTAACAAAATTCGTTCTGGACTTCAACCCTTAAGTTTGCACAAGACCTTGGTTAGACTGAGAATCTATACCAGGGAACCTTTACACATTAAGGGTCAAACTTTGGTTCCGATCTTGTATGAGAAGCAGCTGGTTCAGTTACCACTGATTTAATAAAAGGTTGGGGCCCAAGCTTGATGGGGAGAAATTAGTTGAGAAAGATTCACCTAGACTGGCTCAACATTTTTGGATAAGAAAATGACTGCCTGAATAATGTCCTCATTAAATAACCAGAGTTTTTTTTTGAGAAAGTCTAGGGATTATCAAAGGAGCCAAGGTCACCTTGCAAGTTGACCAGGAAGTAATTCCATGATTCTGCATCCTGGCACCCTGGTATCAACTCTTAAAAAAAGGATCAGCCTTGGGATAGTTGCATAGCCAAGCCATAGCTTTCAGAGAAGAGAAAAATAAACAGGTATCATCCTCTAAGGTGTTGGCACACTGACTCCAAGCGAGATCTGGTATTGACATGTGATGCCTCCCCATAGGCATTAGCTCACAAGTGGAGCAATGGAGAGGAACACTAAATAGTGTATGCATCCAGGACTTTGGCTAATACAGAACGTAAATATGCCCAAATAGAGAAGGAAAATTTGGCGGTCACATTTGGAGTCAGGAAATTCCACCAGTACCTTAATGGACAGAAATTTTTAATAATAATGGACCACAAATCCCTGCCAGGTCTGCGTAAAGATGACAAGACAGCGCACCCTTAGCTTCAAACCAAATTCCAGGGTGGGGTCTAGTAATAAGTGCTTTTAATTGCAAGTTGGAACACTGACCAGGAGGCAAGTAGCAAATGCGGATGCATTGAACTACCTTCAGCTGGCAGAGACACCACTGATAGTACCACGGCTGGAAGATGTCATAAATGATTTTTAATTTTCTGGACAGTCTCCCAGTCACAGCTGACAAAGATCCAGTCCTGGCAAAACTGAAACAGCTGGTAGGGATGGGGGAAACCAAAGGACCATCACAACCACAATTGAAACCTTTTCAGACCCAGATAGACCAGATCACTGTAGATATTATTATGGGGAGTGAGAGTGATTGTCCCAAGCAAAGGCTGCCACCAGATACTGGCTGAACTCCACCAGGGTCATCCTGGGGTTTGCATAATGAAGATGTTGGTGAGATATTATGTCTAGTTGCCAGGATTGGATGCAGAAATAGCCACATTGGTGGGGCTATGCCCCACAGTGTCAACAAGGACAAAAACTACTACCAGAAACTCCCCCACATTTGTGGGAATGGCCGGGTAAACTCTGGACTTGGTTGCACATCAACTGTGCAGGTCCATTTATGGGCACGATGTTCTTAGTCACTGTGGATGCCCACTTAAAGTGGCTGGACATGCACAGAGTTCTGCTGTCAACTACAGGGATGATGATAGAAAAACTACATGTACCTTTTGCAATAAACCCAGAAGCGTTGGTCACAGATAACGGGACATTGTTCACCAGCAGGGAATTTGAGTATTTCCTAAAGTCAAATGGTATTTGACATTCAAGGACAGCTCCATAGCATCCATCAACCAATGGTCTGGCGGAAAGAGCAGTACAAACTTTGAAGGCAGGCTTAAACATACAGCCTACACCTTCACTAGATACCAAACTGTCCTAGTTCCTATTTGATTATAGGACCACTCCTCATGCAAGTACAAGGATAGCTCCATCTGAGTTGTTAATTGGGAGAAGGATCCACACCATGTTAAATCTGATTTTCCCGCACCGGGGGAGAGAGTGAGACAGTATCAGGAATGCCAATGCCGGACACAAGATTCTGCTAAGCAAGAGAAATGGTTTACTTCAGAGGACAAATTTTGATGTTGGAACCATGGGAATGGATCTGCATGGGTAAGCAGCATGGTTACTTGAGGTCAAGTCCAGTGACGTATAAAGTTTGGATAGGTGCGACCGTCCTGAAAGAGCACACAGACCGCATGAAAGCTGCAAACTTGCAAACGGCGCATGAGTAAAATGTGCCCAGCTGCCCAACAGCCTTTTTGGATGTTTTGGAATCCATGGGTTCTCCCTCTCCATCAAGCGTTGGAGATAGTGCAGAATCTGAGATGGTAAAAGCAGATGTTGCTGCCTCGATGCCTTTGCAGCCTGAAGAAGACAATTAATTTGTTCTGAGGTGTTCCAGGCATTAGAAGCGAGCTACTGTGCATTACATGCTATTCATATCAGAGGCAGAATTGGAGGAATCTGACCCGGGAGGACCTACAGAAAAATGTACCAGCCTATGTCCTTGGACTTAGAAGTGGAGGGATGTAGTGATTGTAACGAGGTCAGCCAGGTAGACCATATAGAATATGGGTTTCCTGGTTGGGGCTGTTAATCTGGTCCAATCGGGGGCCCTGTCTGACAGATAAGAACAGGAGTGTCAGACATCCTGCTCATTCCGAGAGCTGGTTCTGAGGGAGCTGGATCAGTGTCAAGGACTCTCCAAGTGTAAATAAAGAATGACTTGGTGTGGGATACCAGCCACTACGGAGTTATTTCAGGATCTTTTGTAAATTTTTAACAACATAGGTTAAATTTGGTTGCAAGTTATGTTTTAGAATAAAGTAAATTTATAGGGCAATTAATAAAAAAAAATCACGAGCAATGAAGCAGTGTTGATATCTGACAGCACATGTTTGATTACGTTCTGACATAGGTTCTTTGATGCAAGCTCACGCCAGACTTTAAAGTGACTGTTTACCTATGTTTCTTGTTACTCTATAGATGTTGTTAAATCTAGAGAGCACGGTGTTCCATGTTTAGGGTCCAACTTCTTACATAAGCTCTAACACAAGATGACTGAGGACAGATTGGCACAATAGCTTACCTCGGAGGACCATCTGATCATCAAATCATATCATATCAAATCATGCCACATCATCAAATCATATGTATGGAGATCTCTCCAGTAACCCTGTTGTTGGGTAATGTTGTTGGATTAAAAGTGAATAATCCCAGGCTACTGCTTTGGGACATGCGTTTGAATCCCAGAATGGCAGATGGTGAAATTTGAATTCAATAGAAACAACTCAAATAAAAATATAGGTCTAAAACAGCCATCGATTGCTGTAAAAATCTATCTGGTTCAATACAGTCCTTTAAGGAAAGAAATCTGCCATCTTCACTTGGTCTAGCCTGACCTTGCTTACACATGACTCCATATCTTACCTGCATCTGGGCAATTAGGAATGGGCAGAAGCCAGCAATACCTACATTCCATGAAGGAATAAAAGAGACTGTTGTTCAGTAATAAAGAGCCCAGTGCACTTGTTGTAATTGGTGTGTTTGTGTTCAAGGCCAATAACATAACAATCCTTATTTCTTCTGTGTGCAGCATTTTTTAAAAACTTACCCAACACCTATAATTCAATTTGATTTCATAATTCAATTCAATTGACCTGACATTGTTCCATGTTGCTCTATAACCTTACTTGACAAAATCTATCACTTTTAATTAGGCAGCCATCTTTCAAGCAGTGAATATTGGACTTTCGTTCTCAGTTATGTGAAAACAGTTTCCATCGACTTTACTCCAATATGGTTGAGTGAATTTCAAAATGATTATTCTTATCCTTGGTCCCCTTTTTTATTGTTTCCCTGCCATTATCAAACCTGTCTATCATTTTAAGTTCCTTAATTAGATCGTCCCTTAAATTTCTGAACTCTGGAGAATACAAGCCAACTTTATGCAGTCTGTTCCCATGATTTAACCACTTATGCCCAAGTATGATTCTAGTAAATCTAGACTTACCTCTTCAAATGACAATATATTTTTCTTTGTATTTGGTGCTTGAAATTGGACACAATATTGAAGACGGGATCTGATTAAGGCTCTACATAAGTACAGCACCATTTCCTTACTTCTGAGTTCTAATTATCTTAAGTTGAAAGCCCACGTTTAATCATCCTCTTTTGCTTACCTTTTCTATCAATGTATTGGCATTTAGTGCTGTGTACATGGACATCCACGGTCCTTTATTTCATAGATTCCAGCCTTGTCATGAAGAAAATATTTGTTTTCTTTTTCTCAAATTTAAATTGCATAACCTCACACTTACTCATATTTAACTCCAGCTGCTCTACTTTGCCCAGTCATTTAATTTGTCTTTGTTCTTTTGTAATTTCCTGCTCCTGTCTACAAAACTAACTTTGTTTCTTAATTCAGTGTCATTTGCAAACTCGGATGTATAACTCCCTATTACTTCATGAAAATAATTAAAACATCTAGTCTAAAGCTGAAGCCTCTTGACAGAATCCCAAGAAACACGTGCTACATCCTGCTAATCAGAGATTATTCCCTTTATTCTTACTCTGTATCCGACTTTCCAACCAATTGTCAACACACAACATAAGATTACGTCTTATTCCATGGTGTTCTTTTTGCTAATGATTGTTTGTGTGAAATCTTGCCACATCATTTCTCTAAATTCTCATAGACAATATATAGATGCTCCATTCTTCACCAGGTCAGGTACCTCTTCAAAAAATTCAACTGAGGCAGATGTGAGAGGAACAATAGCTAATTTTGTTGGTAGGCACACTGACCGGGAGGTAGGAAGCATTGCAATCCTTCTGACGGGGAGAATTAGAGAATGGTTGCATGCAGTTTGCCTTTAAGAAAGAAACTATGAGGTGCACATGAAATGCAGAACTGAGATCAACTATGCAGAAGGCCAGTTCTGGAAATTCTTCAAAAGGAAATACAAGTTCAAAACAAATAAATCAACAGACCAAAACAGCAGGGCAGGTGGTGTATTACTTTATTCATTTTTTTTTGCAGCTAGAAATAAGACTAACTTTAAAAGTGGAGTTGCAGGCAGACAGGATGGTGAAGAAGGAATTTGCGTATTTGCCTTCATCAATCAAAAAATTGAGTATAGGAGTTTGAATGTCATGTGTGAAGCAGGGTCACCAAACCCGAAATGTTAACTCTGATTTCTCTCCACAGATGCTGCCAGACCTGATGAGTCTTTCTAGCAATTTCTGTTTCAGTTGGCTTGTCATGATGTGGCTGTACAGGATATTGGTGAGGCCACTTTTGAAATATAGTCAGTCCTGCTATAACGTGTGTTCCAGCAACACTAATTGGTTGTAACGTGACTGATGAGGAGGGGAACGCTATTTCTAAAATGCGAACTTGTGCTGTCTACAACGATTCCATCGGTGCACAGAGGAGTACGCGTCAACATCACGTGATCATTTTGCAGGCTTTGTCCTGAGCATGTGCAATGTTAGCACTGAAAGAGTTTCCATGCCAGCATCATGTGATCATTTCAGACTTTGTTGTGAAGTGCTTTCTGCGAGAGGTACAGTGCTCCGTGATTTTCATTTTTTCTTTTGCAAATTCTGCCGTGTTACCCACAAAAATGCGAGGACAGAGTGACAAGAACATTAGCAAGAAGCATCCTGGTGATAAAATTGTGGGTGGGGAATGTAAAAGAAAGGCTATAACACTGGAAGAGAAGTTAGATGTTATAAAGCGTTTTGAGCGTTATGAGAGAACATGTGTTATAGTTCGACTAACAGGAATAAAGGAGTTCACCTGACACACCATTAGAGACAATGCAGAAAAGATTAAAGCAAGCTGTAGTGCAGGAACAAGTCTGACTGCTGGCAAATTTGTGAGGTCATGGACAAAGGAATTTGAGGAGATGGAGTGGCTTCTAAGTGTATGGATAGAAGATCAAACACGAAAGCGATCTGGGACCACTTTTCACACCATAAAAGAGAAAGCCTTATCAATTTCTGAAGATTTAACAAAAATAGCTGAAAATCCTGCAGATGTGCCTGCCTTTAGTGCTAGCCATGGCTGCTATGCTTTTCATAATGTCAAGTTATGTGGGGAAGCTGCCAGTGCAGATGAGGAGCATGTGATGGCATTTCCTCCCAATCGTAAAAAAAATGACAAAGAAGGCTACAACTTAGGTCAAGTTGGATTTGAAGAAGTGGGGAGTGAAGATATTGAAGAGCTGCTTGAGTTCCACTGTAGAGACCTCTCTACAGCTGATCTACAACAACTTGTCACTGAGGGGCAAGTGGAAGCTGAAGATGAAGAAGATGCAACACCACGAGAGCTTTCCATTTCTGTTTTGTCTTCTATCCTGAGAGAAATTGAGAAGCAGTTGCAGCTCTTAAAGGACAACGAATGCAATGCAGAATGCAGCAGGGCAGCAGTTTGTGGAATAAGGTCTTATTTGGCACACTATGAACAGTTTGTTCACGAAAGGAGAAAAAGGACAAAGCAGCAAAAGCTGAATGTCTTTTTTAAGTCCACCCCCAAGAAACAGTCAGAAGACAATGAACCACAGCCATCCACTACTGGATTAACTATTTTTCATCCTAGCCCTGCACAATTGCACCTGAAGGTGATGATGATGATGATGACGATCCTCAGCCCCTGCATTAACAACAGATCAACCTCAAAACCTCCTCCCCGATCAAGTCATCCTGACATTTTTTCAAGGTAAGGTGTTAGCTTTACTGTTATTTCATTATTAAATATGAATTAAACATATATTCAAACTGTGCTATCTTTGTGTTAGGTTTTTCAGTGATTTTTGAGCACGTTTGAGTGATATTTTTGGTAGGCTGCCCAAATCTAACTTTTCCCATTGGCCCCATTATTTCTATCGAGCAATTTTCTACAACGTGATATTGCGCAGGAATGCAACTATCGCGTTATAGCAGAACTGACTATACTGTGTTCAATTCCGGTCTCCCTGCTATAGGAAGGATGTTGTTAAATTTGAAAGAGTTCAAAGATTATTGACAAGGATGTTCTTGGGACTGGAGGGTTTGAGCTATAGGGAGAGGCTGAAGAGGCTGGGGCTATTTTCCCTGGAGCGTCAGAAGTTAATGCTTGACCTTATAAAGGTTTATAAAATCATGAGGTTCACAGATAGGGTGAATAGGGCGAAAGGTATTTTTCCTGAGGTGGGGATTCTAAAACTGAAGGGCATAGATTTAAGGTGAGAGGGGAAAATTTAACAGGGACTTAAGGGGCAACACTTTCATGTACAGGGTGAAGCATGTATGGAATGAGCTGCCAAAGGTGGTGGTGGAGGTTGGTATAATTACAACATTTAAAAGGCATCTGGATGAATATATAAAGAGGAATGGTTTAGAGGGACTTGGGCCAAATGCTAGCAAATGGGACTAGATCAGATTGGGATGTCTGTTCAGTGTGGATGAGTTGGACAGAAGGGTCTGTTTCCATGCTGTATGGCTCTATGGCTCTACGACTCTAAGTGGAGAATAAGCCATTTAAATTTCGAATCACACTATACATTAACTTACTGTTTGTAAGTTAAAACACTCTTAACACTTCATACTGGTCTTTCAGAAACAGTGTTACAGTCCACCATCATGATTGGAGAATGAATGCGAAAAAGGTTACAAATTCTAATTCCAATTCCAAGATTATTGCATTGCTATACCCTGGACACAAGTTATCATACAATTAGCTATGAAGCAGCATAGGCACAACTGGACAGCTTGCTTTAGTGCCGGTGTACCAAGAAAATATCTAAGCAAGAGCCAAAACTTCTAATAGCCATTAAAAAAAAGCTAAAGAATTACACTACAGTTAATACATTTTTAAAAATTTATTATGTTGGCAATTCTTTTCTGTTAATATAATAACTGTGGAATTATTTTCATTTAATATGATACATATATCTTTACATCATTTGGTGACTGGATCAGGAGGCTAATTAACTTTATGCATATTATTATATTCAAATTCCTTATTCGGTGCATAATTTATCCTGCAACAATGAAAATAAGGCATGTAAATTTTCAGAAACAATGCCCCAAAATTTCAATTATTTTTTGACTCACAAAATATACAATGATATGATAACATTTCATCATATACCCTTCAGGATATTTTACTGTTTATTCAATCTCCATGTTAACATCTTCAGTAATAAGCCACAAATTGCCATATTTCAGTTTTTACTGAGGATGGCAGTACAGGGTTTATTTTCAAAGCACATTTGATGTTGGATATGATCCCAGGATACCATTTGAGTTGGTTTATGTTCAAGAACTTCATGAATATTGTGCAGATTGTGTGACCGTACACCATTAGTAGAGGTTGCAAAGATTATACTTGATAAGCAAAGAAATAAAGTAAAATTTTGAAGCAGCAGCAGCAGCAGTGAAACAAAAACTGTCCTAATCTGATGTTATAAAATTCAGTGAGGAAGTCATTTATAAAATGATACCAGTCACTGATGTATAAAAACAGTGCAGATGAGGAGGAAGTTCCTGCCATTTTTGTTGGATAGAAAGGAAACAGCTATTTATTGGAATTTTCAGGTGGAGGAAATAATGTCTGAATTCCTTTTTATTTTCATAAATAAACTTATAAAGAAAGAAAGAGAACAAAATTGCAGGCAGCTGACTTGAGTGCAGTTTAATGCAATAAGGGATAATGAAGAATTATATATTAACTTCCACAGGCATCAAATGCATGAAACATAGACAGGACCAAGATAATAGTAATGTTCTCATTCATTTTAGAGTCACAATTATATCCAGCCTATTCATGTCATATAGAAAAACATTATCAGATCCTAGCTAACCATTTACTTCAGAAAAGAAATATATAAGATTATCACAAGCTATAGAGTACTACATAAGGAGGACATTAGCCATTCACTGAGTAAGCCAGAATATAAAAGAATTACTGGTTTTTCATTTTTCTATAAACTTGTAGTAAGAGAAAGATAATTAATCATCATGTCACAGTTGAAACTTGTACCTGTTTAGATGGACAAGATTTGACAGGCCATTCCATGCTCTCTTACTCTCTTAATTTCTATGTAGACATAGAAGGGACCTTTTCAAATGTCTTTATATTTGCTGTGGTTGTAATACAGTGTATATGAAACTCAAGTGCTGTGAAAATGCTTCCCAGAAGCAGTCTCATGCCTTTAGTCTTTGTTTGTTTCATGCAGTTCTGCATCCAAACTAGACTATTTATGTTGCAATGATATAAAGCTATTAAGTGACAAAACCTGAGTTAGCACATGACCATCATCTATCTGTCACGTATAAACAAGCTGATGAATCACAGACAATAATGAAAGTGGCAATGTTTAAATGTTTAGAATAAATGCTGCTTAAACAAAAAAAGGACTGGAGGTATATATAAAGCTAAGTCATTTCTAGAAAAAAAAAGGAAGGAATGTTTTTGTAACATGAGGATAAAACGCCAATGTCTACAATCGAAGACAGTTGCCTGGCATTCATTTTATTACCACATGAATAGACCTTGGAGATTTGGATAACTGTACATAAAAGTTAGTCCAAAATGGTATTTCCTCTGTACTTGCAGCTTTTCTGTCTTGTATTTATGACTAACATATTGACTTCACCATGCACACATATCCGACCAGTTCCTCACCATAGGAAAAATCGCCATTACTAACAGGTGCCCAGGAACCTGATTAGTAGATAACTTTACCAGATTCTGCTTTTTAAAATGTTAGGTAAAATCTTTTTTTTTTACGTAACAGATGTTTAATTCCATTAAACATGTCAAAGCCAGTAAATGTTAAGAAGATAATCAAGTCTCCTGCAGCTAGAGATAGGTAGGCCGAAGTTTCAAGTATGTGATTTAAGTCAGTTATGTCTTGGTTTTGCAAGGTGATCTATTATAACCATTTAATAACAACCTGAAGATCACTATTATATTTCTCAACAGTTTAATGTCTGTGAGCCTTATTTATTTGGGTTGAATTTAATATAATTTAATACTGATGGTATGATATCTCTGAAATGACACCAATTCAGCTTAGCTCATCAGTTAGAAATTATGACTTTTAACCAATTAAATTTAAGTCTTACACTGAAGTGTTATCAAATGGTAAATCTCATCAGGAATGTTTTGCTCTAGTTACTGTTCTGAAATTCTGGCAATCATCAGATAGCTAGCGCAGAATAGTTTAAAAAATTACAACATTGAATATTATTGCAAGATTTACAATAATTCCATTTGTGAGCTGTATTAAACTTTCATTTGTATTTCAGTGCAAGTCATATTTGAAACTGGCCAAACATTTCATTATAAATTTTCAATATTGCCAAATGCCTGATTACTTAGGCATGTTCATGCACATTAACTTTTAAATAAATTATCTCAAAATGTTACTGCAGGATCTGATAAGCATATAGTGAGGGCAAATGGGACTTTGAGGAAAAGGAGGAAGAATGAAATTGATGAATCAGAAATTATCACAGGAAGAACTAAGAAGTAAGATAAATTAGTATGAATGAAGTCAATGTCTAATCAGATATAGAAACTAAATAAGGTATGGAAAAAAGGATTAAACAAGAAAGAAAAACACATAAAAGGAAAGTAAAAAAGACAAAACAGTTAAGCTACTACATTTTTGAAAGATCTAAAGTCCATTCATCATCAAATATCAAGTCATGATACTTGATACTTATAAGTATTTACATTTTAAGCAAGAACAGGTGATTCATGGCCATCAACGATCTTCATATTGTTAGAAATATGCTTACTCTGTTACTTAATAAGTTTAACATTTTTGGCAGGAGTTTAATAAGAAATGAAGATGCAAGCATAGCAACTACAGAAAAATCATGGCAGCTTAAGCAGGAGTTTCATAAGTCAAATGGCAGATAAATGCAAATCAGCCTGCATCTTGTGATGATTTCTGAATTAGGAGTGTAGTTATATTTTGATCATTTTTAGAATGGGAGCCACAGTTAAGAGACGTAGTCAATGGTATGTGTATTGTATTATAAGAGGTGAAAGTCGTGGACTATTTACAAGTTGAATAAAAGCAAACGAAAAATCCAAGACTATTATCACAAACAGAATTTTGCTGGAAAAACTCAGGGCTGGCAGCACCTGTAGAGAGAAAGCAGAGTTAATATCTAGGGTTCAGCGACCTTTTTCAGAGATGCAACTGTATCTGCTCAAATTATTCCCATACCATTCGCGAACAACTTTCTGCATCAAGAAATTTCTCTAAACCTCATCACCAAATACTGTTGAATCACAGAGTGACACTGCCCATCCTGTCTTAGCTACATCTTTGAAAGAGTTATATGATTTGTGTTGCTAACTATTCCTAACACCTTGTCACTGACTTCCCATCCAAAAAAAGTAATATTTCCCTTATAACCCTATAAAAAGAATTCAATCCTTTTAAAAAAAATCTTCTAACTAAATTGCCTTTAGCTATTCTGCTCTAATAGGAAAAGTCTCCAGTAGTTTTATCTTCTTATTAACAATTGCTTCCCAACTCAATTATAATTGTAGTGATTTCATCCTGCCCTCTTTCTATGCCAGGAAACAAATCTATACACAATGTTATCTCTAATCTAATCACTGCCTTGTACAAAATTTAATTATGTTGCTCCAATTCTAAAACACTTATCATTGTTCTTGTTAGAGCTTTGTCTATCTGCATTTCCAGAAAAAAAAACTGGTAAATATTTGAGATTGTAGATCTCAGATCCTTCATATCCTTTAACATTGCATTTCCAGTCCTTAGTTTGGTCCCAGGTTTATAATTCCCCCACTTCTCGGTATTAATTTTTACCTGCCTTTTTTCTGCTTAAAGAACAAAAACCGAAACAACTGCGGATGCTGTAAATCAGGAAGAAAAACAAAGTTGCTGGGAAAGCTCAGCAGGTCTGGCAGCATCTGTGAAGGAAAAAACAGAGTTAAAGTTTCGGGTCCGGTCACCCTTCCTCAGAAGTGATTATTTTTTTCTCTGCTGCTCTGAACAGTTCTTAATGCAGTATTCTTCAGGTTCGTAACAATGCATAATGGTATATATTTGTTTAATGAATTAAATGATTGCAAAATTCCAAGCGACCGGGTGTACTCTTAAGACAGCGGTTGCACAATAACTGCAATTTAATTAGAAAGTGGACCCCTGGTTTGTTTCCTTGTGATGCAGCATCATAGCACAAAACAACAGATAAGATGACGAAGAATCACAACAAATGACTGGCGCTTCGTTCGTTCGTTCCAGTTGGATGAGGCGAATGAAATTCTCTTCAGGCCATCACCTGGACATTGGCCCCGTCTGGAAAATCCAAATATCTATTTACTGATCTCCCGCTGACAGACTAGATATTTATTGAATAAAATATCTTGGTTAAAACAAATGTACCGTTCTGGTACGCGTGTCAAAGCTTGCATTTACCTATTACAAGAATGTCACCCATCAAAACGTTAAAGAACTTCACCAAATTGCCCACTAAATTGATAATTTAATTATGGACATGCTTCGCTACAGAAATAGTAAATCTTCTACATTTCAGATTGAGGGAGAAGTGCTGTACGTGATCAAGTCGAAACGATGACCGGAATTCCAGCATTAATGCAATATTAATTTAATGTTGCATATCCGACCAGCGCTTGATGTTACTGCAGCTGTAACAATATATTAAACTGCAAGGGATGATACTTTGCAGGCCACGCATAGCACAAACCTACAATATGTATGTTAGCAGCACTGCCTTGACCAAGCGCTGGTAAGAAAGCGCGCAGGCACACATACGTTAACCCTTCCAATCCCTTCAAGGCCAGTGAAGTGGTTTCATGGCTATTAGAGCTATCTCTTTGGCTAAAATTTTGGAAGGTAGCGGTATTTGAAGTCTGACATCTGGTGCTGACAAATAAAGAAACGTTTGCCATAAATCATTCTGCAGCAATCCAAATGGAACGAGCGTCCCGAGAGCCTTTCCATACAGAAGAGTAAAAAAAAGGAACTGAGCGATCAAAGGCTGTGTATCTGAGCCATAAACCCAGTGTCCTGATTACACCCGGGTCAGTTTGATCGGAGAACAAAATCGGTGCTTTAAAACCCGACAGATCGGCTAAGGATAACCTCCACAGATTGAACAAAAAAAAATTTCTTTTCAATTTTGATCGTTTGGACATTGTAGCGAATTCTACGGTAACTGGATCAGCAAAAGCTAAGTGAATATAACACCTTGCTGATGGTTGCATTTCTCACGTACGGGTAGATTGCGCTGTTACATATCTTACAGAGTACACTAAACCAAGCAAAAATATATTTTACTGTTTCATGCGTATATCACGTTTAAACAAAAAGACCCACCCCAGTTTTATTAGAACATTGACTCAGAGATGAATCGTATAAAGTCCATCTGCTTTTCTAATTCACTGATGAGAGTGGGAACGATCAAGAAATTTAGCTCATTAGAGCTCATTAAGCTTTTTTACAGCATCCGCAGTTCTTTTAGTTTTTATTAAGAAATTTAGCTCATTGCGGCAGACTACAGTATACACTGTGGCGGCTGGGGATAACAGACAGCAGCGTGAAAGAAATGGAGCGCTCACGTCGATTCCAGGTAAGTCTGGCCTTTCGTGGTGCGCGAATTCAAATCTTGAATACTGTAACATTCTGCAAAAATAGATAGAGAGAAGACATAACGCCATTTAAACAGGCTGTAGGCACGCCTCCTTTTGGAGAAGACTCGGAGCAGACAGAGAAAGAAAGGGCGCCATGCAAGCCAACCTGACTTCTACTCATTTTTCCAGAATCATCCCCGGGCTGTTTTCTTCAAGGCGCTGGCTATTCTATCCGTTTATAGAATAAGCTCAAGATCCGGAAGCAGTCTACTGATATGTTAAGGAAGTACCTTTGCTTTCTGAATGAAGATAGGGAAGGTTGTCAATCATGATATTGAGCAAAAGGCGATCCAATAATATAGCAAATTGGAATGCAAACAGTTTCAAAGTTTACCATAACACAGTCACGTGTGTTTTACTGTGGAGAATTGAAGTGTCATGGTGATTTGGGAAACCCATTGATCAGAACCAATTCTTTTCCCACCGTTCCCCTTCCCCCGGCATTCGTTGGTTTCGGTCCGTGACACCGAGTAATGTGAGCGTTTATTGTACCTGACCACTGCAAGCAGAAATGATCACATTTAAATCATGTCATTAAAAAAAATAGTTCCAGCCAGAGAGTTGTCTTTCGAGGCAAACGTCACTGCGTTTTAGTTTTGTTGAGACGCAACCTGATTTGGTTTAATTTCTGCTTGGAATCCTTCTGGAGCAAATACATTAAAGTGGTTCTCAACTTTTCAACACACTCATATTTTGCACTTAAGAAAGGCAGCACTTCTCATACCCTCAGAAAGAAAACCAAACCTCGTATCGTCAGGAAGACATGCTTAATATCGCGTGATCATAATTTGTCGGATAACTTTAGTTATTTAAATAAACTGCGAATGGGGAGGGAGCATTCTCCGGGGAACTATTGGCCGATTTCCCTATCTTAATGTCAGAGTAAGTGGGTGTTCAATATGGAATGATGGAGCCTGCTTGGCTGCTAAAGCGATTAGCTCAGAAATATTCTTAATCTAAGAGAGTATTTCTTTCCACCTACTTTGTGGGACAAGCCAGATTTATGTCGAATAGTTTGACTACGCTAGGCCTTCTGTACACTTCTCATGTTTGCATTTTACATCAGAGCATAAAGACTGTAAAACTGTCAATCAAATAGTCCCAGTGGTTTCACATACCAACACAAAGAATAACGCCTTCCTAAATAAACACAAGATGGATATACCGTATACTTTAAGTTGTGTCCATCCAAAACTGAGAACCGCTGCCTTTGCAGAGGGCACAGTGCCTATTTACCGAATAATATGCACTTTATCAAATATTCATATTGCCCCAATACTTAAAAAGCTGTGAATTTTTAACTCGGGCAAGTTATAATTTATAAGAACGTTCCCATCTGGATCAGAAACTGGACAGGTACTCACTAAGCTGGTGACTTGGGACAATAAGAGAAATTGCGCAATAGCTACAGAGGCGGATAGAGATTTTGTTTTACTCTACAGCTATTCCTTGATATACTAATAAAGTAAAACAAGATGTCCTAACATTTGGAGGCTAGATGTTGCAATATCATCTTTACACCGAAACAGAGTTAGCACATTGCAACATGCCGATAGTGTTAGGTTTGTGTTAAGTTGTTTTTTGGTCATCCTAATGTATGCATCCTTGTCTCTGCAGATCCTCGTCAGAAGCTCCAACAAATTAGATATGACAGTAAATGAGAAGGGGGGGGGGTGGAGGTGGGCAATCGAAAACGCGCCTAAATCGCTTTTTAACAAACACAACAGAACAAACGAAACCATCGCCTATTAATGGAAATTCAGAACACAGGGGAACACCTTCATTCAAACCTTACAATTAATAGAAGCTACTTTGGGGTGGTGGAGAGGGGGCGATTAACTCCAATAGAAGGAATACCATTCACACAGACTCCATTAAGAACAGTTTGTCTATCCTGACGACATGTACAGACTAATCAACAAGCCTGAATGAAATAATATTCATGTTGGATCGTTGTGGATGACATTTCACAAAAAACTTCTATTTACCAGGTAAACCAATACTTCTGTAAGACTGATCATAATTCATTACTTTTATGTTCTACTTCTCAAAGTCTAGCAATGCACTGTTTTGGTGGGTTAAGTTTTTATAAAACTCTGGCATATAACGAGAACTATGTAGGCAGTTGATATGAATCAGGAACGTTGTGTCTACTTTAATTGGAAAATCGAACCAACCATCGTTACTCTCTTAAATATTACTTTTGACACGTGAATTAAACAAGGTTTTGGAATTGTGGCTTCTGTTCGCTACATTTATAAAGCGTACCGCTGTCTCTTTCAGAACATCCATGCATCTTGCGGCTGGTGCGGCTGTCAGTACTGGCATTCCTTCTTCATGATGTTCCCTCTCGTCTTATCATCCTCAAGCCCCATCAAACGGCAATCGATTAGTCTCAGCCTTCTGGCACCGAATCCGATACTTTTCCCAAGGATCAAACAACCACCATTTCTAGCAATGAGTAAGGAGGAGAGAGAAAGAAAAAAAAGGAAAATATAATCTGCTCCCGCTAATGCGACCGGCACCCTATAAAATAAAAATCACATTTTCTCTCCCTGATTCTGACCAGTGATTTATCGTCCCATCTCAATCCATTTTGTGTGGAAGTGTGGAAGAGGCGTGGTGTTTGCAAACCCGCACATCTGGGCTCTGCTGCACATGACGGTTTTGCACCATCTATAACATCTGCTTAAAGTCGTTCAGGTAGATTGTGCTAGCGAACATATTGATTCGATAATAATCGCTCATTAACTTCCTCATTTGCTTTTACATTGTATCATTTAAGGCCCGAAATGTAGAGGCGGAAAACACAGATTTTCAACTTTACTTTTGAGGACAAGACAGCTCAAAATTAATGGTAAATCGTAACGGATTGTACACTTGCCATTTCTGTATATTTCGATAAACAAGGAGTTGGCAGATAAATCAAACTAAAAGGGTATGGAACCTAAAGAATGCCCGTTACGTCAGGTTTAATGTTGCCTCATGCGAACATATTTGCTTGACTGCTCAAAGATGACTGGATCAAATAACTTTACATAAACACATTGTTTAAAAAACGTTTTCTAATCAACCCGTTCAGAGATGTCAGGACACACCACTGAAGTAGGTAGGACTTAAACCTGAAGGCTCCTGCCTCAGAGATAGGGATATTACCACTATCTTCAACACATGGTCTTCATTCAGTTAAAACAAACCTGAAGCAGGTGTGCATACAAAACTGCAGCGCCAGTCATCTCATGACTGCTGTTAAGCGATGTTTTTACCCTTTTTCAAAACTACCTCGAGTAAATATCCAGCTTAGTTTAAATCTTATTAGCATTAATACTCGTCCACTCAATGTTGTTTATGTTTCATAAAATAAAACAATAAGTAGAAAACAAAGACAGATGAGCGTCTCTCATTAAATCACCAGCTCTTGTATAGAACAGAATCAGAATTAAAGACACCGCCACCTTCTTATGCGTGAAATATTTGTAGGTGATTTTAATTCTTGGAGCTGATCCGTTCTCTGGTATTTCTGCTGCCGCTGACTGTATCTGGAAATACCGTGGATTCCTTAAAACTGGAATCACCCACTTTCTCCAGAAAGGTGCATCACTCTAATTTTAAAAGCCGCGCATAAAGGCATCTATTGCGAGAGTTGAAAAACCCATGTGTCATTGGAAACTTGTTTATTTTTGCGTGCATGTTTGTTGTGGGAGTGGGGGAGGGCTACGCTATAATAGCTAACATTCCTCTCCAGCGGCCCGCTGTGGTTTGCGTGCAGTTCTCAGGTGAAGAATGCCTTTTTTTAATTCCATCTCCAGCACCACCAGCCCCTGGCCCTGCCCCACAGCCGCCACCCCTCACCTTCCCCACCCTGCTAAGCCTCTGCTCAAGTTGTTTATGAGACGGAATGGAAGAAGAAAAGTCTGACATCATTTTATTGGGACAAGCGTTCACTTCAGAGGATTCCTGGGCAGCACTTCAAGTGAAATCATGTGCCTTGGAAGAATCCGGTACTGTACAAGGTCAGAATATCTGCCAAAGCCAAGAGCTGACAGAACAACCCACATCTCCAAACCTAGCCTTTAAGTAACACTGCAACTTACGGATCATAGCGTGATTTTCTTCATTCGGGGAGAAGGCTCACTCGCAGTAACATTTTGACAAGAGCTGGTTTTGGCTGCAGTTTGTTAAATAGCCCGCGGTGCTGTCACCCTTATTGATCACCACGAACAGCAGCTGTCTGTCAGCGCGGTTAGAACACTCAAGGAAAGCCTCAGCAATATCCTGGAAGATAATGCTGACCTGCGCCCAACAGCGTTCATCCACTCATGGCGTTACACAACTTGCCTAGAGTCCGACAGGCAGCTCTTCAACGGGTTGGCTGTCTTAATCACTTTTGGCGCGGATGCAAGTTAACAAAAAAAACCCAAACGAATGAAATTGTAACTGCCCTCTTTAAAAAAAGTGCACTCACCATTATTTTTTCCGAGATTAAGCTATTTGGTGAATCATTGAAAATATTATAGCCATGGGTTCGCTCAGGGGAACGCAGGGCGGAGGAGTTATTCACTGAACAATAATATGGATTTCCCATTCTAACACTGCTCAGCTAGAGACTTATCAAAATACTGACTGGAACATTTACTCCACAATGCAAATTGCAACTCCCTCTGGCTGTGTAGGCAAATTACATCACACGCGATTCTTCTTTTTTAAAAAATTGCTCCAAAATTACATGCATCCATATTTTGAAGCAGGTTACCCTTTGGAATAATTAACTCATTTAGTACACAAGGTTAATTGGAATATTCATACAACCATAAACAAAAACTGTTTTTAAACCTCATAGGGCGCACGATCATTGTACTCCAAGCTAGTGGGACCCATAAACAATAGCAACTCTTAATTGAACACAACCCCTTTCGTTGGGCATCAAGGCGCACTCATTTCTATGGAAATTCTTGCTGAAACATAGATTTGCTAGATTTTGTCCCCCTATATATTGTCGACACTTTACTACTTCTTAAAAAATCTATTGTCTTGATAAACCCCTCTCCTTCCTTGCCTCAACAGTCGACTTTGAAGAGGATCCGTGAGTGTTTCTTTTAAAGAAAACACATCTGAGGAGATGAAACCTCCGCGGAGGTCCAGTTCTGAGACTTTAAACGAAGGCTGCACAGGCCCACAGATGGAATAGTCAATCCAGTGGTCGTTATCTGTGAGCCCAGTGTTTCCCCACCTTGTTCAATCCAGTGGAAAATAATGGCCAATGTTCCCGAGATCAGTCGCTGCCTTTCTCTGGTTTTCCCATATTCAATATCATGCAATCATGTTCTAAGAAACGGTGAATCTCCTTCACTGTTTCAGAACAATTAGCCTTTGGTGCAGCGGAACAATTGATTCCTTTTTTTCTGAAGTGAACTTTATCACAATATATTTTCTACAGTTTTTTTTGCAGCCTGGATGGTTGGCAGAAATTCAGTGAGGCTTATATTTTGGACAGGTTTTTTTTGAAGCGGTTGAAATTCAGCCTTTGGGCCTACAAATGGGGGAGGGGTGAGGATTCAATGCAACTTGAAAAGTGTGACGGAATGTAGGTCTCTGGACAGGTCTTTGATGTATGATGAAATGTCAGAGACAGACGAACAGCAATTGATGCCGAGGTCCATATAAAATCGAGCCGTGGAACTCACATTCCCAGGATCGACAGGAATGTGGGAATTACTGTATCCAACAATAACTCAAACGTACCATTCTAATCTCTACTTGATCCTAATTCATTGCTTTCTCTCTTTACATGCATGCATAGACGTTACCCTATGGATGCAATAATCAATACCAAACTATGTGAGCTTTGAACTGAAAAGAAAATTAGCTCATGTGCACTATCCGGGCAAACTGCAATGAACAAACATCAAAACGAAAGCCTTTTCAACTGACAAAAGTGCGCTAGATATTGAACTTTTTTGACATTTTAGTTAAAACACTCAAGCACCAGGTTGTAAGGGGATGAAATGCCTCTAGAACCAATCCATCAATAAGAAAGCAACGTGGGGCAACACCCTGTGTGGTAATACCTAGCGCAAGAATAACATTACAAAAAAAATTTCAGTTACACATTACCACAGGCACGCTCTTTATTGGAATAAAAAATCGAGGGCTGTAAGAAAGTAGGAACAGCGTCTACTCGCCTGTTCCAGGAACTTTCTGATCTACTGTGTGCGGGGTTTGTTATGTTACACCATTTGGAATAACTGTCCGCAAAGCCAAACATCTACGTCTCTATTTGTACATGAACACCTCGCCAAATGCGCGAACGGGTAAGGTTAATTTAGAGGCATTTAAACGATACGTGTTCGGCTAACACAGGCATCATGAAAGACAAATGTTTTAAACATGCTATTTTTATAAAACTGCAACACATAAACATCTCATTTCATTATCAGCGAAATAAATATGGTGGAATTTTTATTCTGAGTTTGGAGAAGAAATTTGAAAAATGCACCCCTAATTGTACAACCCGTTCTGAGCAGGTACAGAGAAGAACCTATATTGTGCTCGAAGAAATCGACCACTTAGTTCCTGTGAATTCTGCAACTAATTCCTTTTCAAAGTTATCCTGTCACGTGCTTTGGGGATGTCTGGGTGTTTATGTTCCACAGCACAGCCACTATGTGAATATTAGTCTGTGAAAGATAGCGTTAATTCAAAATGCCCTCCCCAGAATTCGCCATCGAATTTTCTATTCACAAATGATAGGGCGCAAAATGCTGTTTTTGTTTTTTTTTTTCTCAGCCAGTGATCATGTCCAAGCAAACAGGGCAGTATTGACATGAATCCAGATCTTTAAAGCAACATAACATTGCTGTGCATGTTTTTAATTATAGGCCTCTAAAAGGTCAATAATCACCCCGTGTTAGACGGTGTTCATCCACTCTCCCTCTTATTCTAACTCACTCGTCTTTGTCTGTCAGTAGCGGTTCTGTTTGTCTTGTGTGCACCGTTTGTTTGCAAGATTCCACTCTCCCCCGGGGCCGTTATAACTTACTACAAACAACTATTCATCATCAAGTTTACCCCCTTAAGTAACAACCGAATTATACCGTAAAATAGCCGTTTGTATATTTAACTTTGCCTTAAAGTTTAGATCATAGGTATTTATTGCAGAAAATATACAAAGATATTTACAAAACAATCACAAAAATATGAATGCATTTAGAGACCAGATCTTTATGCATTGAGACATGGCACATTAATAAATAAATAAATGATTTTCGAGGGGAAAGACTAACCAACTGGACTTTGCATACAGTTTGGTCCATTTTCTAAAACTTATTGTCACTCTAGACCTGTTCGCCGTAGCAGTTTTTGGGAAAAAAAAACAAAATAAAATAATTCAACTTTCCTGCGTCTTCAATAGCAGATATAGACATGATTGTTGAATGCATGCATAGTAAAGGGAGGAATGAGTTCCAACAACATTCATCGTCAGGATAAAATGATGCGAATGGCAAAATACACCTCAGATGTACAAACGATTGTATAGCCGCACGATTGAATGGTTCCACGATCCATGGCTCGTTTTCTGTAAGTGCTTCCCACGGTCCTTCCACGAGATTTTTTTGGGGGGGTTAATAAACAAAAAAAATTCTCTTATGATCCATCAGTGGCAAAGATCAACGTGTTTAAGTATCCAGACGTCAAACCCTGTTGTCTGTCCAGCCGTTGGCCCTTTGTGGCAAATCTTTTTCACCTAGGAAAACAGCAATGGATTACACTGAGATTAGCGAACCAAGGAGGACTGCTTTTGGCACCTCTATTTGTCAGGGTTTTGCGGAGTTGCCGGGGGGGGGGGTTGGTGGGTGGTAAGTGTAAAATCTCACTTTCGATAAAGTGTTACATCCTGAAGTTGGGGATTTTTTTTGCATGTTCTGTTTTAGCCCTTCTTGCTGTGGAACTGATTCTTTCAGACTGTAGCGTTTCAGGCACTGGCTTGGAAAGTGGCCTAGAAACAGGACAGAAAGCGAAAGTTTTGTTCAAGCCTTACAAATCAAGGTGGTGCAGCAATGTGGGAGGAGAACTGAGGAAAATCCATTAATCGATGAAAATTGGAAACACAAGTAGCCAAGGCAGAAGGGAGAGAGAAAATAAGGAAAAGGACACTGGAAAACATGATCTGGAAACGTAAATGAATCAAATTTTAAAAAAGTATAAGCCAGCAAGAATGGGAAACATTAATCGCCGTTGTGCCAACAGAAATGTGCAGTTTATCATTGTGAAAATGGTGCACTCGAATTTAATATTCATTTGATTTGTAACTTTAGTAAAAATAAAAACGACCTGGGTGTACAAGCAGGGTGTGTGAAGATCATTCACTGCCTCATTGAAGACGAGTTTGTTTTTTGATTGTGGGAGGAGAGGGAAGGGGTAAAAACTATTCTTTTGTTTTTTTCAAATGTTAATTTGATGCTTACCTTTGTCCTCAGGGTAGCTGCTAGTGTGATGTGGACATGGACCAGGCTCCCTCCATCCTCCACACTGAGAAAGCGTAACTGAGTCTCTCGTGGGCCACATAACTGCAGCTCGACATTTTGTTGTCCAGCTCGTCACTTTGTAAGACCTGGTAAAGGAAATCGATGTACCTGGCCGCGAGCTTGAGGGTCTGGATTTTGCTCAGTTTGTCTGACGGGAGGGTCGGAATGATTTTGCGCAGGGCGGAGAAGGCTTCGTTGAGGGATTGCGTTCTCTGGCGTTCCCTTACATTGGCCATGACCCTCTGGGTTTGCAGTTCTTCGAAAGACTGGGGGCTACCGTCCCTCTTCTTGCCCCTTTTCACTGACGCAGGGCTGTCTGTTTCCTCTCCAGATTTCCTGCTCGGTCGCCTCTTTCTGACACTTTTTTTTAGTTGCCTGTCTCCTTCGTCCTCACTGTTGCTCAGGCTCTCTACTGGAGAGACTGGGGAGTTCTCTTCGTCCTGCATGACCGCTTCTAACAT
Source organism: Ginglymostoma cirratum (assembly GCA_024137785.1). Classification (NCBI taxonomy): domain Eukaryota; kingdom Metazoa; phylum Chordata; class Chondrichthyes; order Orectolobiformes; family Ginglymostomatidae; genus Ginglymostoma; species Ginglymostoma cirratum. The sequence goes on from JAHRHZ010000013.1 coordinate 26,720,621, forward strand.
CGGTTTGAAGAAACGAAAGAATATAATATTGGGATATCCAGCTGACGCCCGCAACGCGGTTACAGGATTCGACTTAAATAATGAATAATGAAAAGGAACTGAACTTATCCAAACGATGACTTCTAAGAGACGGCTCTGTGTTACAGGAAACTTTTCAAAGGGGTAATATAGCTCTGGATGCCTGGACCTTTTGGGAGATCGATCTGATTGGCTAATATGAATTTTCATCACGAAATGAGGTGGAGCCTTGTTGCCAAGACCATCAGTTAACATATCTTCTGCAGCAAATACTTTAAACACGAGCTTCTAAAGCGGCTGCTGGCTCCATGTTTGCACATAGAAATTTTTTTTTGAAAAAGGAAAACGACTCAGATTTGCAGATCAATGCAAACGAATGATTATGTGCTACAGTAGTTATTTCAGATTCTTCTCTGCTGCTTGACGTAGTCTTGAGAGGGTTGCGGTGGGCTCATGGCATGATGTGCATTGTTGTAATGAACTGTACATCAATCAGATAAAAAAAATTCAGGGCGATATCTCCTGCGATGTTGATTACTTCTAAGAACAGTATGCATTTAGGTCAAATCTCTCTCCAAACCTGTGAATATTAGTGAAAAACTGAATTTTGCAGATGAGCCACTAAGTGCTCCACATCTCAAGACAACCTTGGATTTCTGCTGCGGAACTTTTATCTTTTCTATTTTCTGCCATCTGTAATAGTTCAATAGCGAGTTATTCCCTTCCCGCCAAGCCCAGGGTTGGTATCATATTTGACATACCCCTTACAATTAAACTCATTTAAAAACCAAACATTCTTCATCAACATTTTATCTGTAAAGGAATCTTTATAGTTTACACGAAAGTACTAAAGCATAGTATAAAGTATACCTGCAAAACATAACCCTTCCATCAATAAGACACTTGTACAATTCAAATGATATGGTCCATCTACACATTGAGACATAACTTTGCACGCGTGGACAATCTACCCGAAGGTGCGGTGATTGTGCCTGCAAGCTGGTTATACCATCAATAACGAGGTACGTTTATTGTAAAGTAAAATAACAACAAATGAATTGTTAAAAACGCGAAGGACACGAAAAGTGTAAATCGTAGCAAGAAGTCAACGCAACGTGCTAAATTAATTAAGTGGTGAAAAGTGGAGTTAGCAAAGGAGCTCGGCTGAGCAAATGGAGAGATAACATCAAACGAGTGGAAATAATTACTATGCAAGAGCAGAGCGCTCTCGGTTATCAAAAGACTATTTGCAATCCAGATTTAGAACAGTCCAAAAACAAAACTAGGCCCAAAGTCAAGCCTATTTCAAGTCCGCGAATCAGAATGGATACCTGTGTAGTGCAAAAACTTCCATTGAATGCTTTAATGGAAATCTCCAGCCGAAACCATCAACTTTGTATCTTAAGGGACAAGGAGTTCTAGTGCAAAGTTCCATACACAGCAGGATCTCCGAGCAACAATCAAACTGTGAGGCCCAAATGCAACATAAACATCACCTGGTGAGAGAAAAAGAGGAAAGCCGTCCAAAAGCAGCACATAAAACGGTTTAATGTGAGTTGGTGTCGTTTAAAGTTGCCTGTATGGAATGCCATTAATCGCTGTGAGTATTTCTAAATGACCAGTAGTAATTGTTCAGCAGGGCATTGAACTTCCCCCGTGGAGCTTCTCCGTACCAATCAAATAAAACAATCCTCGGTGCAGATATGCACAGATATCCACAAATAAATGTTGAACAGGTAGCGATATCCTAATTATAAATTAATTGCATTTTTGATTTATTAACCGCGTGTATTTATACATTTCCAATTTGATTTGACATTAGATTCCAAACAAAATTCTCCTCACAGTCTAAACAGGAATCACTTTCAGAACATAGTAACTTTTCCATTGGATAGTGTAATTTTATAATCTTGTTGACAGTTCGCCTTTCTCCATAACAATATTGAAGTAACATAGGTAACAATATTGGCTTTTCTTTGAAAAAATATTCTGAAGAGCTTCTAAAGAAAGCATTAACTTTAAAAAAACGGAGGTGTGACATGCTCCGTTAACAATAGTACTTGTCCGGTCTGCAGTGCAAACAATTTACATCATGCTTTAAGCGCCACTATTTCGATGTGTACAAGTTGGAAGCATTCAATCACAAATGCAGCGACCATTTATGAATGATAGAGGGCGCAATTTGCTAGCAAAAGTAACAAGTGAAATAGAAAGCGAAAGAGAGTCAACGTTTCGAGTGGACTACCGTACGCTTGTTTTTCGCATCTGAAAAGCTATATTCGACTGGAAACGTTTAATCCGAATCTCTCCCTCTCTGCACAGATGTTGTCAGACTTGCCGGTTTTCTCCAACAGTTTCCTTTCTTTAAAATTTCGGATCTCCAGCAAAAAGCAAAAGACTAGATTTATAGCATGAGGGGTTAATTATAATAGAGAATGTGCAGCAAAGGCATAATTGCTGAAAGGGGGATTTAGGCGGGGTCTATGAAATAAAGTAGATGGTAATCCAAAGAAAAGGGAACGGGGAAGTTGTATTGAGGCTCGGGCCTTTCTGTTTATCGCCCCAATGCGTCATTAAAATTGCTTACGATGTATCCTAGCATTCTCTGAGCTTTCTCCTGCCGTTTCAAATAATCCAACAGTAATCAGAATAATAAATTCAGGAATGAGAAGACTTTTTGTATCTCAAATACAAAAAGTAATTAATATTTACAACTCCAATTAATTTGCTGGTGTGTTTCCGCAGACGTATCAGATTTGATAAAAACCTAAAGAACTGCGGATGTTTTAAATCAGAAACCAAAACAGAAATTGTTGGAAAAGCTCAGTTAGTCTGACAATACCTGTGGAGAGAAATCAGAGTTAACATTAACGTTAAGTCAGACGTTCAAAAACTTAGTTAAAAGGGCAATATCAAGAAGTGTCTTAAAGGAGGAGAATGAAGACCAGAAGCATATGGTGCAGGCCAGAGGAGTTGAAAAATGATGTGGTAAGGGAGAGCTTGATGTCATCAGAAGACATGTGAATTATAGCATCTTGCCTTCCATTCATGTTGCCAAGGGGCAGCATGTCAACAAGAAATTTGGGGCTCTTGTGGTCCAGTGGTTGTGTCCCTATCTCTGAGCCAGGAGATCTGGATTCAATCCCACCTACTCCAGAGGTATGTAACAACATCTCTGAAAGGTTGATGTAGAAAATATCTCTACTCAAGAAATAGGAGGAGAGAAACCGTTGCGAGCAGTTCCTTGGCTGCAATTAGTTAGGTAAAAATAGAACAACCCAAGTGCAATTCCACCTATTATAGTGACATCAGGTGGGTCTAATGAATCAAATATGCTTACAGACAGTGTGTGAAGAAATGGGAGAGAAACTAAAGAAAGATGTGAGCTCAGGGGAAAGCATTAAAGGAAATGCAGCTAGGTAGGCTAGTGGACAGAAGGAATATTGCAAAAGCACCTTATTTTACTGTCTTGACATTATTAAAAAAGGAGTCCATGAGCTCCTGACACTTCTTGTCAGAGGTAAGTATGGACAAAGGAAGGGGGTTCAAGAAAGTAGTTCATTCAAGAACACAAATGACCATATGATGTACGAGCAGAAATAAGTCATTCAGCCTAGATTGTGTCTGCTTTGCCATTCAATGAGATCATGACTGATCTAATAATCCTTGACTCTATTTCCCTGCCTTTTCCCCATAATCCTTGATTCCCTTCCTGTGAGAAATTAGTCCAACTTAGCCTTCACTCTACTTAATGACCTCACCTCAAGAGCCCTCAGTGGTAAAATATTCCACAGATTCACTATTGTCTGAAGGAAGAAATTCGTAAACATTCCCTTATCCTGAGAATATGCCCTCTGGCCCGAGATTCTCCCACAAAGGGGAAAAATTACCTCTCAGCATCTACCCAGTCAAGCCCTTAAGAGCATTAAATTTTTCAATAAGATCATCTCTCATTTTTCTACCCTCCAATGTGTAGAAACCCAATCTTCTCATATGAAAATCCTTCCATTGCCAAGATCAATTTAGTGAATCCTTTCTGTACTGTGTCCAATGCAATAGATCTTTCTTTGGATAAGAGGACCAATAATATTCACGTGTGGGTTGACCATTGCCTTGTACAGTTTTGTTAGGTCTTAGCTATATTTACTCTTTCCTTTCAAATAAAGGCCCACATTCCACTTGCCTTCCTTTTAACCAATTGAATGGTTTTGCTAACTTTTCAAGTAGTTCCTCTTCGTGATTGTACTGAAACTGCTGCAGATGGCAATTAAATAATGCCTAAAATTTGTAAACATTTTTAGCAAATTTGTTTTGGATAAAGTAATTATTTGTCCATTTTCATCCCATCCTTTTAAGTACCAATCCTTCCATCAGGCTCGGTGCAGTGTAATCACTGATGTGGAGTAGTTCAGATGAATCATTTGTATCTGTACTGTATACACTATGTAATCATCCCACCACTGCTTTTGAAGTCTACCCAAGCATGCATAAATGCATGTGTGCACACTTGCGCAGCGTGCGCGCGCGCACACACACACACTCACACACACAGACACACACATTTTGATATCTCATTCATCTGGCATTATCTTCACCAGTTCACTACATTTGCAGTACTGCACTGCAGCTTCACCCTGGACTAAATCCTTACATGGGACTCAAACACATAATCTGATGCAGGGATAAAAGTGCTACCAACTGAGGCTCACACTTTTTTCACATTCAGGATTTTTGACTTCTCATTCTCAGAGGAGAAGTTGGAAAAATAAAATACACTGGTGTCACAGAAACTGCCTCTCAATACAGTAAATGTTTCCCTCTTTACAGATATTGCTAGATTTGATGAGTGCATGCACATTTTCTGTTTTTATATCAGATTTCCAACATCCACAATAGTTTGCATTTAGTTATTTAGTTATTTGAACATGGAAAGATGCATATCTGGGACAGGTGGGACTTGAGCCTAGACCTCCTGGCCCATGCTTAGGGACTTACCACTTGCACCTCAAGAGGCTATTGACTGTGAAAAGAAAGCTGAGCCAATTTGGGTGTGACAAAAAAATGTTCTACTCGTGTAAAATGTTACTTACTGATGGCATAAAGTGAAAAGTTGGAAATTTAGTGAGAACGGGAATTTGGTGCAGAAGGGAAGAAGTTTTTTTTTCCCTTAAAATACTTGGATTGGTCCATGTAAAATTTAGACAATAAATATCTAAACATTGCCCAGTGTTTTAATGCTGATTGCAAATTGGTGTATATGTGTAAATGCCTGTGGGAATATGTGGAGTGGACAAAGGGAAGCATAATGTGGTAGTTCAGGGGCACAGATAACAAGTAATCAAAAATAATTTAACATGATATATAATGAGTTTCTATTTCTAGGAGGCAAAAGCTCCACTTACCAAAAATGAAACAGTCTTAATGGGTAAAGCTGTAACATAAAACTGAAAGGAAATAAAACCATGCAAAAATACAAAACAAGAACAGACCAGGCAATTGGAGGATAAGCGAAACTGTGGGAACAGCAAAAGGGAGTATGAGAAGGAGCTTACAAAGGATATCAAAACTAATGTAAGCAATATTCATGAGTGTATTAAAAAAATGATGAGCCGGAGCAAGGTGGATCCTTTAAAACCGGATAACTCTGATGCTTCAAATGAACGTATGGAACTGGTAGGCATGTTGTTTGCATTGTATTCCTCAGAGGAAGAAGATTACATACTGCATATTCCAACAAAGCTAATACTTCAGCGGGGCAAGGATTTGCCAAAATGAATATGAAGAAAATATCATCACTGAAGAAAATAATGGCACTAAAGAGCAACAGATTCCCACAAGCAAATGGTTTCCACCGCAGTAATTTAGAGGAATTCAGTGAGAATATTGCAGATGCCTTAATTATATTCTCAATGAAGAACCATTTCTTTTGATTGAATGAAGGATCATGTGCCTCACCTGATCATGTGACCAAACACATTAACGTATCTGCTGATAAGAAACATCCAGCATGGATTTGTAAATGATTGGTCAGGCTTGGTGAACCTAATTGAACATTTTGAAGAGATAACTCATGTAGTGAATGAAGGGATGTCTAAAGTTGTTATTTATACAGATTTAGAGTTATAGCATAGAAACAAGCCCTTTGGCCCACCATATCTATGCTGACCAACAAATGCAAACTATAGTAGTCCCATTCACCTGCGCTTGGCCCATAGCCTACTATGCCCTGGTGGTGCTGAAACATAAAGTAATGTAAATATTGTAAAAGCGAAAAATAGCTGTGCAGCAAAGCTAAAATACCTAGGGAGTCCTATTGCAACAAGTAGCCTGAAATACCTGTGCATTGCTCGCGAAATCATTTGATAAAGCCTCTTCTGAGAAATTATCAGCTAAATCTGAAACTCATCGAATTGAAGAAAATTATTGACTTGTTTCGGAAATTGGTTGAGCAGCATGAGGCAAAGGGTCGAAATAATTGCACTAATTGCCAGGATATGATAGTGGTGTTTTGCAAAGACTTATTTTGGTGTCTGTTTGTTGTATTTATTAATAACGTTGGTGATGGGATAGAAGGCCACATATTGAAGTTCACGACAAGCACTAAGATAGGCAGCACTGTATCTAGTGGAGATGGAAATGTAAAATAACAAGTGATGTTAATAGAATAAGAAAATGGGCAAAATTGTGGCAAATGTATTTCAATGTAGGTAAATGTGAAGTCATCCACTTTGGACCTAAAAAGAATTAAACAGAGTATTTCTATAAAGTGAAAATGTTATAATTATGGAAAGTCCAAAGAGATTTAGTAAGGGGTGGGAAAATTGTCTATGTACATAGATCATGAAAATATTATGAATTATTGCAGAAAATAATCAAAAAGACTAATGGACCACTGATCTTTACATCTACAGAGCTGGAATAACAGGAGTACAATTTATGTTACAAATACACAAAACTCTGTTTAGGCCTCACTTTCCACCCCACCAGCCTTTGCATCCAACTAATCATCCTCAAACACTTCTGCCACCTCTGATTAGACCCCACCACTCAGAACATCTTCCACTACCCACCCCTCTCTGCCTTCCACAAGGACCATTCCCTTCACCACTCCTTAGTTCGAATCACACTCCCCATCAACTACTCCAACCCCCTGTAGCCATAAAAAATGCAACACCTGCCCACACACCACCTCCCTCACCTCCATTCAAGGCCATAAACAGCCCTTCCAGGTGAGACAGAGCTTCACCTGCATCTCCTCCAACCCAGTCTACTGCATCTGGTGCTCCTGGTGTGGTCTTCTCTACATCAATGAGACCAAACATAGACTAGCTGACCATTTCACCGAACATCTTTACCTGGCTCATAACAGCCAGCCTAGCCTCCTGGTCACCGTCCCTTTCAACTCCCTGCCCCCTCTCCCAATCCAACATGTCCGTCCTCGGCCTCCTGCAGTGTTGCAGCGACTTGGAACGCAGATTTGAAGAACAGCACCTTATCTTCCGCCTAGGCACCCTACAGCCCGGAGGACTCAACATTAAGTTCTCTAATTTCAAATAACCTTTCCACCCATCACCCGGCTCCCTATCCACCCCCGCCTCCTCACTTCCATTCCATTTACTGACTCTCCCTTCCAGCTACCAACCGGATTCATCTCTCCCATCGACCAACCAGGTCCTACCTACCACCAGTGTCCACCTATCACCACCATTCCGCTAACCCCCCCAGCCCACTTTATCTGCAGCTTCCCCTATCCCTACATCCAGTCCTGAAGAAGGGTAATACCCAAAATGTTGACTGTTACTTTCATCCAGGTGCTGCCTGGCTGGTTGTATTCTTCTAGCCTCCTGGTTGTCTACCTCTGTTTAGGCCACACCTGTCAACACTCCTGGACATCTCACATTGAAAGATGCATTGGCCATGGATGCAAAGCATGTTTATCAGAAAGATGCTTACATTCCGAAGGGTAAATCATGAGGAGAAATTATATGTTGTATTATGTGGAATTTAGTAGATTAATGAGTAAATTGATCAAAGTTTAGAAGCTGTTAAGGGAACAGGTAGGATAGATGTGGAGAAATTATTTCCACCAGTACGGTTGTTTAAGATGGAGATCATAATTTAAAAATTAGAATCAGATCTTTTGGAGTAAAATTAAGAGTTATTTCTGCAAGCACAAAGAAGTGTAAATATGGAACTCCTTTCCAAAAAGTGTAATCTATGCTTGTTAATTTTAACCAGAGATTGACAGATTTTTGCAAACCAAACTTATTAAAGTTTAGAGGCAAATATTAATGTATGGATTTAAGCCACAAATAAACTGTGATCTCATTGAATGCCAGAACATGTTTGATTGGCCAAATGGCCTCTTCCTATGTTCTAATGAATAACTAATCTGAAAATGCTTGGCTTTGTAGCATGCTACATTTGCACAACACTCATCTAAATCCAGAGACTATCTCTATATCTTATATATGGTATTGTGGCTTTGGTTTAGTATATCATAGAATCTCTACAGTGTGGAAACAAGCCATTCAGCCTTTTGAAACCACACTGCACCTCCACAGAGGATCCCAGCCAGACCCACTCCAATCCACCCTATCCCTGTAAGCCCACAATAACCATGGCTAACCTACCTAGACTGTACATCACTTGTCACTGTGGGCACTTTAGCATAGCCAATCCACCTACCCTGCACATCTTTGGACTGTGGGAAGAAACCAGAATACCTGAAGGAAACCCACGCAGGCACAGGCAGAATGTGCAAACTCCACATAGACAGTCACCTGTGGGTGGAATCGAGCCCAGGTCCCTGGTGCTCCTATGTAACAGTGCTAATAGCAATAGCTACCATACCTATATCATAAATAGTAGACCTGAATTTTGAGATTTGTTGATTTACCTCTCAGCCATGCATGCCAAAACTGCTTCGTGTGATTACAGCCTTGTTTTTGGAAGAACTGGTGAGATAAATAATAGGATTTTATAGATGGAGATGTTCTAGATGTATTACCATGCCCAATAAAGAATAAAGTCCGTTTTATGACCAAATTTGAAAAACTGAAGAAAGAAATGGAGAAGACGAGAGTTCTTTCCTATTTGCCAGCTGTCCCAATAAATGTCCCAATCTATGTTTCAGCAGTATTCGCCTCAGAGGTCATAGACAGCATACATATCCACTTGGAGCAATAGGTGGCGCTCTGCATAGCAACTGAAACTCTCTGATTGTTCCTGAAAATGACAATAGATTCCCATATACACATTAAATTTTCCAGTACCTCACACCGTCCATCCCCAACTTGACAAACAAATGTGGACATATGTGAACATCAAAAGTACGTCCGGAAGTCCGTTATAGATGTTGAAGGTTTATTAGTAAACCTTTGTGCAAAATGCAAAATATAATTTTCTAAAGTGCAAGAAAAGTTGCAGATGTTTGCAATCTGAAATTAAATGTCAGAAATGCACAATAGATAAGTGGTATCTCTGTAAGTAAAAGATAGGTTATAACCAAATTTCAAACAGACTCAATCGATAAGTTTGGAAAAACAGAAGAAATAAAGTGGATATGCCAACTGGAAAGAAATAGTTAATATTTGCAAATCTTGTCATGAAATAATTGTTAATTGATATAAAATATTATCAGTGAAGTGGGGATGTAAGAAAATACAAATAACTTAATCTGGAAAACTCGGAGCAAGAAATGTGAAAATGATGAAGTAAAAGAACAAGCTGTCAACAATTCTGATCATGGATGTTTAGTCAAAAATATAATTTCTCAAGGGTACTAACTGAACTATTTACAATTTCCAACAATTTGTATTTTTTCAATTTCATTCTTATTGCTTGCCTTGTAAGAATATTCATCACAAGTCTGTGAAATAATTCAAAGAGGGGACAGGTGCATAAAAATATTTTCAGGGGAAACACATAACTTTCTTACGCGCAGAATTTTATTACAGTCTTGTACTACTTCTCAATGAAGTATACAGAAGGTAGAAATCATTAATTATTTGTTCATACCCAAATTCTCTTCTGATCTATGGCCTCCTTATAATTATTCAGGGAAATCCTGAACTATGATTGTACATAGAAGATTTCAGAAGGACATTCCATACTTTATTCAAAAATAACAGTATCTTGTGCAGAGCAAAATATTGCAATGTAGTGATAGGTGCTGATTTTATTCAACATTGCAAATTAATATTGGAGTTTTAGGTGTTCTCCTTTTTTGCTATACTATTTACTTCATGATTTTCACTACTCAGTTTTTTTTGTTATCTTTTCCCCTCAATATCTCCCAGTTCCAATGCCAATGTTCCTGATTGTTTCTGGGAAACAGTTACCGAAGATACGAGCAAACCTCCCTTTTATTTTGTACAAATGGCCAATTTTCTTGTATGATCATGAATGTAAACAAGCCATTAGACCAAGAGGGGCATCTTGAATTTAGATTTTCTGTACATTTCTTTATGAGTTTCTGTTTTGTCTACCTTTTTCCCATTATATTATAACATTTTACTGAGTCCCAAAAGCCAGACACCTTGGAATCTATTTAATCGTATGCATGACAATGAGGGGAAAAAAATCAAAAAATTTCTGAATGTATTACTCTAAACAAAGATCAGTAAAGATACTTTCAATTCCCAATTAAAATCTTCCTTTAATAGTTAAACTCCAGGGACATGAATGGCTCCACATACAATTTACCATGACTTGCACGATCTTAGCTAATGCAGTATAAGGGTGCTAAAAATGGCTTGAACATTTTTGCATTATAAAGGGAAGCCCTGTTCCAGCTTGTTGGGGCAAATCTCGATCCAAATGACCCCTCCTGGAATTGTATATGTGTATCTTGAGTATGAATAGAATCATGTTCCCCTGAAGTCAAATGACTTTCTGGAGCAGGAGATTGAGGATATATAAACAATAGCTATCCAGATGAAGATCCAGAGGGTGAAAAGTCCTCATGGGACTGGCCATCAAAAAGTAATCAAATATTTTGAAAAAGAAGGAAGGGGCAGAATTGCTGCTGAAAATTAATGAGAAAAGAAAAATAAAAGGTACCAAAAATTACGTTTATCAGGGAAGTGTGCCTAACAAATAGGTAATTCCTCATGAACATCCAAACAATATGATTGATATCCTGTGTATATTCTGACCTTGATATTTCAGCAGTGGGAAGCTATGGTGTCATGGTTGTTTTGTTACTGCACTTAGAAATTCAGCGGCTTGGGCTAATAGTTTAGAAATAAAGTTGAAATCCTACTGTAGTTACCATGGAAATTTAAATTAATACCATGAATTTGATATTGTTGTAAAAACTCATCTGGTTTACTAATATTTTTTAGGGAAGAAAAACCTGGCATAACCTTACCCAGTCTGGCTGACATATGGCTCCAGACCCCCAAAAAATGAAGTTAACTCCAAACTCATCTGAAACCACCTAACAAGTCATTCGGTTGTATTCAAAAAGACAGCTCACCACCATATTCTTGAAGATAATTGGGGATGACCAATAAATATCCTCATTGCCAGTGACACCTAAATATCATCTATTAAAATAGTAAATTATTGACATCTGTCTAATTGAAATGGAAAACACATCCATTGAATCTACATGTTGTATTCTGCTTAATTTTAAAGAAGAAATAGCTAAAGTTTTTCTTTGACATAAAAAGACACATGGGTTTAATAATGAATTGAGTTTCTTTGCAGTAAAGGTTCAATACAGCTGGAAGCAGTTCAAATGCCATTCTGACATATAACATTATCCCTTGAATATCTTTTCAAAATATACTGCAAACAACAACTCAAGCTAGGAAAATTCAATTTCACATCACCTTTAGAAAATGTGGATTACAGCAAGGATGCACATAGTCTGATCATATTTTCCTAAGGCAGGTTGTTTTATTTAACAATAGTCATTATGAATCGTACTTTTCCAACAAAAAAATGGTCATTGTGATCCATCGCACAGCCTCATTTGCGCTGTGACATCATTTTGTTTGTTCAGCAATGCAGTCAATTGACAGGAGTTAAAGTACATGACCGTCCGAACTCACCTGATTAGAATCATAGAGTTCCGACAGTGTGGAAACAGGCCTTTCGGCCCAACAAGTCCATGTTCTCCCTTCTCCCAATCTATGACATACTTTGTGATAAATCACTTTAACGCTCATGTCCTCGGCAGAAGTTGAAAATGAAATTGCTTTATTTTCTTTATGCATTTAACAGTAATCTTTTCGCAGTGCGTACTGGTGATACATCTCTGCCTAACGCCCGACTTCAAATTGCTGGCCATCTTTTAACCTCAAAGTTCTTATTTGTTAAGTATTGACTTCAGACTTTGCCTTGCAACACCTCAATACAGTTTGTGGGAGATGCTGCTGAGTTAACTTACGATTTACAATGACAGCTGTCCTTTAATTGAATTCATACCTATGGGCTACAATGCTGTGATGCTCTACCTAGTACTGGCATTACACATAAATGCAGCCTATCTTGTATTGTTATGCTCTGTAAAAAAAGTTTTGAACTGCATGAATGATGACATCACCATGTAATATCTAGAATTTACTTGAAGTAAAAGAAACAATGATATTCTTTGGCTAAGTGAAACAGCAGTTCTGATGATGGACCATTAACCAGAAGCATTGGCTCTTGTATCTTCAGGAATGCTGCCATTTTTGTTTAGTGTTTCCATCATTTTCTGCTTTTGTTTCAGATTTTCGGAATTATAATATGTTGCTCTGGTATGCATTTGTGGCTGTGTGGTTAAACTCAGGATCAGCACTGGGTGTGGCACAATGATGCTTAGAGTTAGATAGTCAGTTTACCATCACTGTTTAGGCTTATGTTTGCAGAATAACCACTCCAGCAAACAATCACAGGACTAACAAGTTCTAAAGAAACATAATTTTTATCCAGAAGTGAAACTAGGAAACATATCTACACACAATGTGTAGTACATGTTTGGAACTTGCTTCAGCAAATGTCATTTATACTAGATCAATTCTTAATATAAAATTTGAGTCAGATCGATCTTCCTAATCAAAGTTATTAAGAGACATCAGGCAAAAAGTATGTAGAGTCTGACCACAGATCAACCATGAACACACTTGAGGGGATAAATGGCCTAGGCTATTTCCTATGTTCCTGTCTTCAGTATTTCTACTTTCAAGAGAAGACTGGAGGGTAAAGTTTAATAATGTCACAGTGATTATTTTTAGATTTGGAACTCATCATGCATTGATAACATTCAGATTTCATGTTGATATAAAATCAAACTTTTAAAATCCAAAATAAGCACAAAAAGGAAAACAAGTCCAAATAATGAGAATTATAAAAGGCTTTGATCAAAGGATGGATTTCTCTAGCTAATGAATCATAAAGCAAGGACAATAATTTAAAATTATCATTAAAAGAAAAAAATGAATCTATTAGAAGTCTTTTTTAAATCAGTTATTAGGACATGGAATACCTTGTCAGAAGCAATGATGGAAGCTTATCCAAAAGAGTTTTAAAGTGAAATTAGATTAATAATTAAAAATGGTAAAAAAGAGCAAAATATAAGGGATTGAATTATGCTGAATATCTGTTCCAAAAAAACATAAACATTATGTGCCGAATAATCTCTTCCTGTTCTGTATCATTTAGTTAAAGCATACCATGCAATAAGTGCACAGTGTGGCACACTAACAAATATAATTGCAATGTATGTGCTATGAACAACCTGTTCATTTTATTTTGTCTGTGCTAGTATTTTCTTAACTTGAGCTGTATATGTATTTGAATGTTCCTGTTCTTTCATTATGTACTTCCATGTATTTTTGGTACTATCCAATTGCATTTTAAATGAAGGCACTGAGACAAGTAATCTACCAAACAATTCTAACTTCAACTGACAGCCTCATATTGTCAGGCAACCTGTGAGCTTTACTTGTGACCTACTCAAATCAGTTCAGGACAAGTCAGCCAGTAATGCACGATCTGCTTTCATATAAATGTGCACTTGATCTATTCAGACCTTTTGAAGCTTTATGGTGTGAAAGGAATAAATCCACATCAATTGCTGTTAGCAATGGAGACAAAGGGGTGGTTTAGATTAGTTATTTCTCTGTGATGTTGATCTTTGTAATTAAGCAACTTTAGTTTATGTCTCTTTGTTTATTTGGCTGACAGTTTTAAACTGAGATTATATTATCCACTGCCTTAATGTGATAAATTGTTTCATGTTCCTATTACCCTCTGAATGGAATAAAGAACTTCGAATTCCTCTCTCATTATTTTCATAATAATCTTAAATTAATGTCTCCCTTTTAGTTCTGAAAAGATTCCAAAGAATCTGATTAGACTTGAAGCATGGGCTGAAATCTTCTGTCTGGTTTAGAATTCTCATTTGTTGTATTTATTTTTGAGATGTGGGCTTTGCTGGGCCAGCAGTTATTGCCCATCCCTAATTGCCAACAAGCTGTGGGTCTGAAATCATGTATAGGCCAGACCAGGTATGGATGGCAAATTTCCTTTCCTGATATTGCTGAAACGGATGAGTTTTTGCAATGATGGTTTCATGGTCACAAATAGACTGGGAGACAGGGTAAGGTGCCAGGTGAATGAGAAGTTATAGGTGATAGGTTGATGAGGGAGTAGCATCATGGAATAGGTGATTTCCAAGCCTTACCAAAACTTGCAGTTCTCACATAATTCTACCGAATCTATATTGTGCCCCCTCTATTTTCTCCAACCCCCGCCTAAACAAATATCCAGGATTGCAACTGATATTGTTAATGTGGCTTTGACAATGCCTTGAACAAATTCAGTATAACCACAATAATCGCCCTCGCCCCATAAACAAGCCTGAATCTCATTGCAATTGCCTGGTCTATCTGCACTGTGAAATTTCACAGGTTGTTCTTCCAGCTTCCCACAAGACATTTGGCAGAATCCGCGGTGGAATGATGCAAATTACTGAAATGATCAACTTTGGCCATTGATCTGAGGGATTCTCCAATCCCTCATCAAAACTTCGGAGAGCCATGGGGAGTTCCAGGACAATGGGGAGAAATGTACTTCGTATTTCTTGAAACAGCGCAATGCAAGCGAGGCGGTGTCAGCAATTATTCTTTGCGATTCCAAGATAGACTTGTTCAATAGCGTCAATAGGGAGAATACAATGAAGACCACTTGCTGCCCTGTCCATTGCCTTTGGATTCCTCCCTCATTGCACTTTCTCCCTTGGATCTGATTTAGGTTATACCTCTTTTCCCCCACATATATTTACATCGATCAATGCTACCCAGTCCTCTAAAACACGTCGACATGCCCCTGCTATCTCCCAGCCTGTTCCTCACAACCCACGCCCTCTCCAAGCCCCAATCTGGTGGCAGCAATGGGCTATTCCTTGTGCTGCAGTCCAAGTCAGTTACAAAAGCTGGAGATTAAATTTAACCCTGAAATAGATCGCTGAGGATACCACGACCTGTCGAGTTTTCTAGTATCGTTTCCTCCTAGAGTTCTGGCCAAAGTGATCTCTTCGGCGATTTCCCGTCTCGAACTTCCCCGCGTTTTCTTTGACGTGAATTGGACTTTGTTTTAAAACTCTTGCCGGATAATGTATCTCCCGGTTAGTAGAAAATCTGCACGTCGTGATATTGAAATGTGTAGGGGTGATAGTGGTTTACTGTTAATAATGCACAATTCCTAATCCGAGGGTATCCAGGAGCCTCGACAGAGGACGCGAGTTTAAATTCCATTGCGATAGTTGATAAAGTCCAAATTCTGCAAATTGAAAAGATCTGAACGGGATCATTAGAACCTTAACAGGAGTTGCTGGAAAAGCTCAGCAGGTCTGGCAGCATCTGTGAAGAGAAATCAGAGTTAACGTATCGTGTCCGGTGACCCTTCCACAGAACTGATGGTACCAAGGAAAATGTCGGTTTATATGCCGAAGATAAACTGGGAGTAGCGTATAGGGAGTAAACGATGAGTGGGGATAGAGCCCAAAAAGAGAGAAGAGCAGCTGGAAAGACAAAGAAGTTGATAAGGTTCTGCCAGGAGGGTGAATACCTTTTAATGGAGACTGTTAGTGGCTGACAATAGGTAGTGTGTAATGGCGGATAATCTGATGACAAGGCCTGCTGTGTGGGTTAGGGGGCTGGGAAAGGAAACAGTTCAGGCCCTAAAATTATTGAACTCAATATTGAGTCCAGAGGGCTGCAGAGTTCCCAAGCGGAAAATGAGGTGTTGTTCTTCCAACTCGCACTGAGCTTCGTTGGAACACTGCAGCAAGCCAGAGACAGAGAAGTTGGCCAGGGAACAGGGTGGTGCATTAAAGTGGCAGGCAACTGGAAGCTCAGGATCTTTTTTTTTGTGAGCAGAACATAGATGTTCTGTGAAGTGGTCACCAAGTCTATGCTTCATTTCCCCATTGTAGAGGAGACCACATTGTTTGCAATGAATGCAGTAGACTAGATTATGGAAAGTGCACTGCTTTAGCTGGAAGGTATGTTTGGGCCCTTGGATAGTGAGGAGGGAGAAGATAAACAGGCAGGTATTACATCTTTATTAGCTGCAGGTGAAGGTGCCATGGGACTGTGAGGGGTGTTGGGAGTGAAGGAAGAGTGGACGACGGTGTCCCGGAGGGAATGGTCCCTGCAGAAGGTGGAGAAGGGAGGGGAGGGGAATATGTGTCTGGTGGTGGCATCTCAATGGAGGTGGTGGAAGTGGCCCCTTCGCCCATTTACAACATGCTCCCTCCACCTGGATCCCTTCTTCTGGCCTTTTACCTGCACTTGATCTGTTCATTGAGAACTGTCAACATGACATTAGTCACCTCAATTTCTCTGTGCCCTCTCACCCAATGCAACCTATCTCACTCTGAACTGACTGCACTCCGTGAGCTTAGATCTAACCCTGACTTTGTTATGAAGCCTGCTGATAAGGTTAGTGCTGTTGCAGTCTGGCATACTAACCTCTACATTGCAGAGGCTGAGCGCCAGCTCTCAGATACCTCCTCCTGTCTTCCCCTGGATCATGAAACCACCATGGCACATGAGGCCATTCTATCAACTACGGGAACTGACCTCATTTCATCTGATGATTTCCCCCCACCCCCACTGCCTCCAAGTTGATAGCCCCCCAGCCCCACACAGCTCACTTCTACTTTCTTCTAAAAATCCACAAACAGGACTGTCATGGCAGACCCATTGTTTCAGCCTGCTCCTGCCCCACAGAACTCATTTCTTCCTACCTTGACTCTCTCCCCTGATCCAGTCCCTGCTCATGCACATCCGCAAGCCCTCTGATGCTTTATGCCAGTTTCAGAATTTCCAGTTTGCAGGCTCCAGCCTCCTCCTCTTTACCATGGATGTGTAATCCCACCTCCAGTGAGATGCCACCACCAGACGCATATTCCCCTCCCCTCCCTTGTCCACCTTCTACGGGGACCATTCCCTCCAGACACCCTTCATCCTTTACCCCAACACCTCCCCACAGCCCCACAGCACCTTCCCTGCAACCACCGAAGCTGTAACACCTGCCCATTTACCTCCTCCCTCCCCAGTATCTACGGGCCCAAACATACCTTCCAGGTGAAGCAGGAGTTTACCTGCACTTCCCAGAATCCAATCTACTGCCTTCAGTGCTCACAATGTGGTCTCCCCTATATTGGGGAAAAGAATCATAGACTGGGTGAGCACTTCGCAGAACATTTACTTTCTGCTCGCGCAAAAAGACGCTGAACATCCAATTGCCTGCAACTTTAACATCTCTGTCTCTGGCTGACTCTAGTGTTTCAGCGAAGCTCAGCTAAAGTGAGAAGAACGACACCTCATTTTCCGGTGGGGGACTTAATACCCCTCTCCACTCAATCTCGAGTTCAATAATTTTAGGGCCTAAACTCTCTCATGTCCTAGCCCACTACCCCACACACCGGGCTTTGTTAACACATTCTCTCCCATCACACACTACCTATTGTTAGCCACTGATAGTCTCCACTAACAGCAAATCACCCTCCTAGCCGGATCGTTATCAACTCCTTCGTCTATCTAATTGCTCTTCTCTCTCTTTGGGCTCTATCCCCATTTATCGTTTACTCCTTACCCCCTCCCCCCATCCTATCTGTTGCATATAAACCGACGTTTTCCTCGGTACCATCAGTTCTGTGGAAGGGTCACCGGACCCGAAATGTTATCTCTAATTTCTCCCTTCACAGATGCTACCGGACCTGCTGAACTTTTCGAGCAAATTTCTGTTTTTGTTTCATTAGAACCTTAATTCGTCGATTACAACAAAAAGGATCTGGTTCGATCCCTGTTTTCAAGGAATTCACCAGTGTGACAGCCGCCTTGCATATGTTTGATTGCAACCTGGTTATAGATTGTTGATATATTTACTCATGTTTTGACTTAAGACCAAATGCAAGGAAACCTCTTTCCAGGTCGTGTGAAACCTGAGGACCGATGTGAAAGGAGTGCCGTCCTTGTGCTGTAGGAGGTGCTCTTGTGTTAGGATTACATTTGGTACCAGACTGTCACATTTGACACCCAAAATTTGCGCCTGAAGGCAGCTCGTAGCATAAGCATGAATTTAATTTGTGAACTTTCACGGCTACAAAGAAAATCAACTCACCATTTTGGATGAGTGTGCACTTGAAAACGGCCTTTCCTCGGTTACTGATGCCGTATAAATTTCGGGCAAGATATGGATATGTCATCCTGTAGCATTCCGGGGGAATATGCTCACTTTCGTCCTCAGTCTTAATTTCCAATTGGACAATAGTCAACATGGAACACCTTACAAATCCTGACTGAGCCCCAGAATTAGAAAATATTCAATGTAATTGCTCAAACTTGTGATCAGTGTTGCTTCAGATTGTTCATTTCTGAACTCAATCACACGCTAGCAATAAATTTGTGAACACCACCATATCTAGTTAATAGGTTGCAATTGTCCACTTTACACTTACAGCCACGCCTTGAAGGGGTAATGAACTAAATTCTCGCATTCGGAACAAATGTCGATCTGTTTTCATTGTTTTAACTGTGAGGTCCCACCAAGAGATTCGAAAACTTTTTTTTTCTTTAGTGGCCTGGTGAACCAGAACTATGACTACTGATGTTGATTTTATATATCTTTAATACAGTATCTGAGAGGTGAAGACAAGGACATATACATACACACACATAGATGTATACCTGTACACATTCATGCATATACACATGCATACGCACATATATACTAACGCATACATACACATACCTACACACAGACCGGCACATACACCTACTGGAAATCAGGTAGTGGTTAGGAAGACTCACAAGGAGCAGTACAATTTTTCCTGTTCACACAAATTCTTTAAAAGGGTTGAACAATTGCCAATGATGGGAGAAATAATGTCTCAGGAACAGGATTTGTTGCGAATCGTTGCGTGATGGTAGAAAACCGTTGACAGATGCCGGTCATACGACTGTTTGGCGCTAGTTGGAATGAATTCCAAAATAAGTGGAAATAAGTGAAATAGATATATTTTGCTGCAGTTGCTTGACATTTCTGGAATGGCCTACATCCCCTAGAATCCACCACAGTGATTGTTACGAGAAAACAAAACCGCTATTGGGCAATTTCATGTGCAGCAGACTTTTTACATTGAAATAAATCGCAGCACTCTACATTTTGGTTAAGGCTCCGTGTGGTTCGATATTTCGTCTGTAACGTTCAGAGATAGAGAGAGAAAGGGAGGGGAGGATCAGCATGACAAAACACCCCAGGAAATTCCATTAGCACATCCCGAAACAAATAATGATCGCACTGTATACAAAACCGGCAGAGCGCATCAACGTGACAATTTGGTTTGAGTTTTCTTTATTTACTTCGTCGCTTACAAACAGGTGCCAAAGTTTATTTCTGTTACAATGTGATTTCAATAAGAATGCCCCTCAACGGCTGCTAATTCCATGTACAAGCAGCAACCAGTACAAGACACATCAATTTCTGTTGGAGGAAGACAACGCTGTGCCGACGAAGATTTGCTGTAACCCGTCTTTGAGGATATCCATCTGTAACTGGGTCTAACTGAAATACGTTTTAAAGGTTAATGCCAAAATAATTAAACTTGCGATTCGTTTAACTTTTCCTGTGAGGCTTAAGCCCTCCCACCTGCAGGTATAACTAGCCAGAATCAACAGTTATCAAAAGCCAATTAGTCCCCGTGTGAACCTCCAACAAAAGGAGAGCCGCCGTTTCTAAGGCACCCGGGCCGCAATGCTTGAGGACAATAGCTGGATAAGTGACATGCACATTTTCTAACATTGCATTTCGCTCTTTCTCTCCCTGTATCGCTGCATTTGTGGTTCTCAAAGATTCTTCACACCAGCACTTCCGAATCGAAAATCAGAATGTTCAATAGCCTTCCCGCACCCCCGTCCTTTATTTATACTGCTACAGTAAATAGAATTCTCGCTGTAACTTGAATCAACCTTTATACCATCACGGTGATTGTTGGTAATATCTGAAAGGGTATATCCACTAGGATCTATTGTCTTTCCAAAATAACACAATCGTCATAAATGCGGCGAAACGTTTGAGCTTACCTCGTGTAAATTTGATTTGTTTGGACTTTCTAAGGTTTGAGCTGTGTGACATGTGAAATGTTCTTTTTGTGAAATATTCGTTCCTCGTGTATTGCAATGCTGATATGAAATATCTCATAGCCAAAGCATAATATCGGGCACAATTTTAAACATTTTTCAAATCATAAACTGCTAGGAGTTCTTTTTTTGGCATGATCAAAAATGATGACATTACACGTGAAGTCTTAAATCGTCCATTGTAAACCATATCCATCAAGTGAATTCTTTAGTACTGAAGCATTCTCGTTACTTCTGAGGAGCTGAGCTAGAATTGCCGCATCTTTCTAAGAAACACGAATATGATGAAAAGTTCCCTTGTATGTTAGGATAAAGTATTTGTGATTATATGTAAAACTATTCTGGAATTGAATTTTTCTCTTTATTATTCAAAAGTTCGGTCATAAACGAGATATAGACAATCGCAAGTCGCAGGGTTTCAATCCTAGACAGACGTTTCTCGTATGCAAAGGTGGGCACTTTTTTCCTTAACTGATCAAACGCTTCATTGAGGCCGAACATTCTTTTCCGTTCCCTGACATTGGCAGCCTGACGCTGAGCATGGGTGATCACACGTTTCCTTTGGGGTCTGACCATCAGGGAATCGAGAGATCCCAATTTACCGGTTCTTCCCTGGCCTCCCAAGCAATTCACCTGCTCCCTGTCGTCTCCAAATGGAAGAGACTCATCGGAAAACTCCCGTATTCCCGCAAAACCGCAGAGCCGGTTACACAGATCCGCGCTGTGCATCTCGGTCTGGTCTGATTCTGGAGACTCCAGGCCAAAATCTGATTCTGTAACAAAGTCCAGGACGGGAGAGTCCAGGGCGGAAGAATGCACGAAGTTTTCTTGAAATTCCATTGTCTTAGAGTCGATTCAAAACATAACGCTCAGGAGTGTGACCGGCAGAACAGGTGGCGACATTTCACAAACCCGGTTGCTATTTGTTGCCTGTTGTGTGTGAGGACATCAATATTTATAACCACAACGCTAATGGGATTAAAAAGGGAAAATAGAGAGCATAAAAGAAGACAGCTGAGTTTAACGTTGATGAGTGCAGACAACCGATACTTTCAGGCGCGTGGATACCTCTAGGAGCACTTTAAAAATGATAGCATCCATGCAAACCCATCAACTTTAGATCCTTCTTGGCGATAGTCCCCAGATTTTACCTGCTGTGTGCTCTTAAATCTTCTTAGCATACTTGGGAACGCAATTATTTCGTGTTTTCCACAGCAATCAGTTTGTCTCCCTTTCTGGTTGGACTGTTCTGGTAAACTCTGCTGAAATCTCCAGGCCGCTTAACAAGTGCATGTATAGCCTAATGATGTTGAGAAGACAGGACCTGCACACAAAGGGTCACCGTGAACTGTTGACGTTGTAACCGAGTGCAATGGAAACTGAATAATGGGATCTCCATTATACTAACCAAGCAGTGAAAGGGTTGTATATAACATTCCCTTCAGGCAGCTTTCTTCAGCAAACGAATCCCTCCAAGTAGCAGCCAAAGTAAAGAACCAAGATTTTCTTTATATATTAAGTTTTATCTTGGTACACAACCGGGGCGCCGTGGGAACTTTTATTCTACGTTTAGTTTATGTTAGAATTTTCTATCTTTTTAAAACGTTTCTTAAGTTGCTGATTCAACTGTTTGAGTAATAACTGAAACAGACGTTGTACAACATTGCTATCGGTGATGTGGTTCGAGCCGTTTGGCATTTTATCCTCATGGTTTGAATCAATATTTGAATACCTTCGTCCAGTTTTAGCTGCTTGTCAATTGTCAAAACCATTTAAATGCAAATATCACTTCCGACGTATAATACTTGCAAATCAAAGTTAGTTAATTTAGACCAAGTTGCTTATCTGTCTCAGGTGAGTTATTTACAAGGGTAAGCTTGATTCCAATAGTGATTAACTTCCCGTTTGACTTCTCCATTGTTACCACTGGGACTTCACCTCTTCAGACGAGCTCTGCTCCAGATCATTCACTTTTTGCTTGGAAGGATTGTTACATTTACGGCCTCTTGGCTGCTACTGGGCTGTTTCCACACACGAATTAAAATGAAGGGTTTTTTTCCCCCCCTAAATGTTGTTCACTCTACTAGATTACGTTTAAACTTCCGTTCAGTCGGTATCTCGGCTACAGTTTAAACTGTCATATTTTTGGATTACACCAGATTTTTGCATCCTAAACTCACGTTTACCAATTTTTATTGCTACTAGAAGGGGAGACGGTTGCGGGTCAGGAGTCATATCCAGAGTAAATCTTCCTTGGGGCCCCTTTGTATGTTACAGTCTGCCCTGTTATTTATGGCATATACTTAGACCAGGGTTAGGAACTCGAAGCTCAATACCGGCTTTGACAAACTGTATTTACGTGCACCAAACAAGATCAAGATTAATTGTCAAATATTTGTAAGGACTTTTTTTAAACATAATCTACATTCGACACTAACAAGCAATAACCGCAAACACTTGCTTATTAGCCCAAATTTATGTCAGAAATCCACCACATTACACTTCCTTTGAAAATGGTGAATATTACACTCAGGTACAGACAATAATGACTAATATGATTACACTTTATAGGTACAACATGATAGTTAGCACTTTTAAATCAAACTGTTCATGCCAATAGAAAGGTTCACAATTGGTTAATTGCCCTTCATTACAGCAATCTTTATAAACCTGTGCATTTTAGTCTCGAAAAGGATAGATGTTGAAAAGATTTGACTGAGATGTTGAACGAGGTGAAAAAAATCTTGGGTCTGTTAGGCTCTTGATAGAATATGTAAGACTATGAAATCACAGTGGGTAGGTATAAGTTAGGGTGAGATCAGTCATGAACTTATTAAGTGGTAACACAGTATTGACTGAAGCCATACTCTTATGTTATAAATCTGCTTTATGTTCAACATGGGACAATTATGTTTCTTTGAATTAAGTCAGCTATCAGAGATGTTCCACTTCACACTGAGGGAGTCCTTAGTTTATGGAATGGGTTAGAATCTCACGCTATGAGTGTGCATTTGCTGTCCATGTTCAAGAGGGGGCTTCATTAGTTCCAAATACTCCTCACTATTAAGACTTGTTTCAGGTAGATTTGTACAAATTAAAATAAAGGTGTTATTTTTGTGCTCTTTATACTAGTAGATTGTGTGTAAAATCATAGTTATTCACTAAAAAGAAATCCCTCTTTCATTCTAATTACAGTTAGTATCTCAGTAACATTTAAACTATCCAAGATCTGGCTTACACCTAGATTTTTGACTTCCATATCACCATAGTCTCCTGGAATTTGATTGTTTGATTTAAATAATGTTTTTTCAACAGTTATACTCAAATTACCCAAGTAATTACTCTTTATGTATTAATTCAAAATCTAATTGTTCAGTCACAGGGACCATATTCCCACCTTCAGCAACAGAACAGTTTTGTTTTATCACTCATGTTTTCCAACTAGCCATCCAAATATATTTCTCCCACAAATTTCAATAATGCAGCACATATTAGTAAATAACTGCACAGTTGGAAAGTGTAGGTTATCTGAAACATCTATGCATTCTGCACAGGTCTTACTGATCTGGAGAGAAAGAAACGTAAAGCCACTTTTTAAAAAAAAATTGTGGAATACAAAATTGTGAATGATACTGTTTTAAATCACGACAGTGTAGAAGTAGATGTTGCAGTTTTCTTTGACAAAGTTTACTTGAACTCTTTGTGTGTTGTATCTGCAAAGTGACCTTACTGAAGGAGTGGGGGAAGATATTAAACTCCTTGGCTGTGTATTGTGTGTCCAGGGCAGTTTGCCCACTGACAAACTACTGATTGGTTGATCAACCAGGAGTTGTTTCCAAGTTCTCAGGAGTGCTCAGCATAGTAACAACTTCTGATTGCTTCCTACACAAATGGCTACAGTTTTGATTTTGAACACTTCAGGAGATACATGCAGCCTGTGAAGGAGAAAACACTTCTCTCTCTTCTTGGAGTGGAGAAGTAAAAGAAACTTTTAAGCAGCTAACTGTTCATTTCTCAGCAAATTTATTGGAAGGATAAAAAGGTCAAACCCACTTTCAGAGACACGGAAAGGACAAATCCACAACGATGAATGAAAAGTTGAGAATCAGTGTGTCTTCGACCTGGGCTCCTTCTCAAAGAGGCAAAAGGGAACTGAAGGAAAATATCTCATCAAAGCCAGACTGGTATCAGAACTGTGCTTCGTAGACTTTCTGTTTCTTCTCCATCAGTAATATGTGTCTTGTCTCTGTATGGAGCTGTTTGTGTATGTCTATGTTTTTTTTTTAAATGGGCAAAGTTACATTATAGAAATGTTATTATAGAAATTATAAGATGTTAATTTGTGTTTCTTTTCCATTATTGGTTGTATACTATCTGTTTGGAATAAATAATTTCTTGTTAAGTGAAGAAGACTGATGTTTGTTGCATTTTGGGTTCACCAATCAGGTAAACTAAGGACTTTAGATAGTTTGATTAAATCTTTTCATTTTGTGATGATTCAGCAATAGTGGGGCTTGATTTCCAGTGCATTATCCCCTTGAGTTACGACAGTAGCTTCTTTTGTTTATACGTAATTTCTAATCTGCGAGGTTTGTTGCAAATTGTGTTTGCCAGTGGTGAATGTAATAATAAAAGCCTTGAACATCTTGGAAATACTCAAGAAGTCAGAAAAGTGGAGCAGAGTTCATGCTTTGGTGCTGATCATGATTCAGAATTGCAAAAAGTTAGAGATGTAAATGGTTTTATGGGAGAGGGGGAAACAACCAAAAGGAAGGTTTATGTAGAGTAGAAGACAGGAGGATTAAATGTCAAAGAGATGATAGAACAAATGTGACAGAAATGGTACAATTAAATGAAAAAGAAACAGATGGGACACTTTGGGATGTTAATGTAAATAACAGAATCTTTACCAGCAGCTGATATACATAAAAGTTAAACACAGTGCTGAGTTAGAAGGTGTAAAGTATCTAATTAATATATGAAGAAACGTGTAGGATATCAAGGACAGAGTGATCCAAGTGAGAGCGGAGTAGAGAATTAAAGTGACAGATGACTGGAATCTCAAGGCAATAGCATATGGACTGAATGGAGGTATGTTGAAAACCAGACACTAAATGTGCATTTGATCTTTCCATGATGAGGAGACCACATTGTGAACAGTGAGCACAACAATTTTTTTTTAAAAAAAATACAGTAAATTGCTGTCTTTCCTGAATGGAACATTTAGTGCCCTGGATGGTAGGAAAAAGAAGAAGTAAAAGAACTAATGTTGTGTCTCCTGTGTTTACATGGAAAAATGAGTTCGAAAGAGAATGGCTGCTGGGAATGATTGAGGAGTGGATCAGGATGAGACTGCAAATAAAAGTTCTCTGGTATGCTGAAAGAGATCGAAGATATGATGGTAGCACTGTGTTGGATGGAAATGGCAGAGAACAATTGGTCAAAGCCTGTCAAGCCAGGAGGCAAGAACATAAGGAACCCTATCAAATTTCCCTGAAGGAGGGAAAGACTGAGCCTAAGTACAGGAAATGGAATGGACACAAGCAAGGATTCTGTTAATTTCTCTGAAGGGAAACCATTAATTGAGGATAAACATTGACATATTGGAAGAGTTAGTGAAGAAGATGTTTTCATCAAATGGAGAAACGAAGGGAACTAAATTGAGTCCTTACAGAAAGTGAGATTGGAGGAAATATAGTTAACATTACTGGTGGAGTCATTAGATAAAGTGAATAATGCTTAATATCCAATCCCAAAAAATGCAAACAGGGAATTTGTTGAAGAGTCGGAGATTGACTATGTGAAAATGAGAAAAGAGTAAAAATTGGAAACAAAGTTGAAGACATTTTCCAGTTTAGGATGAAAGCTGGAAACATCTGCACCGCGGTCATTATTATACCAGTTAATGAAAAGAGTGAGGGAACAAGTAGCATTGCAAGGAAGAATGTTTTACATATCTCACAAAAAAAAGGACCCAGCTAAGACCCATATGAGTTCCCATAGTAACACTTTCGTTTGGAAGAAGCTAGCAAAATCAAAAGACAAGTTACTCAATGGAACATCAAGTCCAGTGTGAAGGTGAGTGTTAGATAGAGGCTGGTTGATCCACCATTAAATGAAGATGTGGAGAGCTATCAGACCACCCTGGTGGGGAGTAGAGATGTAGAAAGGCTTAATTATGGTCATAAGGAACATGGTCAGCATACCAGAGACTTTATCAGAAATCACACGACACCACGTTATAGTCCAACAAGTTTATTTGAAAGTGCAAGCTTTCACAGCCTTGGTCCTTCTTCAGGTGTTAGTACATAGGTAGAATAACTGTAACTTCATGTGATTTCTGAACTTGTCCACCCCAGTTCAACACCAGCACTGCCACATTACATAAGGTTTTGGCTGAGTGAGTATAATGTTGGAATTTAGTTTGAAGTGAGAATTTGGTACAGCGTAGGAGTGGGGGTGGGGTGCGTGATGTTTGTGCAGAGCTGCTTTAACTAATGTTTACTATAAGAAGTAAACACTCCAAAATGAGAGGTAAGTGGGAGGGAATAAAAGATATGGATTGAGAAACTTATCTGCAGTGAGACTAGTGTTGGAATGAAGTCATTGAATCACAGTGTGAAAGAAGTGCAGGGAGATGAGATTGCAGGGAATCGGAACTGGTGAATATTTCTAATCTTTAAAGTTAAAGTAAGGTTCTCAGTTTGTGCTTAGGTTTCCAGTGATTTTCTTTTCCCTTAAAAATAGCTTGTTAAGTATAGGATTGATTCTGATCTTTTAAAATTAAACAAAATTTAATTACAGTAAACTCTGAAGTGCAGGGAATTGAGAGTAATTCATTTATAAATTAAGCCAAATGCAATAGTGATGGAAGGATAGGTGATGTGTTGCTACTGCAATGTATGGAAGCTGTTGGACAACAATGTGGTCCAGAGCAAACATATCTGTAGTAAGTGATTACAGCTCAAAGAACATCAGATCCAAGTTGAGGAGCTGGAATCTAAACTGCAGTCACTGCACCACATTCAGGAAGGAGAAAGTTACCTACACATATTGTTTAAGATGTCCACACCCCTCAGACTGGATCATTTAAAATTGGTCTGTGATCTGGGACATGACTGGGACATAGGGGTATGATTGCAGGCAAGGCATAAATAAGGACATAAGGGGTTGCAGTTGAGCAGTTTCAACCCTGCAGTTGTCCAATAACTATAAGATTCTTTCAAGCTGTGTGAATGAGAGTGGGGATGGCAGAGAAGATAAGTGAACTGACCATTGCACCTTGGAACAGGGAGCCATTCAAGTGGGAGATAAAATAGAAATGTAGTAGTGGTAGGGAACAGTATAATTAAGGGTATAGGTACTGTTCTTTGCAGCATGATTGGGAATTCCAAATGCTGTGTTGCCTGCCTGATGCCAGGGTTAAGGACATCTCTTGGACTGGACAAGTACTTGAAGTGAGAGGGGAAGGATCCAGTTATTGTCGTCCACATGCATACCAACAACATTGGAAGGACCAGAAAGGAAGTTCTTTTGAAAGACTTTGAATAGTTAGGAGGTAAGTTGGAAAGCAGGACCTCCAAGGTAACAAGCTCTGGATTATTACCTAAGCCATGGGCAAATTGGCATGGAGTAAATAAAGTTATGTAATCAAATGCATGGTTCAATGATGAATGCCGTTGGAATTCATGTCAGATCATTGGGCACTGGCTACAGTGTTGGAAGGGAGCTGTACCTTTGGGACAGGCTTCACTTGAACTACACTGGGATAAGTGTCTTGGTTAATCAAATCACTAGGGCCATTGACAGAGTTTTAAAATAATTGTGTGTGTGTGTGTGTGTGTGTGTGTGTGTGTGTGTGTGTTGTGAGGGCTGGTAGTTTGGGAGAGGAGAAATTTAGCATTAAAAAGCAATAGAATATGGAAGAATTACAGGGATGCTGTTTGTGTAATAATACCTAGAGTGGGACAGGATGGAACAGAACGTGCAAACATAGATAAAACAGTATTAAACAAGGTTTAAATGGGAAAAAGTTAAAATGCAAAATTAATGGCTCTTTAATTGAATACGCATAGTATTCAGAACAAAATAACTGAATAAATGGCACAAAAAGAGATTAGCATGCATGATCCTGTAGCCATAATGGAAATATAGTTACAAGAAAATCAAAGCTGAAAATTATATACTTAGTGGTATGTGACTTTTCAAAATGACAGACAGAAAGGAGAAGAAAGTGGGTAGCATTGTTAGGTACAGGAAAGAATAAGTATGATAGCAAGAAATTATCTTGGATCGAAAGATGTAGAATCCAAATTGGTGGAGATAAGAAATCCAAATGGAAAGAAGTCCCTGGCAGGTGTCTTCTTTAAGCCCCCGAACAGTAACTATACTGTAGGACAGAAAATAAAACAGGAGATAATGATTGCATGTAGAAAAGACAGTACATTAATAATAAATGTCTTTACTCATATAGATTGGGATAGTCAGATTGGAAGAAGCAGCCATGAGGAAGAATTCATAAAGTGTATTTGGGACAGATTCCTAGAACTATATTTTGTGGATCTAACCAGGCTACTTTGGAGTTGGTGATTTGTAATGAGACAGGATCAATAACTAATGTTAGGGTAAAAGATCCAATAAGCAACAGTGACAATAACATGGTAGAATTCAGTTTGAGAGGAGAAACTTGGTTTGGAAACAGCTGTACTAAACTTAAGTAAGGGTAATTACAAAGGAATGAGTTCAGAGCTAGCTGGAGTAAACTGGAAAAGCAGCTTAGCAGCAAAGATGGTTGAGGAACAATTTATGAAAATAGTTCATGGCTCACAGCAAAGATATATCCCAGTGACAGAGAAGGATTCTAGGAATCAGATAAGCCAACCATGCTTAGCCAGGGAAGCTAAAGTTAAATCAAATTGAAAGAAAAGTAATACAACATGGCAAAGTCGGTGGTAATGCAGATAATCGTAAAGTTTCAAAAACCAACAAAAGATGACCAACAAAATAATGAAGGGGAAGAAGATAAACATTGACGGTAAACTTGTAAGTAATATCAAAACTGACAGCAAGGGCTTCTTTTCTTTAAATATATAACAGGGAGACAATAAGTAACACATGCCTGTTAGAGAATGAGCATGTGAAGTAATAATGGGGAGCCAGGAAATGGCAGAGGAATTGAAAAATACTTTGTATTGGTCTTTGTATGGGTGGCATGGTGGGTCAGTGGTTAGCACTGCTGCCTCACAGTAAAAGGGACCAAGATTCAATTCCAACCTCAGGCGACCATCTGTGTGGAGTTTGCACATTCTCCCTGTGTCCGCATGGGTTTCCTCCAGTGCTCCAGTTTCCTCCCACAGTCAAAAATGTGCAGATTAGGTGGATTAGCCATGCTAAAATAACCATAGTGTCCAGGCATGTGTAAATGAGGTGGATCAGCAATGGGAAATGTAGGTTTACAAGGATAAGTTGGGGAGGGGTGGGTGTGAGTCTGGGTGGGATGCTCTTCAGAGAGTCTGAATGGACTTGGTGGGTCGAATGGCCTATTTCCACACTGCAAGGATTCTATGGATTATCTTTGGAATGCATTAATAGTATGACAAAAATATTAAATAATCAAAGGACGTATGAACGAGAGAAAAATAAATACAGTGATTACCAATAAATAAAAAATGCTAGGAAAGCAAATCTGACTAAAGACTAATATATCTCTTGGACCTGATGGATACATCATAGATGACCTCCAATAAGGTTCCAGGGAACCAGAGAATGGCTAACTTTTGTCCTTTGTTAAAGAAGGGAAACAGAGATAATCCAGGTAATTATGAGCCTGAAGTTAGTGGTGGGGAAGCTATTGGAGAAGATACTGAGAGAGAGGATTTATTCACATTTAGAAGTGAATGGACTTGTTAGTGATAGGCAGCATAGGTTTGTGCAGGGAAGATCATATCTCACCAACTTGATTGAGATATTTGGGGAGGTGACAAGAATGATTGATGAGGAAAGGGCAGTAGATGTTGTCTACGTGGACTTTAGTAGGGCATTTGATAAGATATCTCATGGCAGGCTGGTACAATAGGTAGAGTTTCATGGGATTTGGGTTGAGCTGGCTACATGGATACATAAATGGCTTGGATATAGAAGAAGGAAAGTAGCAGTGGAAGGGTGCTTTTCGAAATGGACATCAGTAACTAGTGGTGTTCTGCAGGGTTCAGTGCTGACATCTTTGTTGCTTGATCTGGAGGAAAATGTAGTTGGTCTGATTAGTAAGTATGCAGATGACACCAAAATTGGTGGAGCCACAGATAGTGAGGAGAATTGACAAGCTATGGACACACTGCTGATTTGGGCAGAGAAATGGTAGCTAAAGTTTAATCCAGCCAAATGTGAGATGATGTATTTTGGAAGATCAAATTCAGTTGTGAATTATACAATAAATGGCAGAATCCTTAGGAGCATTGACATACAGAGGGATCTGGGTGTACACATCCACAGATCCCTGAAAGTGGCAAAACAGCTGAATAAGGTGGTCAAGAAGGCATGCAGCACACTTGCCTTCATTGGCAGGGGCATTGAATATAAAAGTTGGCAAGTTATGTCACAGTTGTATGAAACTTTAGTTAGGCCACATTTGGAATATAATGCATGCAGTTCTGGCTGCCACACTACCAGAAGGGTGTGGATGCTTTGGAGATGGTGCAGAGAAGGTTTACCAGGGCATTGCCTGGTCTGGACGGTTTTAGTTATGAAGAGTGGTTGGATAAACTCGGATTGTTTTCACTGGAAAGTCAGAAGCTAGAGGTTACTACAGAATTTTGAGAGGCATAGATAGGATAGATAGTCACAGACTTTTTCCCAGGGTGGAAAGGTCAACTATGAGAGGGCACAGGTTCAAGGTGAGAGGGGGAAAGATCAGTCGAGAAGAGTGGGGAAATGTTTCACACAGAGGATGGTGGGTGCCTGGAGGTGGTGGTAGCAGGCACATTAGCAATGTTTAAGTCATATCTTAATAGACACATGAACAGGAGGCAAACAGATGGCTAGAAACTGCACATGAGCAACAAGTAGCAGTTCTAAATAAGGATGAGGAATTAGCACAGGTTTGGTGGGCTGAAGAGCCTGTTCCTGTGCTGAATTGTCTTGATATTAAAATAAGTAGCTACAAAGATAATGGATGTACTGGTAGTAATCTCCCAAGAACTGAAAAACTGCCAAGGTAAACATCTTTATTTAAAAAAGGAAGGAAACAAAAAGTTAACTGTGGGTCAGCAAGGTTAACATATATCATTTGGAAATATTAGTCTATTATAAAGGATATAAAAGCAGAGCATTTAGAAATACATAATATGATCAAGCAGAGTCAGTCTAGCTTCACAAAGGGAAATTATGACTAGCAAATTTATTAGAATTTTTTGAGGAGGTAGCAAGCAGCATTGATAAAGAGGAAGCAATGGATGTAATATATTTTGATTTTCAGAAGGTGTCCGATAAAGAACCACATGTTGGGCTGCTTAGTAAATTGAACATGTTGAACATAGTACATTAGCGTAGACAGAGGATTGGCTAAACTAATAGATGACAGAGATTTAGGATAAATGGAGCATTTTCAGGATGGCAACCTGTAATTAGAGGGAGGCCACAGGTATCAGTGCTTGGATCACAATTATTTGTATGATATTAATGATCTGGATGAGGAAAACCCAAGGTTTCAGGTGATACAAGAAATAGGTGGAAAGGCAAGAGGTGAAGGTATAAAGAATTTGCTCAGGTATATAAATAAGCTAAGCAGGTGGGCAAAAACTTGCCAGATGGAATATAGAATTGGAAAATGTGAGGTTGTGCACTTTGGAAGAACAGAGGAACTGAATATCATTTAATCAGAGAAAGACTCCATAAAGCTACAGCACAGAGGGTTTCGGAGGCCTCATACATAAATCTCAAAGAACTAGCATACAAATTCAACAGGTAATAGGAAGGCAAATGAAATGTTGGCCTTTATTTCAAAGAGAATGGAGTATAAAAATAGGGAGGTCTTGCTCAAATTATACAAGGCACTAGACAGACCACAGCTGGGTTACTGTTCATTACTTAGGTCTCTTTATCAAAGGAAAAATATACCAAGATTGGAGATGGTTTAAAGAATGTTTACTAGCTTGATTCCAGATATGAAAGGATTGTTTTTTGAGGAGAGATTGAGTAAGTTGGTCCTGTACTCACTATTGAAACATAAGACTTGACAGGGTAAATGAGGAAGACTGTTTCCCCTTGAGGGGGAGTCTAAGGCCAGAGCGCATAATCTCAGATTAAGAGGTCACCCATTTAGGAAAGAGAGGAGGAGGAATTTCCTCTCTCAGAGTGTAGTGAATGTGTAGAATTCTTTACCATGGAGGACTGTGGCAATTGTGTCATTAAGTATATCAAAGGCTGAGAAAGACAGATTTTTAATCAGTAATAGAATCAAGGCTTATGTGGTAAAGCCAGGAAAGTGGAGTTGAGGTTTGTCAGATCAACCATGATCTCAA
The DNA here is from genome assembly GCA_024137785.1 of Ginglymostoma cirratum. Classification (NCBI taxonomy): domain Eukaryota; kingdom Metazoa; phylum Chordata; class Chondrichthyes; order Orectolobiformes; family Ginglymostomatidae; genus Ginglymostoma; species Ginglymostoma cirratum. The sequence continues at coordinate 26,753,802 of JAHRHZ010000013.1, forward strand.
TGAATGGCAGAGCAGATTCAATGGGCTGAATGGCCTACATCTGCTCTTATGTTTTATGGTACGATGTGCATCATTAAAGGGAGGCAGCTAGAACCAAGAGAAACCATTAAAGAAATTGTGCAATGATTCCTGGATGTAGGTGGGCAGAGTTTGAATAAGAAACTGAGACTGGAACAAATCAATTCATAGGATGATAAGAGGCTGAAAAGATTGGTATGCCAAGGCAACCCTATTCATAGATTTTGAAAAAGAGGTAGAAGAAGGCTGTGTGTAGTTAGGTGACTATGAGTTTAAACATCATTAATGGTAGGTTGAGGTGAGATGAGGACTAAAAGGAAAACGTCATTTCCTTACACCCCTAGCTCAGTGTATATCAAATTGGGCAGGTGGTAAGGAGTTGCCTGTTTGAACTGCTGCACTACATGATTTAGCAGCATGGCAAAAATACTGTTCATGAGAGAGTTCCAAGAACATAACTTGGTTACAATGAAGGAGCAATAATACTGTGCTAGATCAGATATTACGTGAATTGGACAAGGACTTGCAGGTAGTGGTGTTTCCTTGTTCCTGCTGCTTTTATTCTTTCTGGTGGTTCTATTCACAGGTTTGAAGGTATTGTTGAATATGCTGGAGAGGTGTAGCTCAAACAGTTACTTGCCATCGATGGCCCTGACTTCTTGACTTTTGTTAGGTCTGTTGCCATTCAGGCAACTGGAATGCATTCGACCAGGCACCAACCTGTGTCTTGTGGGCTGTTAAAAAGTCTTGGAGATCTGGAGATGAGTCACTTCCCACCGAATTCCCAGTTTCTGATCTGCTTTTGAAGCCATGGTGCTTACGTTATATCTCTAACTTCCAGTTATGATGAAACCTTATCACCTGATGTATTTAATCTTCTCCTTGTTCATTCTTGTTGCTGGACCTGCTGAGTACTTCCAGCATTTTTAGTTTTCATTTCAGATTCCCAGTTTCTTTGGTATTTTGCTTTTGTGGGTTTAAAGCCTTCAGTGAAATTTATTATTCAAAGAAATCGCAAGAACTTGTTGTTAACATTTCAAGATCCTACAGGAAGTTAGAAAGCAAGTAATAGAAGCTCTCAATGTCAATTTGCCAAGCATTACAGAAGTTAGGGGGGATTTCAGGCAGGACTCTGTCAATACCCTGCTGATCTTTGGTGATCGCTGGCAAATTAATCAAATTAAAGTAAATAGCTCATGCAGAGAAAAATATCCCCACAGACTTTATGGGCTAAATGGTTTCTACCTACTATGTAACATTGATTCCTTAAGGTAATGACCTCGTCTCTTCCTGCACTTTCAACCAGCCTGCTGATTTTCTCATGCTTTCATGTCTGTGATGAAGCAACTTCTTAGCTTTAGCAAGGCATTCTGGCAATTCTCTTTAACCTACTCATCCGTCTATCTGAAGGGATATGCAGGAAATTTGTTACACTCCTTTTTTTCTCAAATATCTTTTTCAGGTCCTTTTCCCTCGTTTGCTACTATAAGAATGATTTCATCATTAGTTTTTGAATGAGCATTTTGCTCTTAAGCTTAATCTTTTGTTGCTTTGATTTTCTTTCCTCATCTGGTAACAGTTTCTGATAAAGACAGCCTGACATTTCTTCCTCAACAAGTTTGAATTTCTGTAGTATTTTTCAGGAAAGAAATAATTCAGGACAGGGAAGAAGTCGATGCATGACAGACAGATTCCAGAGAAATGTTTGAAGTTAATGTTCAATTGCAGCACTGGTTCATTCTGAAAGGAAATCATTTTCATGCTGCAGAGATTCTGGGCTTTGTTTTTACTGGAACAATGTGCTTTTCTTTTTGGCATTTATGTGGTGCTTTTATAGTTTGATCTGATTGCTTCTTCACAATATATTTTGAAGTAATATTGCATGATCTTATTTAACCTAGCTTATTTCAAACAATCAGATCAAGTATGGTATAAAACCCTGCTGTTCACTTTGTATGGACCCCTCTCTGAAGCAAGTTGAGTTTTTAAAACGTCTTATCTCTTACTGCAAGCTTGTTGAAAGATAGGGTGCAACCTTTGGCTCTTTAGTCTGCACTGTACATGTCAGTGACAAACATTTTATTGCAATTATTCCTTGATGACAACACCTTCCATTTATTGTAACTAAAATACAAGGCGAGAGTGATATTGTGCACACATTCATGACCAGCTTGTGGACAACATTGGAAATAGTTGATGATAACAATTTGAGGTGACTGCTTTTTTTGTTCCACTTGTGCTAGCATTGATTGCATATTGTTCTATTTGATACCCTATGATTCAACAGTAACACACTCAGTTCTATGCCCGAAGACTTTAGGTTAAAATCTCATTCCAGGGATTTTTCAAAATATCTAGGCTTGTGCTACAAATTCTTAGCTCACTATGATCGTATTTCAAGGCTTGAAAATCAATCATGACACTTTGGTGAAAACTCAGAGCAGGAGGTAGTATGTAATGCACTATGGTGGCTATTGCCACTTCTGAGCTCACAACTCCAAAATTACAACACATGACCCCACTTTGGGAATGCCTGGTCGAAACTGGCATTTCAGTACTTAAAGAGGTGACATGGTTTGGGCAAGATGTTAAACTGGTGTCTGTCCTCTCAGGTGGATCTACAAGATCCAACAACATTATTAATGAACACCAAGTGAGATTTCCCCAGCATCCTGGCTTTATCCTTCAAACAACGTCACTGAAAATGTTCATATGATTGTCATCACAAAGCATATTGTGGGACTTTGCTGTGAGTAAGGTGACCATTGCATTTTGTTAATGTTTACAAGTCGCTTGTTAGGTCTTAGTTCAAATATTTGGTCCCCACATCATGCTTTAAGAAGGATGTCATTGCCTGGAAGTGCACGCACAGACTAACCAAAATTATATCAGGAATGAGTGACCACTTATTTGCAGAGACTGGAAAAGCTTGCAGTCCAACTGAGAAAACTGAAAGTTAAGACCAAACAATTAGTCAAGTTTGGAATTACAGGTGGTGTCATTACATGAAATAGGGAGACTCCGTTTTGCTAGAAAAAGGATTGGGTAACCTTGGCGTACAGATGTAAGATAATTTACAAAGATATGACGAGAATATTTTATAATGGCGTAAGTTGCAGTTATTATGATCCCAGCTGATAGGACTACTGGATAAGTCAGATCCCATAATGAAGCCTGGCTCATCCTGGGCCTCCTCTAGTGTCACAACAACACCACCCGGAAACTGGAGGAGCAGCACTTCATATTCCGCTTGGGAGCCTACAGCCCAATGGTCTCAATGTGGACTTTACTAGCTTCAAAATCTCCCCACACCTGGCCTCATCCCATGACCAACCCTCTCTCTCATCCCTGCCTCCTTGACCTGCCCGTCTTCTCTCCCACCTATCCGCTCCTCCCATGTCAGTGACCAATCCCCGCCACTGCCTACTTGCAGTCACCTATCACCATTCCACCTACCTTCCCCAGCCCAACCACCCCTCCTCTCTATTTATTTCAGAACCCCCTTCCCTCCCCCATTTCTGAAGAAGGGTCCCAACCGAAATGTAAGCTTTCCTGCTTCTCTGATGCTGCCTGGCCTGCTGTGTTCATCCAGCTCCACACAGTGTCAACCCACCTTATGTTTTCCCTTTGTTTAGTTAATTAACTTGATGGTTAGCCACAAAGACATATTCACATGAGGCTGCAAATTATTTTTAAACAACAGAATAGAAATTTATTACAAAAATGAATCTTAAAAAAGCAAAACATTCTACACTTATAAAATAGTTAGAATATCTTAAAACAAATAGAAAAACGACGTTTCAAACTGTTTCTTGACCATATCTGTAACAGAGTCTCAAGTCTAGAAAAATTACACCTTTACCTCAATTATTTAAGTTTCTCCTTAACGGATTTCAAGCAGTTCCATTGCCTGGGCTGTGGGGATAATTTAATGACATCTTTCCAAATCTGTTGATGTGAACTTTTCACAAATCTGACGGCTGAAACTGTATCAGTTCTCATAGCCTGCAGACTGGGGAAGCAATGGCCTAGTGGTATTATCACCACACTATTAATCCAGAGACCAAGGTAATGTTGTGGGGATCTGGGTTCAAATCCTGCCAATGCAGGTGGTGGATAATAATAAACCTCTGGTATTAAAAGTCAAATGATGACTACCTGATTCACTAGTGTTTGTTAGGGAAGGAAATCTGCCAGCCTTACCTGGTTTGGCCTACATGTGACTCCAGACCCACATCAATGTGGTTGACTCTCAGGAGTCCTCTGGGCAGTTAACAATGGGTAACATATACTACCACTAGCTAGTGATGCCCACATCTTGGAAATGAATAAAATTACAAAGAAAGTTTAGAAGGTTAACAATTTAAATCCATCTGCTGAAGAAAGTGGTTCCCAGAACTGCCATGAACTTTGTCTAGGAGGGAAAGTAAACTTGCTTCTGAAAAGAATTTTAAAAAAATTCCTTCCTGGATTTGTCTGATAAGAAAACAAAGCTAATGACCTTATATACCTGACCGGATATAAACCCAGTAGTAGAAAAAGACCTTTCCATGGAAATCACGGATTAGAAGTCACCTGCTTTCTGACAAATACTTGATTGAGGTCTCTGTTCCAAGAGAATTTGATAACCTTGTTATTTTTCCAAAAAGCCTTTACAGAAATAATTAACAGCTAGCTGCCTCTATTTTGATATCCAAATACTAAATATAATATTAATATATTTAAAGTATACACATTTAATCAATGATCTAATCACATGCCTTAAATTGGTGGCAGAAATGAATGCAGTAGAAACCTTTACAAGGGAATTTTACGTTGACTTGAAAAGGGAAAAAACTATTCAGGTAGACTGGGAAAGAGTGTTAATGTGGAACTGGCAGAAGCACAATGGACCAAGTAGCCTCTTTCTATGATGTAATTCTGTAATTCTATGATTACAACTATGACTACACATCAAAAATTCTCCATTGGCTTGAAAGTACTTTAGGATTTCCTAAGGCCATTTCGTTTGTGTGGAATTAAATGAATCGCACCCATATAACTAAGCTACGGAGAATGTGTCCCTTGAGTGTTTTACAACTTTCATTAGTAGATCAGAAATGGAGCATAGAAGGTTGAAAATTTAGCTCAACATGTATAGAAATTTTAATCCTCCAGATGTCAAAACGCTTTGCCTTATTCAGTGTGTTTTTTCAATGCTTTTACGAACTTTAACAAATGCTACTTTACGAACATATAGTTATATTTGCATGAAATCCATGAGCTAAGACAAAGCATGAGAATTAAAAGTGCAATTTTCTGTCAAGAATAAAGAGAAAAAAAAAGTCACTCTCTAAATTATTAGAAAATAAGCAGAAGAATATATGGTATGTCATTGTTAAAACATGCTTCCTTTCCATCATCAACTCTAATACCTTCTAAAAAATAAGACAAGTATCAAATAAAAGCTATGAATATTATGAATCAGAAATTAAAAAAAACAGAAATTGTTGAAAACACGCAGCAGGCCAGTAAGTATCTGTAAAGTGAAAACACAGGTCAGTGTTTTGGCTGCTGATCCTTTATTAGATGATCTGTTCTATTCAAAATTCTCTACTCCAAATGTTCATCTGCCTTTGTTTTCAGTTCAAATGTCTGTATATCCATTGCATTTTTCTTTTGTTTCTGGAAACATTGTAGAGTCTAGTTACAAGTGAAAACACATTAAGAATGTCAAGTTACAATTTGACTGAAAAACTAAGGTAATTTAATTTGCTTTGAAATATTGGTACTTGACAATTACTAGGAGTTCACAATTAACAGCTATCTGAAATCTATATTCTGATCAATGTGTTATCATGACACTATCAGGGAATGAAAACCTAAATAAGTAATTGATAAATGGCGCAGGGTTTTTTTTTTGCCCCATCTCCCTTTTACTAAGAGTCCCAAAGTGCAGTCCTTTGGTTTAGAGTCAAAGGTTATGAAAGCTGAGAAGAATGTTGATACACCACCCTATATAATAACAAGTTTATAACTGGAAGATGTTCATAATCAATGATATTTAACTTAAAAAAATACTTACTATATTTGAGAGTCTACATTTCTTTGCTCTGAAAGTCATTTGGTTACAACAACCTCACAAAGTACTGTGCTTAAACTGCGATTATTATATTTATGATGTCCAGTCACCCCAACTCTAGTACAAATAATTGTGCAAAGCTGTCAATTTAGACATGCTAGTTGGCTTATTGGTCCATTGGGCCAAAGTTATGGGGTTGATTTTTCCACTGAATGTGAGCTAGTAGCACCAATGATCAGACTGTTGTCAGGAAGGTCAGGTTGTGCAGCAGATGCGGCAGCAGCAGGGCTGTACAGTCCCAGGGTGTCGTCATGGATAATCCTGTGCCTTCTTAATCTTTTTCAATACCCATGGAGTGGCACAGTGGCTCAGTGGCTCAGTGGTTAGCACTACTGCCTCACAGTGCCAGGGACCCAGGTTCAATTCCACCCTCAGGTGACTGTGGAGTTTGCACCTTCTCCCTGTGTCTGTGTGGGCTTGCTCCAGTTTCCTCCCACAGTCCAAAGATGTGCAAGTGAGGTGGATTGGCCAGGCTAAATTGCCTGTAGTGTTCAGGGATGTGTAGATTAGGTGGGTTATAGGGCAGTGGATCTGGGTGGGATGCTCCAAGGGTCAGTGTGGACTTGCTGGGCTGAAGGGCAAATGATACACTCCTTTCCTGGCTTTCTGCACATCAATAATTTTGAAATAGTTTGATTTTTGTTCCCCTAAACATTCCTGCATTTGGTGCTGTTCGAGGTCCAGTACACTAATAGCTAATGCAGTGCTAAGAAATCAACACAAAGAAAATTATTTTTAAATGGGTGATTGTGGTGGCTAAATTTTCATTGGTCTAATCAATATAGGAATTCAAGGTAATCAGTTTGGTTTATCATACTCCTGTTTGGAAAGTCCCAGTAAAGCCCTGGATTCTTGTACTAAAACAAGTCTTGTTGTTCCTTTATTTGGAAGAGTATGGTAGTTGAATTTTATTCAATCTAATGAACTTATGAGGCCATAATGATCATTTTGGTGAATCACACTCCACATCAGAAAGCTCCAGTACATACACACACACACCTACCCACACACACCCACCCACACACACACACACACACACACACACACACAAATGTCTTTCACACACATGCTTCTCGTATTTCCTACATTTTGATCTTGCTTGTTATTAGCAACCTAAGATCTAAGAAAACTGAGGGAATTTCTTTTTCAGTGTTTTGAGGAAGCAAATATCATAATCACAACAATTCATTGTGAAAAAGGTAGAGTTGTAGCTACTGTTGACTGGCCCTACCAAAGTGGAGACGAGATGCGATGCCAGGTCTTTCAGCAAACAGTATCAGAGTTGCTAGGGAACCAATGTTTTCTGTTTTGTGTTCACTGTCTGAATAATCCATTCAAGTTGTGTGCACCTATGGATGGTACTGATACTGCACAAAATACACCGAATTGTTTCCTACTTTATCTGTTTTAATGTAATACTTAAATAAACAAAAACTTATGATGTAGGTACAGGTACCTCATTATGACTATTCAGTGCCTTTGAAGACACTTTGTATTTGTAAATTCGGAAGCTAGCTGAGCTTCATAATGTTGAATGAATGAACGGATATAAACATAACTTCAAAAGGTAAAGTAAAACTCATCAAATCTATAATATTGTTGTTAGTAAGTTTCAGCTCATGAGAAAATACCATCTCCAACAGGACCACTCGTGTGTTTGTGTGTGTGTATATGCATGCAAATGAGAGAGAGAGAGAGAACAATATCCCTGTAGTTAGCTCCCATTTAATATATAAGGTGCAAGCCTTATGTCCCAACTGCAAATAAGTACAATGATACAGGCACACTGGTTACAACTATATTTTGGAGGGAAACAATCAGCAAGTTGCAGAATAACATGTTCAGAATTATGAAATGAGTTAAAATTAGAGACATTGCTGGATTTAATGGCCCCTTGTCTGGCCAGTGTGTTTTTGGCAAGGAGCTAGCAAAATATGAAGGGTGGGTGATTCAACATATTTTTTCCTACCTTGACTCTTTCCCATGATATACAGTTGCATGCAGTGCCCACGGGCTAACTTGTGCTTCGGTCTATTTAGCCCATTGAATGACCAATTAATGGTCACTTAAGGACCTCAGTCTCTCTAATCTTCCATAATATACTGAGCGGTGGTATGTGGCAGAGAGTGAGAAAGCTGTTTTATCACCAATTTTGGTAAAAGTGAGGAAGGAAAGGCAGTGTCTCCTCCGCAGAGTGGGAGTTGTTCTCTCTGTAGCTCAGGGACACCCCTGCTATGATTATTCCTCCACTTTGTGCCTATCTGCCTGGTCTTCAAAATTCAAATCCCACCTTCTCATCCCCCCCATTAAGTTGTATAATCTCTCCCTATTGAAAGTACCAGGGATTTACCTGGATCTGTTGTCCATGATGTTTACTTGTGGACCTATTCTCAGTCCGAGCTGTACTCAATATTCTCACCTGGCATAGCTGGATCAACTAATCAGACTAACTGGCAGCTCCCAAGGGGAAGACCCTCAGATGGTCAAGGCCACCGTTTAGCTGTTAAAGGGCGGTCTTTATAAAGTCAGCCAGTTTGTGACCAATGTTTGTTCTGTAAGGTGAGCTGTACCCACCCAAACAACTTCTCCCCTCAAAAATTTCAACCCTTCAAAAGTGAACATTGTTTCTGGTGATGCCTCAGAGGTTAGGGGGAAAAAAAAATCTCCTTTCGCAAAATGAGGCAGAGAAAATGAATGGAGGATATCTTCAGTTTTTTTCCAAACGTCTCATCCCTCTGTTTGACCCAGTAGTGGCATTTTCACCTCTCACCTTGAAGGTCTTGTTTCAAACCCCACTGCAGGGCACGTGGCCCAGTTTGCTGCTTCAGTCTGATTGCAACAGAGTGCTTCATTGCTGGAAGTGCTGCCTTTTCGATGTAATGTTGAAACAAACTCAATCAGCTTATCCAAGTGAATTTAAAAGATCCCGTTGTGCAATTCAACGCGTAGGGAAGTACGTTCGATGATTTTGCTCATTATAACTGCTGAAATGCTGGCTGATTTGATTGTGTCAATCTATACAACACATCCCAAGTAAGAAAAAATAATACAACTTTTGTTATATCAGAAGTAGCTCAATAGTACTTTACAAAGAGATGAAAGAACTGTAATGGCCCTTCAGAGAAATGCAGATGGATTTGGAGAAATGCTAAACAAAAACTTCTGGATGCATCATTCATTGTTTGTCCAGTAGAGGACAGTAGAAGAAGCTGATACAATGTAGCCATTTGTGGAGGCCGCTCATGAAATATCGTTGAAGTATGTATTGACATTTTGATGAAAAAGTAACATTGACCATAGAGATTTAATCATGTTATAGATGCATCTGCTCTGAACTTGTGTTGAGATATGGATGTTTCTGAGTAATATCATGTGGCACATCAGACATAATCATAATTGTCAGGTGCAAATGCTATATCCAAGTGACCATTAAAAAAAATTCTGAGTTCATTTTGCATCTTTGTCACAATTAACAATCATTCCTAAAAAAAGGAGATACATTTATTTGTGCGCTATTTATAGTTAGATAATAAACCAACACTTTTCAAAGGTAAATGTTGCATAATTGTAATTAGGTATGTATGTTACTGAAAAAAAACGCATATTCTTCTGAAGCTTTCTGTCTTGCACTCATGAGGATGATTTGTTGGATAATCCTAAATGAAAAATGGATTATCCAGACAGCCAATTTAGGACTGTCAATCAGACTTTCAGTATGGCACACTTGCTTGTTCTGGAGGCTACATGTAATAATTCACAGAGCCCTGATATTTGCGGACAGAAAGAATAAGTACAAGCACTGTGCCTACTTTAATGCAACAAAACATGCAATATCATTTGCTGGAGTATCCCTGGGTTATTTCCTGGCCAATCAAATTCAACCTGCCTGGTTTAAAATTTAGCCAAGCCTGGCTGTTAAATATCAATCACTGTTAATGAATCCATTGTCCATGGCAACCCTTGTACGAACCAGATTCCACTTGCCAACCAAGCAGCATTCTGATATACATATAATGTAAATGTTGATTTTCCCCTTGAATTTGTATTCTTGCAAACTGTCCTGATAAGTGACAAAATGTGTCTGTTTTCAGCAATACTCAATTTTTGTGCCATTAAGTGAAGAATTAAATACATGTTCTTTTCTTATTAGTGTGTTACTATAAAACAAATAGTGCAAGTGCATACTTCATCATTACTTCACAAACATTTTCCCACCAAAATTATGCTCATACAGGGCAAGAAGAAACAGCATTTGAAGTATAGAGAATAATTCATTAATACATTGTCAATACAGAATATGACTTGTAGCATAAAAATAACAATGAAAGCAAACTAAACAAGGATTGTATTGATTCCTCATTATAGATGTAGAGAAGCTATTTCAACCTGTGGGTGAATCTGTAACAAGATATTTGTTAAGTGATCACATAAGGAATTTAGAAACAATTTTCTTTCACAGAGCAGTGAGAATATGGAACTCGTTGCCATATGAAACTGATGCAGGCAGTATTGACACATTTATGGGAAAGCTTGAAGCATATGTGAGGGCAATGGGAATAAAATAATGTTGGAGTTATGTTGGAAAGAGTTTATTTGAGTGGAAATAGTCTCATCTGGAGTGTAAATACCAGTACAAACTACTTGGCTGAACAGTCTGTTTCCATGCTGTAGAATCCAGGTATGCAATTTCATTGTGAATCCTAACCAACAGTAAGAGAAATAAATTACTGTTTGCAAATGTGTAATTCTCTCGCAAAAACAAGTACATTTTGTGGTCTGAAGAAACCTTCCCAGAAGAAAAATAGAGCATAACAGGAACGTAATAACATGGTGAAAGTGGCAGGTTATTTAGTCACTCAAACCTGTTCAATCATTCAAAGAGATTGTGGTCGATCTGCCAACTAATTTCATTGACTCTGAAATAACTCCACACAGGCTAGTATCCAGTCACCAAATCACCCTTGTTTACGTGTGGGAAGTTCTTGACTCTGGTACAGCTTGTCAGAATCAACACCCAGTGTGACAGGATGTCTGACACTCCTGTTTTTATCTGTAAGCTAGGGCTCCCTGACTGGACCATGTTATCAGCCCCAATTAGGGAACTCATATTTTTTGAGGTCCACCTGGCTGACCTCATTACATTTACTACAGGCTCTGTCATGACACTGGCTCAGAACACCAAAGTACTTGCAGACTTACCAAGCTTCTAATTCCAACATTATTTTAATGGGTGTGCTACAATGTATTGATTACAAATGTAAAATCGGAGACTGTTTGGCAGTCCTGGATGGAATGATGCGAAGTGGACTGAGAACACTAGAAAATCTCTTAGTCAGTGATGAAAAAGAACAGGCAGGCAAACATGGCAGATCCCAAACTGCTCATCCAGGAGATTACGCGTTGTTACTCCTACCGATATCAGGTGAACCATTCAAACCCCTGTTTATTGGATTATATAGAGTAGCCAAAAAGTTCAGGAAAGTGATCCTACATTGGAGAAAGAATCAAAGACTGTCATGTCAAGATGATAAAGCGGAACCACTGATGAGAAGGGGACACACAGGTAACAATCTATCCCATTGCAACCACCCTAGAAGATGAAACAAGAAGACATGGGTGAGGCCTATGTTGAACCCTGTACGACCGAGATAACTAGTTCAGAAATACCAGCAAACATAAACTCCTTATTCCTTCACCTAAGTGCAGAACAGTGAGCAGTATTAACGAAGCTGTGCACTGCATTTAAGGGCTTACTCAGGAATAAACCAGTTTGCAACATCCTAGAGCTACATGATGTGGATGTGGGAGAGAACCCTCTCATATGCCAACACATCTGTTGGCTTGACCCAAAGAATCTGGCCCATGTTCACAAGGAGATTAACCACTTGTTGGAGCACAAACTACTGGAGCTTAGAAACAGTAGCTGGAGCTCCCCACTCATGCATGTGCCCAAGCCACTGGCTCCACAAGGCTCTGCGTTGACTCAGTGTGGAAAAGATGGGACAAATGGCCCCCTTCTGTGCTGTGCTATTGCTGTAGTTCAAGGACTATTGAAAATTGAATGCAGTGACCAGAACTAACACCTAAACAATACCCCCAGATGGAAGACTGCATTGACACTATGAAGACAAATTTAATCAAGGGTAGCCCTTGCTAGCCAAATGGTAACCATGTAACCATTGTTGATTGCTGTAAAATCCTACCTGGCTCATTAATTTCCTTTCATAAAGTCAAATATTCCTGACTATTTCGTTCCCAGCTTTGATCTCTTTGCAGGTATTTTCTATTCAATCTGGTCAGGGATGTTACTACACACCTCTGCAGTAGATGGAATTTGAACCCTAACCTCTGGATCCAGAGAAAGGCACAGTACGAGTGTGCAACAAGAGACTCCATTGATATCCTTGTAACAATGTCTCTGTAACATTTAACCCTATCTCTGCCATTAATTAATGTATTCACTTCTTTTCCTAAACATTACTCCCTATGTGAACTAATGGACAGTCACACCTATACAAAATTAGGTAAACTTCAAACACAAAGACTAAAACGGAAGTGAAATTGAGTGGCTGACTACCCACACCCTCCTCAGCAGGAAGCCATTTGCTTCAAACATGGTTGTGTCTATTCAGGGGTCTGCAAAAAAGCACCCACTTCTTATTTCTAAACTGCATGCATCTATGTCACATTATCACTTCACATGTTTATAAAGAATAAACTACTTCTTGTGTTAACTCAAGAAAGCCTGGTTTATCTCTGGTTTAATTGGGTTCTTTTAAACTATAAATTAATTCTGTCTGGAAAGGAAAGAAAGGAATCCTTTGAAATTAACCTTATTGTGACTAATGAGGAGGTTGTTGAATAAACACGGGAGCCAGTTCATTCCTCCTCAGTCAGGAGCTTAACAATTTGGGGTATCCTGTCTTGAACTGTAATAATTTGGGGAACTTTGCCTGGGGACTAGTTGTAATAAGTTGGAGAATATCCAGTAATGGTTGCAACAAATGGATGGCTTGTGTTCATGATTTGAACTCACAAACAAAACAAAAAGATTACAGTGGAAAAACTGCTGCTTTGAGAAAAACTGCAAATGATTTTCTTGAGTTTGCACTGAAATAAAGATATATATGTGTGTGTATAAAAAAAACCATATATTTATACATAAACTTCACTGTTTCCATTTCTGCATACAGACCGCCCCATCAACATCCACTACAAAGCCAATGACTCCCGTAGTTACCCCAACAACACTTCCTCATACCCTGTTTCAAACAAAGGTTCCATTCCATTCTCCCGTTCTCTGTCTCTCTTACATCTGTTCCAATAATAATTACACAGGAAAGCCTCTGACATGTTCTCGTTTTTCTTCAACTGAGGACTTCCTTCAGCATCCACCATAGTTGTTAGGGCCCTCAACAATAAAACAGGACTGCAGATGCTGTAAGTCAGGAACAAAAACAGAAGTCTCTGGAAAGTCTCAGCAGGTTAGCAGCATCTATGAAGCGAAAAACAGAGTTAATGTTTCGGTTCTCTATATCGGAAGGGGTGTACTGGATTAATATATAAGTACTTTTATTGTCATGGTAATTTCTTTTAAAACAATAATAAGGAAATCTTCTGAAGATTAATGTGAATTTGTTTACGTTGGGAGAGTTTATAAGCAAATGAAGTAAACAGGCTAGTGGATTAGGCTTTCAGATAGGAAATTCTGGCATTTTGCGATGTGGGTTGGGGGGTGTGGTGTTCACCTTATAAGAGCCATCTACAGATTTAAAACAAGCTTTTTAGGTTCAGTTCAGTTTTGCAGAAGTCTTGGCTGAAGCTGCTTATGTAACATTTTGGCTCTTAAGACAGGCACATAGTTTAAGACTGTTTAGAAAGATTACCTCAGTGTACAGAGTTCCAGACTAGAAAAGTGTTTGGTCAAAATCCTGAAGGGAGTATTTGAAACTGAGAAAGTCCAAGCTCAATTGTATGTACGCTCCATGAAGAGGCTGTTAGATTCCGAAAAATGAGTATTGAAGGCACAATTAATTTATGCCTTATAGATGTGAAATTGAAAATAATTCTCCCTAGTGTGAACACTGTAAAGAAGGGTCTTGTTTTGTGAACTTGTCTTTTTTTCTAGCATGTTTTGAAATCTTTAAAATGTGTTATATGTAAATAGTTTGGTTTATTTCATATTATCTTCATTTCTTTTGCACATTAAACTTACATTTTATTATTAGAGTTGAATCTGCAAATAGCATGTTTCAGTCAAAGACCACTTTATTGACAATAAACTAAATCAAAATATGATCGATCAGATTTTGGTCTGCAATCCAAATTGTGCATTAATAACATCTGCTGGGAACATAACAATACCTAGCAATCAGTTTCTACATACCAAGAAAATCTCAGGTAGGCTTTTCAGATAGATAGTGATGGAAGACTATGCTTATCCAGTGACAATTCGGGAGACATGTCAAATACAATGTGCAGCCTACTTTCACCAGGAGAACAACATTTCTGCATCAGAAATAGTCATCATTGCATTGCATTTATTTGACTGCATCCTTCAGGCAGCATCTCGTAATTTTTGCCATTTTAATTATGAAATTGTTCATCACAAGGTGATTACTGACGTTATGCTTAAGAAGGTTGTACAATTCAAATCCTTATCAATAGAAACTGCTAAACTAAGAAATTACAACTGTGATATTAATATTATCAAGAAAGACTGAACAAGATGGGATAACAAGGTGTGGAGGAACATAGCAGGCCAGGCAGCATCGGAGGAGCAGGAAAGCTGATGTTTCAGGTCAGGTCCCTTCTTCAGAATGGGGGGGGAAACGGGGTTCTGAAATAAATAGAGAGTTGGGGGGAAGTGATAGTAGGTGGATAGTGGAGTGGATAGGTTGGAGAGAAGATAGAGAGGTCAAGGAGGCAGGGATGAGAGGGGGTGCTGGTCTTGGAATGAGGTCGGGCGTGTGGAGATTTTGAGGCTAGTGAAGTCCACATTGAGACCATTGGATTGTAGGCTTCCAAGGAAGAATATGAGGTGCTGTTCATTTCCCTAGTAAAGTGAAAGCTGGGGAGAGACCAAATTGAGATCTGTAATGAATCTGACTCCCTCACACTTTCCAGCCTAAATTACTCACTGTGTGAAATGTTTTGTTTCTCATTTAACATTTTCTTCTTTTGCAAAATCCTTTAAAATTGTGCCCAATCATTCTCAACCTGTTGAAATGCCAGGTTTTCTTCTCTGCTTTGAGTTAACTGATCAGTTATTTTGAGCCTCGGGGGACTACTGAATTATTGTGTAACCCCAGCTTTAGGCATTTTTTGATGCTAGACTAGAAATTGTTAGATTCCTTGGGTTCAGTGTCATTAGTTGTTATAGTGAGATTTGCACTGAAAACACCCAGGCTGCACCCATAATAAGTTTACTGTCTTATTCAGTAGTCATTGCCAATAAAGTCACTTCTGATTTTATTCCCCCTCTGATGGAGATGTTGAATATGTCATAATTAAACCAAAATGCTGAGTTAGGAAGCTAAATGAAATCTCAAAAGATCAAATCACTCTTTTATTTAATTGAATTCTTGGCATTCTGATGTGTAGTGTCACTCCTAAGTGCAAAGAGCAGAACAGCACCATGGAATATCTATGTTTACCCCATCAGACAGAGAGTCTGGTTTAATGCCTCAGGTAGACATATGCATTTTTACAATGTAATGACTTCTCATTTCTGAATTGATGAGCTAAATTAGATTATGTGTTCAAAGTTTGGAGTAAAATGAAACGATTTGTTTCAAAATGAAGAGTTCTACCAACTGATCCAAAATGACAGGGCAAGAAATTTGCTCCATTAGTATTAATGTATGAAACGTGAATGTTGAAACAAAAAAAACCCCACAAAACATGAAAAATGCAAAGAATTAAGAACAATTTTCTAATCTTGATACATCTCAAGGCAGTGTTCATCCACCACCATTGATTTATACTAACAATGCTTCCAAATTCCATCCATTTCCAATTCCATCCAATTGCAAACATTTCTGGTCACCATACAACCAGAAGGATGTGAATGCTTTGGAGAGGGTGCAGAAAAGGTTTACCAGGATGTTGCCTGGACAAATACATTAATTGGAAGGGAATAGTGGAATATGGATGCTGTCAGACCTGCTGAGTTTCTCCTGCATTTTGTTTTTGTAACAAGCTTCAAAATGTTATTAGCCAAACATTAATAATAAGACATAGCAAAATCTTACGATCAGCTATCAAAGCTATGAAAACTATCAAGTTATAAGCGCATGATGCTGAAAAGACAATATATTTTTATTCTCCTGTAGCTTGATTGCGGGCTGAATCATTGAATCGTTAGAATCCCTGCAATGTGAAAGCAGGCCATTTGGCCATCAAGTCTACACTGACCCTCCAATCAGCATCCCACCCTACTACCCTATTCCCTGCATTTCCCTTGGCTAAACCACCTAACCTACACATCCTTGGACACAATGAGCAATTTACCATGGCCGATCCACCTAACCTGCACATCATTAGAATGCCGGCGGAAACTGGTGCACCCAAAAGGAACCCATGCGGACACGAGGAGAAGGTGCAATCTCCACACAGAGAGTTGCCAAGGGTGGAAACGAGCCCAAGTCCCCGGTGCTGTAAGGCAGTAGTGCTAACCATTGAGCGACTGTGCTGCCCCAATCTCCAGAAGTGGACTAAAACAGGGAAAAAAATTTGGGATTGTCAATACCTGTTATATTGGAGTTACAATTCTTGTTAGACAGAGTATTGTCATAAACTTTTCATTTAATAAAACAAAGAACTGCTGATGTTGGAGATCTGAAATAAAACAGAAATTGCTGGAGAAATTCAGCTGGTCTGAGAGCATCTGTGGGAAGAAAGCAGCGTTAACATTTTGAGTCCACTGATTCTTCATCAGAACTGATAACAAGTAGGAAAAAACTGGTATTTGTGCGGAAGACAGGGTTTGGGGTGGATTGTTGGAGTTGTGGGGGAGTGGGGAAGTGAGTGGACAGGTGGAGACTGAGCCAATTATAATTAATTCACCTAATTATTTCTCTGAATTATTTCTTAATTAATATAAAACCATCACCAGTTCCTTAGTTCCATCAGATCTTGGATGTTGCTGTCAGACCCTATTTGATAAGAGCATTTTTCTTTATTTTAAATAAATCAATACTTAGAATCTAACAAATGACAATTTCTAGTAAGGAGAATACAACGATTTCTCCCTGAAAAATAACAGCAACTGATCAAACTTACTGTAAAAGCACCTCTGAGATGCTCAAAATTTACCAACTAGAAAGACAATAAAAGGACAATCATAGAACCACATCAACGACAAGCAGGACAGTGTAGGATAGTGAGGGGTGACCTTATAGAGGTATATAAAATCATGAGAGGCACAGATAAGGTAGAGAGCAAACAGCTTTTCCCCATGGTAGGCGAGTTTAAAACTAGAGGGCATATGCTTAAGGTGAGAGGGGAGAGATACAAAAGAGTCCAGAGGGGCTTCTTTTTTCATACAGAAGGTAGTGAGTGTCTGAAACGGGCTGTCAGAGGTAGTGGTGGAAGAGAATACAGTTTTGTTATTTAAGAGATGTCTAGACAGGTACATGGGTGGAATAGATATGGACCGAACACAGGCAAATTGGACTAGTTTAAATTGTGAAAATTGGGCGGCATGAGCAAGTTGGACCAAAGGGCCTGTTTCCATGCTGTAGACCTCAATGAGATCCTGTAAGTGCAGACAGTTTTAGTATGGAAGGCCAAAATGTGTTGCCGTAGGCTTGGAGGACCGAAGGGCCTGATCCTGTGCTGTATTGTTCTTTGTTCTTGTTCATTCCTCAACTTTATGTAGCTCCAACTGACTCTTCCTTTCAGGACTTCTCTTTCTCTATCTTTTGGAATGGCATTTCATGTGGGTCAATTTCAGCAACTCCCTGGAGCTCTTCCCACTTTATGCTCTGTAAAGCCAACAAACCTCTACCAGTTTTTCAACATTTATCGAGTCTGATCTGATGACTCTACCTTCTACCCCACAAATCTATTCTTTTTCTCTGCAGTAGTCAGATTGTGAATGGGCCTGCCCCATTTCCCATATTTCTGCCTTGACCTCTCTCTCCTTTTGTAATGGTGACAAAGATTTTCTTTGCTACTTTTTACCTGCCAATGCCCAGACTGCCTGTGGTCATTTCTGCCAAATTCAACATAATCTCAAGACTATACACATCTTTGTTGGAGAATATTCAAGGGACAGAACTGCCTGTTCCAATTCAGCTACTCCATTCACTACTTTTTAGACAGACCATTCTATCCATAGCATGTGGCTCACGTTAATTCCCTGGTACCTTATTGTATAAATGTAGGGGATGCAGGATGAAAGGCCTCTCCAATAAATTCCTTTGCATACATTTGTCATCACTGTGTAACAGTTTAACTTTCAAACTTAACCTTAGATCTTACAAATGTTCTGTCTCCCATTTTCTTGCATTAGCTTAGCGCTCACTTTGAATTATTTCAAACTCGTTGTTTGTTTAATGTCTTCATGCTTCCATCAATTTCTGAATTCAGCTGTTACATTATTATGTGTGATCGCTTTCTATACATCCCATCCCCTTAATCTGATTACACTAAAACGACTATTCTCTTAATTCTGAAGAACATTTCAGTTAGAAACATAAATGCAAAGATGCTAACTGATCTGCTAAACGGTTTCCAGCGTTTTCTGTTTTTGTTTCAAGTTTTCATCATTCTCAAGATTGTATTATCTATCATAATTGACCATGTGTCAACTTTTTCACTATCACTTGCTGAGTTAGAGTGCGTATTGTCTCCTTGGCAGGGAGCTTCAGGGAAGGGCACAGCTCCTTACAAAACTTGGGCGAATCTATCAGTGTGTTAAATTGAGAAAGTTTGTGATGCCGTAGCTCAAATCAACGGTTGGTTTTGATTACATATTTAAGATACAGTGTCTTCCAAAATCATTTGTAACACAGCAGTGTAACTTTGAAACTTGGTTTCCACCGTTTTTTTCAAACTCACTTTCAATGCCTTAATTCGAAATTCTCCAAAGTAAGGCGCTCTACAAAAGTCCAAGTTTGTGAAAACTAACCAAAAGGGCCAGATTATCGCACCAGCATATCCGAGATTGTATACACCATTATCCTTAAATTATGTGACAAATTTGCGTCTCTCGAGCTGCCTGAAACCAATCGACCCGATCAATAGATGAGGAACTGCGGAAGTCCTGTGAAACAAATCATTGGAGAAGAGAATGATGGCTCTTTGTGGTCAGGGCAGTCATTGGTCAGGGAAGGTCAGATTCAGACTGCGCCAGCTAATTGCGGCAGACCATTCAAATAAGACTTCACACCCAGCTTTGCGTACGAAATCAGTGACTGAGATCATGTTGTGCAGCGAGGCTGTTGCTCATTTTATGAAGGGTGACAATGCCTGATAACATGCGAAGGCTCTATTGCCAAAGCCACATCAAGCACACAGCTTCCATCTTCCAATCAGGAAAAAAAAAACACAATCCCACGAATGAGCAGCAGCGCTAAACAAGCACCACCTCACCCGCGGAGGGCCGCAGTGTTGAAAAGTAGACTGCGGGGTAGACAAAAGAGCACTAATCAAATGCCACACACAAAGGAATCAGATCATTTTTAACAAGGCGCTGCTTGTGAATGTCGGGAGATACTGAAATGGGGCCGACTCTTTGTGTTGTGCTGCTTAAGCTCCCCCGTGACACTCAAACCTTCTCAAGCTGCCGAGCTCTCCCTGAAGATTTCAATAGCCTTCACGCTGTGCTGAAACGCTGCAAAGTTGTGGCCCACGCAGACCTGAAAATGTGCCAGTTTACCAGTCCGTCTCTCAAAGGAAACTACTTTCCTATGTCATTCAACTTTTTGTTTTGAAAATATATATTAAAGTCTTTTGCAGCCCTTCCTTACGTACTTGGTAATAGTAATGTTAACTTTGAAGGGCAGAACTCTTCAACAATTCTGAAACTTTAAAGCTATTAAAAAAACCTAAACGCACATCGTTGCTATAGTCTACAATTTTCCTTTTTCGCCTATTACAAATAAGTTGGATAACTTACGTATAGACCCGTCTTAAAACATACAATCGAGTCTTTTTTTTTAAATGTTGCTGAATTAAATGATTATTTGGAAACACTGAACACGGCGGAATTAAATCATCGAGCGGTTAACATTTAGCTGGGTTTCTGAATCTTGAACCAGGGCCTAAGCTGCAGGTCAACAATGAAATTGAAAAGATCAAACAAGCCCCAGGGATTTAGGAAATCAATATAAATACCAATACATTTTGCACAAGAAAAGCACCAGGTTAGTAAAACAGATGCTCGATCCCACAAGCCTAATCGATCTTAGTTCTGAGTGGGTCAGTGTGCCAAAAGGTTTTGAAAGAGTCACATGGACTCGATGTGCAGGGATCGTCGGAAGATGCAGGTGTCTGGTTATCCGTTATATTTATCGAACTAACGTTGAAGGTTTCAAAGAGACTGGTCGTTGACAGGGGAAGTGAAAACAGGAAAATAAAGCTGGAGGTGGTGGTTCCAATCTGAGAGAGATATGTTTTAGTTCAGAGCTGTGAGCACCGACGCACCCCGCTCGCACGACTTAAGTCCAACCAATTCATCCAGCACAGCGGAAGATCAAAAGCATTTTCATGAACTTCTTCTACCAGTCCAACAGCAATTGATCTTCGCGGTGATGGTGTTCAGTTTCGCCCAGGCTATATTTCCATACCACCAAACATCTCATCACGGTTCACACAAACATCTATTTCAACAATTCCATCTGGAAGAAGAAGCCCCTGTTGAAATTGACAAGAGTTTGACTTGATTGGAAGCCTCTTGGTAGTTTCTGCGTCAGTTTCAACTCGTGCCTCCCCCCACCCCCGCACTGAAACCTGGCAGAAACTGACAAGAGGCTCGCTAACTTTCAGCACCAGGCTCCGTCCGCCTGCTGCCGGCACCGAGGCACACAGCTATTCTCCCGGGAACCTTCACCGCTTGCCAGTGAGCGGAGCCTGGCGATCTCGGCGCCCAGCGGGACCGGGTCTTCAGTCCGACAGATGATAAAATCTGTCGCAAGTTCCCTGCAGACGCGGCTCACCACCGCGAACCTGTCGCCAGTATCCGCTCTCATGATGCCCTGCTGCTGCTGCTGCTGTTCCTGGTCATCCTGCAGCAGGATGGCGGTCAGATGAGCGATCCACTTCGCAGCCAGCCTGAGGATGTCGATTTTGGACACCTCGACTTCGGACAGGACGGGTAACAACCTGCGCAGGTCTTGAAAAGCTAGATTGACTCCATGCACCCGCTGCCTCTCCCTGGTGTTGGCGGCTCTTCTTTGACGACTGACCCCTGTCAACATCCTCTTCCTCCTTCGCACTTTCTTGTTCTTCACGAACCTTTTAGCCTGGTCACTGCCTTCCGCATGAATCCCATGCAGAACCTCCATCGCTTTCTTTCCCGACAGCGCGGGGACTGCTTGGTCAAAGTTCTCGGTCCCCGCTGCAAGCCAATGCCACACTGAGAAGTGGCTTTCCTTGTTAGCAGTGAGCAGCCAGTTGCTTCTGAGCTGCTAAAGTCAGGATGAAAGGAACAAAAGAGGCCACTTGATTAGATTCAACTTAGAAACTGATTAACATATTGAAAAGAAAAGCCGAGGGACGTGTTCAACTCCCCGAGAGGGAGGTGGATGAAGCTTTGACTCTATATTGACGAATACATCGGATTCGCACACAGTAAAGCTCAAGTGTTTCAGACCAAACCGAGAATAACCTGACAATCTGAAACCAAAGCTCATTTGCAGAGCCAGAGCCATTAACCACGGTGCATTGGCAGCCACACTAAATATCCAGGGTTTGTGAACGCTCGCACTGCCTGGCCCAATTCTAGAATGACTTCTTTGAAATTACATTTAATTCATTCAATCTGTGTTGCAAATAGATTGCTAATGCGTAAAATGCTGGACAATCCCATGGTCCATTTTTAAAGAAAATATGTCACTAGTGTTATTTTTAAGGGGGTTTGCTACAAATATGCTTGTATTAGCTCACCTACACACTGTTGCACAAAATATGGCAATGTGTACTGAGCAGGGATGGAGGGGTGGCAGTCGTTAGAATGTCCAGTATACACTATCATTGGCAGAAGGGCCTTGTGGTGCAGTTGCTGTGTCCCTACCTCTAGACCAGAAGGTGTGGATTCAAGCTCTTTGGTCATTAGTGAGTTATGGTGTGTATATTCTAAGGGCATCAGTGTTTTCTGTTGTAGTGGACTTTGAGGCTGCGTCCAATTGATTAGAAAATTTAAGTCTTTAATGTAATAAGAAGAAATTTCATCAGGAGGGTCCTTGAAAAATGATATGAA
This sequence comes from Ginglymostoma cirratum, assembly GCA_024137785.1. Taxonomy (NCBI): domain Eukaryota; kingdom Metazoa; phylum Chordata; class Chondrichthyes; order Orectolobiformes; family Ginglymostomatidae; genus Ginglymostoma; species Ginglymostoma cirratum. Next base: position 26,776,367 of record JAHRHZ010000013.1, read on the forward strand.
ACCTTAAATGTGCATTATAATATGCCATTTTTTTTCAGTATTCCCGTGTGAACAGTGTCTACAGATTTTTGCTTGTGCCTATATCTAATAACAGTTGCCTGACTCATTTCTACCATGACTGTGGCAGTGTGTGATGTACTTCTATGTTTGGGCACTGAAAAGCATGGTAAAGCTTGAATGTAAACCTTCATCTAAACTTTTCTTTTCATTTCCCCTTTGTTGACATGATAGTTGTCACCTTTAATTTTTTTTTAAAGTGCGGAAATAACATTTAAAAGGATGCTGGTCACCATAAGAGAGTTAATTTTATCAAATGATTTATCTTCTGTATCTTTTAAGTTTTTCTTAAAACTTTATCCTGGAGGTCTTCAGCTGTGAACAATTGGGTTTTGATTAAATAATTTTATGTCATAATTGACATGAGAGAGCATTCAATCACATATGTACAGTTAGGTCACATATATATTGTATAATTTTCCACATTCAATCTGTGCATTAACAGGAGTTGAAGGATAGAACCAAATTCTTCAGTCCATTACAAATCTCTGCTTGAAAGTACCATCGGTCACTAACTTTGTTCCTTTCAACACACTTCCCCAAGTCTTTAAGCAACAGGAGGAGCTCAGGAAATTGGATCTTCCATGAGCTGATTGTCAAGCACTTGTTGTAGAAAGTGAATGGGAGCCTTACCCTGGTATTTTCAAAAATGAGCTCATGGTGATTTCCTTGTCATCTTTTGCTGTTCATGGTTTGAAAATGTCTTTATATTCCTGGGAAGATTTGATGGAAATTAGCTGAGGTATCTCCAGGCTTTATTTCAATCAAATGATGGAATTATATAAGTATCTCAAAGATGTTGAGAATTTGGGACCCCCTGCACCAATGTTAACTCAGTATTCCATTTTTGGTATTTTCTGTGTAGTATGAGATCTCATCTAATTGTGCCATATTGTAGCTAGCCTCTACAAGTATAAACAAATCTCTCCATGAACACAGAGAGGTTATGAGAATGATTAAGGTCTTGACTCATTCGCCATCCTACTCCATTATCAATGCAGTGTATCAAAATAAGAAGAATTTTGTCGTAGAAGGAATAAACACAAACCTCCAAATTGAGATGGGCAAGGGGATAACTGTTACCTGAGTAGCATGAGTAGCTATCCCATGTCTATTGGCCAGGAAAGGTTAGATAAATGATTGATGTACCATTGATGGCCAAGCTCCAAATATGACTAATTAACAGAGAGAGGAAGGAAGGGACGGGGCAACAAGATAAAGGGAGAAGAGCTATACCATCTCCATAGAGAAAACCAGGAGTTTTCCTACATTGGCCCAAGGGAAGAACAAAGTTAGTACTGAGACCACCAAAGATTACCAGAGACCTCCTCAAAAGGGCATGGAATCACTGGAGCATAGCAGTGTGCTTCCTCTAGTCCTTAATTCTACAGATCAGCTCAGGAATCAGTAAAATGTTCTCATCTGTCAATAGTTGTATATTTCCTTTCTCTGCCTAATTAATGAATCTACCACATTTAAACAGCTGCTTTTCAATAAATGATCAGAAAATTACAAGCTTAGAGCTAACTAATTTAACCATTAGCTGTCCATATTAGGTAACCGGTCAAAAACACTTAAAATATACTTTTCTATGGTAGTTTTATTTGGGCTAAATTAATCAAAGGGTATAGGTAAAAGCAGAAACAGAGTGTTGAGTTGGAATGTCAATCATGATCATGAATAGTGGAGCAGGTTCCAAGGACCGAATGGCCTGCTCCTGCTTCTACTTTCTATGTTTTTATTATGAACACCTTACAGCAAAACAATGAGAAAGAAGTTTATTGCTGTGATTGTATATAGGCTACAGATATTTATCTGAAAAATAGCTCATCTAAATTCATAGCAACTGCATAATGAGCATCAAATGTTTTATAGGAAATTGTATTTGGAAATCTATATTTGTTAATGACTGTAAAAGTTGCAAATTCACAAGTAATGCATTTATGGAATATATCCAGGAAATTATTCCATTTTCATGTTTTCTTTTCCATTCAACTCCCTAACTGAGTGTTTCTGGTTTCAGACTTACCTCAGTAGTCCTAGAATGTCTTTCTCCAGTTTCCCAGAATTCTGCGAGTTCCTGTTTAATGTCCCCATGTCCTCGAAGCACACACTGTTAAACTTTTAAGATTCTTAGCTTGTAATGACAAATCCACAAATACGGTCAATGCTGTTGTCAGTGTGCCTGGCAATGCATAATCCAGGCTATTATAAAATCTGCAAATCTCGGCGAGCAATGGTATTGGAGTGTACTTTAAAATCTACCAAGTCTAGTAAGAATTTGTTGGTCTTCCTTTTTTAAGCTCAATCATGTCCATTAAAATGTTTGCTTTTTAAGGCCCAATAGCTCACTTTGAATTTCCTTGCTGATTTCCTCTCTCAACCTCTGCACTGAATGATTCCTTGCTCTTAGGGTTTAAATTTTTACCTCTGCTCACCTTGACCTTTTTCCCCTAAGTTCACTGCTTCCTATCCTTTTCAAACATTTCCTTTCATATAATCTCCCTGACTTCGGTTCTATATCACCCCTTGACTTTACCATCTCATATAGCCTCCCTATTTGAGAAATCATCTCAGACTGCTTCCTTGTGTCTTTCGTCACAATTCCTATCCATTTCCTACTCACTTCCTTCACAGTCTGCAACTAGAACATTTTCACCTAAAAAGCTTAAAATTGAACTTTCAAAATTGCTTACCATTAAACATAATACTTTTACATCAATCTGCTCAAACATGTGGTATTCGTTCTCTTTGAATCATTATCTCCACTCACATCTTTACTTTCTCCAATCCTGGTTGTTTCATTTGGAATGGCTCCCATCCTTGTTCCTTCAAGTGTAAGTTGCTGAGACCTAAGTGTACCTTCCAGACATGGGGTTAATTAAATCCATTGCCAGATCTGACTGGATCAAAGTAAGTGTTGTTCAGTGTTGCTATCCTTTCCTGAAACTATGCCAGGAGTACCCTCAGAAGCAAAGACAGCCTTTGGCATCTTACTTTACCAATAATTCGCTCGTTATAGTCATTTCCCCTGCCCTTCCACACTTCTTTCTAAGAGTAGTTTAATGGAGCTCACGGATATCTTTTCCACAAAGAGGACATCAATTTAGTTGCTTCTATTCCATTCCTCCTTTCCCCTGGTTAATCATGCCAAATTCTTCCTCCCACCCTTCCCAGCTAAGCCCTGATTCTGTTTCTTTCTCTAGTTTCTTTTCTATCTGTCTCATGCCCAATCTGATGTGATTGTGAAACTATTCATCTATTTCCTTGACCTTATTCTGATGAAACTGCTGACTATCTAACTTCTTTTCCTGTCCCCATGATATTAAACAGCAATAGAAAATTCAGAAATTCAACTGGCCTCGCCATATAAATACAGTGGCAACAAGAGCCGGCCAGAGGCTAGGAATACAGCAATAAGTAACTCACCTACTGACTTCCCAAGCCCGTCCACCATTTACAAGGCACAAGTCAGGAGTATGATGGAATACTCCTCACTTGCCTGGATAAATGCAGCTCCAGCAGCACTAAAGAAGTTTGATACCATCCAGGACAAAGCAGCCTGCTTGATTGGCACCACATTCACAAGTATTTTCTCTCTTCACCACCAACGCTCAATAACAACAGTGTGCACGTTCGACAAGACCCACTGTAGAAATTTACCTAAGATCCTTAGAGACTGCCTTCCAAACTCACAACCACTTCCATGTAGAAGGACAAGGGCAGCAGCTACATGGGAACATCCCACCTTCAAGCTCCCCTCCAGGCCACTCACCAGCCTGACTTGGAAATATATTGCCATTCCTTCAATGTTGCTGTGTCAAAGTCCTGGAATTCATTCCCTAACAGCATTGTGGTCTACGTGCAGCATGTGTACTGCAGCTCACCACCACTTTCTCAAAGGTAACTAGGAACAGCAATAAATGCTGGCCAGTCAGTGATGCCACTGAAGCAATGGTGAATAAAAACAAAAAAGTAGCACAAGAGGCAGAACCATGTAAAGGTGTGCAATGATTTCCTTTTAAATGGGCATTTCTGTACCAGAGGAACACGAGGGACGAGATACCTGAGGTTGGTGAAGAATGGAGTTTAACCAGGAAATTATCTGGTGAGAGAGTGAGGAGGTTCCTGTTTCACACTTAATATTCGCGCTTTGGCCTGGTTCAATCTGCGTTGAATTCACTGAAGATCTGACTGTCGATGTGATGCTGCAGAAAATGGGACTGACCCTTTCACAGCATCAAACATCTGCAGACAGCTCTGGATCAGCAGCTGACAAACTACACTGAATATTACAAGTTTCACACTGGCAATAGTCAATGGAGATGAGGTAGCAGAATGAGAACAAACAACATTGAAGATTGTCAGAAGTGATGGCGTCGATGGCAGCAGGAAAGGAATATATTGCCAGGGCCTCAGGGACGACGTGAGTTGGCGGCGACTGGAGGAGCAGAGAGGGTGAAGGTTATGGAGAGGCAGAGATGAACTTTTGAAGCTGTTTCAGTATTGTTAATATCAATTTTAATTTTAATTTATTTGGTATTTTACCATCTGTACAATTTATGTAGTATTTTACCATCTGTACAATTTATTCAATAATTTATTCTGTCATCCATGCTGGCGCTGGAATGTGCCGACATTTTACAATTTTCACTGTGCCTAGGTACCTCAGTGACAATATTAAATAAATATATAAATACTTTCTCAAAGTACCACTACCCAAAAGCTTTTATATTTGAAGGAACAAAGGAGGAAATACCCTCAGTAGAATTGTCTCCACAGTCTTTTTATTACTGAGAGACAAATGTAGAACTGTGCAATCACTGTAAGAAAATCTGTAGTCAATCTTCATCAGAGCTATAGGATTAAAATTAACATCTGGTGTCATCTCTTCAAAAATGCTGCAACTCTCATTCCAAGGTACTATAGAAATCAACTGCAGTAATTGCTATTTTCTATCTCTGGACCAAGGTGTTACCAGCCAGGGTGAAACAACCTAGTTGTGTTGTCTAGTCAGAAAGATACTTCTGTGTCAGTTCATATTGTATAGTAAGAGAAGCAGGTCTGGTTAGTGGCTAATATACTTCATAAAGGATCACTGACCACGTCTTTCTGTGAAGCCCATTGTATGTTGGCGATTGTGCTAGTATTGGATAGCTAAATTAAGTCGACTGGTTTTTCAATACATCATCCCATCCACAAACTGTCCTGGTTATTCGTGCCAGATGTTCTAGCCTCTCAAAGAGGTTTGGCATATAACATAGTTCCCACTGATAGAGGTGCCTGCTGTTGCCATAGAAGCCTTCCATTTGATTCCACAAACTTTAATACAGAAGCAACGCATAATCCTCAATAAGTGGTTACTTACTTTACAGTGAAATATTAAAATGATTAATTATAGTTGAGTTTCTATTAAAACAGACTAAAATAAAGTAGACAGGATTTTACAAAATTAAAAAATAAAGTGTGTGGGATCTATTGTTTTTTCTCAGTGAATTTGAGAGCTGATCAATTTATCCCAGTTATTGCGTGATGATCTTTAGGAGTTTATGTGGGTATTTATGTGTGGTGTGAAGCAACTGGCGTGTCCCCAGAAGGCTTAAAATAATTAACTCCATTAGAATAAGTTTTCTTTCCCCCTACAGCAATAAAAGAACAATGAAAAAAATGGCAGGAATAATTCATGAGTCACAAAGAATTTCTGACAAAATATGTAAAATCCGTCTTAAGATGCACTTGGGGTTGATTTTATTATTATTAGTGAATTTTGGAATATATGATCAACAGCACAATGAAAAGGTGAGACAGATCACACCTTTGTGATGGATCACACCCAATTTTCAACCCATTTAATGAATAAATGGAAATTAGGAGCTTTTCCCGGGGTTGGAAATCCAAAACTACAGGGCATTGGTTTAAGATGAGAGGGGAAAGATATGAAAGGGACCTAAGGGGTAACCTTTTCACGCAGAGAGAGGTGCATTTCTGGAATGAGCTGCCAGAGGAAGTGGTGGAGGCTGGTGTGATTACAACATTTAAAACACATTTAGATGGGTATATGGACAGGAAGAGTTGAGAGAGATTTGGGTCAAATATTGGCAAATGGGACTAGATTTAGAAAGCATATCTGGTCGACATGGACTGAAGGGTCTGTTTCCATGCTGTATATCTCTATAGATAACAAGCTGTAGAGCTGGATGAACCCAGCAGGCCAGGCAGCATCAGAGGAGCAGGAGAGCTGAGCTTTCGGGTCTGGACTCTTCTTCAGGCCCTGCTGTGTTCATCCAGCTCTGCACCTTGTGATCTCAGATTCTCCAGCATCGGCATTTCCTACTATCTCTCTATATATCTCTATGATGTCCTGCCTGACCTCCCGGTATATGTTGTACCCAAGTAATCCAATCTACACAAGTGAATTTATAGGGAGATCTCACCCAGTGTTTTGCAGTGTAATTTTAGTTATTTATCATTATTAAATATATATAATCAATGATAATTTAGATTTTTATTACAACAATAACTAGACATTATCTTTAACACATAAAAAATTACACTACTGTCAGATGTAATTGAGATTAGTGGCCATGTCATTGTTCCTGCTCCCTATTGCATTTGCAGTTCCATGTATCCAATTGCTGGCCAAAAACATCCCTACAGCTAGGATGAATGTGTCTGCAATGAGATTCTAACTAGCTGTGGGATTAATTATCAACATTAATCTAGTAATTAAAGAATAATAATTTGTTATAAATCGGCAGCTCTGGTCAGTAATGTAGCTCTTAGCAAGCAACAGCAAAGTACAATTCATGAGAGTCTATCAGCACTTACGGCCTCAGGGCTGAGCATTTAAGAAGTTATATTACAGGTGACTGGGCCATAAACCCAGCTCATTGAAGATATTCACAAGAAGAATTACACCTAGAAACATTCTTCTTGTGAACAACAACAATAATTTGGGTTTATGGCCTAGTCACCTGAAAGATTGCTTCTGAAACATTAAGGTAAAGTCATCAAACTCTGACTGGATCATAGGGCTGCTGTCTCATTAGACAGAGAGAGAGAGAGAGAATGAACTGGTGGTGATTTAACCCGATGGTCACTCCACCTTAGGCATAGGGAGAGATAGAAAAGGAGAATATCACTTGATAACCTGAACCAGTGTGGGAACTAGAATTATGCCTCTGGCATCACTCTGTGTTGCAAACCAGCTTTCCAGCCAATGATCTAACCAAAACCCATTTCATATGCCAACAATAAGTGTAGCTCTGGTATGGGGGTGGATGGCTGCCACCTTTACTGTTGATGTGCAGGTTCTGTTCTGTGCATTGTGTTTTGTGGTTAATTCTCCTTAATCAACTGGAGGACTCAGGTGTGTAGGTTAACTTTGTGTTTATTCAAACAGCCTCAGTCCTAGACTGACTAACCAGAATTCTGTCTGATACTTGGCCCAACTCTATTCCAGTCTGGCTGATCGCTGAGCCAATTTTTTGCTTTATGTCGCAAATCTGTTTAATAAAGAAAATCATCAACCTTTATATGCATCCATCGTTTATATTTCAGTTTTACGCAATAAACAGACATCTTGCATTCTAGGTCTTTCTTGTATCAGGTCTGCAGGAATCCTCTCATACTCTTTAGTTTGCTCTTAAGACTGATATAGGCCTTAAGGTGTATAAGGTTGCTCTTCAGTCATTCCTGCTGATGTGAGCCCTTGGGGTGTTCAAGGCTCATGCCTGCTAAAACGCACCTTATAATACTAGGTTGCAAGGTGTCACCTTACTCTTCTTGGTGATTCCTTTTTATTAAATCTTACATGATTCCTACTACATGTGTCTTAAACTCCCATAGGTCTTTGCAAACAGCCTATATTGCCTCCTCGATCTCCAGTTATAAAAAAACCATGAAGTAAAATATACATTTGTGGGATGAAATATTGAGACTGATATTAATGTAAATATATCAGAAAAGTGGGATGGGGACATCACATTAGATGCTGAATACATGCAAAGACATGATAGAAAAAATGATTATTTTATTCTAGTATAGGAATTTCCTCATGAAACCTTTATTCCTTGAAGAGCTCCTTAAAACCTATTTCTGAAGTCAAGTTTGTGGGTGTATTCCCTAATGGCCCCTTATGTGCTCAATATTAAATTTTGCTTTATAACATTTCTTAGAAATACCTTGGGATGCTTTACTATTTAAAAGTACTATATAAATCTAAGTTGTTGAGAATATCTTTTTTAATGCAGTAAATGCAGTTACGAATCTGGAACACAGTGCATGAAAGGATGGTTGAAGCAGCCTCAGTGGTAATTTCAAATTAGGAATGGATAAAAAATTTGGAAAAGAAAATAGCTTCAAGGCCATGAGGAGAGATTAAAAGAGCAGATTTAATAGAATAGTCCTTTCAGACATTTTGCATAATCACAATGGTTTATTTTCATCTGATTTCCATGATCTTACAAATTGCTAAATTAAGAAATATAGAATATTCTAAAATTATAATATTCCCATTTTCTGATTCATCCAATACAGCATCCTTTTCTTGAGAACTGCTCGAGCATGAAAACATGATTTGAATGACCCAACGTCGAGTTTTGGTCTTGGTGATCATGAAGTTTGTAGGAGCTAGAATACGTGTCGATGATTGAAATTCAAGTTAAGCCAAGTCTGTCAGTGGTTACATGTGAAAATGTGAGAGATATTTTTCTAAGATTTACTAAGATATTGGTTCCTTCCAACTTGTAAAAGTACGTTAGAAATCAGACAAGATTCATTCAAAAAAAAAGTTTAGTCATTAAGTTGCTTCAGAGTCTTACTAGTTTATTTGCATCTGATATCCATGAGATACACATGGCTCGCGGGATTTCTTCAGATTTGCGCTTCATTGAGAATTTTTATTTAAAACAAAAAATTTTCATTCAAATTATCTTTCTCCCAGTCCTAAGCTCCTTGATGATTCTCAACCTGGCTCTTCTCAGAATAGGGCATCTGCCTGTAACTCTCAAAGGGAACCAGTCACAGAACATAATACCGTGGAATTGTAAAACAAAGAAGCAGAATACTGAATATTAACATGTAATCAATATTTAACATGCAGTGATTAATTTTGTTTTCTGCTGCACCAGAAGTTACAGAAGCTGTAACATTATATGTTTTATCAGTGTTAGTCTCATGTATTGCTATTCTTACACCTTCAAAAGTATAGAAGAATCATATCAACACAGAAAATAAAGCTAGTAGCTGAACTAAAATGTTGGAGAGTTCTCTCATTCTTTGGACATGCTATATATTTATTTAGGTATCTATGCCAGTAAAAACACTTTTTTTCTCCCCAAGACGTCGGGAGCAATGGCTCATCTATTAATGCAGACTCAAACATGGAGACCCAACATATCCAAAACTTAAAGGAAGTCAAGAAATTCAAAAACATAAAACCACCCGTCTAAAATTAATTCTCCCTTGAAAAGTCTTGGCACACATGACTGTCTGAGAATGTAGGAGCTGTGTGAATTCCTAGATACTGAGCATTGACATGCATGATTGTCAAATGAGTGTTGTATATCATCTGAACCGTCAAGAAATAGTACCTTCATGCTCAAGTGTGCCATTGATTTGAAAATGTTTGTAAGTGGAAAGAAAGGTGACAGAGGACCAGGAAAAAAAAGGGCTATGCAGTTCACAGTTGCGGTGCTAGAAATTTTAGTAATGCAGGTGGACAGAAGGAGAAATGCTATATTTTTACAGGAGACCAGAAGGCCCTCCATGATCATTCTTCAAAAGGAATGGTAACAAATAATTTGGTCTGTGAATTCTCAGAGATTGGCCCCAAAGAACTGGCAGCAAATGCTGGAAGAAGTTTAGTGATCTCACTCTGTTGGTTAAGGCCAGTGAATGCGTACATACCACACTACAACCTTTCATGGTAGCTTAAGGTTCTGCATCCTAGCTTCGAGCACTTAGCATTCAAGCTTATCTTTCAGATACTCCTGCTCAGTCTCACATACCTGCCATGATGCCAGCTGCACAAGCCAACTCACACTCTGTTCACATATCTTCAGCTGGGACAGGTAATAGAGGGCAGAGCAATACATCAAGTAATGCACCAACAGGCTAATGAGAACAGGAGTGTGAATAGATTCAGGGCTATTGTTTGATTCCCTGAAGTATAGATGGCGATCAACTGTGCATGTGGCCATCACAGCTCCCACTGAAAAATCAGATGAATTTATAAATAGGAAGGATTTTTAAAACTTTTCATTCATGGGACGAGGGTATCATGGGATGAGGATGTTAGGCTAGCTTTTATTGCCCATCCCTAATTGTCCAGAGCACAGTTAAGAGTCAACCATATTGCTGTGGGTCTGGAGTCACATGTAGGCCAGACCAGGTAAGGACGCCAGTTTCCTTCCGCAGAAGATATTCATGAACCAGATGTGTTTTTTTCGATAATTTCCCCTATCTGAATGTTAACATAAGCTGCAACAACCTATAAATATCATGTGGGTGTGTGCAAGGTTTCCAGGAAACTGCCAGGATCTTATAAACCCTTAGCCAGTCCCAGTTGCCTCAGCTATGACACCTGGACACCTCCATGGATAAATGACAAAGAAGTATGCCTCATTATTAAAAACATGGCTACTTACACCTGAGTGAAACCCCAACAAGAACCCAGCAAAAGGACATCTACAATTGCAGTCATGTGGATCCAAAGCCAATTACTGAATAGGCCATAGGCCTTCTGAAGGGGGTGTAGATGTCCCAATAGATTAGTAGAGCCCTGTCATATGTTCCATTAAATGGCTGCTGACGTGTTTCAATTGTCTGCCTGTTGCCTGCTTTATCTTGTACCTTAAGCTAATTATGCTTTCAGGACTTTGAGATACCAATTTGGAGGATCTCACATTGCCACTCAAGGGTGTCATGGTTGTCCAGGCACTCCAGCTGGGACCTCCATTGGAAATGGATGGCAATAGTGAGAGTGATTTTCCATGGGGGAGGATGAGGTATGTGCTTCTGTGAACTTTAGTCCGCCTTATTACCCTTGGACACTAGGCTTGTCCATCTCCCATTACAGCTTCATGATCATGATGCTCCTGTAACTACTGCTGCTCCGCTCCATGTCGCTGAATACGCCTCTCTCTCTCTCTCTCTCCCCCGCCTCATAGTCTCCTCATTGGGGGCAATCAAACTCAATCTAATGAGATTTTAATATGTCAGCTTCTTCACTCGCAGATGCTGGCTGGAAGACACATGGACCTGGAAACACCCTTCCATTACTGTTCTCCACTATACCTTACACTCAGTAATCCTTCCAAATGTACATACATTCACTTAACTGAATCTCAGCTTGTCTGGCTAAATCACTGATGTTCTTAATGGCTGCCAATTCTATCAAACATTTATATTCTGCTGAAATTCCACCTCCTTTAAGTAGGTGGGCTGCTGACATCTGTGCTTCTAATGGAACATTTTAAAAGCATCTTAAACAAGGTATCATATGACTGATGAATTATTTCATTGTCTGCCTGCTGCTGGCTTTATGTTGCGCTTTAAGTCAATACTGCTTCCAAGACTTTGAGGTACCAGTCTGGGTGTCATACATCGCTTAGGAGTATCATGGCTGTGCAGTGCAGAACCTGGCACTCTAGATGTTGTCCTTTCCAGGCACCTGCAGCTGATGTGGAAGAGGCTGCAGCCTCTGTGCTGCAGTTCATTTGACAATGTTTCAGGGCTGGTATATTCTGGGATTCCTGCAACTGTGCAGGAGCTGCATCTATTATCAGGCAGCATGTGGAGATCATGTCACTGTGAAATAAGTCAAACACTCAGGAAGATCCATGGCAAGATACCTATTGGCTTTAGTATCTACTCCCTGGCCCTTTCAGGCCTACCAGTCCTCCTCTACTTTTCTGGGGTGGTTCAACACCTGGCAGTGATAGCATGCACCTTGGGGTCATTTTGCCCACCCAGTGCTCAATCCAAATCAAGATTGAGGTTTTACAGTGTAGGTTTGTGAACACCTCCTGCATGTATTTGGTGATTTTCTGCATTTGGCCCTCAATGATTGTTACTACTGTCCGAATGAAGGAAGCTACCTACCCATGTAGAAGAGATATACACCCACACATGACATGGATGGACTCCTCCATCATTTTCCCATAGAAACAAGCATCCTCTGGGAATGCTGATAGCTATCCATATGTTTTATGTGGCTGCTTCAACGCTTATGCCAATTCACATGTCTAGATTTGTGTTACTCAAAGCAGCCAATTAACTTTGCCAATGCAACACTCACCTCTGACTGAGTAGAACATCTGGTGTGAGGCAAATCTTGACTCAATGTAAATGGATATCCCTGTTGATGATTAATGAATGGGTCAGTTGCACATCCTATGGACACCACGTAAAGTATTTAGAGCTAAGAGCTTACAATTGTGAACATTGCTCAGCTTACCAACCACACCAAATCATTGAATTGCTTCCAGAACTGCATCCATGTCCAGACAACAACCTGTGTCTGCTGACATCCTCGGTCATTTGACCTCATTCCTTCTTTGTAAGGCTTCTCCTCAAATGGGACAGAATCTCTCTCTATTCCCACTGCACTTGCAGGAACACTTCCAAAGAAGCCTCACTGAATCTTTTGTCTTTCACTGCAGAAATTGCGATCTTTTCTAAGTGTGCAGCCTGTAAAATGGCTGCAGCCTTGCCTTTAAAACAATGATGCTTTTGTTGATCTGTATCCGCTATCTCCCATCTCCTAAATGAGGAAAGGCTACTGAAGTATTCAGTCAGCCTACACCAGTCCCTATGTTCCTCCACATATTGCAGTAAATTCATCTTTAATATAGCCTTGGTTAAAGTTATTTCAAATTAAACTTCATAAGATAATGGGGTGTGTAATCTTGTTGACCATCATGAGATGTGTTCAAACACTATTTTCCACATGACCCATTTGTCACTATTTTGGAGCAGACTCTCTCTGCTCCCTGGGCCTCTGAGCCATGGCCTCTCCCCAGACCCAACAACTGCATTATGGCCTCTATCCTTCACCAGACCCAACAACTCGCAAACCTCCCATTCCCTGACTTATCCTCTCACCACTTTGCACTTCTGGAACTGCATTTCCATTCTGTACACAGTGACACAAATCCAGATCTGACCCGAAGCTGGAGTTCCGATGTAATGAAAAGGTGAGTCCTGATGGTATAGTAGGGCCAAGTTTGGGATTTTATAATTCATGTTTTAAATAAATGACTTTCAAAGCTCCTGCATCCTCATTGACCTTCTCCCTGAACTCTAACTCACTGTGAGGGCTGAGGAGACCGAAAATGAGTATATTTAAAAACACAAAGATTGTAAAACTCTAGGCTTGGCTCTTCTGCACCATTTGAACTCATGCTTCCACAACATTGGTTCTCCAGCTTTGAACTGCATCTGGATGTTGAACGGGAATACAGATCTATGAAAGAGAAGCAGTGAGATGATAGGTCAGGCAGTGGAAATTTTGATGATAGGGTGGATCAGGAAGTGAAGAGGCCACAGGTCAGAGAGGAGGGGTGGATCTACAGCAATCAGGAGGATCAGGTAATTGGAGCTACTAGAAGCTATATCACTGGTAAGCAGGAGGTACTGTAAGTATAAAGTCACATTTTTCTTTTGTATTTTAGAAGTTATTTTATTTACAAGTTATAGCGAATTTGCCATGTGATTTTTTTGTTTAGTTACCCAAAGGACGTGGACATCACTGGTCAGCCAGCATTTTATTGCCCGACCTAGTTTCCCTTGAGAAGGTGGTGGTGAGCTGCCTTCTTGAAATGCTGCAGTCCACATGTTCTACATTGACTCACAATGCCCTTAGGAAGGGAACACTCAGGATTTTTACCTAGCATCATTGAAGGAATATTTCAATAAAGAAGGTTAACGTTTGCTTTTTTCTGATGAGGTAGGCTCGACAGAATCCAACTATAGTTTGAACATAACATTCAAAATTTCACTTAGAGTTGAGATTTCAGCAACATAATCGTGACTTTAGTGGAGGACTTACTGCTTTGACCAGCCCCACTGCAGTTGTCAGACAAGTAGCTACTGGAACAAATATCACTGAGGAAGTCCTGCCATGCACCTGTGTAGCTGTGCATATGACCTCAGTGAGACTTCCTCTCGTTCGGCAAAAACTAGCTCCAGATTTCCACAACTTCCCTGCATGGGATAAATGCCCCCTTTTGCTCTTTAAATCTATCCTTAAATGCCCAGTTTCTGCAAATTGCTGTCTTTATAGACATTCCTTATAATCTACCTCTTTGAGTTAGCTTCAATCAACGAATAGTAGCTCAGTGTTTAGCATTGCTGCCTCACAGCACCAGGGACCAGGGTTTGATTCCACTCTTGGGTGACTGTCCATGTGGAGTTTGTGCATTCTCCCCGTGTCTGCATGGGTTTCCTCTGGGTGCTCCGGTTTCTTCCCTCAGTCCAAAGATATTCAGGTTAGGTGGATTGCCCATAGTGTCGAGGGATGTGCAGGCTTGGTGGATTAGCCATGAAAAATTCAGGGTCACAAGGATAGGTTAGGGGTGTGGTGGATCTAGGTGGGATACCCTTCAGAGAGTTGGTGTGGACTCAATGGGCCAAATGGTGTGCTTTCATAGTGTAGGGATTCTATGATTTAATGTCATAGTCTGTGGCTTGGTGTCAAATGCTGTTTTACAATGCTCTTGTGAAGCACCTTGGGATGTTAAAGGCTCCCCTTATGCCATTCCCCAGCTTGAGCTTTAGGATATGCTTATTTTTACTGCTTTACCTTTCCTCATTTTAAATGAATTAAAATGCTTGTACTAAGTATTGTAAACTATACTAAAATTAAGTCAAGAAATATGGATTCATTAAAAATAGCAATTTTAAGAAAGAGACAATCTAAAGCTGTTGTTGTCAAAACAAATCATTTGTCTGAAGTGACAGAAATCTGGGAGCTAACATCACTAACATCACTAATCCAGACAAATTCAGAAAAGGTACGTATTGTCTGCTCTTGCAATCATATGCCCTATGTTGAGTTAGGTTCCAAGAATTTAGAATATAGCAAATGTTACACACAATAGCACAAATGAGATCCCATTCCTTTGTAGCCAGACAGAATTTCCCAGCAGCTATATAAAAATGTAGTCTACTCCCCACCTAAACAGAAGCAAGGATTCAAAAATGGCATATTTCAGTGATTAGTGGCCTGTTACCCACCAACTATTCATGATAAACATTTCTGTGTCTGCAAAATGTTATGGTTTCTACGCAGAATATCCCATGGGTGCTGACAGAATCGTTTTCTTTCAACTGCACTGTTGATGTTGGATCATTACGGAGTTATGCACAAATCAGGTGAAGAAAGCATGTTCATATGCCAACTCTTACATTTTAAATAATCTGCATAGCCATTGCAAAACATTATCAATAAAGAATGAATCCAAAGCAAAACAAATCATTTCTGTCGGAAAATCAATTGCTCCTGTTTCTTCTAATTCTATTTCATTTGCTGAGACTTCTTTCTTGGGCTGCAGTTTCAAGTGGAGTTGTAACTTGCCCTGTAATATTTTTACTAACGTCAAAAATATATATATTCAGGGAAGGCAAAGAATTACATCATTAGACAGGCTTGTGGGGGGAGCATGGAAGGTGGTAAAGGGGGAGCAGTTTTTTTTAACAGCATCTACAGACTCCCTTGTTCTATGAAACTGGATTTCTACAAGGTTGAATAGAAACCGTAGATAACCTGGAATCCCTACATTGCAGAAAGAGGTCATTCAGCCCATGGAGCCTGCACTGGCTCTCCGAAGAGGATCTGCCCCCGGTAACTCTGCACCGGGGTTTTTATCATGGCTAACCCACCTAGCCTCCAAGCAGTGGGACAATTTTTATGAATGGTCAATCCATCTAGCCTGCCTAACATTGGACACTGAGAGGAAACGCAGGCAGATACAGGGAGAACATGCAAACTCCATGCAGACAGTCACCCGAAGCTGTAATCAAAGCCACGTTCTTGGCACTGTGAGGCAGCAGTGCTAACCACTGTGCCACCCTGGCTAGTATCTGCATCAAAACTATGTTGCAGACCCCTGGATATGTTTATCAAAAATAGTTGGAAGCCAAATGGAATGCAAAGTCAATCACATGGAATTTATTTGAGTTACTTTTCCTCCCAAGCTTGCACACTTTGGGATCAAATATAGCTGTATCTTTGTCCGATGAGTGCAAAGGGTACAGTGTATATTTGTGTTAAAATAAATTTTAGAAAAAAACTTAGGTAGGTTTGGCAGTACTTTTACTAAATAGATGCAGAGTAGCAATTTGGGTAGAAAAGGATATTTCTTTGTGGTACAGCAAAGAATTTTCTATGAAAACAAACACACTTTTTGCTGCAACACAAAGAGGACAGAATTTACTTTACACTTAGCATTTGTTTTGCCTTCACAGAATGAGCCTATCATGTAAAGCAAATAATTAAAACAAATATTAATCCCGCTAGGAAGAACTTCCTTAATGTCTCCATGTATAAAGACAACATCTGGTACAGTAGTGAAGTTTGCAGACTGGAAGGTCACATGCTTAATTCTCTGTCTGTATTTAGATACCTGATCCCAGCCAGGACAGTAGGTGGGGCACTGCAATTGGCTCCAGCAACGCTTGGTTACACAGCGAAAAAAAAGATCAGTTAGTGGTTTCAGAATCTGTCGTGGGCCCAATTGGATATCAAATGTGTGTTGATGTTGGATTAAGGACTGGTTTGGCTGAGCAATTATGCCTTGCATGAAAAGAAGGGAACTATATAGTTCCTTTCATCATCTCAGGATGTCCCAAAGCACTTTACAGTCAAGGTATTGTCGAAATGTAGCCCAGGTTGTTATTGGCTCAGCAGCCAATTTATACGCAGAAAGTCCCCCAGATAGCAATGAGAAAATGACCAGATAATCTGCTTTTGTAATGTTGGCCAAGTACAAGTGATGGCCAGGGCACCAAGGACAATTCTGCTCTACATCTGCAATTAGCACCATAGGAAATGTTATGTCTACCTGAGAATATAGACATGGCATTATTTTAACATTTCATCTAAAGGCTGACACCTCTGACAGTGCTGCACTCATTCAGTATTCCACTGCAGGGTCAGCTTGGATTTTGGGCTGAAGACAGTAAAAATGGGACTTGAACACTCGTGTTAGACTCTGAAGCCAAGGTGGACACAAAGAGCTGAAATAATAGCCAAATAAATTGTTTTTGCTCAGGCTTTGCTCCCATCAATATTCAAAGTTCATTCAGTTGTGAAACTTGCTAGAAACTCTCAAAAGAGAAATGAAACTGGGTGAATCACCTGGCATCGACCAAAACACTGGAAACAACAATGGCAGAACCTGTCCTGTTGACACTGCAAAGTTCTCCGTTCAAACATCTGGGGGACAGTGCCAAAATGGAAGAGTTGTCTCACAGACTAGTCAAACAATGGCTTGATATAGTCATACTCATGGGATTATACATCAGCAAGAACGAACCAGTACAGGTGGTGGCACAGTGATATAGAATTGGCAGAGCGTTCCTCTGGGAGTGCACAACATTGTTCTTGGACCGTATGAATTTTCATGGCATCAGGTCAAACTTAGGCAAGGAAATCACCTGCTGATTACCATGTTCTACCCTAATGAATCAGTACTCCTCCATATTAAACAACACTTGGAGGAAGTACTGAGTGTGGGAAGGCCATAGAATGTGCTCTGGGTGAGGGATTCTAGTGTCCATGACCAAGGGTGGCTGGGCAGCAGCATTACTGATTGAGCTGGTCACGTCCTGAAGGGCATTGCTTCTAGACTGGATCTCTGCCAGGTAGTGAGGGAACCAACAAAAAGGAGAAAACTAACCCTCACCAATCTGCCTGCTGCAGGTACATCTGTCCATCGGTAAGCGTGACCACCATGCAGCCCTTGTGAAGAAAATGTCCCACCTTCACATTGATAGGATGTTGTTGTGTGGTACCTACACATTGACAGTATCATGTTGCATGGCACTATCCCCATGTTAAATGCAAAAGACTTTGAACAGGTCTAGCAATGCAAGACTGAGCACCCACGAGGAGCCATGGGCCATCAGCAGCAGCAGCAGCAGATTCATACTCCAACACAATCTGCAACCTTCTGACATGGCATATCCCCCCACTCTACCCTTACCATCACACTAGGGGATTAACCTTAGTTCAGTGAAGAGCGCAGCAAAGCATTCAGAACAAGCAGCCTGCTTGATTGGCACTAATCCACTCCCTCCCCACTAATGCTCCACAGCAGCGGAGTGTATAATCCACAAGATGCAATGTAGGATTTCACCAAAGCTTCTTAGACAGTACCTTTCAAAAGTTCAACCACTACCATCTCAAGGACAAGGGCAGCAGATACATGGGAATATTATCAACCATATGGTTCCCCTCAAGCCACTTAACATCATGAGTTGGAATATATTTCTGTTCCTTCACTGTTTCTGGGTCAAAATCGTAGACTCACTCACACAGAATTGTGGGTCTACTTACAGCAAAAGGCCTGCAGTGGTTCAAGAAGGTAGCTGACCATCACCTCCTCAAGGGCAACCAGGGGAAGGCAATAAATGCTGGCCAACACCCACATCCATGAATAAATAAGAAAAGAACTGAAGTATTGACATCCATCAAGCCAGATCCCAGCAACAATTGTCACTTTCAGGAAGACACAAAATTTAAACCTTCAAAAATCCAAAAGCTGATAATCATCAAAGTTCACTGTTTTTAGCATGACTTTCCATTGATTTCGAGAAAGGTCCCTGCCATCAGAAATTCAGTACTAATGTTAAAATCTGCACTTGATATGACATCATTTTAATTTCTCAATTATTATATCAACCAGTTAATGGGACATCTTCCCAACTCACCACATATCAATAAAATCAGATTTGGTATTGTATTGTCATTTTTTAATTCCAGGAAGTTATGATGAACTGTATAAACCATTTGTTTGACCTTAACTAGAGTATTATGTCCAATTGTGGACACTGCACTTCAGGAAAGATATGAAGATTCAAAGGAGAGTGTAGAAAAGATTGATGGAATTATTTCAGGAATCAGGGACTTTTCATACGCGGATAGGCTAAAATAAAAAGCCAATCTCTTTCAAGAGAAGGTTGTTGAAATAAAATTTGGTGAAGATATTCAAGTCAGGATGTGTTGAGACTGTTGATAAAGAGAACTGTTCCTGTAGACTTCAGGACTGAGAACCAGAGGACACCAATTTAAAGTTATTAGTAAAAGAGACAGAGATGATGTGAGGGTAAGCTTTTACAAAGCAAATCATTGCAATCAGGAATGAACTTCCTGATGGCATGTGAAGGCAGAAAGCAAATTGGACAACCTGCTGAAAGATTAAAAATGCAAGGTTATGGAGAAAGGGTTGAGGACTGGGATCAAGTAGATTGCTCTTGCAGAGAAATGGTACTGATTCAATGGGCTGAATAGCTTCCCTCTGTGCTGGAAGCATTTTATAATGTATAATTTGGTAATTCTGATTTCTGCTCTGCTGGTGACATCTGCAGGATTATTTATTTAGCTGCATGTATGTGCATATCCAGGTTACAGATGAAAGGATTTCCAGGGCTGCCGCCCACGTCCAATTTGCTACTGATGAAGACAGTCAAATGCAGTAGGATCTCAAACTTGCTGCAATGCTCAGATCCCCACAGGTTCAGTGAGCCATTGAACACATCCTCAGATCAACCAGCAATATTCATTAACCAGAAAGGATTCCTTTCCTTCAATGCTTCACTGGTATGTAATACGAATGCAATGACTCCTGGGTGTCCTTGTATACCAGTTGCTGAAAGTGAGCATGCAGGTGCAGCAGGTGATAAAGAAGGCAAAAGGTATGTTGGCTTTGATAGACAGAAGATTGAGCACAGGAGCAGGGATGTCTTGCTGCAATTATACATAGTCATGATGAGACCGCACCTGGAATATGTGCTGTTTTGCTGTCCTTAACTGAGGAAGGATTTTTTTACTGTCGAGGGAGTGCAACAATCATTTAGTAGATTGATAGTTGCAACAGCAGGACTGAATTATAAGAGCAGGTTGAAATGGTAAGGATCGAATTCACTGGACTTCAGAAGAACAAACAGATCTCATAGAAACCTATAACATTCTAACAGGCCTAGACAACTTGAATGCAGTAAGGATGTTCCCAGTGGTGGGGAGTCCAGAACAAGGGTCACTGGCTAAGGATATGGGGTAAACCATTTAGAGCTGAGATGAGAAGAAATGCCTTCATCCAGAGAGTATGAGAGTGGTAATGCGCTTGTGGAATTTGTTACCACGGAAAGCAGTCAAGGCCAAAACATGCTATGATTTCAAGAAAGAACTGGATATTGGACTTGGTGCTAAAGGAATTAGTGGATGAGTGTATAGTCAGTGGGGGGAGTGGGGGGGTGGTCGGTGGGGGTAGGATGGAAGCAGAAACAGGCCACTGAGGTAGATGATCAGCCATGATCATAATAATACCAGAGCATACTTGGCCGAATGGCCTATTCCCATATTTTTTAAAAATGTTTCTAAATAATCACTGCTTGCTTTATTTGTCTGGACAGAATAGTCTGGAAGCCACTCTCGTGTCTTTATCCTGAACCACTCGTATCTCCCACAAGTCTTTAGACATGCAAAAGGAGACAGCAGGGGCCATTTGGAGACAAAAGCTAGCCTTTAAGGATGTGACTGACATCAGTACTGAGGAGTCCTACAATTGATGAATAGGAAAAGTACACTGGAGCCACATAAACATTAGAGTGGTCATTGAGAAGCTTTTTGATAGCTAAAGATGCAATTCGGGTCCTTAGACACAGATGTTGGGGTGCCTTTGAAAGGCACTAGCAAAGGTGTCCAAAGTGATAGTTATGAGAGATAAAAAGGTACTGCAGATGCTGGAGAATCCGAGATAACAAGCATGGGGCTGGATGAACACAGCAGGTCAAGCAGCATCATAGGAGCAGGAAAACTTGACGTTTCGGGCCTAAACCCTTCATCAGAAATGGGGGAGGGGAAGAGGGTTCTGAAATAAATAGGGAGAGAGGGGGAGGCGGATAGAGGATGGATAGAGGAGAGGATAGGTGGAGAGGAGGCAGACAAGTCGAAGAGGCGGGGATGGAGCCAGTAAAGGTGAGTGTAGGTAGGGGGGTAGGGAGGAGATAGGTCAGTCCAGGGAGGACGGACAGGTCAAGGGGT
>JAHRHZ010000013.1:26802691-26894764 GCA_024137785.1 Ginglymostoma cirratum
GTCAAGCTTTCCTGCTCCTATGATGCTGCTCGGCCTGCTGTGTTCATCCAGCTCCACACCTTGTTATCTCGGATTCTCCAGCATCTGCAGTTCCTATTATCTCTGTTACCATTCCGAGGTATGTCCTGCCCTATTAGCAGGACAGACCCAGCACAGACACATGGTATACAGTTGTGAGAGGATATTCTGGGAGTCCTGAACTTTGGTCTCGATCCCCTAAAACCTGATGGTACCAAGTCAAACACAGGTATGGAGACATGCTGCTGATCATCTTGTCCCACCTACCCCCTCCTCAGCTGATGGATCACAACTCTGCCATGTAAATACTACTTGGAAGAAACACTGATGGTAGCAAGGCCACAGAAAGTACTGTGGGTGGGCAAGTTAATGTCCATCACCATGTGATGCTCAGTAGCAGCACGACTGACCAAGCAGATCCAATCCTAAAGGATATAACTGTTAGACTGGATCTGTGACAGATAGTGAGGGTACCAGAAAGAACAGAAAACATGCTTGACCTCATCTTTTACAATCTGTTTGTTGCAGATGCAATTGCCCATGATACTATTGGTAGAAGTGACCACTGCACAGTCCTTGTAGAAACAAAGTCCTATCTGCATATTGAGAATAGCCTCTCGCACATTGTTACCACTGTGGAAATTGGAATTTGTTTTGAGCAAATCTAGCAACTCATTTCTGGGCATCCATGAGGTGCTGTGCATTCAAATACATTATATAACATTACGCCTGATATGTATCCTATTCTACCATTACCAAGGGATCAATCTAATTCAATGAAGAGTGCAGGAGGGTAGCACCAGGCATACTTAAAAATGCATACTCAACCTGATGATGCTACAAAACAGGACTATTTACATGTCAAATAGGATAAACATCAAGTGACGGGCAGGTAAGAGATCCCTTGATGAACATATCAGATCTAAGCTTTGCAGTCCTGCCACATCCAGTTGTGAATGGTGATAGAGAAATAAACAACTGACTGGAAGAGGAAGCTCCATAAGTATCTCCATCTTCAATGATGGAAGATCTCGGCACATCTGCGCAAAAGATAAGGCTGAAGCATTTTCAGCAATCTTCAGCCAAAAATGCTGAATGGATGATCCATCTTGACCTCATTCAGAAGTTTCAGCAACAGAGACTCCAGACTTCAGTAAATTGGAATCATTCCATGTGATATGAAGAAACCACTGGAGGCACTGGATACTGCAAAGACTATGGGCCCTAACAACAATCCAAAAATAGTACAAAAGATGTGTTCTACAGAACTTGCCTTACCTCTAACCAAGCTGTTTTACTACAACTACAACACCAGTGCATATACAGTGTGGAAAATTGTGTAGAAAACTGGTACATTTTATACACAAAAAGTAGGACAAATTCAACTTAAACAGTTATGTCACCCTCCCCCCATCAGTCTACTCTCGATCATCAGTAAAGTGATGAAAGGGATCACCAACAATGTGATTAAGGACCATTTGCTTAGCAATTACCTTAGTTTGGTAAAGCCAAGGCCACTCAGTTCCTGACCTTGTTACAGCCTGGTTCATACAGAAAAAGGTAATTTCTAGAGGTGAGGGTGACTGCACTTATATCAAGGCCACACTTGCTTGAGTTTGGCATCAAGGATCCCAGGTAAATCTGGTGTTATTGCGAGTCAGGGGAAAAAACACTTTCCAATAGTTGCAGTCATACCTAGCACAGATATGGAGGGGCCAGTGTTGGACTGGGATGGACAATCACATGACGCCAGGTTATAGTCCAACAGGTTTATTTGGAAACGCAAGCTTTTAGAGCCTCAGTCCTTCTTCAGGTATTATTGAGAGAGATAATATCAGCCACAGAATTTATAGGTAAAAGATCAAAGGTTCACACCATTGATGATGATGTACCAAGCAAACCTCAGATGCCTCCAAATCTTCAATTAGCCAGAAGGTTTCAATTGATTAACATATACATACAAGTCCCTGAATTCCCCACAAGTCATGGTGCTGACAGAACCAAAGCCTCTATCAGTGTAAAGAAGAAGTGACATTCCAGGTCACACAACACATGCCAGGCTCGAGATCCCATCCAGAATCTGCCCATGTTCTAGCTTGGAGCCAGACCGATGGATTAAAAACTTAAAAAGTGAATTTAAAACCATGAATGTAAGAACAATAACTTTCTGATGTGACAAAACCTAAGAAAGCTATTTTAAGTCCTGTACATTGCAGGTAATATATCCTTTGTTACTAGTAATCACAGGCTCACAGAATTACAGAACAGCACTCAGAAGGAAATCATTTGGCCCATCGTGCCTGCACTTGCTCTTCAAATGAACATGATCACCTTG
This sequence comes from Ginglymostoma cirratum, assembly GCA_024137785.1. Taxonomy (NCBI): domain Eukaryota; kingdom Metazoa; phylum Chordata; class Chondrichthyes; order Orectolobiformes; family Ginglymostomatidae; genus Ginglymostoma; species Ginglymostoma cirratum. The sequence continues at coordinate 26,805,045 of JAHRHZ010000013.1, forward strand.
TGCCAATCTCCTGCTTTGCATCAGGTAGAAGATTTTAGAAAGCCGGGATGAACTTATGAATTGTCACTACAGTGTGATTTTATTAATACACAGAATAAGTAAGCTGTTGTACGTTGTGGAATGGCCTCTCATAGCTATACAATGGATCACTATTTGCTGAGGTACATGTCTTTTAGGATGCACTGTGGTAATATTTTGGCACCAGTCATGTGCCAATCTAGCTTTTAGTGTGCGCTGTCCTCCCTTACGAGGATGTACTAAATTAATGGTTACAAAGGGTTTCTAATTACTATATATCATTAACACACGTCATCTGTGAGGTCATCTTCAAGAGGTCATCTTCCAAAGTTTACTTTTTGCATGATTGACTCTAAACCTCAATGATACGATTGCATTTGTGCATCTTCTTGATACTTTCCTAGGCGTGAATACTGTGCGAGTTGTATTGTCTTATTGGTCACCTGTGTTATGTTATCTTGTCTGGCTTGGCCTTTGGAATTAGATTTTCTGCAAATGCATGTCCAATGTTCCTTGCAGCTACATACTTTACAGATATCAGGAAAATATGGATATTTGTGTAGGTGGAAAAAATTGCATCTACCTAAAGCTCCCATAACAGAAGAAACTGGGTGTGGATATTTTGGTACTGAACAATCCAGCCAATCATTTATTACAACTAGCTATTGTGCACAAACCTTACACTCAATTAATGCGTAAGTGCCTGGACTAGCATTAAGTGATTAGATTCCAACTGACCATCATTATTCCAGGAAATTGTCATGTTTCAAGATAACTGAGGTAAGATTGAGTATGACCTTTTATAACCTTCGATTATACGCAATGCTGATATTATGGTCTTGTCTCTTAAAGGTATACTGACAAATGAATTATGTGACATGACACAACACAAAAACATGCAAAGTAGGAATGAGAACGCATCATTCAGCCTCTTGAACTTGCTATTATCATCCCATTAAGTCATGGTTGATATGATTGCAGACTTAATTCTACATTCCCATTTACACCTGATAAATTTTGACTTCCTTGTCAGTCAAGAGTTTATATAACTCTGCCTTAAAAAATAGCAATGACTCTGCGTCTGCCACTGTCTGGGGAAGAGAGTTCTGAACTCAAAATACTCTGAGGGAAAAACAAACTTTTTATTTTCATCTTAAATAGAAGACACCTTATTTTTAAACCATGATCCAAGTTTTAGTTTTCCCCGGGGTGTCGGTATTGATTTTTGTATTTTAGCCCTGGAATGGGACTTAAACACAAAATCATGTGATTCAGAAACAAGTGTAATTCAAACTGAACCACATGATATGGCCTCATGATGAGATCCGGCAGTCAACTGATACAACTGTGTCAGCACTCATTGTTCCAAAGGAGCTATGATAATACGCACTTATTTCATCCTGTAATACAGAAAAAAAGAAACAGGAGGAAGCCATTTTGCCCTTTGAGCTTGTTTTGCCATTCAATTATATGGTTGCTCATGTCTGGCCTACCTCTATATGCCTGCCTTTGGCCCATATCCCTTAATACTTTTGCTTAATAAGAAATTTTCAGTCTCAGATTCTGCGTTAACAGTTGAATTGCATTAGCAGTTTTCACCTCACTGTTTGAGGAAGAGTGCCAAACCTCCACTACTCCTTGTATGTTGAAGTGCTCACTAACATCTGTCCTGAGTAGTCTGGCCATAATTCTCAGAACATGCCACCTCATTGTCGAATGGAAATAGTTTATCTTCGTCTGCCCTCTTTTCCTGTTAATATCTTCTCGACTTTGCTCAGGTCATCCCTGAACTTTCTAAATTCTAAAGCAGGATGAATTTGTACAATCTCTCCCCATAACTTCATGGAATATGTTGCTGAAGGCACTATGTTGAAGTTGTGCCATATAACCATGCAAATTTTGGTCATTAAGAGCATCACAGAAAGTTTACAGAAACAAAGGAGGCAGGCCCATTGAGTCTGTAAAGTTTGTCTGAAAGAACAGCTTAGTCTGTCCCAGTCCCCTATCTATTCCTTGAAGCCATACATCTCCCCTTGCCTTCAAATTACTATTGAATTGCCTTTTGACTGAACCTGCTTACACCATATTCTCAGGCACAACACTTCAGGACCTAACCGCTCACAGATGTTAGTGAGCACTTCAACATACAAAGAGGTTTGGCACTCTCTTCCTCAAACAGTGGGGTGAAAACTGCTAATGCAATTCAATTGTTAAAGCGGAATCTGAGACTGATAATTTCTTATTAAGCAAATGTCATTGCTTCATTTGCCAATCAGCTTAAATTGGTGTCTTCTGGTTCCTGATCCTTCCACAAAATGAACAGTTTCTGATGTGAAATCGTTTGGATTTTCAACATCTCTATAATATCTAATTTTAATCATCAGTTCTGTAACGGAAATGGACCACGTTTTTGCCATCTATTCAATTAACTGAAGTTCTTCATATCAGAAACCATTCTCATAAATCTTTTCTGTACTTTCTCTAAAGGTGTCACACCTTTTATAAAGTGCAATGCTCAGAACTGGACACAATAGTCCAGTTAATATGAAACCAAAGTGTTATACATGTTCATTATAATGCTCATTCTGCAACCTGTATGTTTTACGAACTGCTTTCTCAAACTGCTCTGCCAGCTTCAATGATTTGTGTACATGTACCCTTGCTTATATCTCCCTTTGTTCTGCATATTCCTCCTGTTGTGTGTGTTTTGGGCATTTCAACCAGTTTATATATTAAAAACACTTCATCAAAGTGCACTTGTCAAAGGGGCACAGCATTTGGCTTGTAGTTCAACTCAATTGCATTAACAAAATATTCCTACTAAGCATTTCCCAAGTCCCCACAATATTTACTCTCTATTTAGTTCTGTCCATCTGAGAAAGGATATTACCTGCAAAAATCCAAATGTGTTCGAGCTGAGCCATTGGAATCTTCTTCCTCTCACCATAGGGCTGGGTCTCTACTATGACCGAGTGGGTTTTGCAGAGGTTAGGGCAGATTTTCCATCTCTATCTCTCTCACCAAGTAGTTTGAACTCCGCTGCTGAGCCAATTTGATTGTTTTCTTAACTGTCATTCAGTCTTCACCGAGTTTTCACTGAGGAGGTGGCATTGACGTGTGCGTTCTAATCCTCCCTCGCCCCTGATGTTCCAGAAAGTTTTGTGGCCTTGGGCTAATGGGGTCATGAGCAGACTTCAAATCATTCAATGGGGTTACGTGAATGCCTGGGGGGTGTAAAGGGCACGTACTCAGACAGTCAAGATTGATACTTCTCCAATATACAACACTCTGACTGGTTGTAACCTCTTCGATCTTGGTTTCCATTGATCTTCTTGTTTCTCGTACACTTGAGTCCAGGTCATTAATGCGTATCATGAAAAGCAGTGGTCCTAACACTCAGTCCTAGGGAACCCAAATACATACCAGCCCTGAAGCCCTAAAATAACCATTCACCACGGCGCTTTGCTTCCCATCACCCAATTTGTGATCATGTTTTTGCTGTGGATTTTATTCCATGGGTTTTAACTTGATTCATAAATCTGTTATATGGCACTCTATCGAACATCTTTTGGATGCCCATGAACACTGCATCACCCTCATTAAAAACTCAAGTAAGTTTGGTCAGCTATTATTTTCCCTTAACAAATCCATATTACTTCTCCTTCCTTAATTCAAAAAATGTCTGAGTAATTACTAATGCTGCTCCAAATTGTTGATTCTCAATGCTTTCCTTCCACCGAGATTATATGGACTGGCCTGTACTAGCTGGACTTATTCCTGTTCTCGTCTTTGAACAAGCACATAACTTGTGTAATTCTCCAATTCTCCACTACTACCAATATATCTAAGTAGGATAAAGATGACCAGTACCTCCACAATTTTTATCCTTACTTCTACTGTATGCATCTCCTCAGCCTTGGCTGCTTTTCAGCTTGAAAAAAAGCCTATCTAATGTCCGCTCATTATCAATGTTTGGGCCATCCAGGGTCTCAACTGCCTTCTTTTTGACTACGACTTGGACAGCATCTTCTTCCTTTTGGTACCTTGCCCATGCTCCCAGACTTCAAGCATGAATTCTCTAATCGATCCTATTGCTAATTTTACCATCCTTTTACTATTCATTTGCCTGTTCATATTCCATTTTATATTACCTGCAGTATATTTTCAATCTTTTTTTAAATTCACTTATTCTTCATTTTCCAGGTAAACCTTCAATAGTCAGCCTTATCCTGATTTTATTATCCATCTTTCTGCTGTGTGCATGGGTTTTTCAGTTTCATCTTACTGATATCACCCAGAGAGATCCAGGTTTGTTTGTCCCATCTTTCGCCCTTGTGGGAACGTACCTTATCCATATGTGAAATCTTCTTTAATAGTAGCTCATGGTTCTATTGTAGCTTTTGTCTGCCAATCTTTTATTCTAAGTTATCTGGATCATTTTTGTTTTCACCCCATTGAAGCTGCTCCTTCCCCAATAACTAGTCTTACTCTGGATTGCGCTTTGTCCTTTTCTATGGCCAACTAAACCTTAAGTAAAGTTATCATTATTCTTTAAATGTTCTGCTACTGACATCTGATCCACTTGACCCATATTATTCCTTTGAAACAAATCTAGTAGTGCCTCTTCTTTGCTGCCCAACATCATGTTGGTCTAGAAATTTCACCTGAATAGTATCACAGAATACTTGTTCCTCACTACCTTCCCAGACTGTATTCAGATAATTCAAATCACTACATTATAAATACCATGTAATTCTTGCATCTTTCTGCATGCTTCTTGCAAGCCTTTCCTTCTGTTCCTTTCCCAATAGTTGGTGCCCTATAACATACACCCTGTACTCAAAAAGTACCTCTTCAGCTTCCTAGCTCTACCCAGATCTAAATAGATTTTGACCTTGACTCTGTAGGATATCCTTTTCAAGATTGCAATGTTCTCTTTAATCAAAACTGCTATGCCATTTGTTTTTTCCCTTCTCTATATTTCCTGGGTTTTTTTTGTCAAGGAATCCTTAAGACCCAAACCTGAACATTTTTAGCCATATTAATCATTGCCACAACATCATATTTCCATATGACTAACTATGCCTACACATCAATTATTTACCACATTACCACAATGAATAAAGTTCATTTACTTACATGAACAGTAAGCCTAATTTAGACTTTATTACATTGCCCCTTACTTTGATCCTACCTAATGCCTTAGCATTTTCTATGTTAGTTGCCTCTGTCACTCCCAATTCTCTGTGCATTTTGTTTTTCCTTTTTAATAACACCTCCTGGTGCCCCTATCTCTGACAAGTTAGTTTAAACTCTCTCAAATAGCAATGGCAAATCACCCTATAAGGTCATTGGTCCCCATTCTGTTCAAGTGTTGTACATGTCACATCTCTTCCAAAATCCCAATGTCTCAGGAATCTAAAGCACTGCCTCCTGCACCCTCTCCAGTCACATGCTAATATGCTCTGTCGTCATATGTTATATTTACTATCGTGTGGAAATGGAATAATCCAAAGATTATGATATCGGAGGTCACTAGCTATTTTTCTAGGTTCCCAAAATCTGCCTGCTGGACCTCATCTTTCTTTTGAACTATGCCATTTTTTCCAATATGGTGCACAACCATGAGGGTAGGTTTTGTGACTGAATGATTCCAATCATAATTTTCTATTTGAATAATTTTAACTACTCCAAGAGTCATTGGCGGATCCATGGTCTTTACTTAACCATAGTAAATTGGAGACTAAGTAAGGATCTCTGTAAATTTATCTTATTTACCAACTCTATATGTGCAGTACTTTCTGGATTCATTAGTATTATTCAGCAATGTGACTTTAAAATACTTTTGTTCTGCAAGAAAAAATAATAAAGTGAAAGCAAAATATAGATTTGCCTAAAAGAGCATCCCTTGAAAGCTTTGCTTTGATTTGAACATTCCAGTGTCTATCAACTGTGAGGAAATCCTTCAGTTATCATAATAAAGGTCTATTTTAGAATTCAAGATAAGTCCGAGAAAGACATGACATTACACCTTTTGATAGATCCAATTTAATTATACTTTAAAAATAACCTAAGTTGTAAAGAAAAATGTAGATCAAAATTGTCAATCAACTCTCTGTGTAGGGGGCAATATTCAACGGTATAAAGAGTATTGAATAACATGATTTCTGGCAAACATCAAATCTTCTGGCCATCTGAAGATTGCTTTTCAATATATTTTTCAATGTACATTTTTAGTTCGATGAAATTCCTTTTCCATTTTTGGCACTTGGTGTTAGTATCAGGCAATCACAGGGTAGCAACAACGCCACAAATTCAGAATTAGGTTCCTGCTATCCTTCTGCAAATACCTGTCATGATTTCAGTCTTATAACAGCATCGTCAATTTTGTTTCCTGAGCCAGTTCAGTGCTTAATTATATTGTGCCATTGATGCATTTCACATGCAATACTTCCATCAAATAAGTCTGGAGCAATTCAAACCCATGTCCCAAGCTGAAAGAACACTGAAAGTACTTTTTGAGTACGCACTGACTACAGGGCTCCTTTCTGAACTTTGCCAGTATTCTGCTGACATAAGTATAAAACTCCTATTGGGCAAAGTTCTCGATAGCCTCTTTGAACTTGAAAAGTTTCTTCTCTCCAGCAGGACAAGGATTAGCACTTAACTAATAACCAGACCTTCTTTCCTTCTAACTTGTAATACATTCAATAATGCTTCAAAAGTCTCGGCTCTGACACAATTTGTTACACTAAACCACGGTGTCTGTTTTGTGAGATAAACTGGGAGCTTGGCTGTGATCAATAATGAGAATTTTGTACAAACTTAGCTCACTACTGTTTCTTCCCACCACATCTTACAAGTCTTTTTGCAATTCTTCAAGTGCTTTTTTCCTCTGGTTGCTTATTTGGGGTGGGCTAATTCTCCAATATCTGCTTCATTGCCAAGATCAGATAAACCTAACACTGAAACATTGTGCGTTTATATTTCTACCTGACCTCCTCTGTTTCTGAAGTTCTCATACAAGCAATTGTTTCCTCGAAGTTGCTGTCTTCACTGGTGTTTGTTTTTTTAAAATAATCATGCAAACCCAGAGCTCTGTAAACTGAAATCTTCCATTTTCAAAGCCTTTTATATAACGGGTGCCAACTGTACAGCTTCATAGCTACTTCTGTCAGGCAGTCAAAACAATCAAAAAGGTAAGTATTGAGTATGTGTAATCATTCAGCGCACCCAACTCTTCTTTCTATAAAATCTTATGATTTCTGTTTTCATCACAGCATCATCTGCATTGAAACTAACGGCAGATTTTTAAGCCTGTATTAATCTATCCATATGACCATATCAGGCATTCATCGCTGTGTGAAATTCTTCTTGTATCTTTTCTAGGAAAGTGTGTGCTGTTGCACATCTGCAATTGCAAATGGTAATGTGGTGGTGGTGAGCTGCCTACTTGAACACTTCAGTCCATGGAGTGTAGGTACAGTTGTAGTGCAGTCAGCAAGGAAGTGCCAGGATATTGATCCGACAGCAGTAACAAAACAGTGAAGAAACAAATCAAGAAAGTGTGCGACTTGGAGGGAAACTTGAAAGAGGTAGTGTTCCCAAATATTTGATTCCCTTGATGGTTTAGATGGTAGAGGTTGTGTGTTTAGAAGATGTAGTCACAGGAAGCTTGGCGGCTTGCTGCAGTAAGTTGTGCATATATTGAATGCTGCTGCTACTGAGTGTCACTGGTGAAGGGAGTGAATGTTTAAGTGGATGCAATGTCAATCAAAATAAGCTGCTTTGCCTGACACAGCATTCTTGAGCTTTAATGTTGCCAGTTCATTCCTTTTCCAACAACTGTTGTTTCATTTTGAACAATACTTAGGATTAATCTTTTCTACTCCATTTAATATCTTATTTGTTTTGGCTTCAAGATCTTCAGCCTCATTTTGAAGTCCCTCATGTTTCACACTTAATTTAGGTAACTTGTTTAATTAAATACAATTGTCATATCATCCAATCCTGCAAACCTGAACCAAAGACTGAATCTTTAATCGTTACAATCATCTCTGGCATTGTCTTTCTAAACTGTTCTACCTTGCAGCCTCTCTAATTATCTCCTAAAACTTATTTCTTTGACTGATCGCTTCCAAAATTCCTATACATCCTATTGAACATATCTCCTCATCTCTCTGTCACCTGGTAAATTGCACTGAGGCAATATAAAATTGTCTGTTGTATGTATCAAATTTACCACCAAATGACTTATGTGGAAGACTCTGATGCCAAAACTGGTTGCTTGAAATGGAAAATGTTATATTTCCAAATCAAAATACATCCCTCACCTTAATATTCTCAAAATTCATAAAAAAAGATAACTTGAAATTACATGTGTCTGGCAGATTTATCCACCATAGCACCTGCAGCCAGCAGCTATAATAGCTCATTGCTGCTGACTGTACATTTATATTGAATTCTGCTGACTCAAAAGAAAATTGATAAATTCCACAGCAATAAGGGTATGTTTAGTCAGGTAACATCTGGCAAAGTAGAACTATTTGTAATTTATTCAAAGCTAAAGAGTTGCTGCTACTAGAGAGGTTCAGATTAGTGCTTTACTTCTTATAATAGTTTACTTGGATAATGTCCTTTCTGTTACATTGTTTGCTGGTTATCCAACTGTTTGAGTTTGTTATAAATACACAAAGCAGCATTTTTCACTCAAATGCCAAATTGCTTATGGTTTCACTTATGGATGGAGGTAAAGGGCTACTTTTTATGAACTCAAAGTGGTGTCCAGAAAGAATTTCTGCCTTTAGGCTTTAGTCTACGTTGGAATAGTACTTCTGTGTTGATGTGATTATTATACCAGCATGGCATCAGCTAAATAATTGTAGTATTAATTGCAGTGAAAAGGAATTGATGACTGGAAGCTTGTCACCCTTGTGCCCGATATAGGGAACATTGATGTACAGGAATTAATTTCATACACTTCTGAGCAGTCAACTTTATATTGACACTGACAAAGGGTGTACAGTGATTATTCACTGTGTTGATGAATGGAATGTTGAATGGCAACGGGAAAGAGTATAATGACAGTCTTAGGACAGTGACTTGAAAGGAATTTGGAGATTTACATATGCATATTAATCAATTAAAGCCTTCTAACTGATTAAAGATTTAACAGCATCTTAGGTTTGTTTAATACATCCTCATCAGTGGTGTGAGCCTTTGATCTTTTACTTATAAATTGTGGGTCTGATACTACCTCTCTCACTAACACCTGAAGGAGGACTGACGCTCTGAAAGCTTGTGTTTTCAAATAAACCTATTGGACTATAATCTGGTGTCGTGTGATTTCTGATCTAGAAAAGGTGAGGCATTGTCACTTAGAGATGCCAGTAATACTCAAGACTTTTATCAAACACCTCATTACAAGCAGCCTCAGCGAAACAATAAAATATTGGATCTTTTTTTGTTTACTGCTGATTAAAATAGCTGTTCTGACAGCACGCCGCTACACCACACATTCTGATGATATTGATTATATTTCTGTCAGGATCTTGAAAAAGTGAGGAAAACACCTCACAACTTCGTCTTAACTGTGATCAAGTTTATACCGATTTCAAACACAGTTATCTGGACGCAGTCTTCTCCATTAGTAAACTGGAACGCTGTCTCTTTACTAAGTGATCAGCTTCATTTTTATGATGTGCCTAGGTCACTTTAAGGAGTTGGGCTGTACTGCACATGATGCGCCACGAAAAAGAACACAGCAGTGAGCTGCAGCTTCTCTGTCAGGGGTCCTCACGCTGGAGATCATGTATCAAACAAGTAAAAAGCCTGCACGGATTTAGTACAGAGGAAGCTGCCGGGTAATTACTGTTAAACAACAACAAAAAAGATTGCATCGGATTCTATTTTAATTAGAATTCGCTTTTAACAGCACCGGCCCGTACTGGGCGGGTGAAACTTGATCACATGTAAGATTAAAAAAAATATTAACATAAAGCATCAAGCCACGTCCTGTAAAACGCAAATTGCGCATGTGAACATATCTCGTTATATATAGTCATTATTTTAAACATCAGTAAACATGAACAGCAGCCCCTTTGTATATGAATTAGGTTACACTTTCAATTGCTCTACTGGGACTGTTGTGGTTTAATTATTTGTGAGACATGATACACTTTTAGTACACGATTAATTAAATCCTAAAGAGTCCCTTGTTACTGATATTGAGCAGCTCCAGCCACTTGTAAGAGAGCGCATCTGGAAACTGTATGTGCGTGCTCGCCCTCCCCATAAATCTTGTCGTTTAGTTTGGAGATACTGCAGGGAGCTTTAAGTACGGGCTGTTGACCTTGGTCATAGGACTTGACTCCTTCTCTTTGACTCCTGTGATATTTGAACCGTGTTGAAGTGCAGCAGCAAGCAGTCCACGCTTAGCGGGAGGAAAGACTAAACATTCCCTGTTCTCAGCAGTCTCCATTCCATGCTGGACCCTGATGGTGTACTGTTGAGAGAGATTACAAGGACCAGTAACAGTATAGGTCTGAGGTGATTCTGGGTGTGCCCCTGCTCAATTTCTGTTGACCATGATGATTTATTATTCAATCGACTTAACTGCATTGTTTGCTTGCCGCATATCAAAGCTCCCCGCTGTTGTGTTGGTAGTGTGCTGTCAAATGAAGCAAAACACTCAAAACCATTTATCAATACTGCAGCCTTCACTGCAAACTAGACTTCCCGGGGAGCCTAACTGCGCATGTACACAGAGCTCCATTCCTGGGATTTTATTTAACGTTGTCGCTGTCAGACTATTTACTTTCTCCTAGCATTGGAATATTATGAAAAAAGATTATAGGCTTCAATGGCTTTAATGGTATTTTTCTCTAAACTGAATCCAAGTACTACAGAGTTCACATACTATGGCAAGTCAATGTCCAAATGCATTTCTCAAAATTTCTCTTTGCGTAAAAAACAAAAAGATTGCATTTATAATTTTTTTTCCAAAATATGTCTCAAAATAAAATTATCACTCATGTAATAAAGACATGCTTGTTCATTCCAGTTTGTCGTACTTCTGTGTCCCTGCACGTGCAAAGCATACATAATCTTTAAAGTATTCTGGTCATTCGTGGTATGTGCATAAATTGTCACTGGCTTTACATTTGGTGTCTGCTCATTTCTGGGGTGAGGGTCATCTTAATCTAGTAATGTCATCCAATTTGTGTTAACACCTTGGATCCAAGTACAGCTCATAGAATCATAGAGTATTGGAGATATACAGCACGGAAACAGACCCTTTGGACTAACTCGTCCATGCTGACGAGATATCCTAAATAAATCTAGTTACATTTGGCCCCAATCCCTCTAAACTCTTCCTATTCATATACCTGTCCAGATGTCTTTTAAATTTTTTAATTGTACACGCCCCCATCACTTCCTCTGGCCACTTGTTCCAGACACACAACACCTTCTGTGTGAAAAAGTTGCCCTTTAGGTCCCTTTTAAACCTTTCCCCTCTCACCTTAAACCTATGTCCTCTAGTTTTGGGCTCCCCCATCCCAGGGCAAAGACATTGTTTATTTATCCTTTCTATGCTCCTCATGATTTTATTAACCTCTACAAAGTCACCCCTTCAGCCTCTGATGCTCCAGGGAAAATAGCTCCAGTCTATTCAGCCTCTCCCTTTAGCTCAAATCCTCCAAACCTGGCAACATACTTGTAAATCTTTTCTGAACCCTTTCAAGTTTCACAACATCCTTCCGATAGTAGGGAGACCAGAATTGCAAGCAGTATTCCAATAGTAGCCTAATCAATGTTCTGTAGAGATGCAACATGACCACCCAACTCCTATGCTCAATGCACTGACCAATAATTACAAGTGATTAAAGACAATAAGGGCACTATCCTATCTACCTGTGACTCCACTTTCAAGGATCTATGAACCTGCACTCTGACATCTCCTTGTTCAGCATCATACCATAGGGCCTTACCATGAAGTGTAAAAGCCCTGTCCTGATTTGCCTTTCCAAAATGCAGCACCTCATATTTATCTAAATTAGATTCTATCTGCCACTCCTCGGCCCATTGGCCCATCTGACTAAGATCCCGTTGTACTCTGAGATAATCTTTTTCACTGTCCACTACACCTCCAATTTCAGTGTCATCTGTAAACCTACTAACCATACCTCTTATGTTTACATCCAAATCAATCAGGCTGTTTTTCTGTATGAGAGTTGTTCCAAGTCCTGTCCTGCTTTTACACTGCAGGAATGACTTCATCTTTGAATACTGATGTTTTCATCACGAGCCATTCAATTTTAGTGAAAGTTGTGTCTTATTCTGTGCCCAAATATCACTTCACATGCTGTGTGTTGAACTTGCATAGATGTTCACACTTGCATGACAGAATAGGAAAGAACTTTGCTAGGTAGGTCATAAATCTAACAAATTGCTGCAATTCATTTGTACCTTTTGGTACTGGCATCTCCACTAAAGCTCTCACCTTACAAGGATCAGGGTGAAGTTCTTTTGCTGCCAGTACAGAACCTATGTACTTGACCTCCATTATCTTCAATTGCATTTTGTTCTTGCTCTGACTTAGATTCACAAGGCAAGCTCTCTCTAGCCATTTCACAAAATTATGTCTGTTCTCTGCAATGGCCTCTACTGATCTCCATATCTATAGTATAGCAGATCATTTAGGATTGTTTCCACTTTGGAATATCACTATCTCATGCTATCAGTGCTGAATGTGCAACTATCTGGATCTCTCAAGTGGCATTGAAGAAGTGATCAGAAAATTGTTGCTTTTACCCAACATCATTTGCATTTCAAGGGTCACAAAAAACTTGTAGAGGCAAGCCAGGGCAAAATTTCTTCAATTGGCAAGGGGTAATGAGCTGTCTTGAAAGTTTGGATCTATGCATACTCTGAGCTTTCCAGATTTTTCATTCCAGTCATAGAAATAAAATAATAGGAATTGTAATTTTATTTTGATTACTCCATTATTTTTCTTTCCTTTCACGCTGAATTTGAGGGTAGCTAAAACTCTCTTTAGGAGATACTAAGTTAGTCTCATACAACTACTTTCAGATTACATTTGCATGGAAGATTCTAAGACCAGTCATGATGTCTTGAAATTTTTAAGGATTTGTTTTGTAGTCTGCGGCTTTGTGCCTTGCAAAACACTTCAAATCTCAGCCCAGGCTTTAAACAATCCACAAATTCACAGATCTTTAGTCTTCCCTTTGCAATGGCGTCTGAGTTTCATTTGACCTTGTGGACTGAGTATTGTTCCATCATTTAGCCTCAATGTTTCACATTTTTTGGTCACAAAGTTGACCCATGCCACACAAGACTGTGAAACTAATGATTCGAAAGTAGCACCGGTGTCTATTTGACACTTCACATTTACTTGAGTTCGTCTTCTGCAGTCATCATAGTAACAGCCAGCTGACATAAAGAACATCAATGCACTTCTGAAGAAAAATTTCAAACCTGAAATACTTTTCTCTCTCCACAGTTGCTGACAGACCTGATAAGGATTTCCAATATTTTCTGTTTTAATGCATTAATGCACTTCTCCTCTAACATTTTTGTGTGTTTAGCTTCAGCTTTAGGACAATGAATAAATGCAAAATGGAGTGAGTATTGCACTGTTGGAGGTGCCGTGTTTCAGGTGAGGCATTTAACTACCTGTTTGGGTGATTGTAGAAGATTCTTTGCGCAATTTTACGAAAAGGGTAGGTGAAGTCATCCCCAATGCCAATTCTTGTCCCTGAATCAACACAACTAAACCACATTATCTGAACATCATCACATTGCTGCCTCATTCATAACTGTTGGCGGAATATGGCTGTTAGTTATAATGCCAACACAGCCAAAACCAAAATAGCTACGTGTACGACCATCTGAATGTCAGCGAATAAAACACAGACCTGAAATTGGTGTTGGTAATGTTCATGGAAAAAGCATTGTTAGGGTCCTGCTGTTTTACCAGAGGCATGAAATTGATTTATTCCACCAACAGCAAATCCTAACTATACAAAAGGCACAACTTTGGCATTCAAAACTTTGCAAGGATGGTCTTTACAAAGTGAAAGCAAATCAAAATTGTATTTGTATATATCATTTCCAAAAATGAAAATTATAAATGCAAATAATTTTTTTTTCAACACCTCAATATTTGTATGGATATTTGGGATTAGGAGAATGTTTTATATTACATGTGTGACACTTCCTGAATAGTTTACACTCAATAGGTAATAGATCTGGGCGCTGGTTGATTTACATCCAATCATTTTGGCAAGCCTCCTCCACTCTATCGGTAAGCTGTAGCTCAGAAAATGCTTGCTAACTAATTTCTGTCTCCTTTCTGTCTGCATATTTGCCTCATTTGTTTCTTTTTAACCTGCTTGATTTTCTTCTCTCTCCCATTCTTCCTTGTCTGTCTGCCTTTTTGTCATTGACAGCCACATTCTTGCAATCTGTTGCTTCAGGTATTTCTCTTTGTTCATTCCAGCATTGTTTGCCTGCCTTTCCCAGCTCTTCTTCTGCTTTGCCTGTGTTAGCAATGCAGACCACCGTCTATATTACAGCAACAATTTTGTTATGAATATGGTGAACAAGATTATAATGACCAGATAATCCTTTTTGTGTAATGTTGATTAAAGGATAAATGTTGGTCAGACTGCTGAGAATAACTCCCCTGTTCTTCTCCAATGTAGTGGCATGGGATCTTTTGCATCCCCTTGCGATCTTGATTAAACATCTCACCCAGAAGACAACACACCTCACAGTGCAATGCTGTCTCAACAGTGCATGGCGTCATCAGTCCTGGCTTTTGTACATGCGAGCCCTGGAGAGGAAATTGAACATAGGAGCTTGTGGGTTAGAGATAGAAGATTTATGAACTGAGCCACAGCTGACATGGATTGATTAAGCACACCCTTTCTTCTGTCCAGTCTCAATCTGGCATTCAGATGCAATAAACGTTGGCAGCTTCTTATTCCCCAGAAGTTTGTTATCTTGCATATTATAAGATCCATCAACCTCAATTCACTTTAAAAAATTCAAAATGTAACTTTAAATTGCAAAAGACCCAAAACATTTTGCCTTAAAGGGTATTGAATATAAAATTGGTAATCTTTATTATAGAAGAGAAAGAGATAGAGATGCTCGTATATTTGTTGAGATTTCAAGTACGCTAGTCAGAGCAGGCAGCATGAGGTTTTCTCATGGAATCAGTGTCACTATTTGGAGGTGCACCTTTAAACTCTGCACAAGAGCTGAAGGAAGGAGTGTAATGATACTCTGGAAGCCCCTATTCATGATTCAAACTTCCCATATTCCTATCCAGACTTGCTTTCTTGAGATAAAAGACTGAGGAGATATGAGTCTTCAGTGCCACATTGATAGAAGCCTGAGCTCCTGCTAAAGCTGTCAATACATTGGAAGCTCAACTGAAACCTTCACAGAGCTGCCCACTTGGGCAGACTTGATTACAAGATCGAATTTTTTCTGGGCTATGAACATCACTAGTTAACGTTTATTGCCCCTCCCAAGTTGCCCAGCAGGCAACCACATTGCTGTGGATCTGAAGTTACATGTAGACCTTACCCGGTAAGGGTGGTCGATTTTCTTCCTTACAGGGCATTAATGAACCAGATGGGATTTTACTGACACTTGACAATGGATTGGGCGGCACGGTGGCTCAGTGGTTAGCACTGCAGCCTCACAGCCCCAGAGATCTGGGTTCGATTCCAGCCTCAGGTAACTGTCTGTGTGGAGTTTGCACATTCTCCCCGTGTCTGCATGGGTTTCCTCCCACAGTCCAAAGCTGTGCAGGCTAGGTGGATTGGCCATGCTAACTTGCCCATAGTGTGTGGGTTATAGGGGGATGGGTCTGGGTGGGATGCTCCAAAGGGCCTGTTTCCACACTGTAGGGGTTCGGATTCTAGTTCATGGTCAACATTAGACTTTTGATTTTCATTGAATTCAGATTCCACCATCTGCCGTAGTGGGAGTTGAACCCAGGTCTTGAGAACACACTACTTTTGTCACTGAATTCATCATGTAGCAGTAATACCACTAGGCCATCACCTCCCAATGTCTTGCTGGATGACCCCACACCAGCCAGAGCATGACTCCTTTTTGCTCTGTGCCATTTTCTGCAAGTTCTCTGGCTGACCACTGTAAGGTCGTGGTATTTATTTCATATAAGTTTGAAAGGGCTGATATCTGGAAGTGTATGTTGAGCAGCACTCACTTTCTGACTTTACACAGTCCAAAGGACAGTCTGACAGTGGGACAGGGACAGAAAAAGTTAAGAGAGAGAGAGAGACATTGAAATTCTTGTGTATCTGTATGTGGTGTAGTATTGCAACAAACATTTCATTGTTAACTAACTGATTATCTACCAGTTAGGCTAAAGAGTTTGGTAACCATTGGAGAATGCTACAGGCAGTCAGTAGTGATCACAGCATAACAGCAACAGTGCGACCAGCTACTGGAAGGTGCAAACAATAGTAAAGACCCAGAAAGAAGAAGTTCAAAAACCTACTTCCGGAAGGGCTTAATTTCAACCTGAAGGAAGAGATGCTACAAAACTGAAGAATACTGGGCAGATCTATAGGGGCACTGGAGACTGGAAAACTAAGAAAATCTATGACATTGGTAGCAGGTTACATTGCAAGGCAGGGGTAAATGTGAACAGTCCTGATTCTGGATTTCATCTGGTAGACCGAGCTGAGGTGAAGGATTGGATGAGAAAACCTTTGGCAGGTTTGGACAAGCTCAGTAAATGACGCAAAAAAAACATACTAAATGAGCAACTATACAATAAAAAAAGACTCTACAGCTCTGGTTTAGAACAGTAACATTACATGCAGGAACCATGAGTCAGAAACAGGTAAATAACAGCCGAGAAGGACTGCAAACCACTGCTTTAGGAAAACTGAGAAAAAAGGATTAATCGTTCAGACATCAGGCAGAGCTGTTTAAAGAGTTTTCAACATTTCACAGAAGTATTTCTGCTCTAGCAGAGAGATTTTATGAGTGGAAAGCGGAAACCACACAGTGGGAGTCATAACGAGGCTTAGAAGCTTGGGAAAACCTTCCTTACTGCAGAAGGAGTGGGAAAGCTTTCATTACTGCAAAATCACTTGAACCAACAACTAAGTATATCTAACAGGCATAAAAAGTACATGACATCTGAATTTTTATTGCCAGGAATATTTAATAATAGACATGAACCAAACCAGACATGGAATTGGGCAGCATGGAAAAGAAAACATTTAAGGTACAGAATTGCTTCAAAATTAGACAGCAAGACTGATGCAGAACAAGGTCAGAAATCACATGACACCAAGTCGTGGTCCAACAGGTTTATTTGAAAACACAAGCTCTTGGAGCATAGCCCCTTCATCAGGTGAACTGAGAAAGAAGCACACAGAACACAGCATTTATAAATAAAAGATCAAATGGTCAAACAGCTGGTGAGGATGCATTAAACACATTTAAGAAGCTACTAAATTTTTAAGCAGTTAGAAGGTTTTAGTTGATTAATATATATATATGTAAATCCCTGAATTTCTTTCAAGTCACTGCCCTGAGAGAATTAAAGGTTTTATAGTATAAAGAAGAGGTGACATTTTAGGTCAGACAGTGCATGTTAGGTGTGAGGCCTTGTTTAGAATCTGTTTGAGTTTTGGTTTGGAGTCAGACTGGTTTTATTTCTAAAATAGGAATTTATAAAACATCACATTGACTGATTGTATATAAACTGTGTACATTTTGAACAAAATAGAACGTATCTGCAAATACAAATTTGCCCCATAGATTTATATTTGTGTGTGTGCATGCGCGTGTGTGTGTGTGAGAGAGAGAGAGTGAGAGAGAGAGTGTGAATGTGTGTATGTGAGGGATGGAGAGAGAGAGTCTGTGTGGGTGTGTGTGAGAGAGAGAGAGAAAGAGTGTGTGTGTGTATTTGTGGGAGAGAGTGTGTATGAGGGACAGAGAGTGTGTCCGTATGAGGGAGAGCGTGTGTGTGTGTGTGTGTGTGAGGGAGAGAGAGAGTGTGGGTGTGGATGTGTGCTTGAGAGAGTGTGAATGAAAGAGGATCTCTGTGAGAATGCGTGGATGTGTGCGTATGTATGTTTCTGTGAGAGTGTATAGTATAGTGGGATCACCTGTAGTCCGACATGAACCCATGATGGGTGTTCCCTCCCAGTGGGGGAATACTTCAGCAGTCAAAGACATTTGGCCTGGGATCTTTGGGTAAACATCCTCCAAGGCAGACTTTGGGATACACAACAACGCAGAGTCACCGAGCAGAGGCTGATAGCTAGGCTCGGTACCAATGAGGATGGCCTCAACTGGAACCTTGGGTTCATGTTGCACTCCAGGTGACCCCACCACACTATACACTCTCTCTCTCTCACACACATATACACACACACGCACACACACACACATAAATCTATGGGATGAATTTGTATTTGCAGATACGTTCTATTTTGTTCAAAAAGTACACAATTTATATATAATCAGTCAATATGATGTTTTATAAATTCCTATTTTAGAAATAAAACCAGTCTGACTCCAAACCAAAACACAAACAGATTCTAAACAAGGCCTCACACCTAACATATACTGTCTGACCTAAAATGTCACCTCTCTTTTACGCTGATAAAACCTTTAGTTCTCTCAGGGCAGTGACTTGAAAGAAATTCAGGGATTTACATATACATTTTAATCAAATAAAACCTTCTAACTGATTTAAGATTTAACAGCATCTTAGGTTTGTTTAATATATCCTCATCAGTTGTTTGACCCTTTGATCTTTTACTTATAAATTCTGTGTTCTGTGTGCTTCTTTCTCACTTCACCTGACGAAAGCTGGTGTTTTCAAATAATTCTGTTGGACTGTAACCTGGTGTCGTGTGATTTCTGACCTTGTCCACTCCAGTCCAACACCAGCATCTGCACATCGATGCAGAAACAAGTTGATAACTTCTTTACAGGATGTTGCTGGGAATAGAAGTTTGAGTTATAAGGAGAGGCTGGATAGCCTGGGATAGTTTTCACTGGATCACAGGAGGTTGAGAGGGTGAACTTAGAGGTTTATAAAGTCATGAGACGCATTGATAAGGTGAATGTCAGGTGTCTTTTCCCTCAGGTGGGGGATTTCAAGACCAGAGGTCATTTTTTAAGGTGAAAAGAGAAAGCTTTAAGAAGGACATGACGGGCAACATTTTAACACAGAGAGAGGTTAGTGTGTGGAATGAACTTCATTCAAAAGACATTCAGATAAGCATACAAATAAGAAATGTTTGAAAGGACATGGGCCAAGTGCAGGCTGGTAGGACTAGTTGAATTTGGGATTATTGTCCTCATGGACTGGTTGGATCGAATGGTCTGTTTCCATGCTGTATGACTGTTTATTCCAGTGGAAATGTAGCTGATGTAAAATAGGATGATGCAATTGCTTGACGAGAGATTATTGAAGCATCAGACAAATTTTATAAAGTTTTAAAATCTTTTGATAATTGCTTTAACCTAAGAACCAGTAACATTCTGGAAAAAAGCAAAATCATTTTGAAAATTCAGAATCTTATGACTTTATTCATGATCTTTACTGATGAGTTGAGTAGTGGGAATCTGGAGATGTGAAGACTGAATTATCAGAGACTGTGTAGCTGCAGATATTGCAGATGAGTCTTTGTCAGACCTTTCTTTACAGACAACGGATTGCTTCACTCTGAAGAAAACCGTTTATTTGCTAAGAGAATCAAACTTTCTCACTGAGCCAATGTGTTTGATTGCAGATGTTTCATCTCCCTGCTAAGTCACATCGTCAGTGCACCTCCGGTAAAGCGTTGGTGTTCTGTGCTGTTTGTTATTTATATGCCTCAGTTTGATGGGGTAGTTGGCATCACTTCTGGTTTTGTTTTTCAGCGGTTTGTATATTGGATCCAGTTCAATGTGTTTGTTGACGGAGTTCCGGTTGGAATGCCAGGCCTTCAAGAATTCCCTGGCATGTCGCTGTTTGGCTCGTTCTTTTATGGATGTGTATCCCAATTGAATGTGTATTGAGACCAGTGAGAATTGGTCATGTTTCTTGGTGGCTAGTTGGTGTTCGTGTATTCTTATTGTCAGTTTTCTTCCAGTTTGGCCAATGTAATGTTTCTCACAGTCCTTGCATGATATTTTGTATATTATGTTAGTTTTATTGGCTATGGGTATGGGATCTTTTACGTTCATCAGTAGCTGTCGCAGGGTAGTTGTTGGTTTGTGGGCTACCCTGATACCTCGGGGTCTGAGTGGTCTTGTGGTCATCTCTGATATGTCCCTGATGTACAGCAGGGTGACTAGTGTGTCTGGCCGTGTTGTGTCTTCCTGTTGTGGTCTGTCGCAGTGGTAATGGTGGATTTTTGGGTATCTATTCCTTTTAAAAACTCCAGATAAGTCCTCCTGTTCTCCTTTGCTCAATTTCAGATTGCTGCAGTGTGTTGTGGCACGTTTGAATAATGTCCTGATGCAGCTCTGTTTATTGGTATTGAGGTGCGTGCTGGTGTAATTTAGTATCTGGTCCGCATGGGTGTCTTTCTGTATACACTGGCCTGGAGTTCCTCATTGTTCTTACATTCCACCATTATGTCTAGGCTGTAAATGCTTGTCTGGAATTCCTTGTTGTTCTTATGTTCCACCGTTATGCCTAGGGTATATGCTGGTCTGGAGTTCCCTATTGTTCTTACATTCCACCATTATCTCTAACTTATACATAGTTTTTAAAAGGAATGGATACCCAAAAAGCACAATCTGCCATTACCTCTGCCACTGCCAATGTTACCTAGCAGGTTGATGAAACGTCTGCAATCAAACACACCATCTCGGCGAACAAGTCTACAACCTCGTCCGCAACCCGAGCTACAAATCTTCTCAAAAACTTTGAAGGGAAGCAAATGTCTGGAAACAGAGCAAATCAATAAATCAATCCTCAGAGGAGAGAAAGAAACATTTGGTACTGGAGATTACAGAATCTACTCAATTCCTGAAGAACAAGACAGTGAAATGAACTCATGAAAAGGGGGACTAGCTTAGAGGACAACTACAGTGATGGCTGCCAACACCGTGGCACCAAAACCTCATAAGCATAACCAGTGTCTAGCCATTAAAACAGAGGGCTGAACCTTACCTGTTTCACTAAACCCTGATTTGTGTCAAGTTTTTTGGAGGGATTTCTTCTGCAAGGCCTAGCAAGTTTCCTCACCCTATTTTACCAATTTCACCTCGTTACTTAATTATATTGCCCCACGGCATTCATCATGTCCGATTCTAGCCCCATCTTACCAAGCAACATTCCTTGAACCATTGGCTACCCTGCAAATCTCCTGGAATTCATCCCATGAACAGCCGTCAATGACCTTCTCCACTGTGCCACCATAATTGTCACCATCTTTACTCTGATATTTCATACTCAGTCTGTCTCTGCTACTCTCTCTCCCACCTCCCACTAAGCCTCATGCTCTACCATCTCATTACTGCTCGCACATCTTCCCTCATTTCCTGCCACCTATCATAACCCCTGACACCACTACCCCTGCAAGCCCACTGCACTGCCTACTCACTCACTCAGGGCTCCTCCACGCCTGCACCAAAGACCACGGCCGTGTCATTCACTTCCTTCATATCTGCCTCTCTCTCTCTCTCTCTCTGTCTCTCTCATTCTAGGTTGTACACTATTCACAATATGGCAGAAAGATGTAAGACAGATGATGGACTGCCCCACATTCAGCTCTATGCCCCTTATGTGGACAGCATCATACTTCACATATTCAGCTGGATGAACACAGCAGGCCAAGCAGCATCAGAGGAGCAGGAAAGCTGCGTTTCGGGTCTAGACCCTTCTTCAGAAAAAAAAGGCCAGATCTTCAACCTGGTCCAGTCCATGAGCTGGGAGTATGTCCCTGAGTGCACAGTGTCCTTACTGCACTTTAATGATAGTTGGTGGAGCAGGCAGGGATGCAGCATTGAAGTGTAGACGTTTCCTCTAAATGGATAGGAGAAATAACATGATGGCTCTTAGCATGGTACTTATTGGATGCCAATGTCTGTTGACATTGGGTGCATATCGTCAGTGCCTACAATGCGAGCCCTGAGATGTTGGTATCTGATGTCTAACATGGAGGTCTTTTGGAGCAAAGAAACAGCTGAACTCACCAGGTACGCGCATTTTGAGTTTTATTACATCTAGCTTGTTTGGCAAGCTTGGTAAGAATATTAATGAGGTGAGTTGAGCTATGAACAAAGCATTAAACATGCCATAATCCCCTGAAATGGCACTTTGCCACTGGCTAGTGAGAAACTCAACACACCGCTTGTCAAAAATGTCAATGATGTAGCAAGATTATTCCAACATCAAGATGGGCCTCTCTAGACTTGCCACTCAATTCTGCCACACACTTGCCATGACTCACTTCATTCAAATCCCATCAGGATTCTCACCAGAATGTTTTCAATGCTAGAAAACAGGTCATTTACAAAAATCGTGTTAAAAAAGAACACTGACCCTGAAATTTTTTTTTAAAAAAGCTTCAAAATGCAAAGCTATTAATAAAACACAACAATTTTTAGAAGAAGCCAAGCCCAAAGAAATTCTCCATGAAAGCAATGATCCTGATCACACACACAGACCAAGTATTAGTTTAACATTGGAGTAATATAACACTTCCATCTGACGGAAAACTTTGGTTAGCAAAACATTGCCTGTAACAAATTAAAGTTCAGTTACATGGTTTAGGATAAACTAAATAAAATGTCAAAGTTACACCACAACCAACTCTCCAACAACAGGTTGTAGAAAATCAATACATTTTGCATAAATTTTACAGAAGTTGAAAAAAAGCTAACTGACCTAAAGGAAACAGAAAGAGCAGCAGATGTTGTAAATCAGAAATAAAAACAGAAGTTGGTGGAAAAGCTCAGCAGGTCTGGCAGCATCTGTGAAGAGAAATCAGAGTTAACATTTCAGGTACAGTGCCCCTTCCTCAGAACACATAAAGAAATCACATTAGTTGATATATTAAAGGTGTGAACAATTTATATACCCCATACTTTACTGATGAAGAGGTATCAGTTTGCAATGAGAAACTAGGCATTCTAACTTTACTCAGGGAGGAGATCCTTGGAGAAGCTACAAGAAGGTAACTTGAACATCATTGCATGTAGAGCAAAGGCTCAGTCGTCAGTGTGGTGGCCTGGAACTTCAAAAGATATTGAAGAAATTAATTTGAATTGCCAAATATGTATAATACACAGTCCAGAAAAAAAATCTTTGATATTGAATAAATGTCCAGTCAGCTTATTTGAAAGGCAGTTTATTGAATCTATTTGTCTGCAATAATAGGTCATAGTAGATTGTCATCGACTACTTTTCAAAATATGCTAAGTTAAAATGTTGCATTATGCGGCTAGAGAAACTAGTCATCAAAGCATTGAAAGAGATTTTTGCAACTCATGAAATTCCAGATACAGCTGATTCTGACAGCAGATCATGATTTGCTAATGAATGCTTCAAGGACTTTGCAGAAAGTAATGGATTCTTATCTAACACACCTTTAACAAGATGTCATCATCCCAGTGGTGAAGTGGGTTGTGGCGTCAGAACTATCAAGTCACTTTTGAAAAAGAATGAAGAGTTTAAAACAGTACTATAGGAGATAGATCCATTCCATTACAACTTGGTGTAGAACCTTCTGAATTATTGATGGGGAGGAAACTTCAAATTCCTATTCTGCGTAGAATGTATTTCTGAAGTTACTACCAAAAGAGAGAGAGCTACCAGACAGTTCAAGACAAAGAACAGCCTTACTGAAAGTAACAGGATCAGAATTATAATGGGAAAAAAAAATCATTTTAAAAGTTTACCAAACTGTTGGGAGGCTCAAACGTATGGAGATATGATCAAAACAATCAAGATGTGATCATGCGGAGTGATAAAAATCAATCAAAAGCTTTACAGCAGAAGGTACCATGAAACAAAATAGAAGGATCCTTAACCTGATACATCAGAGGCATCAATGATTACACTTCAGGATGAACCAGATATTGAAATTGAAACCTGAGAAGAGCAAGAAACAACAGAACCTTCATGAATACCCTTCAAGTCAAAAAGCAATTCTGAAAGAAGAGGCTACCGTTCTTATGTATCAGAAAGAAACATTGGGCATTCTCATGAAATCCTTAGCCTGACTGAATCTGTAAAGTCAGGCAGGTGTGAGGAGATGTAGTGGCATGTACTGATGAATGTAATGACGATATAATAATTGTGACATTTAAGGGGGAGATATGTGTAAATATCTGGAAACATTTATATTTGGAAGAGTATAATAAGCATGATTCAATGTGAAGATGTCACAGACTCTGACAAAATGCACGGAGATCGAGACAGACTGTCAAAGAAGAGACAATTTGTTAATGATTTGTGGAAGATAGATAGAACATAGAGTCATAGAGATGTACAACACAGAAACAGATTCTTCAGTCCAACTCGTCCATGCCGACCAGATATCCTAAATTAATCTAGTCCCATTTGCCAGCATTTGGCCCATGTCCCTCCAAACCCATCCTGTTCATACACCCATTCAGATGTCTTTTAAATGTTGTCATTGTACCTGTATCCACCACTTCCCTCTGGCAGTTCATTCCTTACAAGTACCACCCTCTGTGTGAAAACGCTGCCCCTTAGGTCCTGTTTAAATATTTCCTTCTCACCTTAAATCTATGGCCTCTAGTTTTGGACTCTACTACCCTGGTCAAAAGATCTTGACTGTTCATCCTATCTATGCCCCTCATGAATTTATAAGCCTCAGTAAGGTCACGCTTTAGCCCCTGATGCTCCAAGGAAAATAGCCCAGCCTATTCTGCCTCTCCCTATAGCTCAAGCCCTGCAACCCTGGCAACATCCTTGTAAATCTTTTCTGACCCTTTCAGGTTTAACAACATCCATCTAGCTGGAACATTTTCAGGGGTTGTATTCTTTGTGTTTAGACTAATGAGATTATTACCTTAGTGCCCTTCAAAAGACCTTGCTCTACATGTATTAGCCCCTACATTTGTGAATACATATTACAACAGTAGTGACACTTCAAAGTACTTCATTGACTGGAAGGATTTAGAGGCATATGGGCCAAAGACAAGGTTAATTTGGGATATCTGGTCAGCATGGATGAGTTGGACTGAATTGTCTGTTTCTGAGCTGTACAACTCTACGACTTTAAGTTTTGAGCTCAAACATTTCTTTGTGTATAAAACACTTAGCAAGTTTGACAAGGAAGAGTAATAATAGTAGTGAATTATGACACATGGCAGGACAAATTTGCAGTTCTAAAATCCCTACAGTGCAGAAAGGGGTCTTTTTGGCCCATGGAGCTTGCACTTACCCTCTGAAGATCATTCCACCCTAACCCATCCCACATTTACCATGGCTAATCCACCTAGCCTTCCCATTGTGGAACCTACAGGGCAATTCAGCATTGCCAACCAACCAAACTTACCCATCTTTGGGCTGTGGGAGGAAACCGGAACACCCAACAGAAACCCACACAGATATGGGGACAACTCCACACAGACAGTTACCCAAGGCTGGAAAAATAATTTAAGCCCTGGTGGGGGCTGTGAGGCAGCAATGCTAACACTATGCCACCATGCTACCCCAGTGATTCTCTTTGATTAGTGACACTGAAACAGGATCTTGCAGTCAGTCTCCCCATGAGTTAAAAAATTGCTGAATATCTGTTTGCTGTAAAAACATTAGGATTGCTATGACACACTGCAAGTATTCTACGGATGGGATGATTTCAGGTCATGCCCTGTAATTTTGTACTATGATCTTGAGGGAGATTAGTAACTTCTAAAAAGAAATTCTAACCCTCAGTTATGAGCTGCAGGTATTACACAACAATGGTTAATATTTAAAACTGTATGAGAGTCAAACAAAGCAGATATTTCTAAGTTAATACTATATTTTGTAAACACTTTCACTGTACAGCTGAAAGTCTCAACAGTACTTTTTCCTTGTTCAACTTTTATTTACATTCAAAAGTTTTTCTAAACATTTCAGTACCTTGATGGATACTTCAGTTTTCTTGGGACCACACCAAGATGTGCCACAGCTCTCAGGAATTCATTTTGATTCTCCTCAGTGTTTTCAGTGTTTGCTGAAGTATGAGGCTTCTTAGGGCCCATACACTAACATCAGATATATCACACTCCAACTGTCTAAAAAGCCCAACAATGGTGACCTTCTAATTCAATGGACTTCACTGATTTCTTGCTTAGTTTTTCCATATTAGAAAACATGCTCAAGCTCCCTGATTGAGCTTTGTTACTGGTCTACAGCTGCAGACAGGCTTCTCTCTCTTTGCTTATCTCAAAGCCAATTCCAAGCTCCACCTACCTGCTTTTGTGAAGAATCAATGCAGGAAAAAATCCAAAAGCAAAATACCCCATTGCAACCTGTCTGCAGCAATATAGCACCCTTAAGATTTCACAGATAGTGAGTTAAAAGGAAACTATCTCTCATTTCCAAACTTACCCTTTGCTTTAGAAAACCTTTTGAATTATTTAAATCACTTATGAAGATAACAATAGATATAATTGGGTGAAAGCTCCCATTCTTTGACAAGTTTTTTTTTGTCAATGAGATTTTTGGTGGGAGAAATGTGATGGCCCATTTTTACATTTCTCATTCATTCTTCCACTCTTTAGCTCATTATTCAGCAACCAGCGTCTCCAGCGCAAGGCTCATGGAAGTATGTGGTAGGTGATGCAGACGTGCTCGCTGCTGCTGGAGTTTGCCACATCCATGCCATTGGTACCATATTTGAACCCTAGTTCCATATTAGTTGCTGCAAACCAGGGACTGACCATCATTCTGTGATCCTCTACTGATATCCCAGAGGAAGTGGCCCAGAAATGTAAGTTAGCCCCTCAGTTTGTTCACAGTGTCCTGTAAATGCTGCTCGATGAGTTTTTGGAGAGGAGGGCAATGCGTTTTGTTATTGAAATGGCTAAGTGTCACCATATTCTCTATGCAACTTCACATTCACAAGGAAATGTGAAGTCTACTCATACAATTAGATTCACAGAGTACAATTCTCAATATTGCATGCAGCATATCCACTCAAAGGCCCGCGCCAACCTGATCTTCTCAAACCTCTAACACTTCCTACCCTCTGCATTTCCAATTCACAGGGGACACCTTACCTCCTCACTTGGTCATGCATCACCATTTTCATCAACTGGTATTATACTAAATCCCTTCATTTTATTCATTGCAGCACATCTCCTGAACTGCAATCAGACAAGTCTCCTGACTGACTGTTGTGGTATTGCCTGATTGACTGTAGTCCCCCTGAGCTTACTAAGGACTGGCCACATTTGATTTTTAGAAATGGCCAATTGGTTGAAGCACATACAGTGTGTTTGCTACTCAAACAGCTGGCCAATGCTGCAAACGTGACTTTGGTGTAGAATGGTGCCATTCAGCAACATATCCACTATCTTGACTGTACAGTACTTGAATTTGTGACAAGAGGCCAGCTATTCTCTGGGCTGAAAAGCACTGCAAGCTACAGAGACTGGCAGACTCAAGCAATTACACACTTTAGTGAATTGTAAGGGAGTAAGCCGTAAAGCCATACAAGATAGGAGCAGAAGTAGACTATTCATCCCATCAAATCTGCTGCACCATTCAATGAGATTATAGCTGATCTGATCATTGTGAACTCCACTTTCCTGCCTTTTCCCCATAACCCTTGATTGCCTTACTAATTGAAAACACATCTCTTTAAGCTATGAAGTCAAAGGTTTCTGTCTTACACTTATCAGGATAATTTGCAAGAATGGCAGTGTAAAGGGGGATCATTTTACATTGTTTGAGAAGAGAGTGCTGATTGATTGGCAAGATGCTTTTATTTACTAAGCCAAGTGTTCTATATATTTTCTTAACTGACTTGTCATCTTGCTCTGCCATCTTCATCAGACTATGTTTAAAAGGATGTCATTCTCCTTGCAGCAAACATGGCCAAATTCCTCCAGCACATTTGCTTTGGCTCAGCACTCAGCAATCAGAAAATCATTGGCTCAAACCTTAGTTTTTGAGTAGAACTCTGGGGCTGGTACATGCTAGCTAGACCAAAGGAGTGCTACATCGTCAGTGGTGCAGCATCAGCTATCAGACAGGGGATCTGTTAACCAGTTTAGGTGGTGGAAGTAGGTTCCATGGCATGACCCCAATGGGATCAAATGAATATGCTGAGGACTGATGCAACATCTATCACTTACCTAACATCAGTACATGCTAAGCTTGCCAAGAATTTGAGATTCAGGGTTATTATAATAAGCCATTACTCTGCAAGGAAGACTAACAAAAGAAAAAAACAGAGACTAACTGAAACAAAGAAAAGTTCAAGGCTATTGATATTTTCAGAGGTGTTGCTACACATCGCTGGAGCAGATAGGACTTTAACCTGGGTAACCTAAGTCACAGATAGGGGCAGTACCACTCCACCACAGGAGCCCAAATTTGAATAAAAATGCACCTTTCATGATATCATGATAGCCTCAAGTGCTTTACAGCCAATTAAATAAGTAGTCATTTGGGAGTACAGAACATGGGCATTGCTGAAAAAGACACATTCCATTGAACCCTTCCAGCTTACACTCTGCAAGAATACCAATGAGAAACTAACATCTTATATCATATCAGAATGCGGTGCCTTGACCAATGACAGCCAACTTGTTTGATTGAAATAAAGCTTTACAGTTAAGTGTCAGTTGTCAACTAACTGGTACATTCTACAGGATTACCACATTGGTGGGGGGAGCACAGGGTTAGTGGTGGTAGGTGGTACATAGTGGTAATCTCACTGGCTAGTATTCCACAAGCCCAGACTACTGTTCTGGGACATGGATTTGAATCCCACCATGGTAGATGGTGAAATCAGACTCCGTAAAACATCTAGAATGTAAGTTCATCTTATGGTGATTATGCACTGTTGTCAATTGTTGTAACAACCCATCTGGTTCACTAACAACGATAACCAACAACCTGTCCTGGACTTCCCACAGAGATGCGACAGTCAAGAAGACACAACAACACCTCTTCTTCATCAGGCAGCTCAGGAAATTTGGCATGTCCATAGAGACGCTCACCAACTTTTACAGATGCACCACTGAAAGCATACTGTCTGGGTACATAACGGCCTGGTAGGGCAACTGCTCTGCCCAGGACCATAAGAAACTACAAAGGTTGTGTGTACAGCCCAGACCATCACAGAAGCCAACCTTCCATCCGTGGACTTTATTTACATGACTTGCTGCTGCAGAAAGGCAGCCAACACCATCAAAGTCCCATTGCACCCTGGTAATGACCTCCTACAACCTCTTCCGTCAGGCGGAAGATAAAGAAGCCTGAACACACACACACAAGCAAGTTCAGGAACTGCTTCTTTCCAAATGCTATCAGTCTGTTGAATGGACTCTAGCCTCAAATAATGTATAATGCAATGTAGCCTGTATGCCTCTAAGTCTTTTTGATCTGTATATCCTTTGCTTGCTTGCTATGATCTGCCTGTATGGCTTGTAAACAAAGCTTTTCGTTGTATTTCGGTCCACATGACAATAAATCAATCCAATCCAATCCAATAATATCCTCAGCGAAGGAAATCCACCACCCTTACCTGGTCTGGTCTATATGTGACTTCAGATCCACAGCGATGCAGCCTATTTGTTCACTGCCTTCTAGCCTAGAATGCTTGCCTAGAAAATGACCCCGACATCCCATAAAATGTCAGAATAAAAGCAAAATACTGCAGTTGCTAGAGATCTGAAACAAACACAGAGAATACAAGAGAAACTCAGTAGGTCTGGCAGCATCTGAGGAGAGAGAAAAAATCGTTCTGAAATGCAGTCATGCTGTATCCAAAGCATTAACTTTATTTCTCCATCCAAAAAAAAATCCGAGTCCACTTGCCAAACCAATCAGTATTCTTCTCTCGTAAAGTATAAATTTTGGTTTTCCGCTTGAATTGGTTTCTCTTGTCAACATTTCAACTCTCTTTTCTCAAACAGTATACATTGGTATTCCTAAAATCTGTGCAAGATGCAGATCTTTGACAAACTGTATCTCTGTCAGCAACATTCAAAAGCTAATTATTTTGTTGATGTACAATCCTTATTGTTATATTGTAAAAGACTGTTAATTTCACAGTGAACGGTTCCATGATGAAGTAACAAGAAGGTAAAATATTTTTCACAGTATTGGTTGAGGGATTAATGCTGTGTTAGCAAATAAAGGAGACCTCCTATCCTCATTCTTGAACAATGCCTGTTAGATTTATTTCATACCCAAGAGAGAGGGCAGCAGACTGGCCCTCAGTTTAATATCTCACCTGAGAGGTAGGACCTACAAATATGCAGCATTCAAGTTACTGGAGTGTGGTTTGAAATTTCCATCTCACCCAAATTTCTGACTAAAATCAAGGAGTACTATCCATTTTGCACTCTTTTTTTACATTAGAACCGATTAGGAAAGAAGTGCGAAATAACACATGCCATTATATGCTATGCTACAGCAAATTCTGCGCTAATATTCGCTCAAGAATCAGTACAATAACAAGACAATTAAAACAGAGTCAGTGTTCAGACCTAAAGTGTCAATACTGTGACTAAGTAGAAGCATAACAGACTGACGTATGAGTGGAAAATTAAAAGTTAACTGAAAAAGGGCGAAAGCTATAAGCTTAGCTGAAAGATTTTTGTTGTTTTGGTCATCATATGGTGAACAATAAGCTTTGAGAATCAACAATCAGCCTTCTGTTCCACTATACTTACTGAAATAGTGAGTTTACTGTAGACTGTTCTATTCAAAAAATGTATTTGAAAGATCAACATCCATCATTGAAGTTTTAATGGATGCATATGTGAAGTGTGACAGAAAGATAAGGGAGAATATGTTTTCTGAATATGTTCTGTCTCACAGATTTTCACTTCATTGCTATTTGCTTGGGGCACCCATTTGAGCTATCTTTTATCAATATGCATGCTGAGCAGTTAAAAATAGATAGTTAGCTAGTGAAGGTTCAAGATCTGTCAGGATGAATGGGGAATCCTTAATTCAACAGTTCTTTTCACAACCATTTTATAAAATAGTTGACCTTTGGCATGGTAAATAGAAAGAGGCCTCCTTAGTCCTGGATCCTTTCCATTGTGTCACACTTCATTGGAGCAACACACTGGAAATCAAGCCCCACTATTAATGGATGTGGAGATGCTGGTGTCGGACTGGTCTAGCCTCAACCATGATTTTGGGTTCATGTCGCACTACATGTGACCCCACCATCCTGTTCTGTATCTGTAAAATCTTCCTTAATGTCCTGTTTTGACACCATCACCTTGATAAATTGTTGCAATCTTTCTACCTTAATTTTTTTGTAAGTTTTGGATTACTTATTACTCTGGTTAGATACTTGGCTTGCGACTCTTATCATGTTATTCCGGTCATTTAGTTTGTCTCCAGCACCACCTAATTTTCAATTTTTTTGTAATTATCTCTCTGCCTTATTCAATCGGATTAAAGGTCATCGCTTTGCTTGTTATTCAGCTGTTGACACTTTCCTCACACTGCCCAACACTCTTAGTTACCTGCAGAGACTTACTATTTGAGACACCACTCACACCAGTTGTATGATCTTTTGGTCTATCTGCCCTTGATGTCTCTGCCTACAAATTCTGTGGTTGTGTGTTCTGCTCTCTCACTTCACCTGATGAAGGGGCTGCACTCTGAAAGCCTCTGATTTCAAATAAACCTGTTGGACTATAACCTGGTGTAGTGTGACTTCTGACACTATTCCTGAAGTCATTATAAAAGTTAAAAAAATTATATCAAAGTGCACAAACCCCTATTTTTACCAGTCTTTTTAAAAGTACAGCAATTCCTTTCTAAGTCTTTTCTGTAAAACAGTCAATTTCCCAGTTTAAACCATAATCAAAAATAAAGTAAAATAAAATGATGGGCCTTTACAATTGGGAAATATGAATGCCAATGAGGATATGATTCAGCAATACCAGGATCTTGCACACTTGGTGTCGATTTTAATTTTCTTATCTCTACTAGAAACAGTTGGAAACTATCTAGAGATCAGCTCTGTTCTTCTTTGATAGTAGCCAGAACATTACGACTTCAATATTATCTTTCTTCTTGGACATGTTAATAATGTGACATATAAATTAGAGAATAGCTATTTGATTACTTGTGGCAAATCACATTTTGCTGTGGCTAAGCCAAGGGCCATGTGGCTAGCTTTCCAGTATTAGGGAGGTTGCAATCATTTGCAATCCCTCAGCTGTTAGCATTATCAGTTAGTTCAGTGGAACAAGCCCATTGAAACATTTCATATGATTGAACCAGTGGCGGGTAAGATGTTTGGCAGTCTTATATCTACTTAGTTGTAGGAACCTTTTGCACCTACATTGGAAGCAAGTTGATATTTGAGAGTGGGTTTCTCAATGTAAATTCTCTGATTTCTCACACGTCATAAAGTAGTTTGCACGTCAGAAAAGCTATGGGCCTATCATCCATGCTTGTTTGTCCTTGAAAACAATGGATAGAAGACCGCAAGCAATAAAGGCCCCAGATTTTCTAATGGACACTTGTTTAATGCAAGCTAATTCTTTGTGAGCACAGGGACTTGAAAATTATGCCCTTTGGCATATTGTTCACAATTTATTCCTCCAGACTTTTGCGGAAAGAGAAAACACATTGCTCTTGTATTATTGGGATGCAGGAGAGGATTTTGACCTGAGATAGTGTAAAATAAGCAATATGGAATTAAAAACGTATTCCAAATTTTATGTCTATTGAAATCAAGGGAAATAAACATAGAAAGTAATTTGAAATCAATTACCAGTTACAATCACTCACTTTACACTATTGAACAAAGTCAAAATTCCTCATATTGAATGGGATTGTTCCTTGGGCAAATGCATCTCTTCGTGTATCCTAAGTCATGTACTCCTTGAAGGAGCTATGTAGGGATATTTTGGTATAATGGGAGGCTCAGTGGTAGTGTCCCTGCCTCTCAACCAGGAGGCCTTCAGTTCAAGTCTCATCCTGTTTCAGAGGTGTTAACAGCGTGTCTGAAAGTGTTGATTTTCACAAATATCCATTTGGAGTAATGGGCAGTGTGCCTGTGCTATAGTTCAGCAGATTTTCAGTGCATTAATTTAAACAGGTAGAGAATCTGAAAAGCTGCGTATCAGGCACGCTATACTTTACTGACCAACATTCAGAACTAGATTCCCAGCTTGTGATTTTCTGTACCAAGAATAGAAAATCTACCCTTATATGACTGAAATACTCAATAGTTCCAGCAGTGGATGAAAGATGTTTGTCAGAAACCGTTGAAGAAAGCATATAAGGAAGAGGGAATATGGCTCTATTATTTATCAGTGTGAGGTACGACTATTAAAACTCACTTTTATGCCACATAATTGTTTAACTTTGGATTATATAACAAGAATTCTTTTTCGTTATTGATATAATAAAGTGCATTTTAAATTCTACTTTGTTAATTATAGTTAACATTAAATTACATCTTTACCAAACATGAAAGTTAGCTACGGCAATACTTTCTGCAAATCGTGCTCCAACTGCTATAGCATGCTATTCTAACAGCCAAAGTTTCCAGCCTGCTTAAATTTCAATTTCACATTCCGTTCAAAGCCAAAATATGTTTTGCCAAACTTCTAAAATAGCAGTACATAAATTCATTTTCCTAGCAGCAGTATTTTTGGAGAGTCTGCAATCTACCCCCTGGTGGTAGTTGCTTCTTTTACTTTCCTTGTTTTCTTTGCTAACGGGAAACATGATGCTCACATTCCAGCAATTGCTATGACAATGCTGAGAAACTACAGCTGCACTGGGGTAGCTGTGCTATGAGGTAATCCCAGGCACCAGAGTCTAGGTAAACACTGCTTCAGAAAAGCAACTATAAAACTGTAAGCAATACAAGCACCATAAAGGAAACTTGGCCATTACCCTCCTCCCTTTCTCCAAACAGTTTTTATTATAGCCCTTGGTAGAATTCAGTTTTCACTTTCTCATCATTATTTAACACTGAAGGTTTGTTTCGTAAAGTTACACACAAGTATTAACCTAGCTGTGAGTTAAATATAAATTGTCTTTAAGAGACCTTTGGCTTTGAGGATTATTTTCCTATGATACTTTAATTCAATAGGTGAAACACTTGGTTTTCCTCGAATTGCCCTCATTTTTCGACATTGTTATGGTTAACATGATGCCAAGCAGGGATGTGCAATGTCAACAAATTCTTCCCTGCTAGGTCTAACTGTGGCTTTTATAGTTAAGGTGCTTTTTGGTGTTTAAGCCAGTTACTGACTTGTATGTGTCAGAAGAGCTTCACCCACTCTGGGAGGAGCAAGTCAGTTCTAGTTTGCTGCTAGTTTTATAGTTCGCAGCCAAATAGCATAGACCTAGGGATGAATTTTTCCATTTGCAGTGAGATTTATGATGGGTGGTCTGCCATGGGCCAGGTCATCTTTTCTCACTCATTAATTATGCAATCAGCCTCTTTGGCTCCCTTTTCATTGGATCATGTTACAACAGAGGCCAAATTTAAACCCCAGCTGTACACCACTTTAGATACTGCAAGCCCCTCACACTGTGATGTTCCAGCATTATCATAAAGGAAGTGGCCCCAAAATGGGTGTTAGATTCTCACTTTGTAGACAGACTTGGAACTGCTGGTCTAATGAGCTTGGGGGATGGGGGTTAGTTTGGAGGCAGGGGTGGGGGCGTGCATCCTTTACCCTGGTGACCTGCAAAGGAGGCCATACACCAGACCTAGTCAGCCTGCAGTGTCCCAGCAAAGTAGGAAGAAAGTGAATGATCTCCTACTCTCCATGAGGGTAGGTGTCACCATTTTGTCTCTACTGCCTCACATTCATGGGGTCACTCACTTTACTTTGCCACTGCAAACACCTCTCACCAACTCAACCGGACCACAACTCTTACTATTGCATGCAACATGTCCACTCAATGCTCTTAATCATCTCGCCCTCCAAAACTATTACCCCTCCCTGCCCTCTGTCTTCCTACTCACTAATTGAGAAGATCCTATAATCTCTCCTTTCCCTGTAGCACCGCTAATGCTCTTCCATCCACTTCCATCATTCTCAAGCCACCTTTTATCTCATTGCAGCAACAAATATCTGACAACCAAACTGAGAGGGCCATGAATAGTGGCAGAGTGAAGATCATAAAGCTCTACAGAGCACAAAAAGAGAAAATTCCTGATTTGGCTGGAGCAGAGTGCTCATACAAGGATGTATAGACCTCCATGGGAATACAAGAAGCTCCATTGTGCTGTTCTGTGGTGCTCTCCCATTAACAATGGTGTTAGCTCATTTGTAACTCACACAAGCTTTAACACAACTGATTCCCTTACCTTTTATGTAGGCACTCTGTCAAAAGGAGCCAAGTATCAGGGACACTCAGATCTGTTTCCAAGCCATTCAAATCTCAGATTATGTAGCAACAGGGTTTTCATTCTACCAACTCAGAGACTTTCACCTCAGTGGACTTTCTTTTTAGACTGTACCCAGGAGTACAATCTGGTGAGCACACCATGAACACATCTCTGCAGACAATTGAGGGAAGAACAGGGCAGATTTCTGACAATCAGAGAATTGCCAGAGACCAGACAAAAGCTCAGCCCCAGGTAGAAGTTGATTCCGCAGTCTTCGCCAATGATGACTGTCAAAATGCCAAGATAGACGTAGAACTAAGAGGCAGGTATTCATTGGTAGTCAGTAAAATGGACTGAAGGATGGGGTGTCCTTCAATTTTATTAGTGTCGTGCAGGCTGTGGGTAGGCATGTGTCTGGCTGCTTCCTTGGGCAGCTTTGTGACCTCCTTGGAGACCCAATGTCTACAGGATATGCACACAGACCAACACTTCATCGCCCTCACCATAGCTGTTCATCAATGACAAGGGGAGATGGCATGAGGGACCTTGACGTCACTCCTATGCTTCTTCTTTTCAGGGATTTAGGATGGTTCCAGCAGGAACCGATAGGGAAGAGAAATCATGCATAAAAACCCCATAATCTTCCTGTCACTACGTTTCTGAGGGTTTCAGTCCTCCTAACTACCTGTGATACCAAAGCCTGAAGTAATCCAGGCCGAGGAACATGAACCTGCATCAAGGAAGTACCTTCTCCTCAGACCTAGACCCTTTAGGCCCTTATGTCCCTGGGATGACCAGCCAAGATTTGCCAGAGCACAGGGCAAACTCCAGATCAGCCTCCCTCCACTCTAACTGCAGACGCTGGGACTGCACTAAGAGATAATGGGAGGCAAAGGAAGAAAACAATCTGACTGAGGGCACATATTAATATGGTTGACTCTTCATCATAAAGTCTCTTTCACTTTTGGAATTACATGTACACTTGGTTTCTTAAAATGCCTGCTTCAGTTTGTTTGTCATTGCTGAACTTGGTGAAGGCACACCCATTTGAGAAATAAGCAACTGTTTAGACATCCCAAGGATGAAAAAGGTTAATGATAACACATTGCTCATTTCTCACAAGCCACCATCTCCTTGATTGCCGAAAGCATTAGACACCAGGGATCTTTGAACCATGATGTTGTTGACTGCAGCCAAGATTTTACACTTTAATGTGTACAACACTGATGTTGTAAGCAGTGTGCACCATTTGAGGTAAATGATACCCTGCATATATCATCCACACTTATATCCACCTTGTGAGCAACATCTTAGGATCAGTGATGACTCCACAGATCTCTGGAAGCAAAGATTCATTCTGGCTTTTAGCTTTTCAATGGAGAATACCACCATTCAAAGCTGGGAGGTGTACAATATGCAGTTCACATGGCTGTTCTCCCTCATCGCAGAGTGATCTGCTGAAAGAAGCCATACAAAACACTGCCTCTGTCAGTTTCACTGGCTGACGGGATGCTCAAGCGTGAAGGAAGTGACAATTAAATACAGAAATTAAGGTGTTAATTAAATGAAAATGAATGAATAAAAATACCATACACTGAGCAGTTTGACCGCTCAGTAACTAGTGAGAAAACACTGTTTGGAAATGAGGGTCTCTGAAAAATCTTGAAGGCCTCACCTTTGCTAAACCGCAAGATACTTGTGACAAAAAACAGATAAAGGACCGGTGAAATCAAGCAATTATAAAAAGAAAATTCAGGAAAAAAATGATGGGTTAATTTAATAATCAATTGCTTTCTTGGTTTTACAGTGAACAATGCGAATCCTTTTACCTGACAAAGAGGCAGTACTTGGAAAGCTTGTGATTTCAAATAAACCTGTTGGACTATAACCTGGTGTAGTGTGAAATCTGACCTTGCCCACCCTAGTCCAACACCAGCACCTCCACATGATGAAAATCTGTTCAGTAGCAACAGTGAGAAACTTTAGGTTGTAAAAAGGCCAGCACATGCAGGTGCCCCCAACCCCCTCCCCACACACACAAGCATACATTGAGGTCAGCCATCATAGGACACAAAAATAGTCAAATTTACCACAAATCCTCCTTGAAAGTTGAGACAAAGATTCTAAACAGATTATAATGAAATGTGAGTATTGTTTTCTTTAAATCTCATTTGTTTGAATATAAAAAATGGATTTTAAGAAGGATTTTTAAAAAAATGCCTGTAGACTAGTTTGCTGTCTTTGACTGACTTTTATAAGAATTGATGTTTATATTCTGTGCCTTTAAAACTGTGGATTACAAGGAGGAGGAACTCTTTAAAAAACACAGAGATTTGCCAGGATGACTGCATAATTTCACATCAAGGAACTCACTACCTCGTGATTTCTATTTTTGTTTCTGTGGTTCTTGCAATGTTTACAAGTGAAGCTGATTGTTTTTCAGCTAACTGAGCAGGTTGGAACTGGAAACAAGTTACGGAGACTAGAGAAAGAGAGAAAGACAAAGTATGTGTTGTTCTGACTATCAGAAGCTGTCTGTTCTGTACAGGGAAAAAAAACTCAATTTAAACTTGAAGAAAACAAATTATCTTTCCTGCAGCAGTTGCTGTGAGCTATTAAACTGATAAATCAAAGACATTTTCCAAATGAATCAGTTACTCTGTACTTACAAACCAGTAGAAGCTTCCAGATGAAAGACAACTGAACACAAAGGGGTACAGGTAGCTAAAGAATGATCACCTTAGCATTGGTATAAGGAAGCAAAGACCATCAAATTAAACTTCAAGTTTTCTCTATATTAGCCAATAATGAATTTCCTTATTTGTTTGGCTGCGGGTATGTGTAAGGGGATGTTTATAAGGAGATAAGAGTTTTATTTAATAGTGTTGTATGCCAATGGTTTATGTCTATTTATTTGCTGCTCTAGTCTAATAACAGGAGAAATAACAATTCCTGTTATGTATAGAAACCTGGTCTGTGCTTTCTATCAACCTTAGTCTGGAAGTCGGGTAAATTGGGATATAGTAAGAACATGAAAGAAAATGATCATTTGGTACAACTCCAGAAATAGTGGGTCTCAATGTACAGATCACTACCCTAGTGGATCATAACAATGTATAACTAACACTCATTATTAAGAGAAAACATCATTTGATATTTATTTCCCTTCAAGTAGTCGTGGTCTATCTAAGTGAATTGATTGTCTTTATGTATTATATATTGCATCATACAGTGTACATTACTAATCAACAATAATTATAAAGGAATTGTAGTATCATATCCCCACGAGTCCGTGTCTAAATAATGATATCCTTAAGCTAGGATTCCAGGTAATGATATTAGTAAACTTTAAAAGAGGTTGTTTTGCTACAATATGCCTGTAGATAGAGTTATGATAAGTTTGCTAGTTTGAAAACTCCAAGGAGAGAAGACACCTCATTATAGGACGCAGTCAAAACTGATAAAGCTGGCCTGATTTCTTTGATATTATGTACTTTGTCTTGGTTGAGGTTTTAAGCTGACAATAAGTTTGGTTAAGAACATAGAACATTGAACAGTACAACATAGTACAGGGCCCTTGGGCCCATGATGTTGTGCCGACCTATTATCCTACTCTAAGATCAAACTAACCTGCATACCTTACATTTTACTATCATCCAGGTGCCTATCCAAGAGTTGCTTGAATGTCCCTAATGTATCTGACTCCACTACCATTGCTTGCAGTGCATTCCATGCACCCACCATGTAAAGAACCTACCTCGCCCCTATACCTTCCCCCAATCACCTGAAGATTATGCTCCTTCATAATAGCCATTTCCGCCTTGGGAAAAAGTCTCTGGCTATCCACTTTATCTGTTCCTCTCATCATCTTGTACATTTCTATCAAGTCACCTCTCATCCTTTTTCACTCCAATGAGAAAATCCCCAGCTCCCTCAACCTTTCCTCATAAGACCTGCCCTCCAATCCAGGCAGCATCCTGGTAAATCTCCTCTGCACCCTCTCTAAAGCTTCCACATCCTTCCTATAATGAAGCAACCAGAACTGAACACAATATTGCAAGTGTGGTCTAACCAGGGTTTTATAGAGCTGCAGCACAGCCTCACAGCTCTTAAACTCAATCCTCCTACCAATGAACGCCGACAAACCATACGCCTTCTTAACAACCCTATCAACTTGGGAGGCAACTTTGAGGGATCTTTGGACATGGGCCCTAAGATCCCTCTGTTCTTCCATACTGCCGAGAATCCCGCCATCATCCCTGTATTCTGCATTCAAACTCGACCTTCCAAAATGAAACACATCACACTCTTTTGGGTTGAATTCCCTCTGCCACTTCTTTGCCCAGCTCTGCATCCTGTCAATGTCCCATTGCAACCTACAACAACCCTCCACACCATCCACAACTCCACTAACCTTCGTGTAATCGTCAAACTTACTAAACCATGCTTCCACTTCCTCATTCAAGTCATTTATAAAGATCACAAAAAGCAGAGGTCCCAGAACAGATCCCTACAGAACACCAATAGTCACCAAGCTCCAGGCTGAACACTTTCCATCTACTACCACCCTCTGTTTTCTATTGGACAGCCAATTCTCTATCCAGACAGCCAAATTTCCCTGAATCCCATGCCTCCTTACTTTCTGAATGAGCTTACCATGTAGAACCTTATCAAACTTCTTGCTAAAATCCACATACACCTCATCCACTGCTCTATCGTCATCAATGTGTTTTGCCACATTCTCAAAGCATTCAAGAAGACTTGTGAGGCATGACTTGCCCCTCAGAAAGCCATGCTGACTATCTCGAATCAAACTATGCTTTTCCAAATAATCATAAATAATATCTCTCAAAATCCTCTCCAATAATTTGCCCACCACAGAAGTAAGACTGACTGGCATGCAATTCCCAGGGTTATCCCTATTCCCTTTTTTGAACAAAGGAATAACATTTGCCACCCTCCAGTCATCTGGTACTACTCCAGTGGATGGTGAGGATGCAAATATCATCGCCAAAGGTGCAGCAAGCTCTCCCCCCTCGCTTCCCGTAGAAACCTCCGGTATATCCTGTCTGGCCCAGGGGACTTATCTATCTTCATGTTTTTCAAAATTTCTAGCACATCCTCCTTCCTAATATCTACCTGTTTGAACATATCAGTCTGTTTCACACTGTCGTCACAAACGACAAGGTCCCTCTCACTAGTGAATACTAAAGCAAAGCATTCATTAAGGACGTCCTCTACCTCCCCCAACTCCAGGCACAAGTTACCTCCACTATCCCTGATTTGAGCCTACCATCACTCCGGCCATCCTCTTGTTCCTCACATAAGTATAGAATGCCTTGGTGTCTTCCTTAGTCCTACCCGCCAAGGCTTTTTCATGCCCCCTTCTAGCTCTCCTATGCCCATTCTTCAGTTCCTTCCTGGCTACCTTGTAGTCCTCTAGAGCCCTGTCCGATCCTTGCTTCCTCAACCTTAAGTAAGCTTCCTTCTTCCTCTTGACAAGATGTTCCACATGTCTTATCATCCAAGGTTCCTTCACCATACCATCCCTTCCTTGCTTCAGTGGGACAAATCTATCCAGACCTTGAAGCAAATGCTGTTGAAACAACCTCCATATTTTTGTTGTGCATTTCCCTGAGAACATCTGATCCCAATTTATGCTGTGCAGTTCTTACCTAATAGCATGATAATTCCCCCTCTCCCAATTAAATACTTTCCCATACCATCTGCTCCTATCCCTCTCCATGACTATAGTAAAGGTCTCCTACCAAGAGATCTGACACCTGGCCTGGTTCGTTACCGAACAGTAAATTCAATATGGCCTCCCCTCTAAATGGCATATCTACATATTGAGTCAGGAATTCTTCCTGGACACACCTGACAAAACCTGCTCCATCCAGACTGTTTGCACTAAAGAGGTCCCAGTCGCTATTCAGGAAGTTGAAGTCACCCATGACATCTGCCTCCCAATCTCTTCTTCAGTATCTCTGTTGCTATTGGGGAGTCTATGAAAAACTCCCAATAAAGTGACTGCTCCTTTCCTGTTTCTGACTTCCACCCATACTGACTCAGTAGACAAACTCTCCACAACCTCCTCCCTTTCTGCAGCTGTGATACCATCCCTGATTAGCAATGCCACTCCCCTACTTCTCTTATCTCCCTCCCTATTTCTTTTGAAACATCTAAACCCCGGAACACCCAACAACCATTCCTGCCCCTGTGTTATCCAAGTATCCGTATTGGCCACGACATCGTAGATCCAAGTACTGACCCATGCTCTAAGTTCATCACCCTTATTCTTGACACTTCTTGCATTAAAATAGATA
This sequence comes from Ginglymostoma cirratum, assembly GCA_024137785.1. Taxonomy (NCBI): domain Eukaryota; kingdom Metazoa; phylum Chordata; class Chondrichthyes; order Orectolobiformes; family Ginglymostomatidae; genus Ginglymostoma; species Ginglymostoma cirratum. The sequence continues at coordinate 26,846,941 of JAHRHZ010000013.1, forward strand.
CACTTCAACCTGTTGCACTGACTGCAACTTTGCTCTATCAACTGTCTATCCTTCCTCACAGACTCTCTGCATACTGTATCTGCTTGTGCACCAGCTAACACATCCTCTGATCTGTAGCTCCGGTTCCCATCCCCCTGCCAAACTAGCTTAAACCCTCCTGAAGAGCTCTAGCAGACCTCCCACCCAGGATATTTGTGCCCCTCCAGTTCAGTTGCAACGTGTCCCACTTCCCCCAGAAGGTATCCCAATGATACATATATCGGAAGCCCTCCCTCCTACGCCAGCTCTGTAGTAATCCTGAGATTACTACTCTGCTCATCCTGCCGTTTAGCTTCCAATCTAACTCCCTATATTCACTTTTCAGGTCTTCAACCCTTTTCCTAATGATGTCATTGGTACCGATATACCACAACTTCTGGCTGCTCACCTTCCCCCTTAAGAATCCAGTAGACTTGATCCAAGACATCCTTGATCTGGGTACCCGAGAAGCAACATACTATCTGGGAATCTCACTCGGTACCACCAAATCTCCTCTCTGTTCCCTTAACCAGTGAATCTCCTATCACTATTGCTCTCCTATTCTCCCCCATTCTCTTCTGAGCCACATACCCAGGCTTAGTACCAGAGACCTGGCCACTATGGCTTTCCCCTAGTAGGTCATCCCCCAAACAGTATCTAAAGCGGAGACAACAAGGTGTAGAGCTGGATGAACACTTCTGAAGAAGGGTCTAGGCCCGAAACGTCAGCCTTCCTACTCCTCTGATGCTGCTTGGCCTGCTGTGTTCATCCAGCTCTACACCTTGTTATCTCAGATTCTCCAGCATCTGCAGTTCCTACTATCTCATTATCTAAAGCGGTATGCTTATTATGAGGGGAACAGCCACAGTGGATCCCTGCACTGTCTGCCTATTCCCTTTCCCTCTCCTGACAGTCACCCAATTACCTTTATCTTGTAACTTAGGTGTGGCTAACTCCCTTTTATATTGTCCCCATGTCTGCATGGATATCCTCCGGGTGCTCTGGTTTCTTCCCACAGTCAAAATATGTGCAGGCGAGGTGGATTGGCCATGCTAAATTGCCCGTAGTGTTCAGGAATGTGTAGGTTTAGGTGCGTTATAGTGGGGTAGGTCTTGCTGGGATGCTCTGAGGGTCGGTGTGGACTTGTTGGGCTGAAGGATCTGTTTCCACACTGCAGGGATTCTATTTTATTCGATAACTCCTCTCTATCACCCTCTCAGACTCCAAAATGATCCGGACTTCATCCAGCTCCAGCTCCAGTTCCCTAACACGGCCTGTGAGGAGCTGGAGTTGGGTGCACTTCTTACAGGTGAAGTCAGCAGGGACACTAGTGGTGATCTTTACCTCCTACATCCTACAAGAGGAGCATGCAACTGTCCTAGCTTCCATCCCCTCTGCTCTAAATTTCCAAAAGAGATAAAGACAAAGAAAAAAAAAACAAACCTCACCTCACCGACCCTCTCCAGCATCTTTATTTTTGGTTAGAGGAAGAAGATGGGCGGGATACACTACTCGTGGAGTGTTTCGGGTTTAGCCACTGCCCGCATACATTAGTTCACTTACCCAGCAGTCCCTGTGTCCGTGTTTGCTCTTGCTCAGCCTTCACTCTGCCTATTCACGAGGCAAGTATTTTATACATAAACTTACCTTCCCGGCTGCCCCCGGCTCACGCTGTCACGACTCCCACTGCTGAAATAGATTGGATTGGTTCACTTTGCCAAGCTGGGTAAAGATAGGAGAACCTTTCATGCATGCATTTCAGAGCAATTTAAAGAATTCAAAGAATTATACTCTGCCTCAAAAAAGAAAAGCAGTTACTTATTTTGACGACTCTGCATGTGGCGGTGGCCATATTGTTTTGCAATTGGGTTTGGATTGAAGGTGACATGTTTTCAGATTCATGGGTGCAATCTTACAGGGATCCGACCAAAGTGGGCCATGGCAAGATTTGTTTCAGTATTGAGAAACAAATGCAGTGAGATTCATCTGAATATTGAGATCATTTTGCTCCAAACGTTTATGCTTTTCACAAACAGCAAGGTGAGTTTCTCACGAGGCCACAGCAAAAGTTTATTGCTGATTGTTAGATAACTTGTTAATGCCATGCTTCACTGCATTAATATTCATTCTCCCATCTTAGCAAATTCATCAAATAGGCTAGACATTGAAATTTGACATGATCTAGTTTCTTGGGGGAGAGAACAATCGGGAGCTGTTTAGAAATGAGGCGAACTTAAGCCAATAATTAGATATAGGTGCACAGAAATAAATCTGTCACTACTGGTTAGTCAGATTCAGAACTTGCTGTTTAAATTCTAAAGGAAAATTAGAAATCTGAGGAATCTGATTTTTCTGCTTTTGCTGTATTTTCCTGATTTCACACAGTTGCCCACACCGCTCAAGGGAGTGGGAAATTCTACCTATTAGGACCTCTCTCATAGGAAATAACAACATTTAAAAACAGGAATGTTATGTTGCAGCTGTATAGGGTGATGGTGAGGCCACACCTGGAGTACTGTCTACAGTTTTGATCTCCTTACTTGAGAAAGGATGCACTGGCACTGGAGGAGGTGCAGAAGAGTTCACTATGTTCATTTTTTTTCATAAACTCCCTACATGTGGAAACAGGCCCTTCGGTCCAACAAGTTGACACTGACCCTCAGAGCATCCCACCCAGACCCATTCCCCTATAACACACCTAATCTACACGTCCCTAAACACTATGGGAAATTTAGCATGGCCGATCCACCTAGCCTGCACATCTTTGGACTGTGAGAGGAAACCAGAGCACCCGGAGGAAACCTGCGCAGACACGGGGAGAATGTGCAAACTCCACACAGACAGTCGCCCGAGGGTGGAATCAAATCCGGGTCAATGGTGCTGTGAGGCAGCAGTGCTAACCACTGAGCCACAGCGGAATTGAGAGTTGAGGCTTGCAACGAGAGATTTAATAGACTGGAGTATACTCATTGAAATGTAGAGGAATGAGGGGGGTGGAATCTGATAGAAATTTATTAAATTATGAAGGGAATAGGTAAAATAGAAGCAAGGAGGCTGTTTCCACTGATGGGTGAAACTAGAACTAAGGGCCATAGCCTCAAAATAAGGGAAAGCAGATTTAGGACAGAGTTCAGGGTGAACTTCTTCATGCAAAGGGTTGTGAATCTGTGGAATTCCCTGCTCAGTGAAGCAGTTGAGGTTACTTTGTTGAACGATTTCAAGGCAAAGATAGATTTTTAAATAGAGAAGGAATTAAGTTTTATGGTGAGCAGGTGGGTAAATGGAGCTGAATCCGTGAAAAGATCAGCCATGATCTTATTGAATGGTGGAGCAGGCTCGAGGGGCCAGGTTGGCCTACTCCAGCTTCTATTTCTTATGTTTAAAGGAGTTAACCAGTCTTACCTTGTTGTAACCTGTTATCTTATTATTCTGGAATAAAAGTCACCATAGCCTTACCAAATCACAATGCTGCTCTCTCTCAGAGGGACTGGTGTCAGAGGTGACTGGTGGTGGTTTAAGCTGAGGGTCACCACACCGTAGATGTCTTTATTTACACGCACAACACCTTAGAATATGCCTCAATAATTTTGAGATGAGAGTTCAAGGGGATTTTTCTCGTGATTCTTGCAGGCAGGATGTTGGACTCTAAATTTAAATGGAAGAAGGAAAGGCAGGAACAAAAGAATGAAAGTAAAGGAAGACAGATTATCGAAAATACATAAATATATAACATTGTGAATTGTGTCACCTCAAGATGTTCCAAAGGGCTTTCCATCCAGTGAAAATACTTACGAATATATTCATTGTTGTAATCAAGGAAAAGGTCTTTTTTGAACAGCAAGGCCTGACAGAAAACGATTGGAGAATGATCAAATAGTCTGTTTTAATGATGATTGAAGAATAATTTGGGAAGAAATGTTAGCTAGAACACTTATAACTCTCTCACTCTTCTTCAAATAGTGTAATTGATCTTTTATATCCATCTGAGAGGGCACAAGAGGTTTTGTTGTCTTATTCCTATATATTATTGTAAGATGGCACTTTTGACTGTGCAGCAGTACTTCAGTACCACATTAAGGTGTCAACTTATCTTTAGTCTTCAAGTCTCTGGAGTGAAATAAAAACATTTGACCTTTTGACTCAGAAGCAAGAGAGCTACTATTGAGCCAAGCCTGACAATTTGTTTTGGCATGGTCATACATGTTGTCATGTGAAACTGCCACAAAGAGATTAATCACTACTCCATTAAAACCACATTGCCCATTTTTAATTCTGCTCAAGAGATTAATCAAAATCATTGAGGTTCCTTTTCTTTATATGCCCACTTTGAGGAAACACATTTATACCAGAAATGGGCACAATCTCTCCCCACAGAATCAACTATTTGTTTCAGATCACTTCACATAATTCCAACAGTTCTTCCTTACCCCTGAGATTTGTTGTTTAATTCTCATTTTCTGAATGCTAGTCTCCTGAGTATCACTGTAAGACTGGCTTGGACCATTCTTACTACATAAATTCAACATGAAATGTTTGTAGATTTTTAAATATTTCTCCCCTGCTTTGATAGGAACCTGGGAATGGTGGAAAACAGACACCAAAGTAATCAATATGTGCATGAAAATGCATAGGGCCTTCACTCTTGCCCCCTTCAATCTCATCTACATTGGACAAATAGAGAAACAGGCCATCCAAAACCAAGGCCTCAAACAGGCAAAAGTCTCTTTTGTTAAAAAAAGATTGGCTGCTTTGAATGCAGATGGTGTCCCATTGTCTTTAGTGAAGGAAAACACGGCCCATTTAAGGCTATGCTAGCAAACACTGATGTTAAAAAAATACTTTTCTGAATTTGAAGGCAGATCTTCTCAGCTCCATTGCAAAGATAAATACCAATACTGCTCCTGCTCTGCCCCATGGCATCTCACCCTTTTCAATTGTGCACACTGTCATTACAGATGCCCCCCGTTCCCAATTCCTCCTTCCTTCCATTTCCCTCTCTTTTTACCTGGCTTTTCCAAGCCCCTTACCCAGATTTATTTGCAAGCTGCTAATGCAATGCAGTGGTAGCAAACTCAAATACTTGTTCCCTACTGAGATGCCTAGGGAAATCTAGCAGGCAGGCACCACTACTTTAAATGAAGCCCAAGGTCCCATGTCAAATTAGACTTGCACCAATTCAAAAATGTCAATTTGTCAGTCTGTATTTCAGCTCACGTTGAAAAATTCTATTCAAATGTTTAGCAAATGTTTCATTAATGTCTTTCTCTAGATTACCCAACAAGTTCTTCTCCTCCATATCCCTCCTCCCCCTCCCCAACCTGTTTACTTATTATAGCCGTTAAAGAATTGGATTTTGATTTGCCAAATGGCCGTACTGAATTTTTTATTGCGTGATAGTTCAAGGAGATTCAGAATTGCCGCAGGAATGACCTGTACAGAGTGATGTGTGTGAAGTCGCACATTAATTAATGCTGCTAGTAACGTTGTTGCCCTTTTTCTTGTAAGGCCTGTTTTTCGTAAATTCTCAGGCCCGGGATAAATTAATAAAATTCCAGTTTACATTGCTGCCTCAGACCTTACTGGGGCCCAGTGATAAATGAAACATCATTTTGATGACATATTTATTCTTTTAGTTAAGTATAATCAATGCAGTAATGTGTTTGTTCAGTGGACTGTATACAAAGGACAACTATATCATTGACAGACTCAGCCTGCAGTCATGTAAATTTACAGCACTCTCCCACATCCATTACTGCTTGGTTGCTGTACAAAACATTGTGATAACATCATAGAGATGCTATCAGTGCCTACTTAAAATGACTTTTGGTAAGAAAAGACAATCCCAGACCTATTTGCTGTGTCATATCCAGAACTCACAGCTTAGAACTTTTGTTTCTGCTACATTACCCACCTTCATCCATTCTACCCTTTGACCACCCACATCTCCCCACACACATATATCCACACAGACACACATATACTCACAAAGTTAATGTATTCATATTTTGTGCACTTGATTGTCGAAGAAAAATTAATACTTTTTCCAGTGCATTGACCTTTACTTTAAATTCAGAGAAGCAAAAGCTGACGATTGAAAAGAAAATGTCATATCAGTCACATTGTTTGCTCTTCTTGTTTCAAATAGTCATTGGTTTAAGTAATGCATCATTCTGTCAGCCTTCTGGTTGACTTTCATGCAGCTTAAGTGATCTTTTTTGTTTCCTATAGAATACCGTTTCTCAATTCTATCACACAATTGCAGTTCCAGATAAAAATGATCAAGATGGACAATGTACTGACTCAGAGGCTGGCCTGAAAATTCTATGTCCTGAGTTCTATTTCTCATTCCAGGAATGAAGGTCTCCCTCTACACTGCTTCCAAAAGTTGTCTTTTGGTTAGTTTTCAAGCAAATTGCTCACCAATGTGCACAGGCTGACATGATAAAATTGCTTATTACTTGGTTTGAAATTGGCATCAAACTCATCACGAGAGGCAGAAGTGGAATATGGAAATTGGAAGAATCTAGAGTTGGTCAAGGTTGACTACTGACAAGCTGCCAGTATAAGATTCATTAATCCTGGTCATGTCAGGGAGGTGGGAGAGATTTAGAAGCTGGAAAATCTTAAAGTACAATATCCCCAGAGCTCCTGCTAAATTTAAGACCAGGACCCCTAATATTAGCTTTAAAGTCAGCTTTCTGGCGATTAGACAGTGTTGCTGATTATTGGGTAGTGAAACATCCGGCACCAGGCCTGGCCTGGGGGAATCAAACATTGTAGTGGTGAAATGAGAGGTGTTGGAGAATCTAATTTTATAAATATGATCCTATATGATCTTATGAATAGATCTGATTAGTGGTGGAGAGAGAAGTGTGTAAACTTAGAGGGCCTAAATCCTCTTTGTCCACCAGTTTTGGTGGAAAGGCACCCTTTCTAGTCAATCACTCTTGCCCTCTTTGTAACTGCTGCTTTTTTCCAAAGGCCCAGGAAATCTGAGCAACCACTATTAAATCTAGAACAAAGACAAAACTTTAAGCATGCAGCCTCATTAAAATATGTTCATGATGGTCTTCACTGAACTGGATGGTTGCCCTCCCCCATCGCACCCCCAACCACCCTGCCTCTAATAGAACTAAAAGTGAACAGATTGAGGTAAAGTTTCTCAACATTTTTATGTTTAAACTTCCCTGTCACCTGCCTCTCCTTAGGAGCTAAGATCTTTCCTTCTGGTGACAAGGGAAGCCATGCAGAGGTGCAATGTTATTACCCATGTACTTGTGCTGCATATTTCTGCAGCAACTGTGCACCTTCAGTTGCTAAATGTCAGTTGAGCTTTGGTCAATTTTGTTCTGTTTTGGCTCAGCAATGGTTACTGCCAAAGGCTTGCCTGATGAGACAATCGTCTCTGTCTTCCACTGCCCTGTTGGTTTCATGCAACAAACCTAAGGTTTACTTTGGTAGTGGCAAAGATGACAAGTCTGCTTAACAACTGAGACAGCAATCACATCATTAGGGCAAAGAAAATAAAGTTACTCAGTGACTAAGTCATGTCATAACTTCCCGAGAGCACTCAATACTGAAAATTGCACAGGTTAATTTGATTTCAAAATCTCTTCATGATCTGAATAGTGTTGGTTAAAAGTTCACTAAATCTTTGTGCTAGACTTAAATGTTTAAACAGGCAGCATGGTGACTCAGTGGTTAGCAGTGCTGCCTCACAGCACCAGGGACCTGGTTTCGATTCCACCCTCGGATGACTGTCTGTGTGGAGTTTGCACATTCTCCCCGTGTCTGCGTGGGTTTCCTCTGGGTGCTCCGGTTGTCTCCCACAGTCCAAAGAAGTGCAGACTAGGTGGATTGGCCATACTAAATTGCCTGTGGTGTTCAGGGATGTGTAGGTTAGGAGGATGGGTCTGGGTGGGACGCTCTGAGGGTCAGTGTGGACTTGTTTGGGCTGAAGGGCCTGTTTCCACACTGTATCGATTCTATAATTTAAAAAAAAATTAAAACATGAATGCCTGATTTGGGAGTTCCAGTTTCAGAATCATTACTTTCTTTCACTGTTTGGTAAGAAATATGCTCAACAAGAGATCAACTCTGTGATTTTCCAGAAATAACCACACATACCACTCAAACAGGGATCACAACATACAAGTCAACACCATGTTCGTGATCCAAAAAGTTGATCCCCACTTTCAGTCATGATATCCTATACTCGTATTATTCATGATACTTAATTATCTTACCCAAAAAATGCTGATTTCACTTAACTTTAACTGTGTGCAAGGGTTTGAGTAAGTGACGTGGCTGCATTGTGAAATCATGCAAGGGTTTAATATATTATTACACAAAGCAGCCTCCGTGTTGGGAATGACAAACAAAAGACACCTGGCATCTTGGCACCCTTCCCAACAAGGCAAGTGAAGTTGGTTTTGAGCTAAATGTTGTCACATTTGCTAACTTGTTAAATACTTGCACTACAGTGAGGAATTTAGTGGTAGACAAAAATTTGTATGAGAAAGGGAGAAGAAGGAATGTACCCTAGAGAAGATGCCCATGAGTAAGTATCCACAGGTTAGATCGCATGGAATCCAGGGAGAGTTGGAAAGTTAGATACACAATTGGCTTGATAGCAGGAAGCAGAGAGTAACAGTGGAAGGATGCTTGTCAGACTGGAGGCCTGTGACTAGTGGTGTGTCTCTGGGGTTGGTGCTGGGCCCATAGCTGTTTGTTACGCATATCAATGATTTGGATAAGAATGTATAAGGCATGATTAGTAAGTTTGTGGATGTCACTAAAATAGGCATATCATGGACAGCAAGGAAGGTAATCAGACATTACAGCGGGATCTTGATCAGCTGGGGAAGTGGACCAAGAAATGGCAAATGGAGTTTAATATAGATAAGTGTGAGGTGTTGCATTTTGGAAAGTGAACTCAAGGTAGGAGTTTCAGGGTGAATGGTAGGGCCTTAAGGAGTGGAACAAAGGAGCCTTGGAGTTCAGGTGCACGGTTCCCTGATAATGGAGTCACAGGTAGACAGGGCAGTGTTGAAGCCTTTTGACACACTGGCCTTCATCAGTCAGGACATTGAGTACAGAAGTTGGAAGGTTATGTTGTAGTTGTACAGGGCATTGGTGAGGTCACGTTTGGAGTATTGTGTTCAATTTTGGTCACCTTGTTATAGGAAGGATGTTATTAAACAGGAGACAGTGCTGGAGAAATTTACAAGGATGTTGCCAGTACTCAAGAGACTGAGTTATAGGGAGAGGGTGGACAAGATAGGACTTTTTTCTTTTGAGTGAAGGAGACTGAAGAGGGATCTTATAGAAGTGTGTCAGATCATGAGAGGTATGGATAGGGTGAATGCACTCAGCCTTTTTCCCGGGGTTGGGAAACTAGAAGGCATCAGTTTAAGGTAAGAGAGGAAAGAATACATGGGAACCTGAGGGGTAAATTTTTTTACACAGAGGCTGGTGCGCATATGGAATGAGCTGCTAGCAGAAGTGGTTGAGGCGGGTACATTAACAACACTTAAAAGGCATTTGGACGAATACATGAATAGGAGAGGTTTTGAAGTACAGGGAAATAGGGTTAGTGTGGATGGACATTTTGGTCGGCATGAACCAGTTTAGGCCGAAGAGCCTGTCTCCGTGCTGTAGGACTCAATGATTCTATGACTCTAAGACACACCCACAGAGTAGTCACTGGCCAGATCTTGAGAAGCATATATTGGAATTGGTTCTTGAAAATTGTCAGAATGGTTACATCATCACCAGAAATCCCCTGCTTATATGCAGATTTAAGTGAGCCAAATCAAACACTGGCCCCAGAAAAATTTCAGAGCAACAGCTAATTGGTGTCTCAGCTTTGTAGAATAGCTTGTCTCTTGTTGTGGTGGAAAACCAAGATCACTCAAAGACTGGCAAAAGACCGAAATGCTAAAAATGACCAGTTTTCAATGATCTGTGATCAGGCGGTGGCTAAAACAGGAGGAGCCATTATGCTAACATCAACATGGATAAAAATGTCTGTAAATTTCTACATACCCAGCAACTGAACAATGGAGTGAAATAGTCCAAAAACAGTTCTAATGAAAACCAGAGGACAGGAGAAGACAGGATTTCCAGTTATATCAGTCTGCATAGACAATGGAATGAAATTAAGCCCTATGATAATCTGAAAACATGAAACCACGCCAAAAATCAAGTTCCCTCCATAGGTTTCTGAGCATCTTCATGAAAACATACATATTTGGAGGTATGAGTGTCCTGTTAATGATAATGGTTGAATAATGACTTCTCAAGGATCAATTGATTTTCTGGTTTGATTTATTTATGATCCCAAAATGCATGGGCACAGATATTCGGATGACCAGATAGTCATTGGAGCATCATAGATGGAGTTCCATGTCTGGAACATATGGAAACTCAGATGTAGCAGACTCTTTGAAAATTACACAGGAAATTAATTTTCCAAAGGGCAATCCCCTGCATCTGGAACTCTCCAAAAGAATCCATTAAAGTCAGGGAATTTGGAGGGTGCTGTTTCAGTTTAGCAAATAATTGCCCAGACAACACTGGAGTTCAGAAATCTAGCCTAATTCCTGGTTAACTATTATACTGACAACACCTCACCCCTGCCAATCCACCATTCACCCTCTAACTGCACCTCCTCTGATTCCTTATGGGCTCGTGACAACCACCCTTCTGACTAATCCCTCCCAGTCCAACACAATTCCACTTTTCCCCATTCCAGGCTCTGTAGCCAGAACAACCAGAGACCTGTCTGAACGCCTAGACCTGATCCACTCCACAAACAGACCAAACACCTCTGCTCCACTGGCCCGTCACTCCTCTTGCGGTCAGTTACGATGCCTTGCTTCTTGCCAAACTGGACATTTCCCCAGGACTCAAGAACCTACAAACCACCAGCCTGCCCACCACTGTCAGAACCTTTTCCTGCTGGAACTAACCGTGTCCACCCTCCCCACAAGACCAGAATTCCACCCCACCACTGGACCAGAATCCCTCTCCTCCACTAGACCAGAAGCTCCCTCCCCCACTGGACCAGAATTCCTCTTCTGTGCCCGACCAGAACACTTCCCCCTTTATGAAGGATCCCCCTCCCCCACCGGACCCGTTCAGTGCCTCTCCTCTCTGGTCCTGTCACCTACAACTGTCTCACTGCCGGGCACAACAGCCCCTTGACCTGCTATCAATCCCAATCTACTCTAAGCACTCTGTCACTTACCTGGCTTGCTGTCACCTTACCCACCTGGCACATTGGCATCCTTCTTACCCGGCACCCTATACATTTGATATCATAATCTCACACTTACCTACATGCATATCCTTTCACAGCAGCTGACAATATTTTTGGCTGTGCTGTTGGACATTTAATTCAAAGAACAGGGTATTTACTGCCCTAACAAAGGCAGCATGGTTTGACTTCCCCTGACTGTTCTATGAAGGTGCAGTCCACATTTTAGAAGGAGCCAAGATCAGAATTAGTCATAGAGTCGTGGAGTGGTACAGTGTGGAAACAGGCCGTTCGGTCCAACCGGATATCCTAATTTAATCTAGTCCCATTTGCCAGCATTTGGCCCAATCCCTTGAAACCCTTCCTATTCATGTACCCATCCAGATGCCTTTTAAAGGTTGTAATTGTAGCAGCCTCCACAACTTCCTCTGGCAGTTCATTCTATACACGCACCACTCTCTGCATGAAAATGTAGCCCCTTAGGTCAGTTTAAATCTTTCCCCCTCACTTTAAACTAATGCTCTCTCGTTTTGGACTCCCCCATGCCAGAGAAAAGTCCTTGTCTATTCACCTTTACAATGCCCCTCATGATTTTATGAACTTCTATAAGGTCACCCCTCAGCCTCCAGGGAAAATAGCCCCAGCTTATCCAGCCTCTCCCTATAGCTCAAACCCTCCAACCCTGGCAACATCCTTGTTAATCTTTTCTGCACTCTTTCTAGTTTCACAGCATCCTTGAAAATAGCAGGGAGACCAGATTACACACAGTATTCCAAAAGTGGCCGAATCAATGTCCTACAGAGCTACAACATGACCTCACAACTCCTGTAATCGATGCACTGACCAATAAAGGAAAGTATATCAAACGCCTTCTTCACAATCCTGTCTACCCGCGACTCCATTTTCAAGGAACTTTCAGGGAATTGCTGGCAAGGAAAGCTGAGCTCAGTCCTAATACAGAAATACCATGGAGTGGCAGTCTGGCTGTGATGTGATTACCTTTCCTTGGAATATCTGCATCGTTATGTGTTATGGAAACAGATATTAGCACAGACCAACTGGCTGTTGTGCATGCAGCCTGCATATCCTAGTCAGACTGACAAATTGGCAGAATATATACAATACCAGGAGTTCTGACAGATAAAATGTCTTAAAAGCAAGCCTCTTCTGTCCAAAACAACATTTACCTTTGTACAAGACCAATAGACCCTATGAGTCACTGTAACATATTAGTTCTTTGTTAATCCATCTAGACATCTAGATGCTGGCTTATGCATCTGATTCGGAAATTGCTGTTGACATTTTCATGTGCATGCCAAGGTGTATACCAAGGAGAGAGAGCAATTACAATGTTTTCAGCAAGAACAATAACTTCTAATGGTTACCACACAGTGTCTAGAGGGATAAACAGCAGAAAATGAGAACTGCAGATGTGGATAAGAAAGGACAAGCCTCAAATCCACCAACATCCATACCTGGAGTGAGGCTAAGGTCCCTCTTTCCCTTTCTTTCTGCCATTGATGTCTGTGGGCATATCCAACAGGCACTGGGTGTGTGGGATCTGGGTCTCCACAGTAGCCAGACTGTCCACAGAAGCAGCCTGACCCATGCATATTGGAGACAGCTGGATGTATGTAGCTTTGGTGCACTCCTCCACCCTTTGATCTAGTTTACTGGACATCTGTGTCAAACCTGCCTGCTGTTCCTGTGCCTGTCTACGCATCTCAACTTTAAGGGCATTTAAATGGTCGTTGGATAAACATATGGGTGATAATGGAATAGTGTAGGTTAGATGGGCTTCTGATTGGTTTCACAGGTCGGCGCAACATCAAGGGTCGAAGGGCCTGTACTGCGCTGTAATGTTCTATGTTCTATGTTCTATCTCGACAGTCATTAATGGCCTAGATCGTGGGATCATCTTCTGTCTGGGGCTGAGCAGGAGCCGGGTCTCTGGCAGTCCTCGAAACGTCAGAGACCTGGAGCGTTTCTCCAGCAGCTAGTTGCGGAGGCATGTCAGTGATGTGTTCACCAGTTTGGTCTCCCAAACTGTAACTTAGAAAAGATACCTACTGTGGTGAATGTCTCTTTACTGGTGGAGGGTATGGATGAAAGCTTCACAATTACATCGTCTGATGTTCACTGTCGACTTCCTTATCAGTGGAGTTGGAGCTGAGAGTCGGCAGTGCTGAGGAGGAGGTTCGTTGGGTGTCACTAGTACCTGCATCAAAGAAGAGATGGGTTTAGTTATACAGAAGGGATAAAACCCTATGCAGACTAAGGAAGATTTAGCACTGGCATTAGTGGGAGAGCAGTGCAGCACAATGGACGGGGTCGTTGTGTTGGTTGCCCATAGAGGTCTCCATGTGCCCACATGAGTGGTCACTCTACTGTCACTGCTCCTCACATGGTGTGAAAACCCTTATACTCACCATCTCATGTACAGTCTTGGCTCTTTTAGCCTGTTGTGAGCCATTTCATTTCCTGCGATGAGGTCACAGGAGGGTTGAGTACATTAATGGTAATAAAGGGACAAGAGAGATGGTTTGGTGTCCTCAGTGAGTAAGTAAGAATTGCAGAGGACAGGAAGGGTTAGTACCCTGGGGGCATAAAGTGAATGAAATCTATTGAGTGCATATGAAGCAAGTGAGAATGAGAGCTGAAGTCCACGAGCCTTGGTGTGAAGTGCGTGCAGAAACAGAGCTACAGTGAGTGCAGCTCTGGATTTGAGGCAGCAGAAATGAAATGGTGATACTTACCTCTGCAGAGCACGGAAGGTCATTAACCTTCTTCCTCCAATGTTATGAGTGCCAAGTGGATGATCCATCTCGGCCTCCTGCGGTAGTCCCAAGCATGACAGACACCAGTCTTCAGCCAATTAGATTCACTCCACTTGATATCAAGAAACGCTTGAAGACACTGGTTACAACAAAGGCTATGGGCCCTGACAAGATCATGGCAATAGCACTGAAGACTAGTTCTTCAGAACTTGCCACTCCCCTAGCCAAGCTCTTCCAGTATAGCTGCAACATTAGCATCTACCCAACAATGTGGAAAATTGCCCAGGTATATCCTGTACATAAAAAGTGGGATAAATCCAAATCAGCCAATTACTGTCCCATCAGTCTATTCTCAATCACAGTACAGTGATGGAAGGTGTCATCAGCAGCGCTATCAAGCAGCACCTACTCAGCAATAACCTGCTCAGTGACGCCCAGTTTGGGTTCCGCCAGGGCCACTCAGCTCCTGACCTCATTATAGCTTTGGTTCAAACATGGACAACAGAGCTGAATTCCAGAGATGAGGTGAGAGTGACACCCTTGACATTGAGGCTGCATTCAACCAAGTGTGGCATTAAGAAGCCCTAGCAAAACTTGAATCAATGGGTATTGGGGGCAATCTCTCTGGTGGTTGGAGTCATACCTGACGCATAGAAAGATCATCGTGATTGTTGGAGGTCAGTTATCTCAGCTCCCAAGACATCTCTGCAGGAGTTCCTGAGGGAACTATCTTAGGCCCAACCACCTTCAGCTGTTTCATCAATGACCTCCCCTCCATCATAAGGTCAGAAATGGGGATGTTCGCCGACGATTGCACAATGTTTGGTACAATTCTCCATTCCTCAGATACTGAAGCAGTCCACGTTCAAATGCAACAAGGTCTGGGAAATATCCAGGCTTGGAATGACGAGTGGCAAGTGACATTCGCACCACACAAATGCCAGGCTATGACCATCAGCAATAAGAGACAATCTAATTATCACCCTTTGACATTCAATGGTGTTGCCATCACTGAATCCCCCATCATCAACACTTTGGGAGTTATCATTGATCAGAAACTCAACTGGACTCACCACATAAATGCAGTGGCTACAAGAGCAGGTCAGAAGCTAGGAATACTGCAGTGAGTAACTCACCTCCTGACTCTACAAAGCCTGTCCACCATCTATAAGGCACAAGACAGGAGTGTAATGGAATTCTCCCTACTTCCTGGATGAGTACAGCTCCAATAACACTGAAAGAACTTGACACCGTCCAGGACAAAGCTGCTCACTTGATTGGCCCTACATCCACAAGCATCCACTTCCTCCACCACCGACGCTCAGTACCAAGTGCGTACTATCTACAAGATGCACTGCAGAAATTCACCAAAGATCGTCAGGCAGAACCTTCCAAACCCACAACCACTCCTATCTAGAAGACACTAGATACATGGGAACGCCACCTTCTCCAAATTCCCTTCCAAGTCGCTCACCATCCTGACGTGGAAATATATCGCCATTCCTTCACTATCGCTAGCTCAAAGTCTTAGAATTCTCTCGCTAAGAGCATTGTGGGCCTTCCCACAGCAGGTGGACTGCAGTGGTTCAAGAACGCAGCTCAAAAACACCTTCTCAACGGCAACTAGGGACAGACAATAAATGCTGGCCAGGCAGCGATGTCCACACCCCACAAATATATTGTAAGAATTATGTCTGTCATTCGTGCCATTACACTGAGTCAGGCTGCAATCTCAGTTCAGGCCGGCAAAGTCTGGTGTTGTCGTATGGTTCTGGATCAGAAGGTAAAATCATGTCCCTCCGCTCCACCACCCTGTGCACCAGCACCTTTAGAACCTCTCAGCAAAGCAGTTGTGAGCTTTCTTTTCCGAGCATTTCTGGGTCTGAAGTTCAGTGGAGCTGCGGTTTAAATATGTTCATTAAAATGAAAGTCACAAAGGCACAGCAGTTCTGGGAACTTCTGCCTCTTCTACCACACAATTCTATGAGATGGGTATATCTAAAAACCCGAAGAGCAGCAGATTCTATGAGAAAAGACAAGTTGGACCATAACAGACAGGACAGCATGAGTCTCAAAATACTTTGTCAAAAGGTAGTAAAATTTAGCCCTCTTGTGTACTAGGAAGAATCAGGAGTAGAGTAGGGAGAAGGAGAGATCGTCAATTTTCCATTCAAAATCAACTTAGTTTTAAAGTATTTGTACGTATTTGGTCTGGTCAATAAATGTAGTTATGTGTGATGCCTCGAAATGGATGTCAGACAATTTTGCTCGCTCTTACCTATGTCAAATCTGTTCTATGTTATGGCTCCACCATGCGTTTCAAAACCAAATTGCAGCCTAGATGATAAGAATCTTGCATTTTCTGAAGGTTGGATGTTTACTGTTGAAATTTTGCTTTTTTTCCTTATAACCTCATCTCAAAAGTTATGCAGGACATTATAAAGGATAACTGTACATTAAGTTAGGCTATTCAATAAGATAAGACCCCATGGTGATGGAGGTAGTATTTTAGCTTGCATAGAGGATTGGCCAATAGAATACAGAGAGTTAGGATTGGGGGTGCATTTTCGAAATGGCAACTAGTAATTAATAGAGTACCACAATTATTTACAACATATATTAATGACTTGGATGAGGAAAGTGAATGTACTATAACCAAGATTGTGGAGGACAAAAAACACAACTGGGAGAGCAAGTACTGAAAATGGCACAAGGAGTCTGAAGAGGGATAAAGATAAGTTAAATGAATGGGCAAAAACTTGTCAGAAGGAATATAATGTGGGAAATTGTGATGTTATGCACTTTGGCAGGAAGAATAGAGGAACTGAAAAGTATGCAAATGGAGAGATGCATGAAGCTTCAGCACAGAAGGATTTGGCAGTCCTTATGCTTAAGTTAGAAAGAGCTAGCATACAAGTTCAGCAGGTAGTAGGGAAGGCAAGTGGAACGCTGGCCTTTATTTCAAAGGGAATGGAGTACAAATGTGGAGAAGTTTTCATAAAAATGTACAAGGTACTAGTCAGACTACAGCTGGAATACACTGAGCATTTTTGGCCCCTTTTCTAAAGAAAGATATATTGGCATTGGAGGGAGTCCAGAGAAAGTTCACCAGTTGATCCCAGATATGGAGCGGCGATCTTATGAGGACAGGTTAAGTAGATAGAGACGTACTCATTGGAGTTTAGAAGAATGAGAGATGACATAATTGAAATATACAAGATTCTGAGGAAAATTGACAGGACAGATGCAGAAAAGTTGTTTCCCCTTGTGGGACAATCTACGACCAAGCAACATAAATCTCAAAAGAAGGGGTAACCCTTTAAAGACAGAAGAGAATAGGATATTTTCTCTTAGAGGGTAATGAATCTAAAGAAATCTTTACAGCTGGCAGCTGTTGAGTTTGTTGGTTGTTATGTAAATTCAAGGCTGCAATGGACAGTAAGGGGAATCAAGGGCTATTGGGGATTATTAGATCAGCCATGATCTCATTGAATAACAAAGCAGACCTGATGGACTGAATGGTCTACTTCTGTTTCTACATCCTAAGATCTTAATAAATGCTGACAGGGATTCAGGACAAAAGTTTTCTTGTACCAATACAGGCAATGGAAAAGAGATAAAAGGTACTGCAGATGCTGGAGAATCCGAGATAACAAGCATGGGGCTGGATGAACACAGCAGGTCAAGCAGCATCATAGGAGCAGGAAAACTTGACGTTTCGGGCCTAAACCCTTCATCAGAAATGGGGGAGGGGAAGAGGGTTCTGAAATAAATAGGGAGAGAGGGGGAGGCGGATAGAAGATGGATAGAGGAGAGGATAGGTGGAGAGGAGGCAGACAAGTCGAAGAGGCGGGGATGGAGCCAGTAAAGGTGAGTGTAGGGAGGGGGGTAGGGAGGAGATAGGTCAGTCCAGGGAGGACGGACAGGTCAAGGGGGCGGGATGATGTTAGTAGATAGGAGATGGGGGTGTGGCTTGAGGTGAGAGGGAAAACAGGTTAGGGAGGTGGAGATGAGCTGGGCTGGTTTTGGGATGCGGTTGGGGGAGGGGAGATTTTGAAGCTTGTGAAATCCACATTGATGCCATTGGGCTGCAGGGTTCCCAGGCTGAATATGATTTGCTGTTCCTGCAGCCTTCGGGTGGCATCACTGTGGCATTGTAGGAGGCCAAGGATGGACATGTCATCTGAGGAATGGGAGGGGGAGTTGAAATGGTTCGCGACTGGGAGGTGCAGTTGTTTGTTGCGAACTGAGCGCAGGTGTTTTGCAAAGCGGTCCCCAAGCCTCCGCTTGGTTTCCCCGATGTAGGGGAAGCCACAACGGGTACAGCGGATGCAGTATACCACATTGGCAGATGTGCAGGTGAACATCTGCCTGATGTGGAAAGTCTTCTTGGGGCCTGGGATTGGGGTGAGGGAGGAGGTGTGGGGGCAGGTGTAGCACTTCCTGCGGTTACAAGGAAAAGTGCCGGGTGTGGTGGGGCTGGAGGGGAGTGTGGAGCGGACAAGGGAGTCGCGGAGGGAGTGGTCCCTCCGGAAGGCAGATAAGGGTGGGGAGGGAAAGATGTCTTTGGTGGTGGGGTCTGATTGCAGATGGCGGAAGTGTCGGAGGATGATGCGTTGGATCCGGAGGTTGGTGGGGTGGTATGTGAGGACGAGGGGGATTCTTTTTTGGTTATTGTTGCGGGGACGGGGCGTGAGGGATGTGCTTCGGGAAATGCGGGAGACACGGTCGAGGGCGTTCTCAACCACTGTGGGGGGGAAGTTGCGGTCCTTGAAGAATGAGGACATTTGAGATGTACGGGAGTGGAATGTCTCATCCTGGGAGCAGATGCGGCGGAGGCGAAGGAATTGGAAATAGGGGATGGCATTTTTGCAGGAGGGTGGGTGGGAGGAGGTGTATTCCAGGTAGCTGTGGGAGTCAGTGGGCTTGAAATGGACATCTGTTTCTAGGTGGTTGCCCCATTTCTGATGAAGGGTTTAGGCCCGAAACGTCAAGTTTTCCTGCTCCTATGATGCTGCTTGACCTGCTGTGTTCATCCAGCCCCATGCTTGTTATCAGGCAATGGAAAATGTTGGTTAGACTTTCCAAGACATCCACCAGATGCAAAGTGAGATTTGATAATAGTCTGCTTTGAAAAGAATTGGTCAGAATAAAGTCTGGCTGAAACATCTGTCAAGGAAATAGGCTTCGTCATATTCTGCCATTGTGAGATAGGCCAGATTGCTTCAGGGATCAGTGAGGGATTCCTTCCTTCAGTTTGTCAGAGGTACAATGTCAGTTATATTAGTTGATATACATCACAAGATAATAATTAACAACAATAATAATAAAAATGTTCATGAAAGATCTGATATGGAGAAAGATATAATTATTTTTCTGTTTGCTTGCTGTCTTCAGAACTGTCTGGGAGATCTTCCATGTCTAAAGTGCCTGATATGGATATAGGTTCAGAATATTTCTAGTATCTTTATTTACAAACAACTGTAGTAACCTTTATCCAAGAGTGATGATTATTAAAGTGGGCCTAGTGCTTAGCTTCTCTCCAATGCGCATTTACACAAGTGAACATAAACATCACAAGCAGACAGGCACAAAGACACACATGTGTACAATCACAATACGCATACACAACCATGCATTTACATGCTCAAAGTCACACAGGGACATACATGACACACAATTGCAGCCATACACAATGTGTATGCCTGTAGCCTTTGAGCATATTGTGAGACTAGCTAAGAGGAAAAAGGAAGCATACATAAGGTCTACGCGACTGAAGACAGTCGAAGCTTTGGAAGAATATCGGGAATGTAGGGCGAATCTGAAATGAGGAATAACAGGGCTAAAAGGGGACATGAGATATCTTTAGCAAACATGGTTAAGGAAAATCCCAAAGCCTTTTATTCATACATAAAGGGCAAGAGGGTAACTAGAGAAAGGATTGGCCCACTTAAGGACAAAGAAGGAAATTTATGCTCTGAGTCAGAGAAAATGGGTGACATTCTTAACGAGTACTTTGCATCGGTATTCACCAAGGAGAGGGACGTGACGGACGTTGAGGTTAGGGATAGATGTTTGATTACTCTAGGTCAAATCGGCAGAAGGAGGGAGGAAGTGTTGGGTATCCTAAAAGGCATTAAGGTGGACAAGTCCCCAGGTCCTGATGAGATCTATCCCAGGTTATTGAGGGAAGCAAGAGAGGAAATAGCCAGGGCCTTAACAGATATCTTTACAGCATCCTTAAACACGGGTGAGGTCCCGGAGGACTGGAGAATTGCTAATGTTGTCCCCTTGTTTAAGAAGGGTAGCGGGGATAATCCAGGTAATTACCGACCAGTGAGCCTGACGTCAGTTGTAGGGAAGCTGCTGGAGAAGATACTGAGGGATGGGATCTATTCCCATTTGGAAGAAAATGGGCTTATCAGTGATAGACAACATGGTTTTGTGCAGAGAAGGTCATGTCTTACTAACTTAATAGAATTCTTTGAGGACGTGACAAAGTTGATTGATGAGGGAAACGCTGTAGATGTCATATACATGGACTTCAGTAAGGCGCTTGATAAGGTTCCCCGCGGCAGGCTGATGGAGAAAGTGAAGTAGCATGGGGTCCAGGGTGTGCTAGCTAGATGGATAAAAAACTGGCTAGGCAACAGGAGACAGAGAGTAGTAGTGGAAGGGGGTTTCTCAAATTGGAGACCTGTGACCAGTGGTGTTCCACAGGGATCTGTGCTGGGACCACTGTTGTTTGTGATATACCTAAATGATTTGGAGGAAGGTATAGGTGGTCTGATTAGCAAGTTTGCAGATGACACGAAGATTGGTGGAGTAGCAGAAAGTGAAGGGGACTTTCAGAGATTACAGCAGAATATAGATAGATTGGACTGCTGGGCAGATAAATGGCAGATGGAGTTCAATCCGGGCAAATGCGAGGCGATGCATTTTGGAAGATCTAATTCAAGAGCAAACTATACAGTAAATGGAAAAGTCCTGGGGAAAATTGATGTACAGAGAGATCTGGGTGTTCAGGTCCATTGTTCCCTGAAGGTGGCAACGCAGGTCAATAGAGTGGTCAAGAAGACATACTGCATGTTTTCTTTCATCGGACGGGGTATTGAGTAGAAGAGTTGGCAGGTCATGTTACCGTTGTATAAGACTTTGGTTTGGCCACATTTAGAGTACTGCGTACAGTTCTGGTTGCCATATTACTAAAAGGATGTGGATGCTTTGGAGACGGTGCAGAGGAGGTTCACCAGGATGTTGCCTGGTATGGAGGGCGCTAGCTATGAAGAAAGGTTGAGTAGACTAGGATTATTTTCATTAGGAAAACGGAGATTGAGGGGGGACCTGATTGAGGTCTACAAAATCATGAGGGGTATAGACAAGGTGGATAGCAAGAAGCTTTTTCCCAGAATGGGGGACTCAATTACTAGAGATCATGAGTTCAAAGTGAGAGGAGGAAAGTTTACAGGAGATATGCGTGGAAAGTTCCTTACGCGGAGGATGGTGGGTGCCTGGAACACGTTGCCAGCGGAGGTGGTAGACGCAGACACGTTGGTGTCTTTTAAGATGTATCTGGACAGGTACATGGACGGACAGGGAGCAAAGGCATACAGACCCTTAGAAAATAGTTGACAGGTTTAGACAGAGGATCTCAATTGGCACAGGCTTGGAGGGATGAAGGGCCTGTTCCTGTGCTGTAATTTTCTTTGTTCTTTGTTTTTTGTTCTCATATTCCACTGATGTTGTGTTGCTCAGTGCGGGAGTCCACAAAAAAAAACACGCCAGCATTTGCTCTTTTGTCTCTTCTCATGGTGATTGCAGGTTGAATTGGAGGTAGATTGAAGCCTTTAAGTGGACACTGAATTGAAGGGTAGGCATGAGCCTTGCCATCCTGGAATTAATAAGGGTAGAGGTGAGTAGGCAGCAATATTTCCATGCTGCAGCCTTCATCTGATTAAATGCTGACCCTGTCTCTAAACCCACTTTGGGAGACAGCATTAAATTTTCCCTGAAATTACCATATAAAATCAATAACTTTGAAATGGGAAGACATTTTATACAAACCTGAGATAGATAAATGTCATCCTGATGAACAGAAGAAAGCACCAATTAATTTGGCATGAGTACAACATCTTGAATCTCAGAATCACTGAAGAAAGAAATATTCAGTGTAGTAAAGATGAATTCATTTAAATCCTTGAAGGTATTAAATTAGTTTATTTGGGCTTAAAAGATATCATTTTATTGGTAGAGAAAATCAAAACAGATCAGCATGAGTTCTGAAAGAGGACTTGGATGATTAGTATATTGTCTGTACATTTCTTTACAGCTTATATTTAAATATCTTCAAACTGCTGCTTCGAAATGCTGAGGACGTGGAACAGAAAATCAGATAAAATGGTCACAGGATCATAGAATCCCTACAGTGTAGATAGATGCTACTTGGCCATCAAGTCTGCACCAACCTTCCAAAGAGCATCCCACTCTATCCCTGTCATGGGGAGATTGAAAATGTGGTGCAGTATCTAAGTCGACTAGGCTCCCTATGGACCTGTAAATTCCAATCAAAGGGAGGATGAGCGCATGTTCTTTCTGCTTCATGTGAGAACAAGCAACATGTCGGGGCTATTCTCTGAGACTCTATTGTAGCCCTCATTCATTGCAAAAGATCCAACCTTGTTTGTGAGGAGGCCTGCTTTTGGTTCTGAGTTTATAAATGCAGTTTGTAAAGATGAGAGTTTTCAGAGTTCCCAGTGGGGAGAAATAGAACTTCTTCCTCAAGCTATCTCCCTTGAGTTAGAGGAGCCTGGAGCCAATCTGAGATACCAACAATGCTTGGAGTGAATGCCTGTTGAAGACAGATTTCCTTACCCTATTATTAAAGTGATCTTGCCCTAGTGGTGTGGTTTGGGTTTATAATGAATCGTAAAAAGAGAATGAAGATTACAGGCCACTGTGGATTTGTTATCTTCAGCAAATTCATAGTAGTTGCAGGCTTCCAATTCGTCACATATAGATAAATATATTGTGAACATTAAAGTATAGATCCTTTGGATAGATGGTTTGGAATGTCCTGATTTGCAAAACTTGCCTCAGTTTAAACCATCCCATTAGATCCAGTTTTCAGAGAGGGGAAGCGAGGATTGGTAAGAATAGGGTCCACTAATCTTGTAAGAAGACCATAGGCAATCATGATGTGGGCAAGAGCTGAGTCTGGCTGGTTAAAGAGCTCATGTTAAATGTCTTGTCTTTGTCCCAGCTGTTTTAGAAGCTGTTTGGTCCTTGCCCTCACTCCTCGTATCCTGTCACCCCGTCATGCCAATCTACATGGCTCTCCATGGCAAACCATGTCTTTCAACACATCCCAGATCTCCAATGCCCTTCTAAAGACTCAATAGTACATCCCTGCTTTTATATTCAAGTCCCCTCAAAATAAATGCCAACATTGCATTTTCCTTCCTGACTACTGACTCAACCTGCAAGTTTACCTTGAGAGAAGCCTGGACTAGAACGCCCAAGTCTCTTTACACTTCAGGCTTCTGAATTTTCTCTCCATTTGGATAATAGTCCATGCTTTTATTCTTCTTACGAAAATGCATGACCTCACACTTTCCCATGTTGTACTCCACCTGCCACTTCTTTGCCCAGTCTCCTGACCCGTCCAAATCCTTCTGCAGCCTCCCCAGCTCCTCAATACTACCTGTCCCTCCACCTATCTTTGTATCATCGGCAAACTTAGCCAGAATGCCCACAGTTCCTTCATAAGCTGGGACTTTTTTCTCCCTGGGACGTTGGAAGCTGAGGGGTGAACTAATAGAAGTTTATAAAATTATGAAGTGCATAGAAAATGTGAATAGCTAAGGTCTTTTCTCCAGGGTACTGGAGTTCAGAAGTATAGGGTACAGATTAAAGTGAGAAGGGAAAGATTTAAAAGGGACTTAAGTGGCAAGTTTTTCACACAGAGGGTGGTGCATATATGAAATGAGCTGCCATAGGAATTGGTAAAGGCGAGTACTATTACATCATTTAAACAACATTTGGACAGGAGCACAGATAGAAAAGGTGTAGAGGTGTAGAGAGAGGCAAATGAGATTAGTTCAGTTTACGAAACCTAGTTGGCACAGATGAGTTGGCCAAATGGTCTGTTTCGTGCTGTATGACTGTATAACTTTAGTCCATGACAGAAGTTTCGGCTTCAAGTCCAACTCCAGGACTTGAGCACAAAATCAAGGTTGACGCTTTAGTGCAGTACAGAGGGAATCCTGAAGGAATACTGCACTTTCGGCGGTACCCTCTTTCAGAACAAACTCCAAGATGCCTGGTCGAGTTGATGTAAACGATTGCTCGGCACTATTACGAAGTAGTGACAGAGTTCTTCCTAATATCCTTGCCAATATTAATCCCTCAACCAATAACAGAAAAACAAATGAATTGGTCATAATCGTATTGTTGTTTGTGAGATTTTGATGTGAACAAATTGGCTGTCACATTTCCTGCATTACAGCAGGGACCAACATTTCATCTCAGCTGTGCAGCCTTGCCACCATGCTGTTCCTGGGTGGTTCCATGCATTGCCGACAAATTGGCTTTTGCTTCTGGAAGCCGCTGTCACACAAAGACCTAGGAGATCTGCGCAGTGGAAAAATAATTAAAGGAACGTTGACAGTGGCTACACTTTGAAAGTACTTCACTAGCTCTAAAACACTTAAGGTGACCAGTGGTCATGAAAAGTGATCAATGTTGGCAACTTACACAGTCAGTGGGCAGCCTAGTTTATATGTATAATACTAAACCTTTCACTTTTTACGTACACAATTGTTCTTGCATTTATTCTTAATCCGACCAGCTCATGCTGCAGTGGGAGCCACTCCTTCATTGAGGTTTCATATTTTTAATTCCTGTCACATACAAAGGAATGCTTAAACAGCCATGTGGGACAGTCTTGTCCAAGTTGAAATATCTGCTTCTCACTTACAGTCAGCTTTCATGAATTATTTTAGTGCTGTGTAAAAGTTACATATACTGAAATAGGTATATGTATCAATGTCTACCTTTTATGGAATACAAATATTTTAAGTGACTGCAGAAATAAGATGTATTCCATACATTGTAGCAAGTAAAAATTGAGGATTCATTGACATGTACAACATGATTTCAGCACCTGCAAGTTCTTCACAGTACTTCCTGATGTCAACAGTGCTTTTTCTTTGTGGGAACACAGAATGAAGAAGGTGTTGTGGAGGAGCAATGGGAAAATGGTCATATTCAGCTAATCTAGTTTTCTTCACAAGAATGGAGCCCTTGAGGTAAATAGCAGTTGAGTATGTCTGACATTCCTCGGATTGGGTTGACGTTGAGCCTATGCCTATGCCTGCACTGCCTTCAGTTGAGCCTACTTCTGACTGCTGCATGGGTCAGCCTTAAGTGAACTCTAGTTCCCTGTGTAAGTTATTGGAGGGAGTTTGGTAGTGGGAGCAGTTCAGATTAGTAGGGTTATATTACCACTGAGAGAGGCAGAAATATAAGCTTTCAGCTTCAGCCTTTCATTGCTGTTGACATTTATACCACATATGTTAAATCAACTTTGAGACAGACATTTATGAATTCCCCTTTCAACCAAGATAACCAGCAATCCTCTCCATGTAGGAGGTGGGTGTGCACCAGCAGGTCTGTGTGGCAGCAGTCTAAACCTTAAGGAGAGATGTTAAGATTAGGAGTGAGCTACTTTTCATTCCAAGGTTGACTACATATTTTCCAGGATGTTTGCGGGCATCCTATAATCACTGATTGTACATTGCTCTATTTTTGTCATCGTGTGAAGAAAAACCCAACAATTTCAACAATTTCTCAGTTTGAATAGAATCCCTATTCTTGCCACCTGTGATCAGGTGCTTTCATCTCTAAATAGTTTACTTCAACCTGATACTGCCAGTTTATTTTCTGTGATTCTGTTCAAAATGTGCTTGCCTAAATGAGCCAGTCTCCAGACCTAGACAAATTCTCGCCGGAGTGAAATTAAATTATGAAACACTGGGAAGGGCATTAATACATCTTTTTCAGAGGCCTTTATGGCAATTTCATCTGTCATATTTGCAGTTTCAGAACAGACTAAAATTCTCTCTGAAGTTATTGGACAGTTGCCTTTGCAAACAGCTGCTGATGTATACTGTTCTGTCAGTGCTTATATAAGCAAATAGGACACAGTGTAAAGGAACATTTAATGTGAGACAAGCTCCAAATTGCTGTCATACTCCTATCCAATATTCTGCTTTCTCCTTCAAGTCCTTGGCTTAAATTTGAATGGACCACTCTTTGAATAAAGTCAAAGGATGCCAGTTTCTGTTCCTTCTCCGCTTGTGGACACCCACAACATATTATGTACTGTCTTTTGCTATAACTGTGAAGCGTGTCTTGATTGTCGAACATTAGCTAAGTGATATCTTCTGACCTCCAGTACCCTGTAGTTATTGTGAATATAGAAATGTACAACATTAAGGTGCTGGCCATAGAAGAGTGTTAGTGGTTTGTCTTGCGTTGAAGGAGATGAAAGAGCATGGGAAATAATGGAAGGTGCACAGAAAATTGGAGACAAAATAAAGATGTAAGTCAACACAGAACTTAAATATGAGATGGCATTATAGCCAACCACCTTGGCACATCTGATGAGGCTGCTAAACTTTTTTCTGGTACAGAAACCTCAATTCTGGACTGTGCTTACAGCATTTGAAACCAACACAGAAAATTTTAGAGAAACTCAGCAGGTCTAGCAGCATTTGTGGACAGAGAAACAGAGTTAATAATTCAATTCTGGTACAACCTTTCTTCAGAACATAGCATTTATTTTATCTGTCAATTCTTGCTTTGTGATTTTCTTAATGTTCACTACATGGTCATGTCAGAGAAGTGGAAGTTCCCTTACTATTTTATGGTAACATTTCAATACTGTTGTGGTCTAAATAGGAGAGCCTTGTTCCTTCCAGCAGTGCTGTCAGACATCAGAGGGAATTTCTACAGGAAAATGTCATCTTTTGGCACCCAAACTTTATTTTTGAGCTGTGTAGGCCTTAAAGATCAAATATTGCACTAAATTCCTCCTCTAATACGCATGCTCCGAAGTGCAGGTGAAAGGATTGCCCTGATCACGTCCACATTATTTAAACTAGCTTAACTTGGAAATATAGGCCACTTCATTGAGACCTCAAATTGATGAGAGGGAAACATGTAAGACAATGAGTCCAAACGCTCTAATAAAGGAAGAGGAGAGAAAATGGGAGGAAAATACAATTTGGTCGTAAAGTCCCTTTTTAAGATAACGGAGATATCAAATCCACTTTCTAGTCTGAAGGAACACACACAAAAGTGATGAATTTACTGAAGAAGTCAGTTAGTGTTTAATAATTTGAATATATTTTTAGATGCAGAAGATTTATGACATGACAAGAGCGTTCCTTTAACATTTGTCAGAAATCTAAACCAAATTCTAAATGCAAATTGTTACTGCCCACAAGTGCAAAGCAGATAATAGCAAATTTATGTGTTAAAAATGTCACTAAATGTTTAAGCTTAAGTTTTAATACTGTGGGTTTTGTAATAGAAACTTCAGTCTAAGGAAATGTGTCTATTTTAAAATAACAACAAACATGGTCGAAACTAAAAATTGTAGTTGGTCATAGCTTTACTAGATCTTTGTTTTGTTTTACCTTCTCTGGGTTGGCCTCAACTCTACTCCACTGATTAAAACATAACAAACAGAAATGTCCTCTCTCCCATCAGTAGTCACAGGACGAAATTTGTTCTTAGTGGAACAGGAATCTGAACAAGATTCCTGTGTTCAAATGCCATTCATGTAGTGGATGGGCGACCACAACAACAGCCCTTGTTTTGCATTTCAGGTAAACTTGCCACCCTCACCCTTCTGTCACCAGTGGGTGCCTTTCTGTTCTGAATTCAGTTGCATTTCATTATAACATAACATGCCACTATTACCAGTACAGAAAAATCAACACACCATGAAATAAACAGAATGATATATTATACTAGTCCATGTTTTAGACATTTTAGGGCCCAGTAAATGTTCTATTTCTGATATAATTTAATAATGTATTAATATTTCAAGAATTGCTTAATAACTCTTTGAACGTAATAGTGAACTTGATCAACAAAGTATGTCAGCTGGAGATTCCATTATTATGGGTAGCCGATGTAACACATTAACAACATCTGTCAATAAAAGTAACATAATATATTGCAACATGTAGCTCTTAATGTCAGCTTCACTTTTCCATCCAACTAGTTGATACAAATCAAATGTTGACATTACCAGGAAATACAACTTTGCTAATTGTTGGACTATGAATCTGACATTTGACAGCTAACAGCTGCACATTCTAGTCCTATGCACATGCTCTGTATGCCAAATAATCTAAGATATCCAACATGAAACAGTTAAAAGACAAAGCAATTTCTTACACCAAGTGAGGCGCTGAGTACACAATGGAAATAAAATTTGGCAGATTCTTACAATGCTGTGAATGACAAGTGTTAGGGCAAGAAATTTGTGACATCAGGTTATAGTCCAACTGGTTTATTTGAAAACACAACCTAATGAAGGGGGCGATTGTCTAAAAACTTGTGTTTTCAAATGAACCTGTTGGACTATAACTTGGTGTCATGTGATATCTGACCTTTCCCACCACAATCCACAGTGGCACCTACACATCAAGAAACTTTGAAAATTGGGTAAAATATTGAGTGAGGCCCTTCCGAACGTTGAGAGTAAAATATTGCATTTTCCAATCAAGTCCTAGACTTTGAAACAAGATTCCTGCTGGTGAGCAGCAAGAGGCCGATTAATAGGGATTATCACTCATTATCACCCCCATTATTACCTAATCTTTTCTTACTAATATGCAGGCTCCCATTCTGCCACCTCCCCCGTACATCCAAATGGAAACTGAATGCCAGAAATTCTTGAAATGAAAGGCTAACTGTGCACCGAGTGACTACAGCTCATTGCTCGCTCCTCCGGGCCTCCGTTTCGAAACGCAGCACCAATATCTCAGGCCACACACAACCCACATCCGTGTACACTGGTGTGTGACATGTACCAGCCTCATCACGTCACCAAGGCACATTTCTGATGTACTTAAAGTGCATTTTTGCCCGAGTTGAAGGGAATGTGCATTCTTATGCAGGTAGTGTTGCATTTCTGTTGGGCACTGATGCCAACAGTGGAATGAGTTTCATTGCAGATTGACCATATGAAGGATCATAATAGCAGCAGTTTTCATGTGAAAATGTAAAATTTAATGCAGCTGCCAGAACATTAAAATAATCTAATGAAAATAAAATGTTGGTCTCATGTGACCCTTACTCTTCTTGCAGTCACTTTGGACCTATGGACCTCCAACATTGAGGTGTCCTGCATGGTCCAGTGATGTTTCTATGCACCCATAACAATGCACCCCACCAACAAGCATTTGTGATGATGCCAACTCCCTCCCTCTGTTCATTTATGTCTCAAACAACAGTCTGTGCATCCTCTCCTCCAGCTCGCTGGAAGAAGACCCAAAGGTCAACTATCAATGCTGCTGTATTCAGAAGGTGACTATCTGCAGGAGAACACACCTGAACATGACTCCCTTTGACTTATGATTCTTATCATGTCACATTCGTTGGCCAATTGTGCTCACCTTTAACTCCATTCATCCCAAAGTCGATTCGTTCACTTTGAGGCATTGTACTTTCATATTGGCTGCCTCAAGACTAATGTTACATTTCAAGCTCACTCCGCCATCATCTGCCCTACCCTGTCATCTTTCCCCTGTCACACTTGGGAAACCCAATAAAGCTCTTCCTCTGTCCTCGAGTACTCTTGAACCTCCCTCTGTTACTCTTGATCCTCTCACCATCATGTATTTGCTCCCCTTTGAGGCCTGCGCATGGTACTGTGGTCATGTCCACACTGAGCCTGAATCTCCCCAGTATCCACCCACTTGCTTTCTCTGTGCTTGTGACCACCCAGCATGAGACCGTCAAATTTCTGACAATTACCTTGGACTTGACATCCTATTGAATTTCACACCTATCTCCCACTGTGATTTTCCATGCTGCTCAACGTCCTCAATTCAGCCCCCTGGTCCCTACAGTAGGCAGAAGCCACCATGCTCTTTGCAGCCATCTCACTCTCACCATACCCTACTGGACACCTCTATCAGTTACAAAACATTAACTCCAAAGATGCAACATCTTTCCCTTCCTCACATGCCCCTACATTCTTACCTTCCCCCCATCCCTGCCATAGACTCCTTCTCTTCCTCAGTGAGTCTCCCTTCCCCGTGCATCCTACTGCCTCCTCCAGGCATCAAGCATCATTGAACAATACTTTACCAGGAGGGGGAAGACAGTAATGACTCACTTCAGCTCCATCAAGTTGAGCGTCTCGTCTGCTGCATTGTGCTGTCTTACAGTTGGCCATGTGAAGACATGTATTGCTCACCCACAGACATCTAATTGGGAAAAGGAAATTAATTCATACAGCATCGCCTTTCAATGAGCAGACATGACATGCCAAAGTTTGCAAAAGGTTTTCCGATATTTGATTGCTATCAGAAAGTTCAGATGGTCTTCAACCTTCCCTGTATATTATTGTGAGATTTAAACCTGGCACTGGAAAGTGACATGTGGCCTCCCGTGTGATGAAGTTTTTGGCCTGCCTTGATTTTTGTTCCCAGGAGCAGCACAAAATTGCCCCAAATGTATGAAAACTTGCTGTGGTCTACATCATGCTAAAAAAAAAATGTTTTGTGTTTTAGTTGGTAGCTGCAGTCATGGCAACACACATCCTGTTTTTATTGTTAACAAACGACTTCACCATAATTATAATGGCCGAGATGTTTAAAAAAAATTACTGTAATGCTGCATCTTTTGATTTGTTTTTAAATGCTCAGTAACTACACGATAACAAAAATTTCCATAGAAAACTCTATAAATATATGTAGAGAAAATTGATGCCAATCTGGAAATGGAGATCATAAGATAATAAGAAATAGTCGTAAAAATAGGCTATTTGTCCCATTGAGCTCACTCTTTTTAATTTAGTAAGACCTGATCTGATTATGGATTTAACTCCACTTTTCAGCCTGTGCACATACCCTCCACATCCACATCCCTGAGGATTTTTGTAAACCTAAAATCTGTCTACATAATTTTGACCAGATTCAGCGACCTACCTTCAACTGCTGTCTGTGGAAGAGAATTAAACAATCTTATTTTCTGTCACTCCCTTATGTTGAATAGAGATTCTGGATTTGTATTCTTCTAATTTGCTGGGATATCTCCAGACTCTAGGAAATTTTAGAAGATGAGAATCTTCACTATAACTGGAGCCACTTTCTTTAAGACATTTCTTTTCTACAGTGTAGATAATTACGAAATACATGTAAAAGATCTTTTCTCCCTCCTAGTTTCCCATTACTCATTCCCCAATCACCACCCTTAAAATACAATTGATCACTTCAGCTACATTTTCTCCCTATTTATGGACTCAAAGAAGTTGTTAAGCTGTTTTTAAATTTCTTTCAAGTTTGCTTTCATTCCCCCATTTCTCACTTTTTAGTTTTGTTTGTCATCCTTTGCTGGTTGCGAAAGTTTTCCTAATTTTCTCAGCTAGCAGGAATCGTTTCAGCATTGTGTATCTTTCTTTCAATTTGATAGCATCCTTATTTTTTTAGTTAGCTGAGGATGACGCACTTCCTTGTGGAGTTATGACTTCTCAATGGAATCTATTTTTGTTGAGCCATGAAATATCTGCTTCAATGTCTCCCATTTCAATAAAAGATTAACCTCCCTAAAATTGAGTTGTCACATTATGATCATTCTTAGTGATAATTAATCCTGCCTTGCTGCCAATTACCATGTCTCAGATAGCTTGGTTAGTTCTAGAAAGAGATAATAGGAACTGCAGATGCTGGAGAATCTGAGATATCAAGGTGTAGAGCTGTATGAACACAGCAGGCCAAGCAGCATCACAGGAGCAGGACAGCTTTCCTGCTCCTATGATGCTGCTTGGCCTGCTGTGTTCATCTAGTTCTAGAAAGAATTGTTTTTAGAAATCATCACAGAAAACTGTCTGAACTCCTCCCAGTTTGCCTTTATCAATCTTTTTCAACAAAGATTAACATTTTCCATGATTACTGTGGTATCTTTCTTATCAACATGCAGTTATTTCATGATTTATATTCTCTGCCACAGTGTAATTGCTCCCAAGGTGTCGATAAATTATTTCCACTGGTGATTTCTTTTCTTATCTCCATCCAAACTACGTCTCGATCTTCTGAACCAAGATAATTTCTCACCACTGGACTCATCTCACTCTTCAGGAATAGAGCCGTTTCATCTTCTTTTCCTTTCTTGTTGTCCACTTGAAATGTCCAATATTCTTAAATCCCAACTTGCAGCCTTGGTCATCTAGCAAAGATGTCTCTGTAACAGCTACTAAATAATGCCCATTTATTTCAATTAGCACTATTGATTTATATGTCTCATTATAATTCTGCTTTCATTCAGATAAATAGGCTTTAATTTGTTTTACTTTCATCATTTTCCCTGCTCTAAACTTATTTGATGGTACACCATTATGTTTGTATATCTGCCCCATTTTGTCAAGCCCTGCTAATCATTTCACATTTTTGCACTATTGCCTTATACATTTTTGTCAAAGTTCCAGCTTCTCCATCACATAAAACCCCTCCCCCACCAACCCCAAATATCTATTTTAAAGCCCTCTTTGCAGATCTACTCAGACAATTTACTAGGATGCTGGTTCCGGCAGGGATTGTTTGAAGGCAATTCCAATGGTACAGCTCTCCCTTTCCCCAATACTGATGAATTGGATTATGAACTGAAACTTACATTTCCTGCACTAATCATTGTCTCAGGTATTCAACCCTCTGATCCTACTTAACCTGTGCTACTTTGCTCATAGCTCAGATAGTAATGCAGAGGTTCCTTTTTTTTTGTCCTACTTAGTTTGCTGGCACTCAATACACCCAAATGGACTCCTCCCCGCTCCCCATTCCATATTCTTCACCAGTGTCTTAACCATGTCGTCAAAAAAATCAATACAAGGCTGTACAGCCTTTCAGATTCACATTCATGGTTGAAGAGAACAGTATCTATCCCATGAACTATACTGTCCCCTGTGAGGAAAGGTACTTGATAACTTTCTCAAAGAAATAGGTCACAAAGACAATTTTGCAGCTTAACAGCAGGTAGATTTAGGAATTGAATTGAATTAAATCAGCCTTATTGTCACATGTACTTACACGAGAACAGTGAAAAGTGTACAGGTCACCACTTAGAGGGCCATCTTAGGTACATAGGTATCTAGGTACAGATTCTTGAGTGCAAATACTTAGGGAATAAAAACAAAAATAAAGAAATAAAAGTCCAACATTACAGGAATTCAAAAGTACAAAATCATAAAAACAGGTTAGAAAAATGAAGAAATAAAAAGTTCAGAATGACAGTGCTTCTACCATAATATAACAAAGAAAAAAAATGAAAAAATGAGAATATAGGACAAAGAGGATGACTGAAGAAGAATAAAGTTCTGCCATCAACTCTGGGCATGGATCATCTGCCGTACTGCCCCAACTGCACCTGCCGATCCCAACAAGCAGGTTGCCCAGTCTTTCTCCTGTAGCAGTGTCTCCTTCATTCCCATCCCTCCTCCACCCATCCCCTTAGCATTTGCGGATGGA
This sequence comes from Ginglymostoma cirratum, assembly GCA_024137785.1. Classification (NCBI taxonomy): domain Eukaryota; kingdom Metazoa; phylum Chordata; class Chondrichthyes; order Orectolobiformes; family Ginglymostomatidae; genus Ginglymostoma; species Ginglymostoma cirratum. The sequence goes on from JAHRHZ010000013.1 coordinate 26,880,759, forward strand.
CCCAATGGAATGGTGCTCCCCAGTGAGCAACTTAACTCGGTGGCCAGATGTGTCCAGACTTCCAACTGATGCCTGTACATCTTCCCAATCATATTAGTCCTATTCCCTGGACTGGGTTGCGATGGAATCGCAGGACTGACCGCGACCCAGGTCTCGGACAGAGAGGCACAGACCCATGACCAAGAACTCCCTGACTGGTTGCCTGATCATGGCCAATCCCATGTACTGGTCTGGAAGGCTGCTCAAGACTTACTGTACCAGGACCACCAAACTGACTGGTGCCTCCAGGGAATATGCTGAGTAATACACTTCTGAGACTTTGAGACACGGCTGCTTGCTTGCACATACTGTGTGTTTGCCGTGTAGGCTGCTGGCATGCAGTGGAGCTATGAGACTGACATAGCATGCTGCCATACAAAAAGTTGCACAACCCCTAGACTGAGGAATGCTGACCAGCAAGGCAAACTGTTGGATTGTTGGAATGTGGTAACTGGTGTGGCAAGGCAAGGAAAGGCATGGATGCTGTGCACGTGCAGTTAGGTATTAAGAGGACAGATGAGGAGCCTAGGATGCAGCCTGGTCCAAAATATGATTGGGATTTCTCTGTGTGGGCAAAGTGACCTTGCAGCAGTATTTCAATCCTATTCACTGCTGCATGCTACAACCCACCTCTGTGTTTCCTGAGGATCCAGCATCATGACGTGCCACAATAGTCATGGGAGGGTAGGCAAATGTTGGATGCCAGTGTTTGTTGATGACGGTTGCCTATAATTGTGTTCTGACACACTATTTGGTGCTGAGCAAAATGAATGCTCCCGTTGCCAGTGGAAAACTGAAGTGACCAGATGCCCTCTGATTTCTATGTCGTGATTTCTCACTGTTCACCTTGTTTGGTGCATTGGTAATATAGGAAGCTGAATATTAATGAGGTGAGTTGCGCCATTAATAGACTGTTTAACTGATTAGCCCCATATTTTCCTGATCCAGTACCTACGGTGAAGACACAACTTCTTTGGTTGTTGGTAGCTATTTGCAGCTGTAACAACATGTCTGGCCATTCACATTCACTTCTACAATTAAAGTGATAATTCCCCTATATTCAAGTTTCCATGTGGACTGAGGTTTTTGGAGGGTATTGAATATTTGCACTCTTATTAGCTTTCCAATGCTCATCTCTAAGACCAATTGGCAGGTGTATTGTGGTGAAATTTGGTTTTCTGACATTTCATCTTGATTTGTATCACTCATGTGTTTTACTACTTCTGGCTTCCGTAGCTTCTTTAGCTCTTGGAAGATAATTATGTATGGTGTGACTTTAGTCTTTGAACTGAAGTATTTTTCATGCCTTCATTAAGTGTATTTCTCCAGTCAATGATTACCATGTATTAATTTATCCTGGATTTGCTGAAATTATCTATGATCACTTTGGCAATTTTTATTGGTCTTTCAGTCTTTCTACTTGACTGTGAATAGGGTGGAGATGATACTTGCACTGATGCTCCATTACTTTATGAAACAGTTGAATTTTTCACTTGTGAACTCAGGACCATTGTCACTCATTGCAATGTGTGAACTGCCATAATGACTGAAGTGTCTTTTCAGGCATTCGACAATCACACTAATGTTATTGTCATTGGCTGTTCTAACTCCCAGTTGTCAAAATGGTAGTCAACAACGACAGGATAGTTAGTTCCAAATTGGAGAGGTTTATGCCAAGCTTCATTAATGGTCAGACTGGGATGCTGAGCCACAAGTGTATTTTTAGCTTGCTTAGCATGGTGTTCAGTACAAGCATGACACTGGCTGACATGGTTCATAATCTTATTGCCCATATTTAACCAGTACTCTTGATTTCCTCATGATAGACTCAATCCTTGATGGCTTGCATGGATGAACTTCAGCACCTCTTTTCCTCTTTTCTCATCTCCTTAGGGATAGTGACTCTTTTTCCTTTGCGCTGTCACTTTGTGCAAGATGCTATCTCTGTGTGCTCCATACTTTTTTAAAGCAACAGTGTTTGATGTCGTACTTGTCGTATTGCTCCTTGGTATCTAGTTCCTTTTTTTAACAAAACACTCGCCATTTAGATTAAATATCTCTGATGCTTTCACAAGCATGTCAGGCAGTTGCTTCTCATTGCATTTGCAAGATTCCATACTTTACATCCTCAACTTTCTACATAGGGAGTGCCGTTCTTAACAGCATGGCAGCAATGTACATCTGTATCCCTGATAACAAGCATGGGGCTGGATGAACACAGCAGGTCAAGCAGCATCATAGGAGCAGGAAAACTTGACGTTTTGGGCCTAAACCCTTCATCAGAAATGGATATCCCTGATTTGTTTTCCAAGCTGAGATGATATCTCTGCAAATAAAGTTATATCATTTGTGGATGTTTTTGAGTAGATAGGAGAAGCAGTTTGAAGAAAATCTTTGAAGAGGCTTGTGGCCAGACTTCATTGTCACTGGCCCTGTCAAACAGGTATTATTTAAAATGCTCACAAACAAGGACAATAACTTGTCACTCTTGCTCAATTTAAGTATAGAATTGTTCCATTTGTGTTAACAGCCTAGAGGCAAATTCAATTGCTTGTCGTTATGTACATCTGGTTGCTCCAAGTCCTGTCTTGTCAGCATCACTCTACAAGGTAACTTCATTACGGATACTGTAATACATCAGCACTGGCATTGTCATCACTGGCTGGTTTTAGTGAAAGCTGCTTCTTGTTCTGTGTCCCAATAACACTTCAAATTTGAGTCAGTGACCCTGTATTGACATTCACAGTAATGACAAATTACATAGAACATTGCTAAGCAGTTCACAGATGCAAAAAATTGCTATTCTGCTTTCACATCTATTGGTCACTGCATCTCTGCCCCAGCTTTTCAGGATCCAGGCAAATTTCTTTTGCTTTCAGTTCATAGGCTATGCATTTGACTTCAGGTATCTTAATTGCATCTTTCCTTGTTCAGTTTCAGGTTAATTTAGCAAGTTCTCTCTAGCAGTTATGCAAAATTCAGATCATGATCTCTGATAGCTTCTTTCATTGTGTGTCCACCTTGCAAGACCAACAAATGATCCTCAATACTTCCACTCTAAGAAGATTGACTATCTTATGTTGTGTGCATATACTCTTCTGGAGCAATGGAACTGCCAAGCAGCATGTACAACAATTATATCTCCTGAAGGGTGTCCAGAATGTTGTTAGAAAGCTATTGCTTTCAAACAGTTTCACTTGTCATAATGAACCTTCATAGTGGCATTAATAAAGAACTTTGGGTTGACAAGTTGTGTCAAAATTTAATCAAATTTTGCCAAGGAATAGTGTGATTTCTTCAAAGCTTTTTTGAGTTCCTTTGGATCTATGCATATTACCAGTTTTCCCTCTTTTTACTGCTGCTAAATTGCTCAGCCAGTCTGTAGTAGCTGTCACTTTCTTGATTGCTCTCTCCTTTTGCAGTTCTTCTATTTTCTCCTTCAGGTTGACAATGAGGGCAGTTGAAATTATTCTGGGTAGATGCTGCATTGGTTTCACACTAACATTCACTTCAAGATGGCATTTGCCAGAAAGACTTCAAGACCTTTAAAAATATCTTTGTAATCTTCTAGAATCTGTTCTGCAATCATGGCTTAGGGGCCTGCAAAACACCTCAAATCTCTTCTTGCAAATTACCATTATTAGTCCAAGTTTTAGACTTACTTTAGCTGAGAAGAGATCATTTTGCTTAACATCTACTATTTGGAACTCCAAATATACATTTTTACCACTGCATTAGGCTCTCAGCTTATTTTGTCCTCTTAACATGAGCTTTGTTTTCGCATTTAGATTCAACTTACATTTCAGGACTTCACTTTTAGGTCACCTTGTTGAGCCACTTCATGGAGGTCTGCAAAATTCATGTTGTCTATCTGACACTTCATATTAACTTGATGCTTTGCTTCTACAGTCACAAACCATTTATCACTTTTACACCAGACAGTGCCAAACTGCTGTGTGGTGGAAAGTAGTTAATCAAAATCATTAGCTTCTTTATAGCTAAACACTTAGACACATAATTATTCAGATCCTTGCAGCTAGACCATAGCATTCCACAGGCTAGAGATGGTTTATTTTGTTTTGGTGAAGCCCTGCACAATATTCACATGCTGCCCTTTGGCCTTAATCAACCCAGGGTCTTTTGTGAATATTTATTCAATTTTTCCAATCTGTTGTTAAAATTTGACTTAGCATTCCTCTTAACATAATATAAAGGCTCATCTGTTTTCCCATAAATATATTTTAGCTGATGATTGATAACCTCAGAGCATATTGGTAGTCTTTGTAAAAATATGTTTCTTTTCTCTCAGCTGATGTGCTGTCTCAAGAGAATCCCTTCTCACAAGACATCCTAACTCTGATGAGATCGTTTAGTCTTCCTCTCCCCTGAACTCTAATGCTGACAAATATTTTTCATAAGTAACATTAAGAAAGGGTTTAGATTGTGTTTTCAAATCCTGCAAAATTTCTCCTGTCTGGCTTATCTGTTCCTCAGTGAGATCTAGTCTGCAGTACAGCTTGTGTATTCTTTCATTAGCACTGGTAGCAGGCTTGCAATTCTTGTATGCCCAAGTTGTTTTCAAAAAACCTATTGCTATTTCAATGAGAAGGGTAAAAAATCTAATTATGTCTCGTATCTCCTTTCATTTCCACAGCAGCAGCGAGTTGAAAGTGCACAACTATTTTGACTCTTCCAGTAATTAAAAGTTGCAGACTGGATTTTATAAATTCTTTGCTTTTTTTCCCAGTAACTGGATTAATTATAGCTCTGAAAATCTACACATTTTCAGCTGATACAAGTGGTTTGTTTAGTAATTGCCACAGGCGGCACAAAAAGGCACAAATTGCAGAGATAGAGACCACATGGCTACAGCAAGCCAGGTAGAATCACATTTCTCCAAACTGAGGGATATGACAGTCCATAGACTTGAACTAAGAGGAAGTTGATTCCACAGGAGTCAGGGTGATATTCTCGATGATATTTTATGAAATAATTGAGTAAAGCAAGCAAAGATAAAATAAAACTGTGATAGCATCATTTTCGCTTTATGACAAAAAGATAGCAGGAGGAAACAGGATCAGAAATTGAGAGAGAAAAGAAGAAGAAAGAATTGAAATAAAAATCAAATGAAAGAGAGAGTACGAATGATGTAGAAGGGAGCTTCTAAATTCACTTAATTATTGTAAGAATCTTTGCTTGTCATTTCGGCAGAGTTCTCTGTCCGTTGCACTAAAGGAAGACTTGCACTTACAAAGTATGGAGAGTGTTCCAAAATCCTTTACAAACTATTACGCAATTAAGCACTTCTGAACTGAAGTCTCTGTTAAAATGCAGTAAATATTCTTTAATATCAGATCTGAAAGGTGGGATCTGGGTCAATGCAGTACCCCCTTGATGACAAACAAATTTTTCAGTCTGGTGTGCACTACCTGGAAGTGTAGTAAGGACAGAGTCAATTGAGGTATTCGTGAAGGCATTGGATAGATATTCAAATGGAAACAATGTGTGAGGATATGGGCAAAAAGCAGGTGAATGACACTAAGTCATTATGAACGCTGGGGAGCTGGTGCAGACTCAATTGGTCAAATGGCCTCCTCCTGTGCAGTAACTTTTCTGCGATTGTGTGATAATGCAGTCTAGACGTTATGACCAAGTCCTGGCATAGTTGTAGAGTGAGATGGGAACAAAGAAAAGTGCCAATGTAAACTGTAGGCAGGGAAGTCTGTCTGTATGGTGAGGGTGAAGGAAAAATGTTATTACGACAAATGATGGTAAGGACACAAAGGAAAGCATCATGAAGTAGGCAAAAAGAAAAGAGTAGCAGTGTAATTTCCACAGTTGGGAAAGAGACCTAAATTGAATTGAGGGATGTGAGGAATAGCACGAAATGAAAGAGAGTGAGTCAACCCAAATTAAATGTGGGAGGATGAAAGGAGTATATTTCACATGTTGGAGTATCAAATTGATAATAGAATTACTTCCCATTTTTGTAGCACCCGGTAGGCCTAGGCATAAATCCAAGTTTCAAATTCCATGTCATTTTGTGTCGATGACCATACCTTGCTTCTTGAAGCACATCATTTAAGTTGAATTAGGTCATTCTCTATTCAGAAAGACGTTTTGTTTAAACAATGTAAGTGCTTTGGAAAGAAGTGCATCTACAATTGTCTGGAGTATCTTGTGCCAATGTGACGTACACAACTAGGAAGTCATTTGGCATTGTTTTTGTTTGAATTAATCGTTCTTTTCATTTCTGGTGGTATACAGGGAGTTGTTCAATTCTTGACATTATGGTGAACAGCTGTGAGGCCCTATATACATGCAAGTCTTCCTTTACTATAAGAAAAAGTAGGGCTGTAGTGCACATAGCAAACAAAAATTCTCACATTAGCTTAGTGAGTTATTTTCATGCAGAACATAAGGTATGGGCAGTCATGGAGATCAAAGCCAATTGTCGCTGATTTAGGAGTGCATTGGGGTGATGTTGTTAAATTTGTAAATGAGCAGTGGGACTAGAATTCCGTTCTGTGATTGTATAATGTTCTATGCCACTCATATTCACTAAAAATTGACAGCCAACGAGAAGGAAGGCAGTTGATCATTACCGAGTTTCGTTACAACAGTCACAATGGGAAACAAAGTAGCTATAACCTTTGAATAAGGTCACGAGAAACAGAGACAAACACTAACAGTAGTATAAATATATTTCTGAGAAAGGAAGGCCAGTTTATCCAGAGTGCACAAAAGGATTGGGAATTCAAAACTCATGTAATTGGAGATTAATATTTACAAATTGAGTAGCCTGCTCACTGGTGTCAATGACAGAAGATAGACGACAGCCTGCTCACTACTTCACAATATTTGCAGCTTGTTGGTGATACTGCCTGTAAAATCAGGAGCATGAAATTCTATTGGGTCTCTATACTGACATCCCACCTCCACATAGATTGAACTGCACTTGCCTGGTTCCATTCTTATCTATCACTCACATTGGTTTCTTACCCCTCCCTCTATATTATTACCTCTGATGACTCCCAAAGACCTATCTTTATCCTCTCCTATTCCCTGACTCTGTGCTGACCTTCAGTTACATCAGCTGAAAACATAGAGTCGGTTTGCTATACACATCGATGAATCCCAGCCTTAACCATACTAATGCCTCGCTTGACTATCCTGTCTTTAAATTAACTGATCGTTTGTCTGACCTTCAGTTCTTGATGAGCTGATCAAGTCCTAAAGGAGATTGCTGTGAGACTGGGTGGATCTTCAGCCTTTAGCAGGAGCTGAGGGAATGAGGCAAAAACCTACATGACGCCATACTCACCAATATGCCTGCCACAGATTCATCTGTTCGTGAAAATATTGGTAAGAATGAACACCACACAGTCTTGGTGGAGACGAATTGATAACACCCTTCATTGTATTGTGTTAAACTATCACCATACTAAATGAGATCAAATTCAATCAGAGTAACTCAAGACTGGGCATCCATGAGGTGATGCAAGCTATTAGCAGCAGCAGAATAGCACTCCAACACAATCTGTAATCTGCATGGCCCGGCATGATATCACTATAATATCAACCGGCATAAATATCATTACTATCAAGCCAGGGGACATACGCTCTTCAATGGAGAGTGCAGGAGGGCATGCCAGGAGCAGCACGAAGCATAGCTAAAAATGAGTTGATACAAGTGGTTGGACTACTCGAATGCAAAGCAGCATAATATTCAAGTGATACACAGGGCTAAGTGATCCCACAACCGGTGTAGCAGATCTAAGCTCTGTAGTCAACCCATATCTAGTCTTGAGTAGTTGTGGACATTTAACATATCACTGAAAGAGTAGGCTGCACAAACATCCCCACCCTCAATACTGAGGGAGCCCAGCACAACAGTGTAAAAGCCAAAACTGAAGTATTTGCAACAAATGTCAGCCAGAAATACAAAGTAGATTATGTATCTTCATCTCTTCCTCAGATGCCCAATATCACAGATACCAGTCTCCAGCCAATTCAGTTCACTCCACATGATATCATGAGGTGGTTGGAGAAACTGGATACAAAAAGGCTAAAGGTCCTGACATCCTTCCTGCAATAATACTAAAGAATTGTGCTCCAGAACTTGCTGCACCCACAGTCAAGCTGTTCCAGTACAGTTACAATACCAGCATCTACCCAGCCGTGTGGAATATTGCCCAAACATATCCTGTATGCAAAAAGTAAGACTAATCCAACCTGGCCAATTACTGCCCCATCAGTCTAGTCTCAATCATCAGTAAAGTGATGGAAGCTGTCATCAGCAGTGCTATCAAGCAGCATTCACTCAGCGAAAACCTGCTCACTGATTTTCGTCTCTGGTTTAACCAGGGCCACTCAGCCCTGAAATTCATTCTAGCCTTGGCTCAAATTTGGAAAAACGAGCTGAAATCTGGGGATGAACGAAGAGTGATTGCCTTTGATATCAAGGCCACATTTGACTGAATGTGATATCTAGAAAATCTGGAGTCAGTGGTAATTAAGGAGAAAAACTCTCCACTGGTTGGAATTATACCTGGCTCAAAGGAAAATAAATTCTGGTCGCTGGATGTTAGTCCATCTCAGCTCCAGGACATCGTTCCTCAGGGGCAATATTTTCCAATCATGTGGTTCAGAGATGTTGTCACACACCTCTGTAACAGGTGGAGCTTGAACCCTGTCTCCTGGCTCAGAGGTATCACAGCATCACAAAAGCCTTTAGTTCCTTAGTGAAGTGTCCGAGGCCCAACCATCTTCATCTGCTTCATCAATGACTTTCCCTCCATTGTAAGGTCAGAAACAGGGTTGTTTGCATCCCTTCACACCAACTGCAACCCCCACCCCAATCTAGTTACCCGTGACCAGAAACTGAACTGGACTAGTTTTATAAGTACTATGACTTTAAGAACAAGTCAGAGGCTAGGAATCCTGCAGCAAGTAACTTACCTCATAACTCCCAAAAACCTATCCACAATCTAGAAGGCACAGGCAGGAGTGTGATGAAATATTCCTCAGTTGCCTGGTTGTGTGCACTGTCAACAACAATCAAATAGCTTGACACCATCCAGAATGAATCTGACCACTTTATTGGCATCACATCCACAAGTAGTCAACCTCTCCACCATCAATGCTGTGAAGCAGCAGTGTGTTCACTCTATCAGATGCACTGCAGAAATTCATCAAGGCTGTTTAGCCAGCACAGACAGACTTCCAAACTCATGATAACTACATGGAACACCAATACCTGCAAGTTCCCCTCCAAGCCTGACTTGGAAATATATTGTCATTCCTTCAGTGCTGCTGGGTCAAGAAGCTGGAATTCCTTCCCTAAGGATAAAGTGAGTCTACCTACACCAAATGGTTCAAGAAGGCAGCTCACCACAACCTTCTCAAGGAAAACTAGAAACGTGCAATCAGACCTAGGTTCAGTAAGCGATGCCAACATCTCATGAATAAATAAAACAAAACGACCTGTTCACCTATTATGCTTGTGCTCACTTGAGACACAATTAATCAATACCCTAATTTAAAAGTTCTTATTCTTGTTATCATGTTGTTTTATAACTGATCCTTCTTTATCTCTATAATGTCTTCCAGGTCCTTGACCCTCCAAGGAATTAGCATTAATTTAATGCTGGATACTTGAGAATCACTGATTTTAATTGCTATACCATTTTTGCAATTCAGCCGCCCAGGACGTAATCTTTGGAATTCCCTCCGTCATGAGTATGTTAATATTTTGGAGGCAATGTTTCAATGTAGGAAGACTACTATTTTAAAGGTAAGGTAATTAAAATGGTGGACTTCAATCGTTGCCAAAACAATCGTTGCTCTACTGTCTTCCCTGCAGAGCCTAGTGGGGAAGACAGTAGAGCGACAATGGCAGGAGTTTCTGGGTGTAATTGAGGACACAATACAGAGGTTCATCCCAAAGAAAAGAAAGATTATCCGGGGGAGGATTAGACAGCCATGGCTGACAAATGAAGTCAAGAAGTGTATCAAAGAGAAAGAGACAGCCTATATAGTGGCCAAGAGCACTGGGAAATCAGAAGATTGGGAAGGGTACAAGAACAAACAGAGGATAACAAAGAGAGAAATAAGGAAGGAGAGGATCAAATATGAAGGTAGGCTAGCCAGTAATATTAGAAATGATAGTAAAAGTTTCTTTCAATACATAAGAAACAAACGAGAGGCAAAAGTAGACATTGGGCAGCTCCAAATTGATGCTGGAAGGCAAGTGATGGGAGATAAGGAAATAGCTGAAGAACTTAATAAGTATTTTGCATCAGTCTTCACAGTGGAAGACGTGAGTAATATCCCAACAATTAAGGAGAGTCAGGGGGCAGAGTTGAGTATGGTAGGCATTACAAAAGAGAAAGTGCTAGAAAAGCTAAAAGGTCTAAAAAATGATAAATCTCCTGGCCCGATGGGCTACATCCTAGAGTTCTGAGGGAGGTGGCTGAGGAACTAGTGGAGGCATTGGTTGTGATCTTTCAAAAGTCACTGGAGTCAGGGGAAGTCCCAGATGATTGGAAAATCGCTGTTGTAACCCCCTTGTTTAAGAAAGGATCAAGACAAAAGATGGAAAATTATAGGCCGATTAGCCTAACCTCGGTTGTTGGTAAGATTCTAGAATCCATCGTTAAGGATGAGATTTCTAAATTCTTGGAAGTGCAGGGTCGGATTAGAACAAGTCAGCATGGATTTAGTAAGGGGAGGTCATGCCTGACAAACCTGTTAGAATCCTTTGAAGAGGTAACAAGTAGGTTAGACCAGGGAAACCCAGTGGATGTTATCTATCTAGACTTCCAAAAGGCCTTTGATAAGGTGCCTCACGGGAGGCTGCTGAGTAAGGTGAGGGCCCATGGTGTTCAAGGTGAGTTACTGGCATGGATTGAGGATTGGCTGTCTGACAGAAGGCAGAGAGTTGGGATAAAAGGCTCTTTTTCGGAATGGCAACCGGTGACAAGTGGTGTCCTGCAGCGTTCAGTGTTGGGGCCACAGCTGTTCACTTTATATATTAATGATCTGGATGAACGGACTGGGGGCACTCTGGCGAAGTTTGCCGATGATACGAAGTTAGGTGGACAGGCAGGTAGTACGGAAGAGGTGGGGAGGCTGCAGAATGATTTAGACAGTTTAGGAGACTGGTCCAGGAAATGGCTGATAAAATTCAACGTGAGCAAGTGCGAGGTCTTGCTCTTTGGAAAAAAGAAAACGGGCATGGACTATTTTCTGAACGGTGAGAAAATTCATAAAGCCGAAGTACAAAGGGATCTGGGAGTGCTAGTCCAGGATTCTCTAAAGGTTAACTTGCAGGTTGAGTCTGTGATTAAGAAAGTGAATGTAATGTTGTTGTTTATCTCAAGAGTGTTGGAATATAAAAGCAGCGATGTGCTTCTGAGACTTTATAAAGCTCTAGTTAGGCCCCATTTAGAATACTGTATCCAATTTTGGGCCCCACACCTCAGGAAGGACATACTGGCACTGGAGCGTGTCCAGCGGAGATTCACATGGATGATCCCTGGAACGGTAGGCCTAACATACGATGAACGGCTGAGGATCCTGGGATTGTATTCATTAGAGTTTAGAAGGTTGAGGGGAGATCTAATAGAAACTTACAAGATAATGCATGGCTTAGAAAGGGTGGACGCTAGGAAGTTGTTTCCATTAGGCAGGGAGACTAGGACCCATGGGCACAGCCTTAGAATTAGAGGGGGTCGATTTAGAATGGAAATGAGGAGACATTTCTTCAGCCAGAGAGTGGTGGGCCTGTGGAGTTCATTGCCACGGAGCGCAGTAGAGGCTGGGACGTTAAATGTCTTCAAGGCAGAGATTGATAAATTCTTGATCTCGCAAGGAATCAAGGGCTACGGGGAGAGTGCGGGTAAGTGGAGTTGAAATGCCCATCAGCCATGTTTAAATGGCGGAGTGGACTCGATGGGCCGAATGGCCTTACTTCCACTCCTATGTCTTATGGTCTTACGGTCTTAATGAAAGAAACGGTAGCTCAGAAAGTTATCCATATATAAACATTACCCAGTTTAAAAATGGGTTTTGTCCTGGAGTCTGTTCACAAGATTTGTACACAAGTCAGAATACGCTGCAGGACAAAGTAAAGCTGCTGTTCATAAGTTCAGGAAATGGTCGGTCTTTAAAATTACACCCTTGTGTGGGATCAGGTCGTAAGTATGAGTATTCAGAAATCAGGGACCACTTCTATTTACTACAGGGTCAGAATAGAAGAATGGGAACTGTAAAACAGCTGGTGGGATTACTTAACTGAAGAAATTGGAAATGAGTGTTAATTGGTTTGGAGGTCAGTTTGAAGAGAGCCACGTACAGGAGGGCACTTGTTGCTCTGCATTGTTGCCCTACCTCTCAACCAGAAGGTATGGGCTTATCCCACCAGAAGTGTGTAATAATATCCTTAAACAGATTAAATAGAAAATATATATCTCAGAATAGTCTATGTTATCATTGAAATGTGTGGAACTTCAGAAGGCTCTCTCGCTTCAGTTTAGTAGGGGAAGCTTTTATTTGTAGTTTAGGTTAGCTTAAATAATAAACAGTTAGGTAAACCTGTGCTGCAAACAGAGTAAAACATAAGTTTTATTGTGTGGCAATCAGGTGATGTTTACTCTCAGTTTGAATTTTATAAGGAACTAAAGCTGGAAGATTGCCAGTTTGAAGTTCAGGGGAGAATCGACTGGACGTCTTACAGTGTCTTACTGCAAAAGGAAGTAACCAGCAGACTAGCTTCAAAGAATTGAAGAGAAACAAGAATGAGGGAGGAAAGGACTTTGCAAATAATAAAGGATAAATAAAAGTTTTACCTATGAGAAAGCTGGAGCTGGGGAGATTTCTCCGGTAGATCTTGGCTTGCTATTGGGTAAACCCTACAGAAATGCATAACTTTAAGATGATGTGTCTTATAACAGAATTCTTGAGCGCACAGGGAGTAAACCAGAGTGCTTAACATATATAATTATAAATCATATTGTGAATAGTACTTGCTTTGTTTCTTCTTTTTTATATTATGATGTTTGTTTTGTTAAAAGCAACAAAATCTTGTGGTATAGATCTGTTGGTTAAAACAAGATATTTAGATTTCTTTTCAAAAGTTAACCAGCTCCAATCAAATTATAACAGCTCCGTTAACTGTTCCATCTCCATTCCTCACTCTCTTCCTTTAAGATAATTCTTAACTCTTTCAGTTCCTCCTAAAGTCAGCATGGTGGCATAATGGCGTCTATGTGAGTTTCCCTAGGTGTTCCAGTTAGCTCCACAATCCACAGAAGCGCAGGTTAGGTGAATTGGCCATGTTAAATTGCCTGCAGTCTCCAGGGTACGTAGGCTAGGGGATTAGCCATGGGAAATGCAGGGTTATAGGGTAGGGGTTGAATCTGGGTGGAATGTTCTTTGGAGAGTTGGTGTAGACTTGTTGGGCCAAAAGGCCTGTTTCCACGCTGTTGTGAGTCCATACAACAGATCTTGTCTACTCTAAATGGAATTCCGGTATTTTCATTTCCAAGCATTACTATTTGTTTATACATAAGAATTAGAAGCAGGACTCTGCAATTTAGCGCTTCATACTGGCTCTGCTATTTAAAACAAGCATGGCTGATCTCATCTTGGCCTCAACTCACCTTTCCTGACCAGTCTCTGTTACCCTTCAACCCATTACTAATTAAAACTGTCCTTAAATTTATTCAGTGTCCCACTGTCTGTCGCATTTTGGGGGTAGGGGGTAGTGAATTTCACAGGTTCATAACCCTTTGGGAGAAATCATTATTCCTTAGAGATAGTAGGAACTGCTGATGCTGGAGAATCTGAGATAACAAGGTATAAAGCTGGATGAACACAGCAGGCCAAGCAGCATCAGAGGAGCAGAAAAGCTGACCCTTCTGAAGGGTCTAGACCCGAAACATCAGCTTTCCTGCTCCTCTGAT
>JAHRHZ010000013.1:26895164-26930906 GCA_024137785.1 Ginglymostoma cirratum
TCCTGCTCCTCTGATGCTGCTTGGCCTGCTGTGTTCATCCAGCTCTATACCTTGTTATCTCATTATTCCTTATCTCTGTTTTAAATCTGCTACCCTTTCACCAAAAACTATGACTACTCGTTCTACAGCCTAAAACTATGACCTGTCATTAGTTTGTTTCTCCCTCTGCATTAGTCGACACGGCAAGTTCTGGTACACTTTTCTCATGTTTAAATTTAGCTTAAGAGTCAGACTCTGACATAGAAATTTCAAATTTCAAGTTACTTGAACAGCCAAGTTAAATAAGGAGCTGTCAAGAAATGGCAATTACTTATCAAACAGCTGAACGTAGTTGCTTGCAAAAAGTGTTAATTGCTATAACACTGAGCTAGCTAGTGAGTCAGGGGTGTCTGAAGCTCAATATAAGCAGACAGGTTTTTAATCGGCATGGTGTAAAAGGGTGCACCTAGAGAGAATACATTTGAGTGAGACTAAGTGTACTCTAAGTGTACTCAGATGATAATTTCTGGTGCAGAGGGGGAATTTCATTTACAACCATTCTTCATCCTCCATTAGATCTCAAAGATTCAAATTACTGTCCACAAGTGGAGGATAAATTAGAAACTATGATGTGACATTGAAGAGCTAGACGTTGGACCTTTGAGTGCATTTCAAAGGAAATCAAAGAGTGATGCAACATCAGAACAAGTAACTAATTGTGTTTCCTCATCTCTATTTCTAAACTGGGAAATTTCAGTTGGAGTAAATAGAAAATTAAGTGAAACAATAGTAATATAAGCACAAACAGAACTGGGGCATTAATTAAAATTTAATAAAGAAATTAATTGGTTATTTAAAAGATGGTAGGACAGGTGGTGTGTTGCAGATGCCAGTTTAGTACCCAGCAGCCAGAGCTTCAGCCTGCATCTTGAGAAATTCTGACACAGAATTTATGAGCTGGAAGCTGAGCTTCAGACACTGCAATGCATCAGGAAAGGACGAAATTGCATGGTCATAGTGCACCAGAAGGCAGCCACAAGCGTAACAATATGGTCTTCCATTTTAGCCCATGTTCAAAGACAGGAAGGTGTGATTGTATACACCTATGGGAATTGAAAACTTAGGTGGAGAGCAGCCTCATTCCTTGCAATTGTACAACAAGTTTGAGGTTCTTGAAGATTGTAGGAAGTGCAGGGGCTGCAGAGTGGACAAGAGAAACGACCATGGGGCAAGGAGTTGTTTAAGTAGGGGAACTAAATAGAAATGTAGTGGTCGTAGGGAATAACTTGATCAGGAAGACTGAATGGGAGGGTGAACTGCTTCATTGTGATTTATACATGTTGAGTAAATAGGAAAATACATGACAGGTGAAGTATAATGTGGATAAATGTGAGGTTATCCACTTTGGTAGCAGATTATTATCTGAATGGTAATAGATTTGGAAATGGGGAGGTGCAGTGAGACCTGGGTGTCATTGTACATCTGTCACTAAAAGTAAGCATGCAGGGTGCAACAGGTGGTGAGAAAAGCACATGATATGTTGGCCTTATAGTGAGAGGATTTAAATACAGGAACAGGGATGTCTTGCTGCAATTGTACAGAACTTGGAGGAGACCACACCTGCAGTATTGTGTGCAGTTTTGGTCTCCTTATCTAAGGAAGGATGTTTCGGCTTTTGCAGGAAGTACCATGAAGATTTATCGGACTGATTCCTGGGTGGCAGGACCAATGAGAGACTGGACTGGTTAGGTCTGCATTCATTGGAATTTAGAAGGGTAAGGTGGAGATCTCATAGAAACCGTTGAAATATCAAACAGGACCAGACAAGCCAAACACAGGAAGGATGCTCTAGATGACCATGGAGACCACAATGAGGGGTCACAGTCTATGAATATGGGGTAGGCCATTTAGGACTGAGATGAGAAGGAATTTCTTCATCTATAGAATCATGAGCCTATGGAATTCCCTGCCACAGAAAGCCGTTAAGGCCAAAACATTGAATGTTTTCAAGAAGGAGTTAGCAATATTTGTTAGGGCTAAAGCTATCAAAGGGTATGGGGAGTAAGTGGAAACAGGGTACCAAGTAGGATGAGATGCTATGATCATATTGAATGCCGGAACAGGCTCAAAGACCTGAATGGCCTACTCCTATGTCTATTTTCGATGTTTCTGTATTTCTAAGACCGACACAGTTCTTGAAAACTAAAATCATTAGTATTGCCTGACTGCTGCCAGCTTTCGGGACATCTACTTGGAGCTAATGAAGAACTTTCAATGGGTGAAAAGATTGATTGCTGTAGTTCATGTCATTACCAGCGACATAGATAGGACAGGAGAGAGCTCACCCAGGAGAGTGTGAGCAGCTGGGGACTAAATTTAAAAAAAACAGAACCTTGAAGACAATAATCTCTGGATTATGACCTGAGCCATAAGCAAAATGGAACGGGTAAATAGATTTAGGGAATTTGCACAAAGATTTGTGTAGGAGAAATGGTTTCAGTTCAGCACTGGCAACAATACGAGAAAAGTGGGAGCTGTACCACAGGGGATGACTTTCACCTAAACCATGCTGTGACCAATGTTCTGGTGAGATATATAAAACTGGGCTAGTAGAGAACTAAATAGTGGTATGAGGGAATCACCTGAAGAGAAATAGAAAAAATAATTGACAAAATGGGCAAGTGGACAGAGCAGCGTGGCAAAGTGGATAATGAAAAATAGAATGTGAGAGAAAACAGTGCATATAAACTTAAGAGTGAACCAGCAATTATGGCTGGCTTTGGCAAGAATAGTTAAAAGTCAGAATTTATGAGCTGGATTTTACCAAAGCTAGTTTGTGTCAATTTCAGGAAGTTTCAGAGAGGTTTCCTCTCTGAGCACCAGCGAGACATCTTATGCAAATGGCTATCGCTCACTTCATTATGTCTGCAGCACATCCCAAAAGTACTCCACTTGTGCTTATGCACTCATCAACGCCAAAACTATTCAGCACTATTGGCATCTCTTGGATTCCCAGCATCAGCACCATATCTAAACCTCAGCTGTGCACCAGAGCAAGCACTGCCAGCCAGGATGCCCTCCTTAGAGTACACGTTCGGAAAAGAAAGAAAAGCTTCTGAGGACACATTGGTGCTATGGTGATATTTCATTGTAAATACAAATTCAAACTTGAAAGTGTATTGTTAATGTACATGAAGACAAGTCTGACCTGATGTCATTGTAACTGTAGGTACACGAATCTAATGACAGACTCGACTGATCCTTTGTGCCATACCATGTTAGAACCCTGTCTAAGGGAGTTTTGCAGTTTCCCTAATAACCAGCATAGCATAACCACTTCTAATTGTTCAATGTGGGGATATCACATGCTGGAAAACTTTTGAACAGATGAGAACATTAGCTGTTATTGAACAATAAAGCAAAGACAAAACAAAAAATAAATGTTGCAACAGCCTACTCCTGCTTCAAGTTCTTGTGTTCTTCTGTTCAGAAAGCTATTAATAGTCAACTGTAGAGAAAGCCGTCTGGCCACAATTTGCCTCAATAGATTGTATTCCTCCATTTGGACATAGTCACAGAACTCTCTCTATTGGTAAGTTCTGTTTGCAAAAATGCTTAAATGACTATTGACTTGTGGACTGATACATTCTATATCAAAATTAAGGTTTCTAACAACACACCTTATTGCATTGTGCAAGATATAAGCCAAATGGCTAGAGGCAAAAATGTTCTTTAGATCACTTTGTGCTGCAGTCATTCTACCAAAAACAATTTCAAAAAGCAGCATGATATACCTGCACTTTGAGAATGGGTCCTTGTGTATACAAGACATCACATGCATCAAGTTTAAATTATCATCATTGTACAGCTCTTGCTGAGTAGTCCGGAGTGGGCTAATAATGACACTACAATAACTACAGCCTTGAGTACTTTAGATGGGTCAGTTTTTGTCCAATGTGTGCAGGAGGGTTCCCTGACACAGTATGTAGACAGGCCAACAAGAGGTGATGCCACATTGGATTTGGTACTGGGTAATGAACCAGGCCAGGTGTTAGATTTGGAGGTAGGTGAGCACTTTGCCGATAGTGACCACAATTTGGTTATGTTTACTTTAGCGATGGAAAGGGATAGGTATACACCGCAGGGCAAGAGTTATAGCTGGGGGAAAGGCAATTATGAGGCGATTAGGCAAGACTTAGGATGGGGAAGGAAACTGCAGGGGCTGGGCACAATTGAAACGTGGAGCTTGTTCAAGCAACAGCTACTGTGTGTCCTTGATAAGTATGTACCTGTCAGGCAGGGAGGAAATGGTCGAGCGAAGGAACCATGGTTCACTAAAGAAGTTGAATCACTTGTCAAGAGAAAGAAGGAGGCTTATGTAAAGATGAGGTGTGAAGGCTCAGTTAGGGCACTTGAGAGTTACAAGTTAGCCAGGAAGGACCTAAAGAGAGAGCTAAGAAGAGCCAGGAGGGGACATGAGATGTCTTTGGCAGGTAGGATCAAGGAAAACCCTAAAGCTTTCTATAGGTATGTCAGGAATAAAAGAATGACTAGAGTAAGATGAGGGCCAGTCAAGGACAGTAGTGGGAAGTTGTGTGTGAAGTCTGAAGAGATAGGAGAGGTGCTAAACGAATATTTTTCATCAGTATTCACAAAGGGAAAAGACATTGTTGCTGAGGAGAATACTGAGATACAGGCTATTAGATTAGACGGGATGAGGTTCATAAGGAGGAGATGTTAGCAATCCTGGAAAGTGTGAAAATAGATAAGTCCCCTGGGCCGGATGGGATCTATCCTAGGATTCTCTGGGAAGCTAGGGAGGAGGTTGCAGAGCTTTTGGCCTTGATCTTTATGTCGTCATTGTCTACAGGAATAGTGCCAGAAGACTGGAGGATAGCAAATGTTGTCCCCTTGTTCAAGAAGGGGAGTAGAGACACCCCTGATAATTATAGACCAGTGAGCCTTACTTCTGTTGTGGGTAAAGTGTTGGAAAGGATTATAAGAGATAGGATTTATAATCATCTAGAAAGGAATAATTTGATTAGGGATAGTCAACACGGTTTTGTGAAGGGTAGGTCGTGCCTCACAAACCTTATTGAGTTCTTCAAGAAGGTGACCAAACAGGTGGATGAGGGTAAAGCGGTTGATGTGGTGTATATGGATTTCAGTAAAGCGTTTGATAAGGTTCCCCATGGTAGGCTATTGCAGAAAATTCGTAGGCGTGGGATTAAGGGTGATTTAGCGGTTTGGATCAGAAATTGGCTAGCTGTAAGAAGACAGAGGGTGGTGGTTGATGAGAAATGTTCATCCTGGAGTTCAGTTACTAGTGGTGTACCGCAAGGATCTGTTTTGGGGCCACTGCCGTTTGTCATTTTTATAAATGACCTGGATGACGGCATGGAAGGATGGGTTAGTAAACTTGCGGATGACACTAAAGTCAGTGGAGTTGTGGATAGTGCGGAAGAATGTTGCAGGTTACAGAGGGACATAGATAAGCTGCAGAGCTGGGCTGAGAGGTGGCAAATGGAGTTTAATGCAGAAAAGTGGGAGGTGATTCACTTTGGAAGGGGTAACAGGAATACAGAGTACAGGGCTAATGGTAAGATTCTTGTGGATGTGGATGAGCAGAGAGATCTTGGTGTCCATGTGCATAGATCCCTGAAAGTTGCCAGCCAGGTTGATAGGTTGTTAGGAAGATGTACGGTGTGTTAGGTTTTATTGATAGAGGGATTGAGTTTCGGAGTGTGAGGTCATGTTGCAGCTGTACAAAACTCTGGTGTGACCGCACTTGGAGTATTGTGTACTGTTCTGGTCACCGCATTGTAGGAAGGATGTGGAAGCATTGGAAAGGGTGCAGAGGAGATTTATCAGGATGTTGCCTGGTATGGAGGGAAGGTCTTATGAGGAAAGGCTGGGGTACTTGAGGCTGTTTTCGTTAGAGAGAAGAAGATTCAAAGGTGACTTAATAGAGAGAACATACAAGATGATCAGAGGATTAGATATGGTGGGCTGTGAGAGCCTTTTTCCTCGGATAGTGACGGCTAGCATGAGGGGATATAGGTTTATGTTGAGGGGTGATAGATATAGGACAGATGTCAGAGGTAGATTCTTTACTCAGAGAGTAGCAAGAGCATGGAATGCCTTGCCTGTAGCAGTAGTAGACTCGCCAACTTTAAGGGCATTTAAATATGGATGATAATGGAATAGTGTAGGTTAGATGGACTTCAGACTGATTTCACAGGTCGGCGCAACATCGAGGACTGAAGGGCCTGTACTGTGCTGTAATGTTCTATGTTCTATGTACAGCCGATTTTTAAATCTGTCAAACTCATATTGTGGCTCAGTTATTCTCGCTAAAAGCAACATTCTTCATTCTCAGGAACTGGAAACAAAATGAATATGTTCAAGGCATGTAACTTTTCTGAATTATTTGGGAGCTTGGAGAGCCTATACCTTGCCATTGCTTTCTCCATGACAATGCCTCAGTGAAATAACTCCATGGAGGCTGGTATCTCGTCACCAAATCACACTCTACTTACACGTGCACAGTACATGAGCCAGTCCCTACAACGAGGACAATCACTGAGACTCTTTTTTATATCTGTCAGCCAAGGCTCCCTGATTAGCCCCAGGTTAATTTCTCCAATCAAACGGAACTTGTACTCAATGGATCTACCTGGCCAACCTTGTTCCGATTGCTACACTCAGCCAATCAGAGATGACTTGCCAATCAGTCAGCATCCTTTTTTTCCTGTCATAAAGGCTGTTGTAATCATTTGAAATTCTGCATTCTTGCATTTTTCTTGATGAGTGTAAAATGATGAGCTTCAGTAAAGTGTCTCTTATTTCAGAAATATCATTTTGATTTTTAAAAGTGCTATATAAATTCAAATTGTTGTTGCATACTGAGTTTTCCTGTTTATTGATCCTTGTACCTACGATAGTGAAAACATGCGCAAGATCCAGGAAATATCTAAAACCTAGTGTTCCCTGGAATTGGTGAAAAGAGTGTTCAGGACATGAAAATATACATGTGGGCCTAGCACAGTTTACATTTTGCAATGTGCCTATTGAACCATCCCACTGGCCATCATAGATTATATCGGTGTAGAGGTGTTAACTTACTTTGTAATGTCATATCCCATGTCTTCTCTGTGTGTAATTAGAGTGTATGCATACTAGTGGCCAAAATGTCTGGCCTGCTGGTTGGAATGGGATCACCTCATGATCCCTTCAGAAAAAAATAGATTTGCCCTTTCCTTTCACTCCTTTAAAAGTGCAGGGATTTCTTTAAAACTGTAGTTTAAATGTTTACTTTAAATCTTTGTCACTCAGGCCAGGACCCATGATCAATTCTCACTTCTACTCTGGGTCTCTTGCAGATTTATCTCCAGTCAACTCCTGCAGATAGCAAAAATGGATATTCGTGGTGTTAGGGGTCCGAATGGCAATTCAAACCCCTTCTTAATGTTGAAGACCGTGCTTGGTCATGAGCAAACCACCACAGCATGTTCAAAAACTAGGACTTAAGAGTATCCGGTTTTTAGGCTCCTCCCTGGATCATGTGGCATATTTGCACAAAATTATGATGGGAATTCACCGGAAAAGCCACTGTCTTTTAAAGGCAGTGTAAGTGAAGGGGTGATAATTTATCTTGTGAAATTTTGTCCAGTACTTACTGATATCGGCATTCACGCTTGGCTATCCAAAGACTGATAGGGGCGAATTTTATGGGCTGAAGCCAAGATGGAAAAGAAACTTCTTCACATCAGTAGCTCTGCAAAGCGTGACAAGATCATTATCGGATTGTGACTAGAGTAAGAAGTTCTTGCCTTTCAGTCTACCCAGTCTACAGTCAGATTCTAGTTGGGGTTAAAGAATATAATTGTATGTTTTAGGCAGTCAGCCATCTATCTTTGCCTCTTTCAGTAAAGTTGCTGATCATATTAATAGTCTGATCTTTATTTTGTTGCTAAAATTACAAGAGATCATTCTGCCAAACCATTGTTTGCGACAGGAAAATCCTTCAGCCTTCCCATGCATTCTTGACAAGGTTTCATTTGATGAAGACTTTCATGTTTAATGTCACATATATGATATAAAAATAAGGCAAGTCTTTTCTTGGCATGAGCTGCATGCTGCAGACCACTTCCCTTGTAAATCCCCTTTGTTGGCTTTCCCATGCGTTGTTATTTGCATTCTTTGCAACCACATCCTTTGCTGATTTTCCGAGGGGCATGCTATATAATGTTCCCCAAACTCCTATAAAAAGGACATTCTATCCCTCTCTTTACATCTGGTTTGTGTAGATAGCTGCTAATTTTAGTTCCAACATGCTGGAACTTACTGTATTAAATGTGCCCCATGCGTAGTTTTCCCTATTCATTAAAGTAGCCTCTTTTGTGGCACTACCCAGCCTGTGTTTATAAATTATTTAAAAGAATCCTGTAATGTTGCTATTGAAATACAACAGTCTTTTCAAAGAAACATTCTCTAAAATCTGAAAAATAGCTCTTAACAAGCCTGTACTTAAAAGATTTCTACAACTATTTGGTTTCTTGACGTCATTGGGATTTCATTACATTTAAATATTTACTTCAAAAATGTTTATTACTCACTGTCACAGAAGACTATCTGGACTATTGTGCAACATTTTATGATATTCATGAAAAATCTTTTGTTTTACATTTTAATCTTCTGAAAATAATATCTTTAAATTGTTTGTCTTTTTAAAGTAGTTTTTTGAGCAATGTTTGCACTCTGTTCTGTGAACAAATTCTCCTTTCTATACATTCTGTCACAGTTCAGTAAACCTTCAAAGTGAAACTGGTTACCTGCAATAGGTTTTGTGGCTAAGCATATTCAGTTATGAAAAATAATTTTATTAATTCCAAAGTCCTATCTGTGGCTTGTTTGAGATTGATTGATTTTCCCCTGTAGTCATTAACACTTGAATTAGATTCTAGTGGAAGCAATGACTTGGAGTCATTTAAGAGACAATCAGATGATAGGTTCATAGCAGTATGTGGATTTTAGTTTTGGAAGAATGAGCTTAAATAGCTATCTATATCAATATTTATTTTTGGACCTTTTAGAGTTTTCTCATCTGAATTACCAGTACAGGGTCAGGTGTCTATACATCTGAAAACTAGAGAGACCTAAAACCAAAGAGCCTTTTTGGAAGCAGACCCAAATGGATGTGTAGAGACAATGAGTTTGGGCTCTTTGGAAAAAGCTTTGCTTGGCCTGAGTAGACCAAAAAGCGAAGTTCTTTTCCAAAGCGTGGAACTCGGCTTGTGTACCGGTCTGTTCAGATCTGTTTAGCTCCTTTCGATAAAAGTCTTTGCTTTTCGGTCTGTTCCGGTTAAGCAAGGTTTTTTTTTCCCAAAGGACTTGAAAGTACTATAGCAGACCCAAAAATCAAAAATACCCTTTATCAAAATGTCAGATGGCCCAAGGTTGCCAGACAATGATTTCCAACTTATAATGCTAGGAGTAGCCTAATATTCTTACAGATCATGGAATAAGAATGAATTTTGTTTGACATTACAATGTGGCTTTGAGCACTGCTGAATGCCTGCATTGATTATTTTAGCTTATATAAGCTTGCAAACATCTCTAAACTTGACAAAATTGACTGAATGATATACTGCTACAGATTGAAAATTGTTAGCATTTTTAATGTGGAGAAACCAAGTCAAATATAGTTGCCAGTCACAATCTTAACTCAAGGCAGACAGTCTAGGGATACTTGCCCCACCCTTTGCTTGGGTGCTAACTAGACAGAGTTCACCTGAAGTGCACACCATCTGACTCAACGTTATTTGAACCTGCTTCTATTTCCAGCTTGAGATGCTTGGCATAATGTAATGGACCTGACCAAACCCTCTTCAAAGACATCAAGATATCAAAGTCTTGATCCCACCTTTTTCATAAAGACAAGTATAAGACCCTGTGTTCCAGACATAACATAGTTGGTTACATTACTTGGGTTTAAGCAAAACATGCTTTGTTCTTATTCTACAATTAAAATATAAACAAAACAAAGAGGAATTGGTATAATTCTAACTCTATTGAAAAATCTAACAGAATAATAGATTATTTAATGACTAAACAGCAACTGTTCCAACATAATAACATCCCATGAACACACCCCTGGCAAAGGCAAACTCAGTAAAACAGATTGCCTCACATGCGAGGTTTCTCCAGTCCAGGAGAAAAAAACAAGAGAAAACTCAAGTCGAGAAGGAGGTGAGGCAGCTTCTATACCCAGCTTCAAAACCCCAATAATTGCTGAAAGCTAAACTAAAACACTGGTTCTGTGGTAGCCTGATTTCACCTGTTCACGCTGCTTCTATTGTTCCAAATTTAGAAACAAAACCAAGGCCTCACAAGTTGTTTATGTTATTAGCTTGGAACCATTGGCTTTAGACCACTTTGCACCTCTGTCTCAACTTCTCTTCATAAAAGAATCAGGAATGAAATACACCTCTTAAAACCATAGTATTGTCACAATAGGCCTGATGTACTTCTGGCTCAAGTTTATTCTTCAGAAGTGTGTATGCAGAAAAGAGGGAAGAAAGGCAATAACCCTGTTGACTTTGGGGCTATCTTGGCACTGTCCCAAAGTAGAATACATCCTGCCCTGAGGGCCATAGTGTAATAAAAGAATTCCTACTTGGTATCTCCATAAGCTGTTTACTTGTCTTTTTTCCGATTCGTCCATCAGATAGGGGTAGTATAAACTTCAAAGTCTCATGTTATTGGCCCCACTCTGGGTCAGCCCTACTTCATTTCTACATCTTTTATATTCCTGTGCTGACACTGCAAGGAATGAAAAACAATAAGTAAATTTGCAGCATAAATGGGGTAGAGTTATAGCACCTAGATTTTTCATCCCCCTCTCTACTGCCCTGCTCTTGAGAAAAAAAAAACATCTTGGGCCACACTACAGATGAACATTGGAAAATTTTGGAATGTAATATAAAACCTTTGAGGTTCTGCAAATTGTAAAGGTCGTATATTTTAATTTTTGTGTATTTTACTTGTGGGAAGTGGGAAGGTAAATGTTTTAAAAGTCAAGGATTGTTAAAGAATTGCTGCATTTTTTGTAAGCATGTTACCTGACACTCATTGAAAGTGTTGTTTATACAGCTGTGGTCCCAGTAGCTATGAAAGGTCTAGTTGCAGACAAGTCGGAGTTAAGGGTGTGCACAAATGGAGAGTTGGCCAGCAACAGGTAGCTGATTGGTCTATAGACAAATGACCAATCATTGGAAACAAAATGTCCTCTACCTGCTAACAACTATGTGATTGGCTGTCAGGTAGCTAAACAGCTTGTGTGTGTGAATGTTTAGGCATAGGCGATCGGAATCCTGGGAGGAGGAGGCATTGTATTCCTGTTCTGCTGTAAAGAACTATCTCAAGCCTAAAGATAGCCAGTTTACTTCCCTTCATTACCTGCTGTAAGCTCTGACTGCAGAGTAGTGGCAGAGTGTGCGGGTTCCTGCCCAGGACTCTTCTGCTCTATCCGCTTTTACTTCTTTTTTAATTTCCCCTTCTTTCACTTTTTCTGCTCCGTTTGATCTTCTTACCTTATGTAAAGTGCAAAATTGTACATCACAGAGGAAACTGTTGCAGAGAAGATCAAGCCAGTATGGGGATGTGAGGATGGGTCCAAAGTGTCAGGCTTTGCCATCGACGGCAGTCATCCCAAGCAGTGGTGAGAACAGGAACATGCAGCCGTGGCGGCCAGCGGTGAGAGCAGGAGCAGGCAGCTGGTGGCGAGAGAGGGAGTAGGCAGCCAGGGCCAGCAGCAGGAGCAGGAACAGGCTGCAAGGCAGCAAGAACAGGCAGCCTGGCAGGGTCAAAATGTGAGCCCAGCATGGCCAGACACTTATGGACTGTGGTGTTGAACTGTTAACTGTTTCTTTGTTTTTCTACGTTTTTAGAAAGAGGAACTATTATGTTTAATTTTTTAGCTTTGTTTTCAACATTTTTCCGCTTGTACCTATGATTCTGTACTTAGGTACCTTTGTACCTAAGATGGTGGCCTAAGTGGTGACTTGTAAACTTTTCACTGTACTTATGGGAGTACATATGACAATAAACCTAATGCAAATTCAAAATTCTAACGAGTGAAAGTATTTGACGAAGGAAGATTGAGAAACAACTTTCTGATCAGCAAAAGGATTACCTCAGGCTTTGACTAGCCTTCCCACACCTCCCCATGTAATTATATCCATGCAATTTTTGCACTAATCTGCATGTTTGTGTAGAGGGGGAGTTTTATTAGCGGGTTAAAGTTTTAACTATGAGTGCTATATGTTATCAGATCATAACTGATACGTATAATATCTGTAGTTGGAATCTATTTATTTATACTAATGAGAAATTTGTTTAAGTACAGAAACCTAATTCATGCTCTTTGTCAGTCAGGTAAATTGGGAAAGTTTGCATACTTTTAAAATCTTTTAGCTTTTGAGGTGACTCTGGGACTGGTGGGGCTTGATTTCCAGCACATTATCCTAGTGAGGCACAATAGACATCTGTTTCAACTATCACCTGTGGAAGCTCCAGTGAAACCCAAAGAAACTTTGTTTAAAAACTCTTTGCGGTATTTCTTTATGGTTTCTGTGGATCTTAAATGAAAGACACTGTAGTTGATTGGAAATAACCCCACAGAACATAATGGTGTAGCGATGCAGGGACACATTCAGATTATCGCTGACTCAAGAACAACATAATAACAAAAGACTTAAGTCTCTTTGTTACTCACTGTGAATTAGATATTTTGTTTTTTACATGAATAGGAAGAGGGCATAGCATGTGACATAAAATATATATCACATAATTGTAAGTCATCATTTATATCTTATTTACAGTATCACAATAGCAGCCTGCCTAATTGAAAGAAGAACAGAAGCAGTGTTTACTGGGGGTGTAGCACTTCCAGGGCAAATACTAAATAAAGTGTAAAATATGTAACTGTGCTATTGATTAGGAGATTTCTCTTTTTCATGCATATGTTTCTCATTGAATTCAAGTTATAAGAACTCACAGTAAATGGCTGTGCAGTACAGACTCTCAGTAAATAGCTGTGCAGTAGAGATATTAGTAACAGTCATTTCACTGTCTTAGTAAACATGCCATTAAGTACCTAAGTCACTAGGGTCGATTTTCAACTTGAGTGCATATTGGGCAGCTAGTGAGTAATGCAGCCTGTGCTGTGTTCACCTTAATTCTCCCCAAAGGAGTTGATGTGGTGTTCATGTCACTTTTGTGGCTGAAACTAATTTAAATTAAATTGAAATCCTGCAACACATTAAGAAGGAGGTATTTATGACAGTAATGAATAGTGAACAACAAATTTGTGCTTCAGCAAGAAAGTGAATTCAAGTCTGGCACCCAGGTTTTCTGTTGATTGACCAAGTAGGCAATACAGGTAAGTAGTAGACGTGGCAGAAGATATCAAAGCCATCAACATTTTGTCCAGGGCTTGATTGCAGAGTGACTTATATTCGCTATTCTCCTATGGAATCCAATTTCAGCAACAACATAATCACATCTTATTTTAGCTTGTATTTACCCCTCTCACATTCCTGTCCTCAAACCTGCTTTGTCCTCTTCTACCTTTGCTGCTTTGACCTGTCATCATTTGTACTCTGAACTTCTCAAACCCACTGAAAATGCTTGAACAGGATGCATGTGAATCCACCTTCCTACTTCCTACAGGAAAAGATAATACCCTAATGCATGGAGACAACCAAATTATTCGGGGATCAAGCTGCTCCTCAAACACTGACACTAGCAGGAGTAAAGCCTTATCGTTGACAGAACTAACATTGGGAAAAACACACTAGGTTCGGAAGGTAGTTGAGCAATCATACTACTGTTCCATTTTCTACATAACATTTTCATTCATCACTACATATTCAGCAAAATGACCTGGCAGGTGAATGTAATGCCTCTTGTCTGCTACTGCTAAGTTATGTTTCTCTTTACCAAATCTAGGATAAGCTGAAAACTTAACCAGTGCAGCCACATAAACTGTGGAGTAGATCAGTTATGAATAATGAGACAGTGTCCGCTCTCTACAAAGACTACATCTCTGTGGGTAAGTCTTACTCAGTAAGAACAGGGGGATAAGGTTAAAAAAAAGTTACAATATTGAGAGATCCAGGAGCTGGTCAGTCTTCAATAGTAAGAGATGAAAGTATTTGCAGTCCTTCTGAAATGTTCCCTGAGAGAGCAGTAATCAGTGGAATAGATGTCAGTAGATCAGTTATCATGCCCTCAAACCCCTCCCTCCAACAGCAATAAGGATAGAGTCCTCTAAATCCTCACATACCACCCCACCAACCATCGGAACCAATGCATCATTGTCCAACATTTCTGCTACCTACAATCAGTCCCCACCACCAAAAAGATATTTCCCTCTCCACCCCTGTTTACTTTCCGCAGGGATCGTTCATTCTGCAAATCCCTCAACAGCTGTACACTCCCCACCACACCCGGTACATTTCCCTGCAACCGCAAGAGGTGCAATACCTGCCCATATACCTCCTCTCTCACCTCCGTCAAAGGCCCCAAACAGCCCTTTCAGATTCGGCAGAGATTCACCTGCACTTCATCCAAACTTATCGATTGGATCTGTTGCTCCCGAGCTGGTCTCCTCTATATCAAGCAAACCAAACACAGACTCAGGGACTGGTTCGTGAAGCATCTGCACTCTGCACGCATCAACCAAACTGACCTTCCGGTTGCCATCCATTTTCATTCCCCCTCCCACTCCCCTGATGACATGTCCATCCTTGGCCTCATGCACTATCAAAGTGAGGCCAAAAGTAAACTGGAGGAACAACATCTGATATTTCGCCTCAGCATCTTTCAGTCCAATGGCCTTAACATTGATTTCACCAGCTTCAAAATCCCTCCACCCCCAGCCTTATCCTATGTCCAGCCCTCCTCCTCCTGACCGGACCTAACCTGTCCATCTTCCTACTCATCTATCCACTCCACCCTTCTCACAGACCAATGAGAATAACCACCTACTTGCATCCACCTATCACCATCTCTCCTAACCTCCCCCCAGTCCCACCCTCCCACTGTCTATTAATTTCAGGACTCCCCTCCCCGTAACCAGTCCTGGCAAGGGGTTTCAACCAGAAACGGTGACCATTTTTGCTTGTTTCATGCTGTCTGACCTGCTCTGCTTTTCCAGCCTCACACCTATAGACTCTGGCTTCCAACATCTGCCGTCCTCATAGTCTCCATACCAAAAACTAACTACTTGTATTAGGAAGAATGAGCACTGATGAAGTTTCTATAGGAACATATCCTGCAATCTGACAACACCAGACCTTTATCTTCTGCTTTCAATTGCCATAGAAAAAGCTTAGAAAAAAATAGCATAAGTCATTGGCTTAACATAAGCATAACTTGCAGCCTGACAGATGTTATTGTTATCTTCTATAGTAGTCTTAGTGGAGTTGAAGGCAAAATATTCCAAGTAATATAGATCTTGACTGTAACATGTAAAACTGTACTAGCTGTTGATAGTTTTTGGATTGAAAATTCATATTTATATGAATATAGGAATATGAACATTGCTAGCAATGTATAGTGTCCATTCCTGGTTGTTGTTTGTTGAGAACCCACATTCCATTTGGTGAAGGTACATGCACAATGATGTAGGGACAGAAATTCCACAAACTTGGGGTGGTGATTATGTGGGAATGATGTTGTACATCTGAGCCAGTATGGAGTATGGGCTTGGAAATAAACTTAGATGATGGTGCTCCTGTACACCCTGTTCATTTATGTGGCGTATTGTGGATGTGTTATAGAGTCATAGAGACATACAGCATGGAAATGGACCCTTTGGTCTAATTCATCCATGCTGATCAGATATCCTAAATTAATTTAGCCCCATTTGCCAGCATTTGGCCTATATCCCTCTAAACCCTTCCTATTCATATACCCATCCAGATACCTTTTAACTGTTGTAATCGTACCAGCCTCCACCACTTCCTCTGGCAGCTCATTCCACACACACACCACAGTCTGTGTGAAAAGTTGTCCCTTACGCTCCTCTTAAACCTTTCCCCTATCATCTTAAACCTATGCTGTCTAATTTTGGTCTGCTCTACTCTGAGAAAAAGACCCTGGCTATTTACCCTATTCACGCTCCTCATGATCTTATAAACATCTATAATTTCACCCCTGAACCTCTGACGCTCCAGGAAAAGTAGCCCCAGCCTATTCAGCCTCTCCCCATTACTCAAACCCTCCAGTCACAGCAACATCCTTGTCAAGGAAGTCTGCTGTCTTTGTAATTATATTGTTTTAAAACTGTTGATCATATAAAAAATGTTGTCACCGGTGGATGCATATTTCTATTGTTCAGCATCCCCTCCAATCGCCTCACCATCTTGACAGTAATGGCATATTAAGGGGTGGAAATCTCTCTTGGCCAGTGGCACAAAAGAGGCGGTATCAGGTACCCATTAAATGCAGCAGCTGACATCAATTCCATTGCAGTCAGTGGAATGGGTGGCTGATCTGATATCTCCTGATTTGCTCGATTGCCTGAATTTGCTAATCCCTACATTCAAAGGAATTACATAGAAGATGGTATGTTGTTGAATTACAAAGCTATTTGTGTCAGGCCTTGTTCTAATGCTAGTAATCCACTCACAAAGAACTATTCAGCGGTGTAGCAAAAATCTTGAGATGTAGATTCAATTGAAGTGCATGGTTTGCTTCATAACTTAATCAATTTTGATCCTAGTGTATAAATTGAAAACTGAGATATCTGAAGCCCTCATAATCTTTAGTGTGGTTGTTGCCAAATAGACGGTTGCAAAGTAGGCATTAAGGACACTTTGATCATGTATACAGTATGCTATATGTTCACATATCAGTTTAATAGCAGCAAACGGTGAGTGAACTAAAATCATAAATCGAACCAAATGCTGAAGGGAAAATCTCAACCATTTAAGTAACTCTGTGTACTCCAATCACTCACTTCACCAGAGCTGTAAGTTACAGTTTGACGACCTTTTTTTAAGAGTCCTTGTCTTCCATAGGTATTCCTGTCCCTTCTTTAATTTCCGTTGAACAGAGTGACTTGCTAGGTCATTTCAGAGGCAGTCACACTGCTCTGGGTCTGGAGGTATAATTTGCAAATTCCTTCCTCTATAGAACACTAGCAAACCACATTTTCTTTTCTAACAATTGATGGTAAATCTACAGTTATCATCACTCAAACTAGCTTTCAATTCCAAATTTTGTCAACTGAATTTAAATTCCACCAGCTGTCATGGGCTAGAGTTGGAACTCATATCTCCACAACGGTTTCCTGGGCCTCTGGGTTACTAGTCCAGTGACATTACCACTACACCACTAACATATGTAAAATCCTCTTTGAAAACATATAATTTGATTTTCAATATAAGATATGTTTAAACAGCCCAGTATAGTAAGTACTGCCACTAAGTACTAGAAGCAAGTTAAATGACATGTTGGCCTTTATTGCAAAGGGATTGCGATACAGGAAGAAAAAAAAATTGCTACAGTTATTCAGGTGAGATTACACTTAAAATCCTGTCTAGCAGCTTGTTATCCATATTTAATGAAGGGCATATTTGTGTTGGAGGCAGAAGAATAAAGGTGCACTAGATTATTCTACGGAATTAGAGGGTTGGCCTGGAAATGAGAAGAACGAGAGGTCGTCTCATTGAAACATACACAAACCTGAAGGGGCTTGACAGAGTGAATATTGTGAGGCTGCTTCTGCTGGCTGGGGAATATAGAACAAGAAAGGGTGGTTTCAGGATTATTGTGTCTCAGATGAGGAGAAATCCATTTAATGAAAGGTTGTGAAAATTTGGACGTCTTGATCCCAGGTGATTGTAGGTGCTCCATTATTGAATACATTTAAGGCTGAAATTTATAAGAGTTTTGCTCTCAGGGAGTCAAGGGATGAGCATGAATGGGACAGATTAAGAGGCAGATTTGGTTACATGCTGAAAAATCTGGAGCTGGACATTCCATCTTCCATAAGCGTGAGGTAAAGTGAGGGCACCATTAAATATCACAATCTCAGATCTCAGTAAGTCTTGAAGCCTCTGGAACATGATGTGATTTCCAAAGGACCACGGGGGATGTGGAGCAGGCAACTTGCATGCCTTCAATAAATGGATTGTTGATCTCATTGTGGAGCTCATTAACAATCTTTTGAACAGAGGCTTAAGATTTTTAATTGAAAGGAATTGGGAAAGCCAAGAGTCTGGGACAAGTTAGCTTTTGGGAACACAGTGGGGAGCCAGAAGTGTTACTGAGTGCATTGTTCAGCAGTCGTGTAAAATCGGAGATTTGAACTCCGCTGTACTCAACCAGCAGAATAGAGTTTCCACTCCTGGTGCCAAGAGATTTGTAATTGTGAACAGTGGGCGCTTGGATTCCTGAGAAAGATATAAAGTTTCTGGCATCGCTTGGACTTCAGAGAAGGTACAAGAAACACTGGTGAACCAACAGATTCCAGCTGAGGGAATTGAGATGGGAGCAGGCTGTTCTGACATTGGATAGGATAATGAGGAGGAATATCAGGAGATGTATGCTCCTGATCAGGAGGAGGCTACAGAAGCACAGTGAAGGACAGCAAAGGAAAGAAAATGCTGCACCAAAAGGTCAACTATGTGCGATGACAAAGTGCCATTGCTGTGGGCACTATCAGTACTAGGGCTTTGCAAAAGTGATTGCTTCTGAGTCGGAGGAGCTGTGGAAGCATGGAAGTGTCCCTCTCCTCAACTTCTTTAATGGCCTGAGTCCATTGCCCCTTTGCTTATGGGACGAGGCCACTGGCTGGGAAACAGCTTGCAGGTTCTCAACACATCTCAGCAGCACCAGCAACAGCAACACTGAGCTGGTGGCGCTCAGGGAGGCCCATTGTGTCTAAATGTATCAGCACAATGTTCTTCATCTACTGAGGATGGTGTTGCATATGCTTCTCCATGATGGTGGCTGCTCTCACAGTGGAAAATATTTGGAACTCAAACATCTGAGCCATCACTAAACACATGCATTTCATGAACTCCTCCTTGTCGCTAAGTGTCTGCAATGCGACAGCTATCTTTGACAATCAGGAACTCATCTGGATTTGATGCTTCAAAAAGACCCTCCAAAGCATAGCTTTGTCTATCCTCTCACTATCCTCTTCCTGCTCACTGTTGAGAATCAGTTCACCGACTACTCTTCATTCTAATGTAGACTGAGGCCTAGCCAAGATGACAATGTTCGTGCAGGTGAATGGTGCAGGGTTTTGATCTGTTGGTGCAGATCAGTGGAGTCTTGCCCCTGCCAGGCAGGCTGGCAGCAAATGGTTTGGCACAATGACCTCTGCCATCAAAGTTTCCCTGTTGGAAACAAAAGAACTGTTGATGTGAAATCAGGCTGTTTAGTAAGTGCCTCAACAGAACCAGCCCTATAGATAGTATAGGATGGATTTTGCAGGCTTATCCTCCATTCCTTTTATGTGTAGAAAGAGTCGTCAAATAACCTTAATATTTATGAACTCCAATTTCACCACCACCCATCGCCTAAAGCAATAGTACTTGTACTGGTGTATAGCGGTGTAACGATCTGAAATGGTTAATGCTGCACAGTGTGAAGATATCAATTGGATCCAGGTTGGAGAGCACTTTTTGCTCTTGAAAGAGCTACTTTCAGACTCTCCTTCATAGTCTTAGTAATCAGCCCTACCATATCTATGCAACTTATACCTAGTTGCTAAAATTCACTAAACTATATTTTGTTTAGGCCAGGCAGCATCAGAGGAGCAGGAAAGCTGACATTTCGGGTTGGGACCGTTCTTCAGAGGTGCTGCTGTGCCTGCTGTGTTCCTCCAGCTCCACACTGTGTTATCTCAGATTCCAACAATGACAGTTCTTACTATCTTGTTTAGGACATGAGCTCCATTTCATGAGACTACCAGCTGTCTTTCCTTGACCACACTAGACCAAGTAGGCACTGGAGATCTTATGCCATGGTGAAATGTGGAGAAAATACACATAATGACATGGTGGCAGACTCCATTTAGCTGTAATTTCCAAAATGCTGGAAGCTGTTGGGATCTGAAGATCCTGCAGAAGTGGCAATTAATAAGGCTGCTTGAGGAGACAGTCAGCAGTAGGAACAGCTGAACATATTTGAACTGTGCAGAAGGCAACCTCAGTCAATGTCAAAAAACATTTCCGACCTGGCAAAACAAGTGCAGCAGAGAGTGTAACCTGGAGTCTCCATTGCAGTTGGAATACTGGTTATGCTCAGATACTTACAGATTACATTAGCTGGTGATAATCTGTAGGAACATTGTAGAGTTAAGTTTTAGACATAGAATGAACATAATTAGACACTCTGTGAGGAAAGTTTGAGATTCTTCGTAAACAAACAGAAATATTTATTTTAAAACAATTGCAGATTACTGGGAGAGCTAGAAGTATGGGAGGTATTTAAAGTACAGCTCAAGCATCATTGCCATAGCAGACAGACACCATGAAGCACAACTACAATGAGAGAGACAAAGGGTTGCCGAAGCAATTTGATACAAGCTCAGAAATGTCACAAAGCCTGAACCAAAATGATAGGATGGAAAATTGGAAGCGTAAGAAAACAAATTCTAAAAGAAGAAGGAGGTTAGGAAGTGGTGAGAAATTCATGCCTTAAACAATGATAAATGTGGGAAAAATTTATTTAAACTGAATGGAGAGGGACTTATCCAGGAAAAAAAAGAAGTATAATGAATCAACAGGGATGATTAGTAGCACAGAAGATAGAAGGAATCGTCTAAGGAAATACATTTAAAGGCACAGGACTCCTCTTATACGGCAGCAAAGAGTGGGAATCATTTCGTAAAGCAGTTAAGGGATGGGTATCATTTGTTCAAAGTTTAAGCAGTGAGATTCATTTAGGAATGGTGTTAAGAGAACAGCAATTACTGTTGAAGTCACAAGCAGCAGGATTCAGTCAGTACAGCTGCAGAATTAAGAGCTGTGAAGAAAGGAAATTAAATAATCACATTCGGAAGGCATGTCAGCATAATACATGGCAAGAAGATTTATTTTTAAATATTGGCCAAATAGAGTACAAAATTGGGACATAGCAGAGAAAACAATTCTTAAGATAGAAAATTGCTTCCAAATGAATGCTATATGATC
Organism: Ginglymostoma cirratum; assembly: GCA_024137785.1. Taxonomy (NCBI): domain Eukaryota; kingdom Metazoa; phylum Chordata; class Chondrichthyes; order Orectolobiformes; family Ginglymostomatidae; genus Ginglymostoma; species Ginglymostoma cirratum. Next base: position 26,916,362 of record JAHRHZ010000013.1, read on the forward strand.
AACTGAACAAGTAATTGTACTTTTCTATTTGATTGGGACAATATATGATGTCATAGCTTGCGAAAGGGGTAAAAAATGCAACAGATTGTGTCCAGTTCTGGTCACCTCATTACAGGAAAGATGTGGAAGTGTTGGAAAAGGTGCAGAGGAGATTTACCAGGATGTTGCCTGGAATGGAGAGCGGGTCTTACAAGGAAAGGTTGAGAGAGCTAGAACTTTTCTCTTTAGAACGACGAAGGATGAGAGGTGACTTGATAGGGGTGTACAAAATGATCAGAAGTATAGCTAGAGTGGACAGCCAGAGACTTTTTCCTAGGGTGGAGGTAACTATTACAAGGGGGGCATAGTTTTAAAGTGAGTGGAGGTAGGTGTAGGGGAGACGTCAGAGGTATGTTCTTTACTCAGAGAGTGGTAGGGGTGTGAAATGCATTGCCGGAGAGGGTAGTGGAGTCGGCCTCATTCGGGGCATTTAAGCGGCTAGTAGATAGGCATATGGATGATAGTATAAGGTAGTGGTGGAGGTTAGATAGATCTTAGGTTTAGGGTAAAAGTGCGGCACAACATTGTGGGCCGAAGGGCCTGTACTGTGCAGTACTGTTCTATGTTCTATGTTCTAAATACTTATTGATGAAGTTCTGCAAATTTTTGAAAATTAGTCTTATCTTAAAACAGAAAGTTCTTGAAAGAGCAAGATTTAACAAAAGAGTTCATTTTTCAGCAGAATCCGTGGATAATTTAGTTAATGATTTCTACAGATTAGCCAAAATATATGACTATGTAACTTTAAAGTGAGAATTCATAAAAGACAAAATTACTGTTAGAATTGCTAATTAGTCTTTGTCTGTTTTATTACAACCAAAAGAAGATTTGATTTTGGAGAAAATCATACAGATGACAAACAAAGCAGAAATTTGGAAGGAGCAGTGATCAATCCTAAGAGGCGAAGATCAACTTTACCACAGGAGATCCGCAGAATCCATTCAGTTTTTAAGGGACAAAATCTTAAAGACACACATGAATAGCACCAAAGTGTAGGACAGTCACGAGAGACAAACACTCAATTATCACAGATATAAAAGGTACTGCAGATGCTGGAGAATCCGAGATAACAAGCATGGGGCTGGATGAACACAGCAGGTCAAGCAGCATCATAGGAGCAGGAAAACTTGACGTTTCGGGCCTAAACCCTTCATCAGAAATGAAGGGTTTCTGATGAAGGGTTTAGGCCCGAAACGTCAAGTTTTCCTGCTCCTATGATGCTGCTTGACCTGCTGTGTTCATCCAGCCCCATGCTTGTTAACTCAATTATCACAACCTGTCAGGGAAAAGAAATTTCACAGGCTCTTAACAAATACCTTATTTGTAAAGCAGTAAATCTCTTTCAGAAATGTATTGAAGAAGGACACAGTTGCAGGATGGCAAGGATATACAGCAAGTAACGATTTAATCAGGGTAGCCATTACTATATGAGTCAGTTCTAATGTACCTTGTCTCAGCATCAAGCTTACACAGTGAACTGCAGGCTGGGGCCTTATTCACAAAAGTGCCAATTAGAGTGATCCTGCAGTAGATTAAACTGAACTGTATATTGACCAGTAAATGTATGCTTTCAGTAGATACCAGTAGAGAGCCAATTAAAAACAAAATACTGCTGATGCTGGAAATCCAAAATAAAAAGATAAAGTCTGTAGAAACTCTGTATATTTGGCAGCATCAATGGAGAGAGAAAAAGAGTTAATATTTTGAGTTCAAAATGACCCTTCTTCATAACTGAAGTAGCAGAAAACCTACTGGAAGATTTCTCAAATAATATACCAAGGAAAGAGAACTCATTTGATTACTCCATTGCAGCGCCAAATTTAAGTGCAGATCGAGATAATTAAGTTGTATGAAGAAATTCTCTGATGCAGCTACAGATACAAGAATCTGTATCACAAATGTGTCAACTACATGTCAGAAGTATTCAAGGAGTAAGAGGTTAGTGGTCATCCCAGCAATGACTTGCTTCTCTTGGTAACCAGCAAAGATGTTAGCAAGGATTGAACCTAAGGGGATCTCATGGCAGCACCATCGATATGGATGTATTTGGTGTTGTTGAAACTGAATTCACTGCATGTAGTGCTAAGTTCTTGAGTTCAATGAACACAGATTCAGACTACAGAAGACCAACACATTGAGAGCAAGATCATGTCCATGTGCACCTTTGATGTTTCTAACCTACTTAACAACATACCATTTAAGAAAGCTATTAGCATTTGTGCTGTATCAATGTATCATGGCAATGTAGATACACATGGTTTGAGCATTAAGACTGATAGTTAACTGTTCCTGTTACATTTCCATTCCCGATAATGGCCCAACCAATCAGCATCCTCTTTCTCTGCTGTATAACTTGTTTTTTTTACCAAGTCTGGTTTCTTGTATCTCAATCCTGATGTGTGCAAGAGTAAATCTCTTTTTAGCAATGGTTATGTTCTGAACTAAGAAACAAGTATGACCATCATAACAAAAATATTTTACGGAATTCACACTGTCAAAAACAAAATCAAAATTAACAACCTTCAACCCAGAGACCTACCATTCTTCTGAATCAGAAGTCACATGACACCAGGTTATAGGATGTGGTTAATGTAATTACATACAAAAACATATAATGTAAATAATGGGAAAAAGCTTGGGGAGGAGATGTTGCATCTATGTGTCAAGGTCTGAAAGGGTTAATGTTGAGAAATGCAATAAGCACTGCCTATTGTGATGACGTGGCATGTATTCAGATAGGGGAATAACTTTGGATCTCAAAAGGTAAGACCAAACATTGAGGCCTCCCTCATACTCTCCATAACAATGTCTATCGCACCAAATTTGTGCCTAGTTGCTATCATGCAGTAAGCTACGGTCTACAACACAAGTTCAATGAAGGCCTATGAATCTCTACCAGGAAAGAGGCTGGTGGCAGCAAATCTGCTAAATGGATCTTACATCATGATAAACTGTGGTTGAGGATTCATTTTCCAACAGTCATAATCATTTATTTTTTCAAGACAGTAAATAATAAACTATGCTTTTCCACTAATTGCTGAATCAAGCTCAGGTTTATGAGTAGAAGGGTTAACACTGGAGTGCATCTCCCTTCTGCCAAATTGTATGCTATATGGCATGTATCAGAGCCAGAACCGTATATGCAATTTGACGGATTGTGAGAATGTAGTTTATTGTCCTGCTGTTACATACCCTTGAAACATGTCAGAAAAGCTAGTGTCCATCCACTGTAGGCTGTGCTCTGGCTGACCTATTCAATTTCATTCCTAACCTTTTCTGTTGATGAGGTTTTGCAATATGTATGATGTTTCTTGTACATGATGCCATTCACAAGGGGGACAGTTTAGTTCAGTTGGCTGGATGATTTGATTGCCAAAGCAGTGTGATGCTGACAGAGTGAGTTCAATTCCACTCACCAGCTGTTATTACCATTAAGGACTTTCAATCCCTCCCTCACCTGAGGCATAGCACTCCTCAGGTTAAATCACAACAAACTGTCTCACTCTACTGAGAGAGAGAACATCCCTGTTGTCTGGTAAGATTCTGACAGCTTGACCTTGACCACTCACAAACTAAGCATTGAATCCTTTATCATTGGCAGTTGTGTGATTCTTAGTTAAAGATCACATCTTTAAGGGAAGAAAAGCAATTCATAATGCCCCCTTCCCCCACATCATTATTTTATAGGATGACTAATGACAAAGTCAGGTACAATGGATGGCACATACATTTTGCACAACGCCTAGTTGGAGCAGCTATTGAACAACTTAACCAGAATACAGAGGCTTTGATCTGGAGGTCACTCAGAAGAAAGCTGTCAAAATCTTCAGCTTTTACTTCGTGGGCCCACGAAGTTCTGTTTAAAAAAATTCCCTAGCTTGCTGTCAATTTCCTACTTCCCATCTTTAACCCGATTCTTTTGATCGGCTTCAAGTGGTCCAATGCACCTTTGTTACAGGTTTGCTGATGATTCTACAAAGAAAGCAGCTCTTTGAAAAAAAATCAATGTTGTAATCTAATGTCTATATCTTAAATGAACTCGATGAGGGGCTGTAATTATAGCAAATATATATAAGGCTATATTTATGGATTTAAGCACAGACTAACAGCGGGATGTTGATTGCAAAGTAACGTGGTACCCTAATTGGCCTCATGGATAACAAGCTGGCAGAACACAATGAACCCGTACTCCACTTGTATAGATAAGCAATGAGGCCAAGCACTAAATGGGCCAATATCCTCAGCTTGATTAGAATGATTACATCAGTGCTCTTAGAACTTCCAATCTAAACACAGGCATCATGATAGCAGTAGTCCAGTACATAGTGGGAAAGGATGTTAAAATAAAGGATTAAAGATGATGACAGGAAACCACTAACCAGTTATTTTTTTAACAAGTTGCCTGGGATTAAGAGCAAAGGCCCAGCATCAAGCAGTAAATATGGTACTTTTACTGCACTTACACTTTGTTCTTGATCCATCAGAGGACCTGTTTAGTCTCAATTGTCATTCCTCATTTTTGTCATCCGAAGTAGTTGGCTGGAGGTCAAATGTGGTTGAAAGGCAATATGAATTAGTATGGCTCCACTGTCTAGCCCATACACAGGGATCCAGTAGGTACATGGATGCTTTGCAAACGCACTTGTCAATTCTGGTCTCTCTATTTCAATGTTTGGAAGATATCATTCATGCTGATCTAACATAAAACCCAATAATTTTACAGGTTTTATTGATTAAGTAACAAGTATTAAATCCTGAACAAATATTATTAGTGACATTAAGGGCACAACTAATGGCAGTGTTATGCTGATACAAACAGGAAATGCTCAGATCTAAATGCAAGAAATTAGTCCTCCTAGATATCAGAAATATGATAGTCACTGGTATATGATCTTTGTTAGTATTAGGCTTTGTGGAACATTAAGAAGCTAAACAGGACAGCTCCTGAAAATGAGCCTGGGGATCATGATGGGTGAATAACCAACCACACCCATAGTTTTTGATGTCGGCAACATGCCAATTTAGTGCTGCTGCTGATTTGCATGATTACTGAATGCATTCAGTGCTAAATGTTTTGTTTGGCTGGCCATCTGAGCAAAGAGCTCAGATTTGTACATGGCTAGGACCATTTAAAGTTACCCTGTGTTTCTTGAAGCCAGCATGCACCTTGAAAAACGGAAGAGCATTTTGACTGAACCAGGATCTGTTTGTGGAATGAAATCGGAGCAGAATGGGATTGTATTCCAAGCTATATGATCCCTCTAACATTCCTTTTCTTCTGCAAGGACTCTGAGGCCCATACATGGCAGCATCTTCTGAAAGTGTAAAACAATGCTAAGAATGGCATCAGGATGCCAATCAGTGTGTGCATACCGTCAGAACAAAGGAGATGTTGAATCCAATGTTTTACTGGATGCCTGAACAGAAGATGTGCAGCTGGGCTGATATAAACTATCACCAGAGGCTAGCTGGCCCTGCCAACTACTCTTATGAGGACAGGGATAAGGTAACTATGGCAGTCTTTGCTAAGAATTAAATATTTTCAAGAAGATTTGTAGCTTGGGTTGTGGATAAGGTTGTTGACGTGGTCTCTGAGCCCGGTGGGTTTGGTTGCAAACGTTTTGTCACCCTGCTAGGTAACATCGATAGTGCACCTCTGGTGAAGTGTTGGTGTTCTGTCCCACTTGTTATTTATATGCCTCAGTTTGTTGGAGTGTTTGGTACCACTTCTGGTTCTATTTCTCAGTGGTTTGTATACAGGGTCTAATTCAATGTGTTTGTTGATGGAGTTCTGGTTAGAATACCAGATCTCCACAAATTCCCTGGCCAGTCTCTGTTTGGCTTGTGCAATTATGGATGTATTGTCCCAGTCAAATTCTCACTTGTCTTGCTACACACAGACAAAGAGGGACACAAATTCGTTTTTTTGGGGGGGATTTATTTATAATTATTTATTTGGATTTGCAATGTGTATATTGAGTTGATCATTATTTTAGCATTGAGGTCAAGTAGATATTGTGCTGGTCAATAACAAAAGGAGAAACTTTTAGTGAATGGGAAGTTGTGCCAGAATTTACTGGTATCACAGTCATTTGAGATAATCCTGGAGAACCCAATTCATAAGCAGCTTGTTACGATCCCCAATGTGGTCAATAATTTTTAGAAGAAATTCAGACATTCAGTTCAAACTTCTAATGTTTTAAGAAGAAGCATCAGGTTGCAGGGAGGGGTAAAGCTCCAAAGGGCCAGTGGCTTCTCTATGTCCAGGGGGTGTGGGAAATGTTGGAGATCTCTTAGGTGACAAAGATTGCCAGCACAGTAAGGAGAGAGGACAGAGGTTCACAGGAGAATCAGGATTGCAAAACATGGTGGGTTTGGAACAGAATGGTTGAGGATTGTGGGTCACAGTGGTGGTGAGGGGTAGGTGCGAAGGAGCCATGATTAATGTTGGCGGGGATTGGTACTGCACTGGCCTCCTGAACAAGTTACGTCTCCCAACACCGTAAGTGCATTAAACCTCAGCATTTTATCAAAGCAGAAATGGCTGAAGCCAAGTTGGAGGATGTTTTGTTTGGGGGGATTGATGAATTGCATCTTGAATATTTTTAGCTGTCATGATCATGGCACTAAAGCTGGCTTAGATGGATAGGAAGGAAAGAAGAACAGGAGAAGAGCAGACAGGAAAGATAGTTCATTAGTTCAGGGATTTTTAGACAGGTATTTTTGCGACCATAACTGTGACTCCGGAATACTATATTGCCTCCCTGGTGCCAGGATAATATCACTGGACCAGTAACCCAGAACCCTAAACTAATGGTGTGGAATTTGAATCCCACAGTTTGAGGCAGTGAGATTTGAATTCAATAAAAGTTAGCCTCATGGAAATTATGTGACCACTATTGGTTGTTATAAAAATCCATTTGGTCCACTAATACCTGTAGGAAAGTAACTCTGCCATCTTTACCTCATCTAGCCTCAATATGAGTCCAGGAATACAGTAATCTGGTTGTCTTTTATCTGCCCTCTAGGCAAAAAGGGACATTCAATAAATGCTAGCCTAGCCAACAATGGCTATATCCCATTATTTTTATTTTAAAAGTCTATTGTACAAGATATAATAACTGAACATTTAGGAAAGAAAGGTAAAATTGTAGATGTTGATTTATGAAAGGGAAATCATGCTTGATAAACTTGTTGGAGTTTTTTGAGGACATTATTTGTGGCATTGATTAAGGGAAACCAATAGATATGATGTATTTAGATTTTCAGAAGGCTCTTGGTAAGGTCCCACACAAAGCACAGCAAGTAAAGTGAAAGTGCATAGGACTGGGGGGAATATTCCAGTCTGAATTGAGCATTGGTTAATAGACAGAAAGCAGACAACAGGATTAAATAGATCATTCTCAGTTTGGCAGGCTGTTAGTAAAGGGAAGATCAGGAACAGTGTTGGGTCCACACTGTTCATAATCTATTAAAATGATTTGGGCGTGGCAACCAATTATAATATTTCCAAATCTGCTGATGACACTAAACTCGATGGGAATATAAGTTGGAGGGGGATGTAAGGAGGCTGCAATAGGACTTGGATAGGTTAAGTAAAGGAGCTTGAATATCTCAGAATCAGTCTGATGTGAATAAGTTTAATGAAGAAGCTGTCTTATTCATGTAAGCCAAATATCACAAGCACTGCATGTTCTGGAATCCTGTCTGGATGTCTCTGTCACACAAAGGGAAGTGTGGAAAAAAGCTGGTGGTTAAGGGTGGGGAGGGAATAGGTTTCTGGCAACAATATCATGTCAAGACCACACTTGATGAGCTCCACTTCAACCTCCCTGAATGAAAGTTGACTGTTATTTATTTGAAGGTGTACTCACACGCTTTCAGTAATCCAAGCATTTTGTTCTTCCGTCATACACATGTCATGTTACCCACAAGGAATCTCCTTTGAAGCTACTTAGGATTCAGTTTCCCAGGGAATCCATAATGGCTAAGAGGGTTGGGGAGTTGGTGGGGGGAGGGAGAAGGGAGGTACTTACATCTTTCATATGTGCATACAAACTTACAAGTTAGGAGCAAGATTAGGCCATTAGCTGCTTGAAACTGCTCTTCCATTCAAAAGGTTTGTGGATGATCTGATTACCTCACATTCTACACATAAAAAATAACCTTTCATCTGTTTGCAGAACAAGAATTTTTATACAGCTACCTTACAAAGACATTCCAAGATTCTGTTTCCATCACCTTTTAAGTTCACAAGATATAGGAGCAAATTAGGCCATTCGGCCCATTGAGTGTTTTCTGCCATTCAAATGTGACTGATATGCTTCTCAGCCCCATTCTCCTGCCTTCTCCCCATAACCTTTGATCCCCTCACTAATCAAGAACCCATCTGTCTCTATTTTAAAGACACTCAATGACTGGCCTCCACAGCCTTCTGTGGCAGTGAGTTCCACAGATTCACCAACCTCTGGCTAAAGAACTTAATCTTCATTTCAGTTCTAAATGGCCATTCCTTCCTTCTGAGGTTTTGCCCTAAGGCCCTAATCTCTCCTATTAGTCAAAACATCTCCTCCATGCCAACTTTATCTAGGCCTCTCAGTATTCTGTACATTTCAATCAGATCCCCTCCTTATCCATACTCCATTGAGTAGAGACCTAGAGTCCTGAACTGCTCTTCAAATGACAAGCCCTTCATTCCTAGGAGCATTCTTGTAAACCTTCTCTGCCTCCACAATCTCCTTAGCCATGTCCTTCAGAACTCTGCGGTGTTGTTCATCTGGTCTGGGTGATTTGTCCACCTTCAGACCTTTCATCTTTCCCAGTACCTTCTCCTTAGTGATGGCCAGTACACTGACTTCTGCCCCTTGACTCTCTTGATGTTTTGGTATGCTGCTGATGTCTTCCATACTGCTGCAAAGCACCTGTTCTGTTCCTCGGCCATTTCTTTGCTTCTCATTTCTACTTTACCAGCCTCATTTTCCAACAGTCCAATGTCCAATTTTGCTTCTCTCTTACCTTATATATTTTGAAAAAAGACTCATGCAATCTTCCTTTATATTACTAGCTAACTTACCTTTGTATTTTGTTTCCTTTGCCCTTATTACTTGTTTAGTTATCCAAAGCTTCCCAGTTCTCTGGCGTCCCATTCATCTTCACCATATTGTAAAGTTTTATCCTTTGCACTTATGCTGTCCCTGTCTTCCCTTGTCAGAAATGGTTACTTCATCCTCTCATTAGCATATTTCTTCTTCCTTGGAATGAATTTCTGCTGTGCCACCCAAAGTAGCCAAGAAACTCCTGCTGTTGTTGGTCCACCATTGTCCGTGTAGCAAACCTCCCCCCTCCTTCCAATCAACTCTGGCCAGCTCCTCCCTTATGTCTTAAGAAAGGAAGTTCTAAAAACTCACAGGCCTATGAGAAGTAAACAAAAACTCCTCATCTTGGTTCTAAATGGGCAACACCTTATTTTTAAACATTGATCTCTAGTGCTAGGTGCTCCCACAAGTTGAAATATTCTTTCTAAATTGAAACTCTCAAGAGTCCTCAGGATTTTATATGTTTCATTCAAGTAGCCTTTTAATTTTCTGTTACTGTTATACAAATGCACAGACTGAAGCTCGTGCATTCACCATATCAATAGCTCTACCAATCATTGTCCACTTGCCAACCAGTCAGCACTCTCCTTTCATGCATTATAAATGTAGGTTGTTCTTTGAATTAATATTCTTATGAATTTCCCTGAAGAGCCCAAAATGGGACAATTTGACAAAATATATCTTTTTTCAGCAATACTCATGTTTTGTACTACCAAATGACTAATTTTACATGTCAGAAGAGAACACTTTCTGGGACCATAACAAAACAATCATTCAGACTGTCTGAATTATAAAGTTGGTGGGAGATTAGGTCGTGCCTAATGTAATTATAAGCACAAATGTATCACATTAATCATGATGAAAAGTCTTTGGGGAAGGTGTTGTATTCAGGTCTGATGTTATGAAAGGGTCAACTCTGAGGTCTGCTGTAGGTACCAACAACTCTGATAATATCATACAGACGAGGTGGGACAACAGCTTAGAATCATGAAGGAGTAAAACCGACCATCCAGGTATTGTCTATTCAGGTAGTCCCTGGGTGGTGAACAGAATCTGTTCTTGAGTTAATTTGCAAAACGGAACGCAATGTAGATGACATAAAAATTGCCGTTTGCAGGTACAAGGAAGCGATTGTATATTGTAACTTCCAAAGTAATATTAATACGCCCCTGTAATGGATCACATTTATGAGTACATGTGTTTGTAAGTCTGGCATTTGTAAACTGAGGACCCCTTGTAGTCTGTATCACAGCAGTGTAACTAATACTTAGTTGCAACAATGCAATAAACTACGCTTTGTTGAAGACATGCCCCTCTTCTCATTGTACTCGCTTGAAGTTAACATTTTTTTTCCTTTACTCATTCACGGGATGAGGGTGTCGCTGGCTAGGCAGCATTTATTGCTTGTCCCTAATTGCCCAGAGGGCAGTTAAGAGCCAACCACATTGCTGTGGGTCTAGAGTCACATGTAGGCCAGACCAGGTAAGGATGGCAGTTTCAGAGATAGCAGGAACTGCAGATGCTGAAGGACTTGAGATAACAAGGTGTGGGGCTGGATGAACACAACAGGCCAAGCAGCATCATAGGAGCAGGAAAGCTTGACATTTTGGGCCTAGACCCTTCCTCAGAAATGGGGGAGGGGAAGGGGGTTCTGAAATAAATAGGGAGAGAGGGGGAGGCGGATAGAAGATGGATAGAGGAGAAAATAGGTGGAGAGGAGACAGACCGGTCAAAGAGGCGGGGATGGAGCCAGTAAAGGTGAGTGTAGGTGGGGAGGTAGGGAGGAGATAGGTCAGTCCAGGGAGGATGGACAGGTCAAGGGGGCAGGATGAGCTTAGTTGGTAGGAGATGGGGATGGGGCTTGAGGTGGGACGAGGGGATAGGTGGGAGGAAGGACAGGTTAGGGAGGCAGGGACGAGCTGGGCTGGTTTTGGGATGCGGTAGGGGGAGGGGAGATTTTGAAGCTTGTGAAGTCCACATTGATACCATTGGGCTGCAGGGTTCCCAAGCGGAATATGAGTTGCTATTCCTGCAACCTTCGGGTAGCATCGGTATGGCACTGCAGGAGGCCCAGGATGGACATGTCGTCTGCGGAATGGGAGGGGTAGTTGAAATGGTTCGCAACTGGGAGGTTCAGTTGTTTAGTGCGAACCGAGCGTAGGTGTTCTGCAAAGCGGTCCCCAAGCCTCCAAAGACATTTTTCCCTCCCCGCCTTTATCTGCCATCCAGAAGGACCACTCTCTCCGTGACTCGCTTGTCCTCTCCACACTCCCCACCAGCCCCACCACACCCGGCACTTTTCCCTGCAACCGCAGGAAGTGCTACACCTGCCCCTACACTTCCCCCCTCAGCCCCATTCCAGACCCCAAGAAGACTTTCCACATCAAGCAGATGTTCACCTGCACATCTGTTAATGTGGTATACTGCATCTGCTGTTCCCGTTCTGGCCTCCTCTACATCGGGGAAACCAAGTGGAGGCTTGGGGACTGCTTTGCAGAACACCTACATTCGGTTCGCACTAAATAACTGAACCTCCCAGTCGCAAACCATTTCAACTCCCCCTCCCATTCCGCAGACGACATGTCCATCCTGGGCCTCCTGCAGTGCCACAACGATGCCACCCGAAGGTTGCAGGAACAGCAACTCATATTCCGCTTGGGAACCCCGCAGCCCAATGGTATCAATGTGGACTTCACAAGCTTCAAAATCTCCCCTCCCCCTACCGCATCCCAAAACCAGCCCAGCTCGTCCCCGCCTCCCTAACCTGTCCTTCCTCCCACCTATCCCCTCGTCCCACCTCAAGCCCCACCCCCATCTCCTACCTACTAACCTCATCCTGCCCCCTTGACCTGTCCATCCTCCCTGGACTGACCGATCTCCTCCCTACCCCCCCACCTACCCTCACCTTTACTGGCTCCATCCCCGCCTCTTTGGCCGGTCTGTCTCCTCTCCACCTATCTTCTCCTCTATCCATCTTCTATTCACCTCCCCCTCTCTCCCTATTTATTTCAGAACCCCCTTCCCCTCCCCCATTTCTGATGAAGGGTCTAGGCCCGAAAGGTCAAGCTTTCCTGCTCCTATGATGCTGCTTGGCCTGTTGTGTTCATCCAGCTCTACACGTTGTTATCAAGGATGGCAGTTTCCTTCCCTAAAGGACAGTAGTGAACCAGATGGGTTTTTCCAACAATTGACAATGGATTCACCGTCATCATTAGATTCTTAATTCAAAATAATTATTGAATTCAAATTCCATCATCTGCCGTGCCAGGTCCCCAGAATGTGGTCTGAGCCTCTGGATTAACAGTCCAGCAATAATACCACTAGGCCATCGCCTCCCCTTTATAGAATCAGAGAGTCATTCTGCATGGAAACAGACCCTTTGGTGCAGCTCATCAACACCGACCAAATTTCCCAAAATAAATAGTGCAACTTGACTGCATTTAACCCAGATACCTCTAAATCTTTTCTATTCATGTACCTATCTGAATACCTTTTAAATGTTGTATCTACCTGCATCTACTAATTCCTCTGGCAGTTCATTCCACATACAAATCGCCCTCTGTTTTTTCCAGTGCCTAGTTTGATGTCAGGTGATCTGTCCAGTTTCATTTCTTTGAGACTTTGTAACGACTTGTACAACTGAATGGCTTGCTAGGCCATTTCAGAGGGCAACTAAGACTCAACCACATTGTTGTGTGGCTGGAGGCAGGTGTAGACCAGACCAGATGTGGATGGCACATTTTCTTCCCTGAAGGAATTAGTGAACCAGATGGGTTTTTCCAACAATCAGCAATGATTTCATGGCCATCAGTAGATTCTGAAGTCCATTTTTTAAAAATTGAATTGAAATTCCACTATCTGCTGTGGCAGAATTTAAACCCGGGTCCCCAGAACATTACCTGGGTCTCTGGATTAATAGCCTAGCAATAATACCTCTAGGCCATTGTCCTCATGTGCCTAGCTCATGCACTGGCGTTAGCAGCTCTGCTGTCAAAGGTTAGACATCAACGGTCAATGCTACAAATACCACTTGATGGCTGTGGACAGAGTGCGTAAAGCATTGCCCCAGGATCTATCCACTGTACTTAAAAGAGTTCAAGCATTAATGAAAAGGACAAGGATGGCAGCTGGCAACATTACTGAACCTTGCATTCTCTCTGTAACCTAAGCTTCCTGATTGTTTGATTTACAGGATGAAAGCAATGACAAACCTTAGCACTGCCCATGGGCTGCACTGAAGAATACCCACTGATCTACTGGCGATATTCAAATCTTTGCTTGAGCAAGTTGCTCTAATTGTGACTTGGCACTTGTTCTTTACATGTTTGCTTCCATTCCCGGGTTCCTGACAGGAGACATGAGGCATGCATTTAGCTTTTCTTTCCATAAAGCCAGCCTGATATCCATTGATTTGAGTAGAAATGAAGATTTCTTGAGAATTAGTATGGGGATAAAGACATTGTGAATACTGCTATGATATGATGCCTAATCATTGCCTATGGTTTCATATTAAGGACTGGAATCATTTCTTGTTAGGGTAGAAGATCCTGTCTTGTGCAAGACTACACAAGAGCCCAAGTTATTGCAGTGTTGACTCCTGATTTATAAAAGCCAACAACTCCATGTAAACTCTGTTTCCATGCTTACCAAACTGCATTGGAAAGGTGATGAATTGCTGATGACCAATAGATAGCTCATTTATGAACTGCTTGCTGCAACATGCGTACTAAACTAAATGCTATGCATGCGACATTCTGGATGTTCGGTCGAAATTGTTCAATGAAGGTAAGCTGCACAGTGAGAATCTCAGCCACAGAAGATACCGAGAATGGCTTGCTCCTGGCTGGGTTTGTTGTCATCTTCCAAAATGCTGCAGATTCTGGAACAGTCCCAGAAAATTGGAAGCTGGCAAATATAATTCCATATTTCAAAAGAAGAGGGAGGGAGAAACCAAGAATAATAGGGCAGTTAGACTTACTTCAGTAAAAGTACCATAAAGGGAGTGACAATAGGACATTTAGAAAATATCAATGGGATTACACACAGTCAATATAGATTTATGAGAGGACAATTATGTTTGCAATATCTACTAGGCTTTTTTGAGGCTCTAACTAGTAGAATAGATAAGGGAGAATCAGCAGATCTGTTGCATTTGGATTTTCAGAAAGCTTTTGATAAAGTCCCAGATAGGGATAAGATGGCGACAGGGTAAGTCGCTCTATTTGGAGCTCCACTCCGCTCACTAGTTCCCTTTCCTCTTCCTTTCTTTTTTCTTCTTCTTCACTCTCCTCTCCGTAGTAACTCTAACTCCCTGCCCTTTTTACTACCTACCTGAGGAGATAGTAGGAACTGCAGATGCTGGAGAATCTGAGATAACAAGGTGTAGAGCTGGATGAACACAGCAGGCCAAG
>JAHRHZ010000013.1:28415002-28475002 GCA_024137785.1 Ginglymostoma cirratum
GTTCATCCAGCTCCACACCTTGTTATCTCGGATTCTCCAGCATCTGCAGTACCTTTTATCTCTGATTAAATGTAGTCTGCTTGGACTTCAGCGAGGCTTTTGATAAGGTCCTACATTGGAGATTGATAACAAAGGTAAGACACCAAGAGATTTATGGAAATTTGGCCAATATGATCCAGAATTGGCTAAGTGGTAGGAAGCAGAGGGTGGTGGCTTAAGAGTGTTTTTGTGACTGGAAATCTGTGTTCACTGGAGTTCTGCAGTGATCAGTGTTGGGGCCGTTGCTGTTTGGGGGTTATATAAATGACTTAGACATGAAAGTTTGGAGGTTGATCAATAATTTGGTAGATGATATGAGAGTTGGTGGGTGGTACATAATGGGGATAGTCTTAGACTACTGGAGGATATAGAAGGGCTGGTCAGCTAGTCTGATCAGTGGCAAATGGAATGCAACACAAATATGTGTGAGGTGATGGATTTAGACAAGACAAACAAGGCAAGAGAATACATGATAACAGTACGACCCTGCAAAGCAGCGAGCATTGGAGGGAACAAAAACAGATGTTGCTGGAAAAGCTCAGCAGGTCTGGCAGCATCTCTAAAGAAAACAATCAGAATTAATATTTCAGGTCCAATGACCCTTCCTCAGAACTGATGGTAACTAGGAAATGTTGGTTAATATTGCAGAAAATAGGGAAGGGAATAGGGTAAGGAGTAAACAATAAGATAAAGATAGAGCCCAAAGAGAGCGAAGAGCAGTTGGGCAAACAAAGGAGTTGACAATGATCCGGCTAGGAGGGTGAATAGCTGTTAGTGGAGACTATCAGTGGCGAACAATAGGTAGTGTGTAATGGCAGGCTATGTGATAACAAGGCCTGGTGTGTGGAGTAGGGGGATAGGACATGAGAGAATTTAGGCCATAAAATTATTGAACTCGATGTTGAGTCCAGAGGGTTACGGAGTCCCCAAGCAGAAAATGAGGTGTTGTTCTTCCAGGTCAAGCAGCATCATAGGAGCAGGAAAACTTGACGTTTCGGGCCTAAAAACTTCATCAGAAATGGGGGAGGGGAAGATGGTTCTGAAATAAATAGGGAGCGAGGGGGAGGCGGACAGAGGATGGATAGAGGAGAGGATAGGTGGAGAGGAGGCAGACAAGTCGAAGAGGCGGGGATGGAGCCAGTAAAGGTGAGTGTAGGTAAGGGGGTGGGGAGGAGGGAGGTCAGTCCAGGGAGGATGGACAGGTCCAGGGGGCGGGATGATGTTAGTAGATAGGAGATGGGGGTGTGGCTTGAGGTGAGAGGAAAAACAGGTTAGGGAGGTGGAGATGAGCTGGGCTGGTTTTGGGATGCGGTTGGGGGAGGGGAGATTTTGAAGCTTGTGAAATCCACATTGATGCCATTGGGCTGCAGGGTTCCCAGGCTGAATATGATTTGCTGTTCCTGCAGCCTTCGGGTGGCATCACTGTGGCATTGTAGGAGGCCCAGGATGGACATGTCATCTGAGGAATGGGAGGGGGAGTTGAAGTGGTTCGCGACTGGGAGGTGCAGTTGTTTGTTGCGAACTGAGCGCAGGTGTTCTGCAAAGCGGTCCCCAAGCCTCGGCTTGGTTTCCCCGATGTAGAGGAAGCCACAACGGGTACAGCGGATGCAGTATACCACATTGGCAGATGTTCAGGTGAACATCTGCCTGATGTGGAAAGTCTTCTTGGGGCCTGGGATTGGGGTGAGGGAGGAGGTGTGGGGGCAGGTGTAGCACTTCCTGCAGTTACAAGGAAAAGTGCCGGGTGTGGTGGGGCTGGAGGGGAGTGTGGAGCGTACAAGGGAGTCGCGGAGTGAGTGGTCCCTCCGGAAGGCAGATAAGGGTGGGGAGGGAAAAATGTCTTTGGTGGTGGGGTCTGATTGAAGATGGCCGAAGTGTCGGAGGATGATGCGTTGGATCCGGAGGTTGGTGGGGTGGTATGTGAGGACGTGGGGGATTCTTTTTTGGTTATTATTGCGGGGACGGGGCGTAAGGGATTTGTTCCGGGAAATGCGGGAGACACGGTCGAGGGCGTTCTCGACCACTGTGGGGGGGAAGTTGCGGTCCTTGAAGAATGAAGACATTTGAGATGTACGGGAGTGGAATGTCTCATCCTGGGAGCAGGTGCGGCGGAGGCGAAGGAATTGGGAATAGGGGATGGCATTTTTGCAGGAGTGTGGGTCGGAGGAGGTGTATTCCAGGTAGCTGTGGGAGTCAGTGGGCTTGAAATGGACATCGGTTTCTAGGTGGTTACCCGAGATGGAGACAGAGAGGTCCAGGAAGGAGAGAGAAGTGTTGGAGGTGGTCCAGGTGAACTTCAGGTTGGGGTGGAAGGTGTTGGTGAAGTGGATGAACTGTTCGAGCTCCTCGTGGGAGCACGAGGCGGCGCCGATGCAGTCATCAATGTAACGGAGGAAGAGGTGGGGTTTAGGGCCAGTGTAGGTACGGAAGAGGGATTGTTCCACGTAACCTACAAAGAGGCAGGCATAGCTTGGGCCCATGCGGGTACCCATGGCCACCCCCTTTGTCTGTAGGAAGTGGGAGGAATTGAAAGAAAAGTTGTTGAGGGTGAGGACGAGTTCGGCTAAGCGGATGAGGGTGTCGGTGGAGGGGGATTGGTCAGTTCTGCGGGACAGGAAGAAGCGGAGGGCCTTTAGGCCATCAGCATGGGGAATACAGGCATATAGGGACTGGACGTCCATAGTAAAAATGAGGTGTTGGGGTCTGGGGAATTGGAAGTTCTGGAGGAGGTGGAGGGCGTGGGTGGTGTCACGGACGTAGGTAGGGAGTTCCTGGACCAAGGGGGTGAAAATGGAGTCTAGGTAGGTGGAGATGAGTTCGGTGGGGCAGGAGCAGGCGGAGACAATGGGTCAACCAGGGCATTCAGGTTTGTGGATTTTGGGGAGGAGATAGAAGCGGGCGGTGCGGGGTTGGAGAACAATGAGGTTGGAGGCGGTGGGTGGGAGGTCACCTGAGGTGATGAGGTTGTGGATGGTTTGGGAGATGATGGTTTGGTGCTCGGGGGTGGGGTCATGATCTGGGGGCGGTAGGAGGAGGTGTCAGAGAGTTGGCGCCTGGCCTCAGCATCCCTCACCCCAATCCCAGGCCCCAAGAAGACTTTCCACATCAGGCAGATGTTCACCTGCACATCTGCCAATGTGGTATACTGCATCCGCTGTACCCGTTGTGGCTTCCTCTACATCAGGGAAACCAAGCGGAGGCTTGGGGACCGCTTTGCAGAACACCTGCGCTCAGTTCGCAACAAACAACTGCACCTCCCAGTCGCGAACCACTTCAACTTCCCCTCCTATTCCTCAGATGACATGTCCATCCTGGGCCTCCTACAATGCCACAGTGATGCCACCCGAAGGCTGCAGGAACAGCAAATCATATTCAGCCTGGGAACCCTGCAGCCCAATGGCATCAATGTGGATTTCACAAGCTTCAAAATCTCCCCTCCCCCAACCGCATCCCAAAACCAGCCCAGCTCATCTCCACCTCCCTAACCTGTTTTTACTCTCACCTCAAGCCACACCCCCATCTCCTATCTTCTAACATCATCCCACCCCCTTGACCTGTCCGTCCTCCCTGGACTGACCTATCTCCTCCCTACCCCCCTACCTACACTCACCTTTACTAGCTCCATGCCCGCCTCTTCGACTTGTCTGCCTCCTCTCCACCTATCCTCTCCTCTATCCATCCTCTATCCGCCTCCCCCTCTCTCCCTATTTATTTCAAAACCCTCTTCCCCTCCCCCATTTCTGATGAAGGGTTTAGGTCCGAAACGTCAAGTTTTCCTGCTCCTATGATGCTGCTTGACCTGCTGTGTTCATCCAGCCCCATGCTTGTTATCTCGGATTCTCCAGCATCTGCAGTACCTTTTATCTCTGTTGTTCTTCCAGCCTATGCTGAGATTCGCTGGAACACAGCAGCAAGCAAGAAACAGAGATGTTGACCAGGGAACAGGGTGGTGTGTTAAAGTGACAGGCAACAGGTAACTCAGGGTCTTTTTGGCGAGCAGAACTGGATGTTCTGCGAAGTGGTCACCCAGTCTAAGCTTCGTTTCCCCAATGTAGCAGAGACCACATTGTGAGCAGCGAATGCAGTTGACTAGATTCTGGGAAGTGCAGGTGAAGTGTTGCTTCATCTGGAAGGTATGTTTGGGCCATTGGATACTGGGGAGGGAGAAGGTAAATGGGCAGGTGTTGCACCTTCGCTGGTTGCATGGGAAGGTGCCATGGGGCATGGGGCTGTGTTGGGGTGAAGGAAGAGTGGATCAGGTCGTCCCAGATAGAACAGCCCCTGTGGAATGCAGACAATGGAAGTAAGGGGAATATGTGTCTGGTGGTGGCATCTCGCTGAAGGTGAGAGAAATGGCATCTGATGATCTTCTGGGGAGCCCTATCGCTGTTGCAAGAGGGAAGAGAGGGTATGAGGGCAAAAGTGCGGGAGATGGATTAGACCCGGTTGAGGGCCGTGTTCACAATGGTGCTAGGGAATCCTCAGTTGAGGAAGAAGGCGGACATTTTGGAGGCTGCCTTGTTGAACTTGGCCTCATCTGAACATATGCAACTGAGACAAAGAAACTGAGAGAATGGAATGGAGTCTTTACAGGAAGCAAGCTATGAGGAAGTATAGTCCAGGTAGCTGTGGAAGTCAGTGGGTTTATAGTGGATAGTAGTGGCCAGGCTATCCCCAGAAATGGAAACAGATGTTGAGGAAGTGAAAGTAAGAGCCAGAGATAGACCAGGTAAAAGTGAGGGCAGGGTGGAAACTGGAAGCGAAGTCGATGAACTTTTTCAATTGTGGATGAGAGAGAGAAGCAGCACCAATGATGTCATCAATATATTGGAGAAAGAGTTGTGGGTGGGGGCCAGAATAGGACTGGAACAAGGAATGTTCCACATACCCCATGAAGAGACAAGCAGAACTAGGGCCCATGCGGGTACTCATGGCCACTCCTCTGACCTGAAGAAAATGAGAGGAGTTAAAAGAGAAGTTGATGAGGGTGAGGATGAGCTTGGCCAAGCGGAGGAGGGTGGTGGGTGGAGACGGTTCAGGCCTTTGCTCCAGCAAGAAATGGAGAACCCTATGACCCTCCTGGTGGGGAGTGGATGTGTAAAGGGATAGCATATAAAGAGCAGGCGGCTGGAACATGCAAACTGGAAGTTTTGAAACCGGCGTGAAGCATCAAAGGAATCATGGTTGTATGTGGGCAGGGATTGGACCGGGGAGAGAAGACTGAGTTAAAGTGGGAAGAGATGAATTCTGCGGGGCAGGAGCAGGCTGAAACAATGGGTCTACCCGGACAGTCCTGTTTGTGGATTTTTGGAAGAAGGTAGAAGCGAGCTGTGCGGGTCTAGGGGACTATCAGCTTGGAAGCAGTTGAGGGGGGAGATCGCTGGATGAAATGAGATCAGTTACCGTAGTTGATACAGTGGCCTGATGTGCCATGGTGGGGTCAAGGTCCAAGGGAAGATAGGAGGAGGTATCTGAGAGGTGACGCTCAGCCACTGCAATGTCGAGGTCAGTACGCCAGACCGCAACAGCACCACCCTTATCGGAAGGCTTAATAACAAAGTCGAGGTTAGATCTAAGTGCACAGAGTGCAGTCAGTTCGGAGAGGGATAGGTTGGGTTTGGTGAGGGGTGGGCAGAGAAATTGAGGTGATCAGAGGGAAGGGGAAGAGAGGAAGTTTCCAGAGGGCCATGGGTTTCTCTGAGTTGTTACATCTTGTGTATCTTGATGCATGAAAGGAAAAGAAAAAGTTTCTTGTTAGCACAACAAATGAGCAGGAAGATGAAGTGGAGGATGAAGTGGAACTGAGGAGTGGTGCAGCCCTGAGCCAGGGTGATGCAATGCTGTTGGAGACAAAGGTTGAGAGTGTGCATGTGGTGCTGCATGGCACTAAGTGTGGATTTCAGGACGCGGTGAGAGCAGCTGTCTGTGGAACGTTGAATGTCCCAGAGATAGTAATACTAGGAGGATTCAAAACACGAGGGATGAAATCCACGTGGGGTGAACTCTGAGCCAAAGGCAGTCACTGAGGAATGTGATATGGTTGTCGAAATGAGTTTTAGCAAATACTTGGTCAAACACCAAGAACGAGAGTGAAATTCGTGTCAGTGAGCAAGATGAAAGATTGGAACAGAAATCCCATTGGAGAGAGGAGCAGAACTTCTTCAAGGTGGGCATGCCTAGAAGAGACGTCGCAGTGAGTTAAATACTAAATAAAAACTGAAAGAACTGCAGATGCTGTTAATCAGGAACAAAAACAGAAGTTGCTGGAAAAACTCAGCAGGTCTGGCAGCATCTCGGAAGAAAACATCAGAGTTAACGTTTCAAGTCCAGTGACCCTTCCTCAGAACTGATGGTAGCTGGGAAAGCGTTGGTTTATATGCAGAAAATAGGGAGGTGGATAGCCTAGGGAGTAAACGATAGGATAAAGGATAGAGCCCAAAGAGAGAGAACAGCATTTGAGTAGACTAAGGGGTTTATAATGATTTGGTTAGGAGGGTGAATAGTTGTTAATGGAGACTGTTAGTGACTAACAATAGGTAGTGTGTAATGGCAGGCTATGTGATAACAGGGTCTGGTGTGTGGGGTGGGGGGCTAGAGCATGGAAGAGTTTAGACCCTAAAATTATCAGACTAGATATTGAGTCCGGAGGGCTGCAGGGTCCCCAAGTGGAAAATGAGCTGCTGTTCTTCCAACCTGTGCTGAGCTTCACTGGAACACTGCAGCAAGCGTGAGGCAGAGATGTTGGCCAGCGAATAGGGTGGTATGTTAAAGTGGCACTGGAGGGATCTTGGTGTGCATGTCCACAGGGTCCCATAAGATAGAGGGTCAAATAGATAACGTGATTAAAAAGGCAAATAGGATACTTGCCCTTATTAGCCAAGACACAGAGTTTAGGAGCAAAGAGTTGATGGTACAACTACATAAAACATTGCTTAGGCCACAGCTAGAGTATTGTGTGCAGTTCTGGAATCCCCTTTATAGGGATATGATAGCATGGGAAAGGGTGCAGAAGAGATTTACCAGGACACTGACTGGATTGGAGAGCTTTAGTAATTAGGAGAGATTGGATATTTTCCTTGGAGCAGAGAAGACTGAGGAGGACACGATTGAGACATATAAATTACGTGGGACAATGATGGGGTAGACAGGAAGGACCTTTTCCCCTTGGTGGAGGGATCAGTGACCGGGGCCATATATGTAAGGTAAAAGGCAGAAGGTTTAGAGGGAATGTGAGGGAAAACACATTCACTCAGAGGGTGGTGGGAAACTGAACTCACTGTCTTTAAGGGTGGTAGAGGCAGAAACCCTCATAACATTCAAGAAGTACCTGGATGCAAACTTGCAATGCTAGGGCATACATGGCTATGGGCCAAGTGCTGGAAATGTAATTAGGATAGTTAGACTGACCTGGACTGACCTATCCCCACCTTAACTCCCCACCTACACACAAGAAGATGCAGTAGGTTGTTAACAGGTACGGAAGGCTTTCCTAATTAGGATAAGTTGTAGTTGAACAGCTTGGGCTTGAGTAGCTAAACACATTGGAATTTGGTAGAATGAGAGGTGACATTATGGAAACAGATGAAATTCTTAGGGAACTTGAACTAGATATAGAGAGGTTGCTTCCCCTTGTGGTAGAGTTTAGGACGAGAGGGCATAATCTCAGAGTAAGGGGGTACCCATTTAAAACAGAGATTAGGAGGACTTTTATTTTACCCTCAGAGGGTATTGTGCATCAGTGAAATTCTTTACCATAGTTATTATGGTTAGGTTGTTAAGTTTATTCAAGGCTGAGACTGACAAATTTTAAATTAGTAAGGGAAAGGGAATCTAGGATTATGGGGATAAGGCAGAAAAAAAAATTAAAGATTATCAGAATGCCACAATCACATTGAATAATGAAAAAGATTTGATGGGTTGAATTACCTACATCTGCTCCTATGTCATATTGTTTTATGGTCTTATGGCCACTACCATTGAGAATGACAAAGACACCAGATTCATGGGAATACCACAACTTGAAAGTTTCCCTCCAAACCACAAACTCATCATCCTGACTTGGAAATAAATCGCTGTTCGTTCAGTGTTCCTGGGTCAAAATCCTGAAAATCCCTCCTTAATGGCGTTATGGGTGTAACTACACCAAAACAATGGGCTGCACCAGTTCAAGAAGGCAGCTCACTATTACCTTCTGAAGAGATAGTAGCAACTGCCGATGCTGGAGTCTGAGATAACAAGGTGTGTAGCTGGATGAACACAGCAGGCCAGGCAGCATCAGAGGAGCAGGAAAGTTGATGTTTTGAGTCTGCACACTCCTTCAGAAATGGGGGAAGGGAAGGGGGCTCGGAAATAAATAGTGACGGGGGAGGCGGTTATAGAAGGTGGATAGTGGAGCACATAGGTGGAGAGAAGACGGACAGGTCAAGGAGGCAGGGATGAAGCTAGTATAGGTGACTGCAGGTAGGAAGTGGGGGTGGGGTTGGTCAGCGAGGTGGGAGGAGCGGATAGATGGGAGACAAGACGGACAGGTCAAGGATTGGGGACGAGAGGGGTGGCAGGCCTTGGAATGAGGTCAGGGGTGGGGAGATTTTGAAGCTCGTAAAATCCACATTGAGACCATTGGATTGTAAGGTTCCAAGACGGAATATGAGATGCTGTTCCTCCAGGTTTTGGGTGGCATTGTTGTGACACTGGAGGAGGCCCAGGATGGACTTGTCACCCAGTGAGTGGGAGGGGGAGTTGAAGTGGTTCGTGACTGGGAGGTGTTGTTGTTTGTCGCAAAACAATCAAAAGGTGCTCCACAAAGTGGTCTCCGAGGCTCCGTTTGGTCTCCCCAATGTATAGGAGGCGACAACGGGAACAGCGGATACAATAGACCACATTAACGAATGTGCAGGTGAACATTTGTTTAATGTGGATCTTCCACTCTCGTGCCCGCCTCCTTGACCTGTCTGTCTTCCCTCCCACCTACTCGCCCCTCCCTCCTCACTGACCAACCCCCAATTCCAAGTCCCTACCAACACTCACATTTACTAGCTTCATCCCAGCCTCCTTGACCTGTCCGTCTTCTCTCCACCTACCTGCTCCACTATCCACCTTCTATCACCGCTTCCCCTGTCTCTATTTATTTCAGAGCCCCCTTCCCCTGCCCCATTTCTGATGAAGGGTCCAGACCCGAAACATCAGCTTTCCTGCTCCTCTGATGCTGTCTGGCCTGCTGTGTTC
Organism: Ginglymostoma cirratum; assembly: GCA_024137785.1. Taxonomy (NCBI): domain Eukaryota; kingdom Metazoa; phylum Chordata; class Chondrichthyes; order Orectolobiformes; family Ginglymostomatidae; genus Ginglymostoma; species Ginglymostoma cirratum. The sequence goes on from JAHRHZ010000013.1 coordinate 28,424,267, forward strand.
ATCCAGCTCCACACCTTGTTACCTTCTGAAGGGTCTAGCCAGGGTTCTACACATCCCATGCATGAATGAATGAAAAAAAGTTCACAAATGACTTATGAAAATGTTTTTAGGGATAACAGGCTTCAAATAGGTGGATAGATTGGAGGAGTTGCTGTTATTCTCCATAAAAAATAGAAAAGGTATAAGAAGAATTGACAGAGGTGTTCAAAACCATGAGGTTTCTGGCCAAAGTGAATAGGAAAGCTTTGTTCCCAAGTGTAGAAGTTAAGCAGAACTCAGTGATTTAAGGTGAGTGACAAATTAACAAAAGGTGACAATGATGAAAATTGCCTATATACGGCAACCGTTAGGTTTGGAAATGAATGGCCTGAGAGAATGAGGGAGGCCAATTCTTTCATGGTCTTCAAAAGGGAACTATTATCTGAATAACAACCTGTTCAATTAACTGAAAGAAAAACAAAAATTGCAGTGCTCTGGGAATACATGAAGGGAATGGGACCAACTGAGTTGTTTTTGCAAAGAACTAGTGCAGTCATGAAGGGCCGAATGGTCTCCTTCTACGCTATAACCATTTGATGGGCTGAATTTTTGAACAACGATCAAGCCCTGCTGCTGGTGCCAAAATCATCATTAGAGGGCAGTGTCACTGAAGTGGCATTTACCCAACACAGCTAATTAACAAAGCTGCTATTGGGATCATTGTCCAATTGAGAATGGCAGCCTGCACACCCTGCCCCAGCCCCCAAGGCTGGCACCTATTTAAAAACCTTGACAGCCACACAGTTAGCCGTTGTTGAGACTATAAGATGAATGGCACCCTTGGAAACCAACTTTAAGTTAGTTTTAAACAACTGGGATCAGCTCCAGCCAAGTGTGGGGAGGATGGGGACGATGGTAATGGTGGTGCCAAGTCATCTTCAATCAGCATGATTGTAGCTGTTAAGAGGGAGCTGTTGCCACTCAGCAGCCCGCCAGGGCACCATGAAGTGGCATCAATTCCCCATAGGAACCTATTGGCCATCTGGAGAATTCCTCACTTGGTATTAGCTCTTAGTTTCAATATTGGAAAATTGCATGTTGGCAGTGGGAAATGTCATCAGTTTCAGGACTTAAGCAATTCAGTTGGCTGTTGTGTGGGAGACCTAATCAGCAATCTTATCAGCAGTATGCAAAGGCAACAGGAGGAAGTTAGGGTCCCTCTCAATGTTCGCCCCTGAAACTCTCCAATCCTGCCTGTCTCAGAGCCCATTTCAAAATGGCTGGCAAAAGTCATCTCAATGGGTTGAATCTCATAATTTTTCTGGCTAAGTGCAAGTTGCATTGAGTTTTTTGGAGGGTTTCTCATCATGAGGCCAAATGCTCTTGCCGTATCTTACCAAATTCATTATTTGAGTTATTGCCAATTCTTATCAGCAATTTTTGTTGAGTCTCATCAACAATGTGTTCCACCCTTATTTCTTCGCGTGTGTCCAACTTCAGCCCTATCTTACCACTGCTATCCATGGAGCAACTTGGCATTACTGGGATATCCTGGAATTAATGGGCATCTCTTGCACCCATGCCATTGTTGGAAGCTTACGCTACACCCAGGCAAGCCAGAACTGCCCTGTACAGTTTCTGACATTTGTCCCGGAAGTGGCAGACAGGATAAATTGGTGTTCTGACAGGGTTCTGCTGGATGGTTAGAAAATCACCATTCCTTTTTCCACTGTGCTTGAAGTTAATACGTTGGAATAGAAAATAGGACGTGGTGTAAAACAGGTTTAACTTGATATCTGAGAAATTTTAATTTTTTGAAAATGTCGAGCTTTCTCAAACATAAATAAGCATTCATCTGCTAATTACAATATGAGAGTAGCACATCAAGCTAAATTCACTTTTTTATAATATGGTGAATACATACAAGCGTGCACATTTGAGGGGTTGAATTTCTTTGATGTTTAGCATCATCTCTCACAGGAGGTTGATAGAATTGCTGTAGCTCCAAAGGAACTTAGTCATAAAAGTTATGCTGCCATTTTTATGTTGTCATTTGGGAGTATCCAAATAAGGGCATTGATTGGCAGGAGGGTTGGTGTTGCTAAGGGAAAAATTCCCAATATTTGGAATTCCTCCATCATTGAGCTTCTGAAAGTTAGAACCAAAGTGTTAATAGGGGAGACAAGCCTCATTGTTACCTGAAGGTTGGAAACTGGGACACATTGTTGTGGTGATTTTCCTGATTATGCTTGTGTCCTGGAGGGGGTTTATGGGGGCATTGGGAGGGGTGTCATTTTTTTAAAAGGCTTCAGAGGAACCCAATTGAAACTGGATCTTCTGACAGGCATAGGCTAGTATTTCTGGGAGGAGAAATCCAACATCAAGCCTGTGATCTTCTGAAACAAATAAATGCTGAAAATCGGCCCATGCGAAAAAGATGACCTCCCACTGACCCCATATAATCCAACAAACAAAGTGCCAAAGGTTACTGGCAAATGTGAACCCAGTCTAACTGCTAGAATTGATTCCACAAGCAATTTTGGAGCCAGAAAATAGCTTGTTAGGAAACTAATATTTTCTTAAATTCTGAGCATCTGGCAAATGCAGAGCAAATATACAAAAAGGTAAATTATTACATACAAGCTATAATTATAACTAAATTACTAAATGAAATAAATGTCTTATAATGTTGAAAAGAAGAAAATAGAGGAAACAAAACAAGAGCTCAATATTTTCTTTTAATTATGAGAAAGGGCTTATGTTATGTATTTTTTAAGAGCTCCAACCTAAATTTGCCAGGTGCTACTTATGTCTAGCTTTTTAAATAAGTGAAATGTTGAAATGATGCTAAAATATTGAAATGAATAAATAAAGGAGAAAAAAGATATGACAATATATATTTGCTTAGCATTGCTGGCTGGAAGGCTTCTTCAAGATACACAGAATTGTTACACCAATTGCAAGTCATCAGTCCTCAGGGCTTGGTGGTGATTGCTTCATATTCACAGTTAAGCCAGCAGTGGAGATGGTGCTCTCAAAGTCCCTCGCACAGCTAGTGAGCCTGACATTTAAAGTGTTGATTTTTCTGCACTTATGCTAATTGTTGTAATTTTCCTGATGAACCACTGTCCTGGTACCCTGATGTAGCCAAGATAGTTGTACATTTTTTATGCGGGTCTCCTTGCCATTTGGTCTGTGTAGTGTCAGCTTGGAGTGCTACTGAAAGCAGACAAAATTGCAAGCAAATTGCATCAGATTGCCAACATTGTGAAAAGGTAAATTGCTTGCAAATCTATTTAAACCACTGCCCCATTTTCATCAGCTTCAGTACTTGGTATTCATGATTACTTAATTGGTGACCTTTCCTATTGTGTAGTGCTTTATGGTGTAATGGAAAGCGATCTTTACCAAACCAATTACCCTTTTTTCTTAGCACTACATTATTGCTTTGATTGCAACTGCCAATCCTTTGTAAATGAACTTTCTGATTTCAATGATGTTTTTAATGTAAGATAGCAAAAGTAGCATTCGTATTGTTTAATGTTCAATTTTCAAACCTTTTTATTGTCTGCAAGAACTAGGAAAGCAGACTGTAAGGGTTACTCTCCATTTGTCACACAAATATCTCGGTGATATTATCATGCAACTACTTCTTGCATTGCAGATCAATTAGCTAAAGATAGGAGAAATATTTTGGCACCCTAACGCATACACAAAAACCATTCTATATCAATGCTAGCTTCAGGCCATATCTGTCACACCCGTGAATTTTTTGCATCCTACATTATTGACCTAATAACTGTATTTTAAAATAGAATGTGTTGAAAACACATTAGATGTTTTTCATCAGGGATCCAACACTTAAGGTTTTGTAAAAATGGGAGATGAGCATTTTTTTAATCCACTGCTAGAAAGATTGTGGAAATGCAGAGAATTCAAACACAATTTGCATGGATCCACGAAAAGGCCAATCACAATCTACTATCAATAATTGATGCATCAGTTTTCTCAAGTACCTAACAACCCACTCAGCCACAATAAGTATGAAAAAAAATGATAATCCAGTCAGAAATGCTGCAGAAAATGACTAAAAACTAATGGAGAAAAAATTCCAACTTAGCAACGAGGCCTTAACAAGAGTCCATTTTAAAAAGCAGTAATAGAACAAAGCAAACATATTAGTGTGGACAGCAGTTCATAGACATGCAAACGAGGTTAAACCTTAACAACAAAAACAGAAATTGCTAGAAAACTCAGCAGGTCTGGCAACATCTGAAGAGAGAAATCAGAATTAATGTTTTGGACCCATGATCCTTCCTGAGAACTTGTTGTGAATGTGCATATGACAGCGCATGACACTCAGTGTGGATCTCAGGATGAGGTGAGAGCAGCTATCTGTGCAACATTGAACATCACAGAGATATATATAATCCAGAGTGGATTGAAAGCACGAAGGATGAAACTTGAGCTGGAATCCACATGGGGTGAGTTTGAGCCAGAGGCAGTCACTGAGGAATGTGATATAGTTGTGGAAATGAGTTTTAGCAAATACCTTGTCTAACACCAGGAGCAACAGAGAAATTGATGACAGTGGACAAGAAAAAAGATTGGAAAGGAAGTCCTATTGGAAAGAGGAGCAGAACTTCTTCAGGGTGGACATGCCAAGAAGTCACACAACTGAAGGATATAATCCAAAAGATTTATTTGAAATCACAAACTTTCAGAGCATAGCACCTTTGTCAGGTGAAGTGAGACAGAGCATACAGGCACAGAATTTATAGGCAGAGAGATCAAGTGCAAAGAGATCAAAAGATCATACAAATGGTGTGTGTGGAGTATCGAATTAGTCCCTGCAGGTGATTAGAAGTGTTAGGCAGTGTGAGTAAAGTGTCAACAGCTGAATAACAAGCGAAGGGATGACCTATAATCCGATTAAATGAGAGAGATAATTACAAAAAATTAAAAATAAGTTAGTGCTAGGGACAAACTAAATGACTAAAATAACATGATAGGTATAAGAGTCATATGCCAAGTATCTAACCAGAGTAATAAGTAACCCAAACTGTACAAACTAATTAAGGTATAGACATCATGACAATTTATCTAGGTTATGGTGACAAAACAGGACAGTAGAGAAGATTTTACAGATACAGAAGTGTAGTGGGGTTACATGTAGCACAAAATGACCCCAAGGTCACAGTCGAGGCCGTCTTCATGGGTACAGAATTTGGCTATCAGTTTCTGCTCAGCAATTCTGCGCTGTTGTGTTTCTCAAAGGCTGCCTTGGAGGACGCTTACCCAAAGATCGGGAGCAGAATGACTTTGACAGCTAAAGTGCTCCCCGGCTGGTGATTGTTGCACAGTGTCCATTCATCCATTATCATAGCGTCTGCATGGTTTCACCAATATACCATGCCTCAGGGTAGGAGGCAGAGCTGTGGCGGTGAGTTAATTACGAAATAAAAACCAAAAGAATTGCAGATGCTGGAAATAAGAAAAATAAAAATAGAAATTGCTGGAAAAACCCATGGAGAGAAATTGCAGTTAATGCTTTGGGTCCAGGGACCCTTCCTCAGAACGAAACTTTAATAAGGTGGTCAATGTCACAATTACCACACCAGCACATCAGCTCACTAATGCACACAGACCAGGGGTTGCAGTTGGTTTTAAAACCATTACTTTTCATACTTATGGAAGGATTAAACACCAGGATTTGAAGTTTGTGTCACACATAGACAGGGTAGTTAAAAAAGGGTTTGGCATGCTTACCTTCATTGCTCAGTCTTTTGGTTAAAGGAGTTAGGAAGTCATGTAGTGGTTGTACAAGACAATATTCAGGAAGTGGCCTCACTAATGTGTCTAGTTTTGGTCACCCAGTTATAGGAAGGGTGTTCAGAAGAGATTTATCAGGATTTTGCCAGTTATAGAAAGTTTGAGTTATAAAGAAAGGCTGGATAGAGCCACAAAGTCATTGAGTCATATGGCATGGAAACAGACCCTTCAGCCCAACTAGTCCATGCTGAACATAATCCCAAACTAAACTAGTCCCACCTGCCTGATCCTGGCCCATATCCCTCCAAACCTTTCCTATTCATGTACTTATACAAATATCTTTTAAAAGTTGTAATTGTACCCCCATCCACCACTTCCTCAGGAAGTTCATTCTTCTGTATAAAAATTTTGCCTCTCATGTCTTTTTTAAATCTGTCTTCTAGCATCCTAAAACTGTGTGACCTAGTCTTGAAATTCCCCATTCTAGGGAAAAGACAACTACCATTAACTCTTTCTATACCTCTCATTATTTTATAAACATCTATCAGGTTGCTTCTCAACCTCCGACGCTCCAGTGAAATAAATCCCAGCCTATCCAACCTTTCTTTATAACTCAAACCTTCCACACCTGGCAACATCCTGGTAAATCTCTTCTGAACCCTCTCCAGCTTGATAATATCCTTCGTCAAATTGGGCGACCGGAACTGGACACAATATTCCAGAAGAGGCCTTACTAATGTCCTGCACGACCTCAACATGACTTCCCAACTCTCCTATAGTCAAAGGACTGAGCAATGAAGGCAAACATACCAAACACTTTTTTAACCTTCCTGTCTATATGTGACGTAAACTTTGAAGAATTATGTACCTGCACCCCTGTGTCCCTCTGTTCTACAACACTACTCAAGGCCTTACCATTAACTGTATAAGCCCTACCCTTGTTTGTTGTACCAAAATGCAATACCTCACATTTATCCAGATCGAACTTCGCTTGCCATTTCTCAGCCCATTGATCCCTTTGTAATCTTAGAAAACCTTCTTCACTGTCTTCTATGCCACCAATTTTGGTGTCATCCGCAAACTTACTAACCACGCCTTCTCTGTTCTTATCCAAATCAGTTATATAAATGACAAACAAAAGAGGACCTAGGACTGATGCTTGTGGAACACTTCTGGTCGCAGGTCTCCAGTCTGAAAAGCAACCCTCTCCTATTGCTGTCTGTCTCCTGCCATTAAGCCAATTATATATCCAATTGGCAAACTCACCCTGAATTCCATGTCAATACAGGGGAAGTTAAAATCACCCACCATAACAACCCTGTGATTTTTTTACATTTTTTAATAATCTGTTCCTCTATCATCCATTGGTTGTGGGGAGGACTAGTACAATCTCATCAAAGTGATTGCACCTGTCCTATTTGTGAACTTCACCCATATGGCCTCACTGGATGAGCGCTCCAAGATGTCCTTCCTCAGTACAGCTATGATAATCTCCCTTATCAATAACACAACTCCCCTCACATCTTCTATATCTCTGTCTATCTCGCCTGAAACATCTAAATCCTGGATCGTTAAGCTGGCAGTCTTGTCCGTCTCTCAACAAAGCCTCTGTGATAGCAACAGCATCATAATTATACGTATTAATCCAAGCCCTAAATCCATCTGTCTTACCTGTCATACTGGCTGGGACTTTTTTCACTGGAGCATAAGAGGTTGAGAGGCAACCTTATAGAAATTCATAAAATAAGGAAAGCATAGATAGGGTTAATGGTAATTGTCTTTTCCCTGGGATGGAGGATTTAAAGACAAGGGGGAACATTTTTAAGATGAGAGGGTGAGATTTAAAAAAGATGTGAGGGGCATATTTTTTACGCAGAGGGTGGTTCGCATGTGGAATGAACTTCCTGAGGAAGTGGTGGATGTGGGTACAATTACAACGTTCAAAAGACACTTGGATAAGTTTTTCAATAGGAAAGGCTTGGAGGGATATGGACTAGGAGCAGGCAAGTGGGCCTAGTTTATTTTGGGATTATTTCCAACAAGGACTGGTTGGACGGAAGGGTCTATTTCTGTGCTGTATGACTCTATGACTCTATGCCTGTAGTTTGAGGTGTAATCCTTGGAGGTGGCTTTCTTCTGAGAAGGACCGTCAGCTGTTTGCCATCCCTTCTTTTCAAGTTTGCCTAACTCTCTGAAGGGGTAATATTCCATAGGTTCACACATGACGTTTCCAGACTGTACTGAATTTATAAACACAGTCATCTTTTGGAAATTTGAACATACAAACAAGGAAGAAAAGTAGACCACTCAGCCCTTCAAGCCTGCTTCTCCATAAAATCATGGCTAATCTGATTTTAACCTCAAATCTATGTTCCCATATTTCCTCAATAATCTTTCATCCCCTTCATAATCAAGAACCCGGGAAACTCTGCCTTAAAAATATTGAAAGATCCTATATCTACTGTCTCTCGAGGAAGGGAATTCCAAATTCTCATGACCGTCTCTGAAAAAAAAATGTTTTCCTCATTTCTGCTTTTAAATGGGTGAGACCTTATTTATAAGCTCAGATCCCTAGTCCTAGATTATCCCCCAAGAGGAAACATCCTTTCAACATCCATCTGGTCAGATTTCCTCAGGCTCTTATATGTTTCAATTAAGTCACCTTTGATTTTTACAAGCTCCAGAGCATATAGGCGTCATCTGACTAGCCTTTCCTCAGGAGGAAATCCACTCATTGGTCTGGCAAACCTTCACTGAACTATTTCCAATGCATTAACATCCTTCTGTACATTCAGTATTGTAAACAGTACCCCAGATGAGGTCTCACCAATGTGCTGAACAACTGAAGCATAATCTCCCTAACCTTGCATTCAATTCCCCTCAAAGTAAGTCCGAACATTCCATTGCTTTCCTGATTACTTGCTATACCTAAATTTCTCTACATCTCAGCACTCTGCAGCCTCTCACCATTTAGATAATTTGCTTCTTGTTTATACTTTCTGCCAAATTGGCACTTTCCCACATTGTACTCCATTTGCCAAGTCTTTGCCATTCACCTAACCTATTTATGTTCCTTTGTAGGCTCGTTACACCCTCTTCATAACTCACTTTCCTATCTATTTTTGTGTCATCAGCAAACTTAACTGCAATACCTCCAGTTCCTACTTTTTATAGATTGTAAAGTATTGAGGCCCCAACGTTGATCCCAATGGCACATAGCTCATAACATCCTGCCAGCCTGAAAAAGACCCATTTATTCCTATTCTCTACTTCCTGGTGACCAGCCAATCTTCTATCCATGCCAATATGTTACTACCTACACCATGAGCTTTTATCTTCCGCAATAATATTTGATGTGGTACCTTATTAAATGCCTACTGGAAATCTAAGTACAGTACTATAAAATTGTTCCCTTTTTGCCACAGCACAAGTTATTTCTTCAAAGAACTCCAATAAATTGATTAAACATCATTTCCCTTTGACAAAACCATATTGGCTCTGCCTGATTACCTTGAAGTTATGCAACTTCCCTGTTTTAACATCTTTAATAATAGCCTCTAACATTTTCCCTATGACTGAAGTTAAATGAACTTTCCTATAGTTTACTGCCCTCTGCCTCACACCCTTTCTAAATAACAAAGTTGCATTCATTATTTTCCAATCTAAAGGAACAAATCTTGAATCTATTGCATTTTAGAAAATTCAAACCTTCACATCACCTATCTCACTGGCTACTTCTTTTAAGATCTTGGGATGAAATTCCTCAGGATATGGGAACTTGTTCATAGTTCCAACAATTTACACAGTAGTACCTCTTTAGTAATTGCAATTTACTTGAGATCTTCCCTCACTTTCAATTCCTGATTTACAGCGATTCCTAACAGGTTACTTGTATCCTCTCTAGGGAAGACCAACTCAAAACAATTGTTCAATTCATCTGCCATCTCTTTATCATTTATTATTAACTTTCCAGATGTTTATTAACTCCTTTCTTTTTTAAAACATTTGAAAAAGCTATTCTTATCTTTTTTTTATATTTTTGGCTGACGTTCTTTCATTTTCTAACTTTTCCCACCTTATTAATCTCTCAGTAGTTATTTGCAGTTTATTTTAAATTCTGTCCAATCTTCTCACCTGCCATAATAACAAGCATGGGGCTGGATGAACACAGCAGGTCAAGCAGCATCATAGGAGCAGGAAAACTTGACGTTTCGGGCCTAAACCCTTCATCAGAAATGGGGGAGGGGAAGAGGATTCTGAAATAAATAGGGAGCGAGGGGGAGGCGGATAGAGGATGGATAGAGGAGAGGATAGGTGGAGAGGAGGCAGACAAGTCGAAGAGGCGGGGATGGAGCCAATAAAGGTGAGTGTAGGTAGGGGGTTAGGGAGGAGATAGGTCAGTCCAGGGAGGACGGACAGGTCAAGGGGGCGGGATGATGTTAGTAGATAGGAGATGGGGGTGTGGCTTGAGGTGGGAGGAGGGGATAGGTGAGAGGAAAAACAGGTTAGGGAGGTGGAGATGAGCTGGGCTGGTTTTGGGATGCGGTTGGGGGAGGGGAGATTTTGAAGCTTGTGAAATCCACATTGATGCCATTGGGCTGCAGGGTTCCCAGGCTGAATATGATTGCTGTTCCAGCAGCCTTCGGGTGGCATCACTGTGGCATTGCAGGAGGCCCAGGATGGACATGTCATCTGAGGAATGGGACACGGAGTTGAAATGGTTCGCGACTGGGAGGTGCAGTTGTTTGTTGCAAACTGAGCGCAGGTGTTCTGCAAAGCGGTCCCCAAGCCTCCGCTTGGTTTCCCCGATGTAGAGGAAGCCACAACGGGTACGGTGGATGCAGTATACCACATTGGCAGATGTGCAGGTGAACATCTGCCTGATGTGGAAAGTCTTCTTGGGGCCTGGGATTGGGGTGAGGGAGGAGGTGTGGGGGCAGGTGTAGCACTAGCGGAGGCTTGGGGACCGCTTTGCAGAACACCTGCGCTCAGTTCGCAACAAACAACTGCACCTCCCAGTCGTGAACCATTTCAACTCCCCCTCCCATTCCTCAGATGACATGTCCATTCTGGGCCTCCTGCAATGCCACAGTGATGCCACCCGAAGGCTGCAGGAACAGCAAATCATGTTCAGCCTGGGAACCCTGCAGCCCAATGGCATCAATGTGGATTTCACAAGCTTCAAAATCTCCCCTCCCCCAACCGCATCCCAAGACCAGCCCAGCTCATCTCCACCTCCCTAACCTGTTTTTCCTCTCACCTATCCCCTCCTCCCACCTCAAGCCACACCCCCATCTCCAATCTACTAACATCATCCCGCCCCCTTGACCTGTCCGTCCTCCCTGGACTGACCTATCTCCTCCTACCCCAGTACCTACACTCACCTTTACTGGCTCCATCCCCGCCTCATCGACTTGTCTGCCTCCTCTCCACCTATCCTCTCCTCTGTCCATCCTCTATCCGCCTCCCCCTCGCTCCCTATTTATTTCAGAACCCTCTTCCCCTCCCCCATTTCTGATGAAGGGTTTAGGCCTGAAACGTCAAGTTTTCCTGCTCCTATGATGCTGCTTGACCTGCTGTGTTCATCCAGCCCCATGCTTGTTATCTCGGATTCTCCAGCATCTGCAGTACCTTTTATCTCTGATAAAATTCTCACCTGCCAACTATCTTTGTTGAATGATCTGAATTTTCGTTGAGATTGATTCTTTTTTTGTTAACCACAGATGATGGGTCTGTCACTTGGAATATTTCTTATTTTGTCCTCTTCTAAAAAACATGTTGCAATTAAATATTTTATGATGTCTTTAAGTAATATGGATTTATGTTCTGTTGTATGACAGTTCTGCCACAGAATGGATGAAATGAAATCCATTTACATTTCAGTACGAACAAAGAAAGCATACACACTCATTCTCCTAGCCACAATGAATTTGGGTGATTTTTAGCTAGTACGGTAAAGGAACAAGCTCCAGCAGAATTACCTCAATTTCTGTGCCTTAAACTTTTTCACAAGAAAAAACTTTTCTAAAAAAGGGCTGTGGTCAGATTGTGGCCTCTCTGTGCTCTTTTGGGCTGTATACCTCAAAATGGTTGAGAGTGAGGAATAAACCAAGTTTTCCTTTTCTACTGTGGAGTATTGTCGCTTGTTTAACATTTTAGAGAAGTACGTGATTTCTGTCCATCATGGAGGAGGACAGCTCCCACCCCAATGTCACTTGCATTGATGGTTACTTTAAAGGCTTGGTTAAAATTTGGAAAGGCACTCTCGGGAAAGGGCCTTCAGCTTCTCAAAAGCTGTCTGTCATTTTTCAGTTCATACAATACTTTTTTTCTGTAATAGATCTGAAAACAAAGTGGCTACTGAGCTGAAGTTTGATCTGAACTTGTTGAATACACGCACATTCCCAAAAAAAAACATTATGACTCCTTGGCAATGGGGAACCATGCTACTGCTAGTATGTTTCCATCCATTGGACAGTACTTGTGCTTAACCCACAAAGTGTCCTGGATTGGTCACTTAAACCTTTGCAAACTCATTCTTTGTGAGATTGACCATGAGGTCAGTTAACTATATTTTCTAGAAAGGGGTTCAGATGTTATGAGTGCATTTCCCAGGTACCAAAGTACACCAGGAGGTCATCTAGATACACTACAAATTTAGATAACTCTGTCAGTATCTTGTTCATTCTCCTTTGATAGGTGGCTGGGACATTTCAGAGGCTAAATGACATGACTCAACTCTGATACAACTTATCTGGAGTCACGCAAGTAGAGATTTCCTTTATGTGTGTGGTCAAGGAAACCTATCAGAACCCATTGAGAAGGTTGATTTTTGTGGTGTAGGCTGCGTTAGCTACCTGGCCTAAGCAGTCTTCCTGCCGGACATCAGGTAGGTCAGCTCTGGTGACTACACTACCGTTTTGGTAGTCAGTAAGAACTTTGTGGAGCTGTCCGGCTTGGGCATGCACATATAGCTTTTGCTGCTAGGCTGTATTAGTTGGTGCTCCAGCATGTATTTAAACTCCTCCCAAACCTGGACCAGTTTTTCTGGAGCTAAATGAAAAGGCTATTACCTTATGGAAGGTGGGGGGCCTCCTATATCCACAACATGTGGAAGTAGAGTAGCACAGCATGGCATAAGGCCTTAAATGTGGCGAGCGGCCTGCCATTATTCCGGCTTCTCGCCTTCTCAGAGGTGGTATTGCATTAAGATGTTGTCATGACACAGTCTTTGCTATTTTACTTTGTCTGAGGGTGTTCAGATAGTTTACTTCCCTGAGCCTCTGTGTTACTCCAAGCGAGCTTTGGAAAGATACCATCAGGCTGTTAACATCGTGCTTACGGCATACTTTCATGAAAACCCACAGAATTAAGACAAAGGATTAAATTTCTTAATATTTACTGCCAGAGATTCCCCAAATGAATCTACTGGTTTAGTCAATTTGAATTGATCAATGGCCATGTGATAAGAGGTCCATTAAAATTGATTAGGGAAAAGTTCTTAAGATATAAAAAGATGAAACCTCAATGTTGGATTATGAGCCCACATTTCTAAAAAGACTCACAGAAACATTTAGGAGAGCATAAGAGCACAATTTTTAAAGTTTCACCTGCAAGAAATGAAAATAATGGGCAAATATGCTTCAGTTAGAACAGTCCAAGCAGTAACTTACATATTGGCATTATTTTTGCCGGATGAACCTTTGAAAGTAAAATTCAGATATTCAAGAAAATAGTTAGATAGATATTTCTGATCTTTGGAGGAAAAGTCAGTTATGACACACAAACATGTTGAAATTGTATCATTGAATGAAAGAAGATAAAGAGAAACAAGTGTGTGAGGTGGTAAGAATATTGGAGAGTGACTGTGATGATAAGCATGAGGTAGAAGGAGGAGTAAACAGTCCTCAAAGCAAGCCTCCTGCAATTTGACTAGCCAACACAGAAGCACTGGAACAGTTAGATATAGTGCTGCCCTCGAAGAAGGACAATGGAAGGATTTGATAAGACTACTTAAGCGGTATAAGGTAACCTGTAGAGATACATCTGAATGTATGATATTAGCTAGGCATGATGTAAATGTAAGGAGTCAATACTTGTAAAACAACTTCATTGTTGGTTGATCCTAATAAAACAAACTCAGGTGGAAACAAAGATTCAACATATACTTTAAAAATCACATGATTAAATCTAGTCAAAGCAGCTAGAGTCCACTGGTAGCGTTAGTTTCCAAACAGGAGGGATCAACTAGACTCTGGGTAGAGTGCAGAAAAGTAAATTCCCCTCGTGAAAACAGATTCATATTTGATTCTTTAATTGGGAGATTATATCAATAGGATTGTCTTCACTTCTTCCTAAGATTGAAGGGGTACTGACAAGTACCATTCATATGAAGGACTAAAGAGATATCAACTTTTGTTACATCAAGAGGTTAACACAAATGCCAAGTTATTTCATTTGGGTTTCAAAATGCACCAGCTACATTCCAAACACTTATGGAATCAACTAAATTACCTCTCTGTGTAGTTTATTTAAATGATGTTATAATAAACAATAACACACGGGAAAAGCATGTCAGGCAATTAAAATATGCTTAAGCTATTTCCGTTAGCTAGCATCGTAATAAATTTAGCCAAAAGTGAATTTGCAATATCAAGAGTAACTTACTCAGGACATGCTGTGGATGAGGTCAAGTTTTGCCAAGAACAGTGAACGTGAAGTATTTAATAGAATTCCCTGCTTTTAAACTAACAGGAGATCATGTGATTTTTAGGAATGTGTGGGTTTTACCAGAAATTTATTTGTAAAATTAGTGCGAGTTTTAAAAAAGTTGCTTAAAAAAACAAATAAAAGTTGTATGATCAGCAGAATTACAAGCAGTCTTTGAGGAGCTGAAGGCATTTCCAACAAGTGAACCAGTATTGGCCACTTTTCCAAGCCTTTTAAAACTGTGGTTGATGCTAGTCACTTGGAGGTAGCTGTGGCTAGTTACTAGATAATGACTCAGTAATAGAGAAGCCGGTGGGATGCTTTTCTAAGAAACTAAACCAATATTTAGAAGAAGTACTCAACTGTGGTAAAGGAGACTTCTGTGGAGACAAAGCAGAGTTAACACTTTGGGTGCAATGAGCCTTCTTCAGAACTGCTTTCTCTCAGCAATTGCTGCTAGACTTGTTGAGTTTTTCCAGCAATTTTTGCTTTTGTTTCTGATTTCCAGCATCCACAGTTTTTGTTTTGTTCAGAGTCCATTGTATCAACCTTTTTTGATGTAAAGATTATGCACATTGCTGGAAAACATGACACGATTACATGTTGCCTAAAGTGTAAAATGATGGATTAAGTTAAAAGATAGTATAAGAATATATAGAGTCGGGGGAGGAGGATGAAAGATATGAGTCTTGTGTTTTATTATGTGCCACATACCTCGTAAAGAAACACATTTTTGAAATGAAGTTTAAGCTCTTAAAAAGGTAGATACATATAACAAACTATTGTTTTATTTTTCTTTATTTTGGATTATGGACCAAAATGTGACGAGGCCTCCTTTGAACAAAGGATTGTTAGATGGAGTTGTTGCACTTTTGAAAACAAGTTGATGGAACACGGGAATAAAGAGATTAACCTGGGAATTCTGAAATTATCATTGGCCAAGCACAACTGATTCTTGACTTTTTCCAGGAGGTTGTAGCAATGTTACCATGGAATCTGGCAAAACCCTTGAGCAAATTTGTGGTATTTGTCCCTCGTTCCATTTCTTCAATGTTTAAAGACAATATTGATACCTAGTAGGTGACTAAAGTGAGCCACAGATGGTGCATCTCCGGACTTTAAGGAGACCAGTCCAAATAACTAAGTAATTGGTAATTTAATTAGACAGACATTTTATAAGTTCTAAAAAGAAAAAAAAGTATATGAATGTTGGAAATGAAGACAGAAATACAGAACAAGTACATTTGCATCTGAATAGAGAAGAAACAGGGTGTAGATGCTATTACAAACTTGAGTTTAAATGACATTGCGACTGCAGAGATTGGAGAAGAGACAGTATTAGTGGTATGTACCATTTTAATCAGGTAGTCTATAATTTGCATAATATAGTGGAACCTCTTCACAACACCTCTCTGAATAATGCAATTCTGCTTATTGTGTCACTTTTAATGCATTACAAAGCATCTCTATATATACTTTACATAGTCAACTCTTCCAGCGGGGGGCAAACTCAGCTGAATCTGATCCACTTAATTTTCCTATTTTCTTCTCTTTATGGTTTGGACCACTCATCTACCCCGTGCAGTTTCTTTATTCTGGATTCTTCAGTACTGATCTTCAATTCTCCTTACTGAAATGAGCAGAAAGAAGGTGCAGCATAATCCAGGAAGCTGAGTGTTAAATAAGGTGAACAATGATTGGCCTAGAAATTTACTCGAACTACTCCAGTGAGTAGTTGTATAGGATGGAATGGCAAGATATTGATTGGCCCAGCTGAATCATACGTCAATTATAAATCACAGTGATCTTGCTTTCAATAGACTTTGGTACAGCAACAGAGTTGCCTTTTTGCCCATAGAAGTGATGAAGGCCTGTGTAATCTACAACTTCAATTTGCACTGCCATCTTCTATATGCTTCATAGCTTGTTTACACTGAATTCAGTCATTGCTCATCTGCAGTAAAGGCCTCAATTATCGAGGCTCTAGGTAGTGACTAAAACTGCATTCACTGATGTTCTGCTGATTCGAAACTCAAAGACGAGGACATGAATAGTTTCAATGTTCTTCATGAACAGTTGCAGTCAGCCACGAGGGGTGAATTCTAAAGCTGTATATTTGCTATTGTTCATACAGAACTGTGTACATTGAGACTACCAGGGATTTATCTGGAATCACATTGAAGTGGTCTGTGTGGCCTTTATGTAAGGGACAATTCTGTGCCATCAGTTATCTGTACACAAGTAATAGAAGGCAAAAGTCCAAATCTGGTTTCTGAATATACTAGACTGACAGTAATCCCAATAACAAAGACATATTTTACATTTGTAAGCCAATAAGGTTTCAGATGTAAGTAAGTGATAACTTGTATCCCTTGAAGTTCTCCCACCTGTGGAAGCTATTAACAGGGTACATTTATAACCAACATGGCACAGGTCACAACATGTAAGTGACAAGCACAGTAGCAGTACATTGAAGACATAGGATCATAGGATCCACACATTTTGGAAGCACACCATTTGGTCCATCGAATTCCCTAGCGCTACAAAAGTAAATTATGTTTATTAGTTTAAAATATATAGCAGTCTAGTATTCTTTAAGTGAGCATAACCTAAGACAATAAATTAACAGAGATTGCAAATATCAGTGATTTTGAATTAGTGCACAACATAGTGTCACCTCAGATTACCTCATTGTTCTCATTCAAATCGGGTGTAGTAGTTGTAAATTCAGACATAACTATTTTCAAGCAATAGACCATTGATCCATCTAATCTATTCATCTATCTTCCTGGAGTATTACATTCATTTATTTACAAATGTATAAATTAATTAATAACTAAATTAATAAATAAATAAAATTGATGTTGTACAGGAACAGTTTGTGAGGCCTCTTTTAGAGTACTTGTGTCCATTTCTGGTCTCCCAGTGAGAGGAAGGATATTATTAAGCTGGAGAGGATTCAGAAGAGATTTACCAGGATGTTGCTGGGAATGGAGGCTGGGCAGGCTGGGACTTTTTTCACTGGAGTGTAGGAGGTTGAGAGGTGACCTTATAGAGGTTTATAAAATCTAGAGGGCTATAGATAACATGAATGGCAGGTGTCTTTTCCCTGGGATGGGGGATTTCAAAACTAGGGGACATATTTTAATGTGACAGGAGAAAGATTTAAAAAGACATGAGGGGCAATTTTTTACATAGAGTGGCTCATATGCGGAAAGAACTTCCAGAGCAAGTGATGGATGCAGGTACAGTTATAACGTTTAAAAGACATTTAGATAAGTACATGAATACGAAATGTTTGAAGTGATATGGGCCAAACACAAGCAGCTAATACTAGTTTAGTTTGTGATTATGTTTAGCATGGTCTGGTTGGACTGAAGGGTTTGTTTCTGTGCTGTCTGACTCTTTAACTCTGAATAACTTTGATTATGTTTTCTACCAGAAATTTGGCTTGACTTTTGTGAATAATGATATATATTTAGTTCCACCAACCCTGCTGTACCAAATGTTGATCACCTGACCTCTGAACAAATATTGTAGTGCTGCAAAGAGACATAATTTGTCAAAGTATTTTGTGTTGCATGCACCAGGACAATTTCAAGAACACCAATAAAGGGGAAAACAAAATGTCATGTAGCTTCCAATACAGACAAATCTGCAACACTGTAGGTTTGAAGGACAATCATAGCATCACACAATCATAGCATAGGCTTCCAGAGATCTGGGAGTTCAGGTCCATTGTACCCTGAAGGTGGCTGCGCAGGTGGATAGAGTGGTCAAGAAGGCATATGGTATGCTTGCCTTCATCGGACGGGGTATTGAGTATAAGAGCTGGCAGGTCATGTTAAAATTGTACAAGACTTTGGTTCGGCCGCATTTAGAACACTGCGTGCAGTTCTGGTCGCCACATTACCAAAAGGATGTGGAAGCTTTGGAGAGGGTACAGAGAAGGTTTACGAGGATGTTGCCTGGTATG
Organism: Ginglymostoma cirratum; assembly: GCA_024137785.1. NCBI lineage: Eukaryota > Metazoa > Chordata > Chondrichthyes > Orectolobiformes > Ginglymostomatidae > Ginglymostoma > Ginglymostoma cirratum. Next base: position 28,442,703 of record JAHRHZ010000013.1, read on the forward strand.
GAAGGTGCTAGCTATGAAGAGAGGTTGAGTAGGTTAGGATTGTTTTCATTAGAAAAAAGGAGATTGAGGGGGGACCTGATTGAGGTCTTCAAAATCATGAAGGGTATAGACAGGGTTGATAGAGATAAGCTTTTTCCCAGGGTGAGGGATTCAATAACGAGGGGTCACGCGTTCAAGGTGAGAGGAGAAAAGTTTAAGGGGGATACACGGGGAAAGTACTTTACACAGAGGGTGGTAGGTGCCTGGAACGCGTTGCCAGCAGAGGTAGTAGAGGCAGGCACGGTAGGTTCATTTAAGGTGCGTCTGGACAGATGCATGAGTAGGTGGGGAGCAGAGGGATACAGATCCTTAGGAATTGGGTGATAGGCTTAGACAGTGGATTTGGATCGGCACAGGCTTGGAGGGCCGAAGGGCCTGTTCCTGGGCTGTAAGTTTTCTTTGTTCTTTGTTCTTATCACACCTGAAATGAAATTCATATACCATATTACCCATTTGGCTTGGTGTCTGGATAGTCCTAACTGTGTGAAGCATTATGTTGTCAGCTAATTTAGGATTGTCAGTCTGGCTCCCAGTGTGGCACACTTGAATGTAATTTAAACTACATGTATTAGTACATAGGGCCCTGCTCCCTGCAGACAGAAAGAACATGCACTTTTGCTGTTTCAACTCAATAAAATAAAAGACAGCCATTTGCTGCTTCATTTCCCTGGGCAATACCCTAAACCAGTAGTACAATCTAAAAAAAAGCCTGGCAGTTAACTGTCTATCATCATTAACTGCTGCATTTCTATGACAATTCAGCACTCACTTGTCAAGTAATCAACATTGTCCTCTCATACAGTTTATTGTTGTTTTTTCCCACTTTATGGACATTCCCATAAATTCTCCTGATCAAAACAAGATGAAAAGCTTTAATAAAATGCTTTTCTTTCAACCATAGTAAAGGTCTGTATTTGAATAGTTATTGCCCAAATTTTCTTTTTTATTGTTATCTATAATTTAAAGTTATGTCCCATTGATATTGAATTTTGTACACAGCAGAAATATGTAATTAAATCTATATTGCCCAACCGAATAAGTAATTCCTCCAAGTCATCCTCATTCTTTTCTTTTCAAGGAAGCAAATTATCAGTACAACAAGCCACTCATCATTGTTTTATTGATTGCCTCCGGTACAAATCTAATAGTTGTTCTTTAAAGTAAAGGGTAGGGCCGTCTTGCAGCGCAGTTGTAGTGCCCCTGCCCCTGGACTGGTGGGCTAGGGTTCAATGACGTCTCTGGGCAGGTTGTTTAGAAAATGTTAAAGATAAAGGTTAAGGCAATTCAAAGGTCAACAGAATGGCAGAAGTTAAGAGGTGTTTAGTTATTTTCTTTGGAAGAAAGAATCGAAAATGGGTGTGTTGAAATAATTCTGTAAGGGATGAGCATGCTAATAAGTCACGGACCACAATGAGACATTGTGATCGGCGACATTTTTCATGCAATTCTCCACTGCTCACCAAATTATGTGTCTGATGTCCGGAGTATGGTTTCAAACAATGCTGTGCTCATCAGTGGTGGAAGTATTCCATATTGGCAGGACCTTATGGTATTAGATAAGACATTTACAAACTACAGCTGTGCGCCATTTCAAAAGCCCCGAATCCTGCCTTTAGTGTGTTGCTGCGTAATTCCAAACAAACATTGTCTGAGAGAGAAAAGTTGGCACTCGGCTTTGCATATAGTGACCTATAACTTCCTGGTGAATGGGGTGGTGCAGTGGAGAATGATCATCTTTCACCAGGACTGTGAGAGGAGACCATAGCACTTGACATTGCTGGCCTACTCTAGAATAGACACTAGGGCTCAATGTAGAGTCCACGATAACGAGGAAAGTGTATCATTTCCACAAGAAGGCTAATGACTTTGCACACTCCCTGAGGGTAACTGCCACCATTTTTTCTCCGCTATACTTGTTCTAATTCTGCAATTCTGCAAGTCTCACGGTCTACCCCTCTCACTATTGCATGAGGCATCTTCTATTTGACAAAGGACTACTTCTTTTCGACTTTCACATCAGACCATTTGGTTAATGCACATGCACTGTGTTTGCTGTATACACTGCTGGCACTTGCTTCAGGAGTGACATCAACATAGCACTGTGCCATATACCAATATATCTGCCTGCTAGTGCTGGCAAATAACGACCAGCTGCCTGGTTTTCCGTCTGTGCAAAAACACAAGACAAGGCAGAGGTGCAATGAATGTCTGAGTGAGCACAAGATGAGTGGACACTGAGAAAGCAATATAACAGCCCTGAGCTGTACCCTGTTCCAATGCATAAGAAGGGTGCCTGGCTCTGTATATGCAATGGAAGATGCTCCAAACTTCATTGATGGAGTGCTGAACTGTATTAGAATTATGTCCAAAAGGAGCCACAATAAAACAGTAAGGCTTTGCTGTTGCCGAATTCTATGGCCAGCGGGTGTGAGAGGTTGCTGCACATGGACCATTCCCTGAGATGTTGGGGAATGATGACCAACACGAAGGTCCAGAAAATGCACAGATGAGCTACAGCTTCCAGGTAACCATTCTAACTGACTAGTCAGGAATTGGCACCCATCTAGATTCTTCCTGGTCCTGGAAGAATAGAGACTTGCATATAAATGAGGCAAGGTTAGGTAATAATGAAATGTTCATGCCTACAAAAAGAGTCATAGCCATTTATTATAAGATTCTGATCCAGTAACCTTAAGGGAAAAGTCAGAATTTTCTTAAAAGTTGAGAATTTTATTTTGTCGTTCATGAATTTTCTCTCTTGTATTTTCACCATTGCCGCTTTGCTTAGACACTGGGAAAATTCCATCTATTATGTTTAAGTCTGAGTATTACACTTTCAGGGGAAAGTGAATGTTTTAGAAAGGGTGCATGAAATAAATCACTACAATGAATCCAGGGATGAGGGACTTGAAATAAATGGATAGATTAGCAAATCTGGATTGAGAGTAGATTTGATAGGAGAGACAAAATCGTTTGTGGTCTGTACAGAATAAATAGAGAAAAAAATGTCCCTATTGCTGAAACTAGGAGAGACTGGTTGGAGGTGAATGGTAAGGGAATAACAACAGAAGGAAACTTTATTCAATGCAGCAAATGGTTAGGATAGTGGAGGCAGATTCAATCATGGCCTTTGAAAGGAAATTGGATAAACAGTTGAAGATAAAAATAAATCAGGATTATAAGAAAGTGCAGAGCAGTGGGACTAGCTCTTTTGGACAGAGCTTGCTTGGATATAATGGTCTACTTCTATGCTCTAACCGTTCTTTGATTTTTAAATTTTTAATTAAATCTAAACTGAGCAACTGCTGTGGGGCAATTTGAATTTTATCTTTAGGGTGTTAGATCTAGCCCTCCAGATGATTACTTGCATTTCATAGCTACTCTGCTATTCTTACACAATAACCAACCCAAACATTTACCTGTGCCTTTTACAGAACAGCGCAGAATATTTACTTCCTGTGTCTTGCTGCTCCATAAGTAGGCCAGACAATTTTAAAATAAATAAAACAGAATGGGCTATGCTTTAAATGAAGCATTTGCTGAACTGAAATTGATCAATTGTTCAGACGTTCTAAGTGCTCAACACTGCCAAGTTGATATGTATAATATAGTCCCCCCAAATATGGCTGACTTCTGTTGGGAAAACAGATGTGAGAATTCAGAGAAACCAAGTCCTGCCCAACTCTCTATTACAGTCATTGCTTTTAAATTGAATAGCTATCTATTAATAGTATAATTTTGCAGCATAAAAATGGTAAAATGATTAGAACAAAAAAATTCCTTACTCTTTAATTCCTATTTGAATGAATTTGTATCATTTGGAATTTGTAACTGTATTTTCAACCGTAGAAGGGTGTGAGCAAGGTTGAGAGTTTATATTGAAAATTGTGCTCTTGGAGGACATCACTGGATCCTAATGCCCTGGAAATGTGACACAAATTTTCAAAGAGAGAGTGGAGTGGGAGTTGGGGCACAGAAACATGCTCATCTCCAGTTAATAACCCTTGAACTTCTTGTGGAACTTGCGAGCAAATCCAAAATAAAAACTGCCAGTCTGGTACACATTAGTGCATAAGTTATAAAGTCCATTCCTAAGAGCAGAAAAAAATTGCTACCAGGAGTTTAGATGCAGTACCATATGGCTAACCTTTCTCTGGACACTGAGGTTCTGGTCCCCTGAATTCCTGTCCCTGTCTTGTGCAAGGTTGTGGCAAGTCCACCGTGGCTGCCACTTGGCTTTGACATTCCTGCTCCAACACATAGTTTCTGCCTTTTCACACACACACAGACACACACACGCACAGACACACACACGCACAGACACACACACACACACAGACACACACACACACAGACACACACACACACAGACACACACACTCTCTCACACACACACACACACACACACACGTGAATCGATTGGTTGAATTTCTATTTGCAGATACATTCTATTCTGTTCAAAATGCACACAACTCATAGATGGTCAGTCAATGTGGTGTTTTATAAATTCCTACTTTAGAAATAAAACCAGTCTGACTCCAAACTAAAACACGAACAGATTCTAAACAAGACCTCACACCTAACATGCACTGTCTGACCTAAAATGTCAACTCTTCTTTACACTGATTAAACCTTTAGTTTTCTCAGGAAAGTGACTTCAAAGGAATTCAGGGATATACTTATACATATTAATTAATTAAAACTTTCTAACTGTTTGAATATTTAACAGCATCTTAGGTTTGTTTAGTACATCCTCATCAGTGATGTGACCCTTTGATCTTTTACTTATAAATTCTGTGCTTGATACTACCTCTCTCACTAACACCTGAAGAAGGAGTAAGAGTCCGAAAGTTTGTGTTTTCAAATAAACCTGTTGGACTATAACCTGGTATCATGTGATTTGTAACTTTGTCCACCTGAGATTACTTCAACTAGTCCTGGCAAGGTATCTTAATCTGTGTGCCTCAGAATTATCTGGGTTATTTACTTTCCCATTAAACTATTCAGAAAGTTTTAATGATGTTGTGATAGTTGTCCTTTGTAATATGGTCAAAATTGACAATATTCTTACGTAATTAAATCTCTGATGTGATAGGAGATGTTAATTGGGCATTGTGTCGATCATGTGAATAGTTTTAATATTTTGGAAAAGGATAGTTGTGCAATGCAAATTATATCAAAGTTTGCTCTTGCTAGCTATTCCATTTTAATTATAAACTATCTGTTGGTACTAGTATATATCCCGGTAAAGTTGAATAATCTATCTTTTTGTATAAAAACTTCTCTGCACGTCACTGAGCTATTAGGGTTAGAATCACACATATTGCCAGAGTTTGTTGCAGTTTTTGGAATATAAAAATATTCACATAATGCTTATCCACGAGCATGGAGATACTACAGTTCATTAAATGACATGCTCAGACACTATCTAGTATGTGTCTGCATGTGGTCCTTGCAGCTTTATGACAGTTTGCGCATATTTTTATTTGGTGGTAGATGTCATGGTAGGTAGAGACAAATCACAGGTTCCCAATGATAAAATCACGTAATCTGAACTGATGTGGTCCTGTTCCACCTGATTCCACCAGCAGCACATACAAGGTTCTGGTTTACTGTATATAACAGAGCTACAACATGCTCCGTGTGTGTTATAGCATGTTGTGTGAAATATAGACTGAGAATTAGTATTTACTGGGTTTTTTTTGCTTACGTTCAAGCAGTCATAAATTGAATTCTAGATAAAAGGTTTTTATTATTCACTTGATTGAATTTATTTTGGCTTCTCAGAGGCAGTCTGGAAGCATATACCTTCCTTAAACAAATTATTTAGGTAAGTTAAATAAACTTATAAATTTATAACTTTCTAGACACTTTTTTAAATAAAGATTCAGATGTTCATTCACTGCAATTCATCTTTAGATTGTTTTAATTGCCACATAAGTAGCTGTATATAATTTGTTGGAAACAACCAAAAATATACAAAATCTGCATTAGAATTGTGCTCGATTTATTTCCATAATTATTGCATTTGATACAGCTGGTTAGTTACACAATGGACCTCCGGATGCAGTGATTTCCATTGAGGCTGTTTAGGGACACACAGGCCCATCATTTAGTGTTGATATTGTTGGGCTGTCAGAATTGATCATAGCTCTTGATGGAACACCTCAGGCTTCTTTATGGAGTACATCAAAATGACACTTCACATTGTTTAAGTAGGAGTGATCTGTTAGTTTATATTTTATCTAAAACAGCAGAGTAGATGACCTCCCTGTGGGCTTAAATACATGAATCTTAGGAACATGTTATAATTAATAGTATGACTTGAGGGAAATTCATAACATGGACCGAAATACTGAGCAGACTGACTTGACAGAAAGGAGGAAATTCCAGTACAGATTAGCTTATTTTTTAACCAAGCCCATCTCCTACCACAAACGTTATATATTGCTTCCTTGTTAACTACTGCTCAGATCCAGATGCTCCAGGCTCTGTCAGCGAGTGCTGTAAATTTTGTCTGAGTCAGGGCAATTCTGATTGATCTCTGAGTGTAAAATCGATAAGGGGATGCTGTCATTTTTGTAAAGGATGGGCTAGAAAGGGAAAATAAATTAAGACTCCACTGAATATCTATCTGTAGTGCTCATTAATTCAGTGTGGCCTGCACTTTGTTAATGTTGTGTCCACAGCTTTAATCTTCCAGGTGCTCTTTTTGCAGACATTCAACAACAGCAGTCCTTTCTAATAATATGCATAGTTCATCTGCATTTTGGAGAGCTTCCACAGTAGGAATGCTGCATTTGCCCACTTTACTAGCTTGATTCCTGATTACATTTAACCCTATTTATTATTTTCACAGATACATCATTTGAGCATCGATTAATTTTAAAATGGAAAGCCTTTGTCTTTCTCAGATGCCCTTCATCAAAACTAATATCTCCTGTGTAGTCATTTGTCTTCAGTTGTTATATGAAATAAAGTCTACCAAGCTTTTTTCTCTTGTTCAGGACAGTTAAGATTAATTTACTTTTCTCATCTGCTCCTACCACGTTTTACTGCTGCCAGATCTTCTTTTGCTGATAATTTTTCAGTATTACCCAAATGTTCACTTGCAAATCTCTAGGTTTCTCTGCCCTTTCCTTCTGTTAAATGTTAAGTGTTACTAAACTGGTAGCCAAATTGGAAACACAGATGATCAGATGGACCAATGGTTCTACATTTCCAACAAATGAAATTGGATGGAGCATAAGCCCAAAATTGTACCCAATCCCCTCAGTCTCCCTGTGGGTGGAATAAGTTAAACTCAACCCCCACTTGAATCTAACTACATACCACGCCCCACGACTGCACACTTTCTGTACCATTTTACGTACGTGTTTTAAACGTTAATTTTCTTTTCAATTCATGTTGAATGTGCTCTGTGCTTTTCATGCTTTCTCATATTCTTAGCTGTATTCTTCTAAAGAAGCTGCACAACTGCTAAACACTTCAAAGATTTTTTTCCCTTTGCACTATCCATATAATTATAGATTACCTATCAGCTGAGGTTTTACTAAACAATGTTAACTTCACAGGCTTTGGTCTCATCACTTTGTCAACCCCTTTGGCTAAACTTGATGATGTTATCTTCTAGGGTTGAACTGCTATTAGACATTTTCAGTGACCTCACCTTTACAGACCCTCTACCTATCTCTATCTTTTTTCAAATTTCCACTTAGCTTCCTCATCTCAGAAAATGATGTCACAACTCAAATGGAAAATACTCTTAATTTTCCACATAAATTCAATCAAGTGAATACTAAGCCAGGATGTGGAGGCTATAGATTTGATGTTGGTGAATTTTTAATAATAGAAAAATGAGGGCTTTGGACAGTAAAGTGTGAAGAAATTGCTACTTCTCTTTTCTTAGAGTAAAATTTAATTTGAAAACAAAATTAGTATTTCTTGGCAAATTGTAATTGTGTTTTTTTAAACATTTTTTTTAAAAAATGCTTCATTTGAGAATTCTCCATGAAAATGAATTGTTTGCTTTCTTTCAACCAAAGTTTATAACGAAGAAAAAGACAGGCATGTAGAGAGAAAATCACTCTGGCCATAACACTGATGCATTAAAGCATTACAAAATAAGCAGGAAAGCACCTTGAAACAGAAACAGAGGAGGTTGGAAACAATGTTCTGTCTAAGCTGCCTGGCCACATGGCTGCACCACCGTTCAGATGTTCCATGCATGCTGACAGAAAACTGCTGCAGAGCATGGACCTTGAGGTAGAGAAAAAAAAATTAAGAGCGCATGTTGCCTGGAAATACACAGCAAACGAGGCAGCGTTTGTGGAGAGTGAGAGAGAAAGAGAACAGAGTTAGCATTTCAAATGGATGACTTTTCATTAGAACAGAACATTGGGCTGGATTTTCCCAGCCCTTGAACAATGTGGGCGAAGTGAGACAATTGGGGAAAAAAAGCTACAAGAGTGGAAAAATGTGATTCTTGACTTCAAGAAGAAAACAAATATTATTTCAAACATTAGGTTTCAGTGGCTAGATGAGAATCAGCAGTGAGCAGCCTATTTTCACATATTAACATCTCACTATTAACTAGTTATTTCTCAACTGTATACAGGTTGCTACATTCCCAGGTATCCGAGAGTAACTAAATGGCATCAATTCCTGACATGGAAGTCAAATTGGTTAGCTCGCAGCTGCAGCCCTTGTCTCTTCCAGGAAGGATTGTCCAATATTTCAGGGCATTATTTTAAATTATTATTCATTAACAGGATGTGGATATCACTAGCCAGGCCAGTATTAATGTCCATCCCTAATTGCGCAGGGGCAGTTGAGACCCAGCCACATTGCTGTGTATCTGGAGTCAGATCGGGTAAGGCTGACAGATTTACTTCCCTAAGGGACATTAGTAAACCAGATGGGCTTTTCCATTGTCATCATGGTTTCATTGTCATCATTAGACTCTTAATCCCATATTTTTATTGGATTCAAATTCCACCATCTGCCATGGCAGGATTTGAAACTGAGTTCACAGAACATTATTTGGGTCGCTGAATTAATAGTTTAGTGATAATACCACTAGGCCATCACCTCCCCTATGCATGCTCCAAAGGCAGAGATCACATTCAGCTGTCAATGGGCTAGCATCAGCCTCAACACATCATTATGGCACATGCTGACTCACTCATAATATAGTTTATCACTTCAGTGCTGCAATGTACTGCAGTTCATGTATGTAATGCTGCTGCCACTTTGTGCACAGTCATCTCATGGATCAGGACTGGGTGCACCTCAAGCTCTTAGCTGGTTTTCCTTGAGTTCACTCATTTGGTACTTACTTGGATGTCCACAGCATCTCAATTTTGCATTACCTTTTTGTGCAGACAGAAAGACAGGAATCATGTCATACTTGCCAGCAATGATCGGTCATTGGAGTGGAAACTTTGATGTAGAGTACCATGGTACCCAATGTCACACCTGCAACATGCATCAGCATCTTATGCAGCAAATGCACTGAATTTACTTCACCTGGGCAGCAGGCATTGGATGTATCAGGTCTACTACATACAAGGTCAGTGCGGAGGCATCCCATTGCCTTCTTGTTGAAGATCTTGAAGTCCCACTGGAGTGGCACGGTGGCTCAGTGGTTAGCACTGTTTGTCTCACAGCACCAGGAACGCGGGTTCAATTCCACCCCCTGGTGACTGTCTGTGTGGAATTTGTACGTTCTCCCCGTGTCTGCGTGGATTTCCTCCAGATGCTCCACTTTCCTCCCTCAGTCCAAAGATGTGCAGGCTATGTAGATTGACCATGCTAAATTGCCCATAGTGTCCGGGGATGTGTAGATCAGGTGGGTTATAGGGGTTGGGTCTGGGTGGGATGCTCTAAAGGTCAGTGTGGACTCGTTGGGCCGAAGGGCAGTTTCCACACTGTAGGGATTCTATGATCTATGCTTGGATGACAATAGACAAATGCCATTTACGTGTATTGCGACTGTTGACTGGCCATATACTGCGATCTGCTTTGTATCTTATAGCCCCCACAATTGTTGATTGGAACGATCTCTAATGGGTCGAGACACAGAAACTGTTGTCACCTCTGTGTCTATTACAGTAAGATTGATTAAGAATTGACTGAGAACTCATCTGCCTGGAAGCCCAACACTGCGGAATCTTCCAGCCAATATGCAGCAGCATCTTCGTACAGAATTTCAACCATGGTGCCCCCATGAAGTGAGGAAGACGTAGAAGACCCACAGTCTTCCATCTTTGATGGAATGTCCTCCAGGTAAGTGAGAGATAGTGATAACCATCGGTTCAACATGTCTCAGGACTCAGTGACAAAACTATATGATCTGCTGCAGCATTCCAAATGCAGAGCATTTGTCTGTACTGCTCAGAATGCCACATCATGAGGCTCAAGTGTGATGTAGACAACTTCTTCCACTTGGGCCATTAAAGGCCATACAATGATACCAAGCGGGTCATTGCAGCATGGTACATAGTGACAACTTGTGTGCTGTGGATTGGACAACTTTTTTATTTTACTTTATTTTTGATTGTGGACTGAATTGGAAAAGGACTGTGTAACAACACAAGGCCAAGGAAGGGTAGTTTTAAAATTCAAGTTACTGAAACTCATTGCCAGTCAGGTTTAGACTCTTGCTTTGCAAGCAATGGGGAAAAGTGTGGTCAGGTAGCCAGCAGTAGAAACGATTAAGGGCTACAATCAAGCAAACCGAGATTTTTGGTCAAGCTAGTTTAAACTTTGACCTCAGTCAAAACTGCAACCAGAATATACTGTGACCTGTTCCATAAGCTGTGACCTGTAGTTTCCCGTGTTGACCAAATAAGGGAGGTGCCATGGTAGTCGCTTGGCATACTGCCATCATATTACCTTATTTCCGGCGTGGAATGTAGCTGTTTAACATGTAGGGGCTTTTGTTTTAATCAGTAGCACTCCATTGGCTGGAATCGAATAATATAATTAGGATTTGGTCACGAGCAACATAGGTGTAAAAGGAGACAGCATGTGCCCAAAGTGAGACTCAGCTGGCAAAAGGTTGCCAATTGTTTTGTGAAATTGTGACCAGTCTTGGATGCCAAAGCCTGATAACAAATCTATTACTGTTTACCAGCCAAGAAACAATGTGTACATGTGAATGACACAGTGAGGAACCTTCAGATTATTGAAGAAGAGATCATGCCTCTCTCTCTCTCTCTCTCCCCCTCTGTCTGTCCCTGTCCGTACAGAAGACTGAGATCCTGCATATGGGTTGATACTCTCAGCATGTCGAGGCCCTCTAACCACAAGAGCCCCTGGAGTTATGCATCCAGAAACCCCAAGATCAAAAAGCTTGACTATAAGGTAGTCTCCTTTCACCTCAACTGTGGATCCCAGGATGTTGTGCGGCATTTTACGTGGGTATTTTTCTTCCTTCTCTTTCTCTTTACACTTCCAAACCTGTTGGAAGGTGCAGGAGGCAGCTTTGCCAGGGCATCCTTTAGAAGGTCTGTGGCCTCTTCCTCAGAGGCGGAAGAGAAGCTGATGGCCTCAGCGTCTGGTTTCCTCATGAGGGAGGCTTTGTGGATGGTGCAGGTGCCTGCAGAAGTCTAAAGAGGGAATGAGTTGCGAAATAGGTGTAGAAACTAGGGCATGTTAACAATAAATTCATAGCGGTTGCAATAAGAAGGCAGAGTAGCACTTGATAATGAGTTGTGTCTATTTGTTAGGACATGGAGGTCTTGGCATCAGTCGTATTCCACTCTGACAGGATTCTGTCCATGTAGGGAATGAGTTGATTGATATGTTGAGCCCTCCTCCATCTATTTTGGCTCTCTCTGACCAAGAGTGGGCTGTTACTTCTGCAATGAGACAAAGAGCAGGGATTGAGTGAAATGAAAGTGGCTAGCATAGCTGTTATTGCAGGCAAAGTGCCCTGAGTCAGGGAGTAGGAAGGGTGGAGGGCAGGAAGGATTTGTGGCCTGGGGACATGGAATGGAATAGATGAGTTACAGAGGAAAGAGCATAGAAAGTCCCCCACCACATTGAGGCACTGCTGGATGGGTCTTCAGATCATGGTCACTACAATGACCTGGGTGGTAACTTCAGACCCAAGCTGCCAGGAACTGGTGCCACAGCCTTCTCTGATAGTCCTATGGAAAGGGTTTGGTCATCCTCTCCAAAATCCTGTCCTGTCAGCAAAGTGGGGTGTCAACTTGCCTCTATCAGCCACCTCTGGGGCAATTCCTCCCACAGTGCAATTGTAAATGGTTATTTCCAGCTCAGAGCATTCTAGGCAGAGCACAACTGGGTTTTAAATACGGTACTGGTGGCAGGAATGTGCCAGTAGAGGCTGGTGAACACCAATGGTGAACATTGCTGGTGAACACTAAATGGTGAATACTGCTGGTTAATATCTCTAGTAAACGCTGCTGGAGAGTGCAAGGTAGCTTAGAGACATGGTGAACAGGGGTTGAGGTTAACAGAGTAAAATTATATGATAAAATGCTATTGAGCTCCCAGAAAGAAACCCTCCATGAACTACCCTGAAATTGACACTTCGTCAAAATGTATGTTTCTGTGTTTTTATTTCAGATTTCAAGCATCCGCAACTCAGTTTTTATGGGTTTTGATTAGGCAAATTTCCTGGCTGGTACTTACATATTTTTCTTCTGACCTCCTGCCATAATTTTAATGGGAGATGGATGGAATCTCTGGATAAATGGCTGAATTCCTACCAGAGAGATCTGCTGCAGAAATTCTAGCCATCCATGTTTGTTTTTTTTCCAATTGAATCATAAACCAGTTTGATTGGAACACATTTGCAACTCACCACCCAGCATAATGTAACTTACTGTTTTCAAAGCCATTAACATCAGATATGTTTTATATCTTTCACATTGATAGGAAATCATGGTTCATCCAACAATAGCAAAATTAATAATAATTAAACAGACAGAAGTCAGAATTTTTGGTAGATGTATTTATTTTAGTTTAATTACAGATATAATCATATGAATATTTTTCAACTGTTTTCCTTTCCTAGACAGGGAGACTGCCTATGGGTGTCTACAGCTTATGCGCTGTTGACAAGCATGCCAGTAATGTCTCTCAGGTTTGGAGAATGTTCAATGTCTGCCAAAATACATGAGAAGCACATCAGGGCATGCACTATACATGTGTTTCAGCAATGCAATCTAGGCAAAGAAAGCAGGTCACTGGAAAATAAGTCCCAAGGTTTAAAATATTTGTATTAAAACACATAAACACAACACACGACTCCATTGCATGTTAAATATTTGTATCATTGAGGCAATTTCCTATATTCAGGGTGGTCAAAAGTGCTTCTGGCTGAGATTCAAAACACACTTTGACTGTGAATCAATACACAAATGTAGTGGAATAATTACATAACTTTTATGTGCTACATTCATCAAATTAGTGCTAATTAAACATGTTAATGTCAGTAACAACAGAAGCACATCTGCATCATGCAACACACCTGTATCTTATCATAAAAATCACCGATACCACAGAATTACAACTTGCTGAGCAAATTAAGAGATTGAAAAGCAGTACATATGTTTCCAAAGTACAACCTAGATACAGCAGCACATCTCTGACCAAACAGAATATGTTTTGTATTGTGTTAATATTGCACTTGTTGGATTAAATTGTTAAATTTGACTCTAAAGCCAAAAGAGCTGCACATCTTCTAAACTCCAATATTTCTTCTTGAAGTTAATATCAAATAGAACATGCTTTTTTTTATCCACCTTTTGTCATTCAGTTTTAGAATCCTGCATTCCAAGAAGAACCCTCCTGCTGCACAAGTGGGACACTTCCCTTCATGTAGCATTTGATTTGTCTTAATGAGGTCACCAGTTTAATAATGACCTGTGTCAAATGCTGAAAAGCCCTGTGCGTTTACTCAGAACTGGTTTAAATTCATTTCAGTGGAAACTCTCATCTTCAACAGATTCAAGAGAATGTCACGTATGTCATTTTTGATGCAAAAAAAGCACATGTAGTGTGGTCTAAATTGTGGAACCTATAAAGATTTTTATGCAGTTAAGGCCACATGTAATTATGAATGCACATTCATTGAGTAATTTTGGAATTGCTGGTTTAGAAACTTTAAAAAATCTGAAAACCTGAGATTACTGATTCATTTATGACTCCTACTCTTGTATCAGTTGTAACCCAATGAAAAAGTGAAAATGTTTTTCTTCAAGATACTTCTTTCTCAAAACCAATGCCATCCTTTTCCCTGATACTGTTTGAAGCTGAAGCAAACCGCTGCCATAATTGCCTCCTGAGCAGCTGTCACAGCTTCTATCCATTACCAAGGCTGCCTACTTCCACCTCTCCACCATTATCACAGCTCCTCTTCTGATTAAACCTTATATCCATGGATTTGTTACCTCTGCGCTTGACCATTGCATGGTATTCCTGCTGTGTTTCTGACCTTCTATCCTCTGTAAACTTGAGGTCACCCAAAACTCTGTTGCTGTATCCTAACCTGCACTAATTCTCATTTACTCATCACTTCTTTGTTACATCTTGCTCAAATAACATCACCTCTACTTTAAAATTCCCAGTTTTTTTTCACATCTCTCCATAGGCTTACATCTTCATACTTCTGTAACCCTATAACTCTCTACATATTGGTCCTGCTTCAGTTCTGGCCTTTCGCACATCCCCTAAATGCACTGTTGATAACTATGGTCTCCAGTTGTCAAGGCCTTCAAAATCCTTCCCTGAAGCTCTCACTTCTCCACTTCAGTCTCCTGTTTCAAGACACTGTTTAAATCTATTGTTGTGTTGCTAGAGTTTTAGTAATCTCTCTTTCTGAGGCATGCTGTCAAATTTAGTCTGAAACTTCTTATGTAAAGTACCTTAGGTTGTCTTACTCAATAGATGTCAGTAGGCTACTGACAGTTACTTTGATTACATTTCTTCATGACCTTGCTACTGTAAGCATTCTATTCTGTGGGTATCTATCGCAGCCAATTTGATGATGTCTCCTCTGCACCAGTGTTTCTGAAATGTTGTTTTAGCTTCTTCAACTGAAAAATTCACTTCCACGATGGTTGACAGGACCCTTGGTCTTGTCCCTCTCCTTTCCTGGGCTTCTGCCCTCAGCCCTACAACTCATTCTAAGAGCCTTGAACTCATCCTCCAAGTCACCAGCTTCCACATTCAATGGACCATCACCTGTCATTTCTGAAACTTCCTGCTTGATGCCTCCCCCAACATATATTTTCCTCCCATTTTAGCATTCCAAAGGAGCCATCATCATTACTATCTCCTTTGCCTTTTACCTATTATCCATATTAGCTTTAAATTAAGAATAAAATTACACAAAGCAGTAATGCATGATTAATGTGGCCTTTTGCAATCTAATAATTTCACATATGTTTCCCATTTTTAACTCATGCTAATCAAATTTTTATTTATTCTGCAAATCAAAATTTTATATATACTGAAAAGTTTAGCAATAGATGTTTATTACACAGTACAAAAGAGATCACAAATGTGAAAACATTTCAAGTTGAAACTAAGAGGTGCGTTGAAAAAAATCAATATCAGGATAATTTGACCATGTGAATTTATGAATAGATTAATTATTTAATAGTGGGATATAAGTTAGTTGTTCAATGTAGGATAAAATTATAACATATGGCTTTATGTCCTTTATGAAGAAAAGGTTTGTTGCTGAGAGCTGACAGTGGTACGGAAAGATAATTGCAGTTAGTAATTCAGTTAAGAACAAGAAACAAGATTGCTTGCCGCAAGGTGAAATGATAATAGATATATTTTATAATTTATGCAGAACCAGCAACATTACACTTGACTTTTCATTTTGATGAGAAGATGACAAATGCAATGGGAAGATAACAAAGTATATTTTAATTCTAACATCCACTGTTTATACAGAACAGAATCTGTTGGTTACTGTGAAATAAGTAACTACTTAAGAAAGCTGCCCAGTCTTTCACTGTCGGCAAGTTTCAAAATCAAAACATTAAACAGCAGTGTCTTTGGAGTTTGTTCAAATAATTCAGGAATATATTGAACCCTGACTGATTTGTTGGCACTGAGGATTAAATTGCAAGAAGAAATCTATTTGAGGTGTTAATGATCAGAGGTGTAATTTAGACAAAGCTGAAAATTTCCAAGCTGCTTTATCCTGGACCTTTGATTAAGTATGACAGTTGAACGATAGTTTGTTACCTGTTCATTTAAACATATCTAAAGTGCACAAATTCTTCTGTAGTAAAATAGGCCCTTGATCAAATGTTTCATTTCCAGGAGAGCAGGAAATACAATTTTATAAGAATCCGGAAAACCTGTACAGATGGTATAAGGATACTAATTCAGTAGCACATATTTCTTGCAGTATGTAATCAGAAATCAGATTTCCTCCTTTCATTACACCTTTCCTGAAGATGATAACTTTTTTTTAATCATGGAATGTGGGTTTCACTGCCTGGGTCAGTATTTATCACCTATTTCTAATTGCCCTTGAAAAGGTGGTGACTTCTTGAATAGCTACAGTTTATTTGGAGTTTCTCTTGCAATTTCTGTTTTTTGTTATTTCAGATCTCTAGCATCCACAATTCTTTGTTTTATTTTAGTGTTTAACTTACTGCCACATTTCTTCTGGGTATGCCCACCTTGAAGAAATTCTGCTCATCTCTCCGACAGGATTTCTGTTCTAATTTTTCTTTGTTCGCCATTACCACTTCCATTTTCTCACCTAATGTATGACAAAATCTTTGCCAAAACCCACTTCCAACCACATCTCATTCTTCAGTGACTGCATCTGCTCAGACTCACCCTATATGATTCCGATTGAAGTTTCATCCTTTGTGTTTTGGGATCATGAGCTCACTATAATGGGGTGTGGACATTGTTGATGAGGTCAACATTCATTACTCTTGAGCTGCTGCCTCAAATATTTTTCTGAGGACAGTTATGAATCAAGCAAGTTGATGTGGGTCTGGAATCACATGTAAGATAGACTGAGCAAGGATGCAGCTTTCCTTCACTGAAGCATGTTGATGAACCAAGTTGGTTTTTGCAACAATATAGTAATGTTACAGTAACTATGAGTAATACGAGCTGTTCTAGTCCAGATTTATTTAATTAATTTGACTTGGAGTTTTCCAGCTGCTGTGGTGGGTTTTGTCTTCCACAGCATTCATCTAGAGCTCAGGATTAGTTCAGTAGCTTCATTATTATGCCCACTACCAGATCCTCAGGATTAGTAAGCTCCTTGTAATGGCTGAATTTGACTGAAATGTGATGGGCTCCTTGACGTTTGATTCCAGATGGCTTTGCAATAGATGCAGTGTTATCTACCTGCCTTATTGATGATGAGATGTAGTGCACTTCCACCCGGGATCATAGGTATCTTTGTGATTTACAATTCTCCTCAGAAAGCTGTTCTCGCCGCATCCTGAGATTCGCATTCAGTGCTATGCACCATCATATGCAGACTCTCAACCATTCTGTCCACCAACGCTGCCTCCGAAATGTCCTGTCCCCAGGTCGACTTCATTATCCACCTCATCCAATGTTCTAACAAGTAACTTGTTCTCTTCCTTTCAGGTATTAATGAATGAACGCTGGAACAATCGGAGGCACCCACACTACTCTTTAACCTTACTCCCCTTTTCAGTGTTTCCATCCCTTTTCCGAACCCCGCCTCTGGTCAGGTATTTACTATACCTTCCAACCGCTTTCTAATGTTGAATGTTCCATACTCTGCAAAGGTCTTAGCTTTATCTCTGTGCATACCCACCTCAATGAATTTCAGGCAGGACATGATATCAAACTTTTATTCCATTGCTTCTGTCTCCATGCCCATTTCTTTGGACAGGAATCCTCTCCACATCATACAGATCCCTCACTCACCTCCAACACTCTCCTCCCACCTGGATCCCTCCTTCTGTCTTTTAACTTGAACTCAACCTGTTCATTGAGAACTGTTGATATGACATCAGTCACCTTAATTTCTCTGAGATAATGGGAACTGAAGAAGCTGGAGAATCCGAGAAAACAAGGTGTGGAGCTGGATGAACACAGCAGGCCAAGCAGCATCATAGGAGCAGGAAAGCTTGACGTTTCGGGCCTAGACCCTTCATCAGAAATGGGGGAGGGGAAGAGGTTTCTGAAATAAATAGGGAGAGAGGGGGAGGTGGATAGAAGATGGATAGAGGAGAGGATAGGTGGAGAGGAGGCAGACAAGTCAAAGAGGCGGGGATGGAGCTAGTAAAGGTGAGTGTAAGTGGGGGTAGGGAGGAGATAGGTCAGTCCAGGGAGGACGGACAGGTAAAGGGGGCGGGATGAGGTTAGTAGATAGGAGATGGGAGTGGGGCTTGAGGTAGGAGGAGGGAATAGGTGAGTGGAAGAACAGGTTAGGGAGGCGGGGATGAGCTGGGCTGGTTTTGGGATGCAGTTGGGGGAGGGGAGATTTTGAAGCTTGTGAAATCCACATTGATACTATTGGGCTGCAGGGTTCCCAGGCTGAACATGATTTGCTGTTCCTGCAGCCTTCGGGTGGCATCATTGTGGCATTGCAGGAGGCCCAAGATGGACATGTCATCTGAGGAATGGGAGGGGGAGTTGAAATGGTTCACGACTGGGAGGTGCAGTTGTTTGTTGCGAACTGAGCGCAGGTGTTCTGCAAAGCGGTCCCCAAGCCTCCGCTTGGTTTCCCCGATGTAGAGGAGGCCACAATGGTTACAGCGGATGCAGTATATCACATTGGCAGATGTGCAGGTGAACATCTGCTTGATGTGGAAAGTCTTCTTGGGGCCTGGGATTGAGGTGAGGGAGGAGGTGTGGGGGCAGGTGTAGCACTTCCTGCGGTTGCAGGGAAAGGTGCTGGGTGTGGTGGGGCTGGAGGGGAGTGGGGAGCGGACAAGGGAGTCACGGAGGGAGTGGTCTCTGCCTCCTCACCCATTTGAACCTAACTCCCTCAGAACTGACTGCACTCCGTGCTCTCAAATCTAACTCTGACATTACAATTAAGCCTGCTGACCAGGGTTGTTCTCTGCTGTTGTTGTCTGCCTGACTGACCTCTATATTGTGCAGGCTGAGCACTGGCTCTCAGACACCTCCTCCTCTCTCCCCCGGACCATAATCACATTGTCAAGCATCAGGCAATTGTGTCCATCATTGTGACCAACTCATCACATCTGGGGATGTCCCCGTGACAGCCTCCAGCTTATAGTCCCTTAACCCCATACAGCCTGTTTCCATCCTCTGGCCAAAACCCACAACAGGACTGCCAAGGCAGACACATTGCTTCTGTCTGTTCCTGTCCAAGGAACTTATATCTTCCTATTTCCACTTGGCTTTTTTCTCCCCTTGTTCAGTCCCTTCCCACGTGCGTCCCCGATTCTTCGGATTCTTCAGTCAGTTTTAAAATTTCCGGTTCGTGGGCTCCAGCTGCCTTCCCTTTACCATGGGCATGCAATCTCTTTCCACGTTCACCTCCCATCAGGATGATTTCAGGGCTCTCCGCTTCTTCCTGGAAAAAGGGCTCGATGTGTCACCATAAGATTCGGTCAGCCTAGGCCAAGATGATAGCCAGGGTTACTGCAGAATCCTGGGCAAAACTCACCATACAGCAGTGTAAATGGAAGGTAAATGACCTTCGATCTAATGATCACAGGGTCGCAACACATTCTAATTCTACTCTTACACATTAATCTCAACAAGGATCATGGACTATACTTCTCATTATTCCATGAATCCCATGCACTCAAGGGATCTCGTCTCCTTCCTCACAGACTAAGAATCCTGTCCACCCCTGTCCTTACTGCTAACCGACTACCATTCCTCTCTTCAGCAAGATGCTGAATCTATATTAACCTAAAATTTATTGAGTTATAAAATTAAATTTAAAGAAAATTAAACGAAATGAGAAAGAATTGGAGGACAAAACATATGGAGTCTGGTGATGACCTAATAATTAGAACAGTCACTGGTTTTAAAATGTTTCTGCGTTTTGCTGAAGGAATGTGTTGTTTATTTGCATCAGTTATTGTAACAGCAATAACAGACTGAACAGTTGCAGTAATTCCAGACAATATGAAGTTTTGATTTTTTTTCAATCACAGGACAAGGGCGTCGCTGGGTAGGCAGCGTTTATCGCCCATCCCTGATTGCCCAGAAGGCAATAAAGAGTCAACCACATTACTGTGGTCTGGAGACACATGTAGGCCAGACCAGGTAAGGATGGCAGTTTCCTTCCCTCTCTTTCTCTCCCTCTCCCACACCCCCTGCCCACACACATACACATGCACGTGCGCACACATGCACATACACACGTAAATCTATGGTGTGAATTTGTATTTGCAGATACATTCTATTTTGTTCAAAAAACATACAATTTATAGACAGTCAGTCAATGTGGCATTTTATAAATTCCTACTTTAGAAATTAAACCAGTCTGACTCCAAACCAAAACACAAATAGATTCTAAACAAGGCCTCATATCTAACATGCATTGTCTGGCCTAAAATGTCACCTCTTCTTTACACAGAGAAAACTTTTAGCTCTCTCAGGACAGTGACTTGAAAGGAATTTGGGGATTTACGTACACATATTAGTCAATTAAAACCTTCTAACTGATTAAGATTTAACAGCATCTTAGGTTTATTTAATACATCCTCATCAATGGTGTGACCCTTTTGATCTTTTACATCTAAATTGTGTGTCCGATACTACCTCTCTCACCAATACCTGAAGAAGGGGCAAGGCTCCAAAAGCTTGTATTTTCAAATATACCTGTTGGACTATAACCTGGTGTCATGTAATTTCTGACCTTGTACAAATAGTTAGCTCAGGGAAGGGGTCTCCTAACCAATTGCTGGGAGTTGTGACAGAGCAGGCTGATCACCCATTCTGGTATGATCTTCAGACAAGACCACGTAAAAGAGTTCACTTGTGATTGTAAGAATTGTATGGGTGAGGCTTTTGTAATATTATTTGTGAGATGCTTTGTTTTAATTAAGAACATTGGATGGATTCCATTGTTAGAACAGCCTTGGGTTATGATATCCAGAGTAAACTTGACAGACCAGGGAAAGTGACAATAAAGTCTGCAGCTTCTGCTAATGCATTACCACTGACTGCTCTTACAACCACTTCTTTCATACTCAATCTCTCTGTTTGTCTCGTTACAGGAACAATTCACAATCTCCTAGATTAATGGCTCTACAGCTTCCTCACCAGCCAACCCTTATTCCCTGGCCTGAATGTGGTCAACCCCCTGGTCTGGAATAGGACAAGCACCTTGTCTAACAGTGGTGGTACCTCTTGCCTGACCATAGTCTCCTTTGTCTCCACCAATTACTGATTCTCTTTGACCTTGAGTCGTGGTCATTTGCTTGAAGCGCATGCCGTGTGTTTACACATGTCAGGCACTGGCACATACTGCAGGTGTGAAGTTGACTTGGCATGGTACCATAGCAACACTTCCATTGCCCAGACCATTTTGTGCTATAAACTTTGACAAGATGCCTGCCTCTCCCTTTGTAGTGAAAAACAATGCAAAGAACAAAGGCTGGTAGTTACAAATCAACATACCATGAATGAGCACTAAGAAGGTAAGTTAAAAGCCATCAGATGCATAAAATGCATATGTGGCCCTGGAGTCAAAGCAGCTCGGCAGAAGCATGCAAGTCATAAGTATCCTTAACTCCCAACATGAAATCCATCAGGGCTGAAGTGATATGTGAATTGTTTCGAAAGCAGGCGTACTGATGTGGTGAGGCTGGTGGCTTCCATGCAACGAAGTTGTGGTGAAGACAGATTTGTCTGAAGGCCTGGAGAAGAAGCAGTGAGCTGCAGCTGGCAGGCAATTGCTGTGACTTCCATGTTGGGAATCGGTGCCATCTAGACCCTCAGGAAAGAATTGGGAGATGTGCAGAAATTGGGCTAATAATAAGTTTCAAATACATAAGGTAGTAACCACTCATTAATGAGGTTCAGAACTCACTTTATAAATCCTAAGCGGAAAAACAGAAATTTATTTTTAAGTGCTGAGAATCTTGTTTCCCCAATTTCACAATATTTTCGCAACTTTCTCAGTGCTGCCTATGTTGCTTAAAGGAGTGAATATTCCACCCAACGTATCTGACCACAAAACCATTGGCAAACAATTTATCTGCTTATTTATGTTATGATTTTCTCAATCTGCTATCAGATTGTTCATTGTTCAGTTATATATCATTCCTGTTTAATAAGGTTATTAGTATCTGGTTGTTGGCCATACTTTGAAGGCTTTAAAATCTTACCTAAAAATGAAAACTGACGAATTAAGACATCAAACTAAAAAGATAATTTACCTCTACCTGCCGAACAATACAAAGCATAAATTGACATTTCTGTTGGGTTCTACAAATCTCTTGCCGTTAATCGGGTAAATAATTAGCTGAAACAGCTAAAATAGCCAAAAAAAGCAGTGGTGGGATTGCCTGAATAATCCTGGAAGTGTCCAATTAAGAGGGCAAAACCCTTGTGATTGCTGTACACTTGGAGAAACCAGGCAGGTTGAACAGGCAGGATTTCAAGGACAGCTGGCATCTTTCTTTGTGTCTGCTTCTGAAGTGAATGGGACAAAATAGACTCTAACGAAAAGGAAGCATGAAATGGCAGGAGAAATTGACAGTCACTTCTTCACCATTAACACGATCCACATCATCAAACTCCGAGAGGTATTCAGACAGTCGCAAGCCTCTGCCAGCAGTTGACCACAGGCATGCCAATTTGCACCTTTAATGTGCAGATTGCGTATTATTCCCAAGGTGCTCCAACCCCTCACTGTGCACTCACCTCCTGTGATAATCTACAAACACTGCAGAGTTCTTGGGCTCCAGGGGTAAAATTCCATAGCCCTTGAGAAATACTGGCTAATTGTTTCATTAACAGCCTTAATTGGCTTGCTGCTGCCGTCAAGCTGGTTGTCTACGGTGCACAAAAGCTTTGTCCAGGAAAATTGGTATGAGGCAAGAAGATGTTGTCAATTCTACTCAATGCATTCTTTTCAAAATTTCCTCACAACTCCTGCCTTCAATCTGTCTGTAGGGCCTAGTAATCATTGACTTTTTTTCCCATTTATCTCCAATACCAAATTTAAGGTATTTTACATGCAGATCCACGGCTGGCACAAACACATCCTTAAAATTAAAATGCACTGTAGAAAAGCTGGAACACTGTCTGTTGGCCTAATCATAATGTTTTCTCCTTTCATTTTTCTAGGTTGATAAGTTAGTAATGATCTGTACAACTGCTGTGAAACCACTTTGCACTCTACAAGTTAACAATATGCATTTAATTGCATATATGAATTATATATTTGTGTGTATTCCAATGAACGTGTTCTTTCTTCCTTTCCATTAGTTCATAATTT
Organism: Ginglymostoma cirratum; assembly: GCA_024137785.1. Classification (NCBI taxonomy): domain Eukaryota; kingdom Metazoa; phylum Chordata; class Chondrichthyes; order Orectolobiformes; family Ginglymostomatidae; genus Ginglymostoma; species Ginglymostoma cirratum. Next base: position 28,466,176 of record JAHRHZ010000013.1, read on the forward strand.
TTTTTTAGATTTTCCTATGCAGCCTTTTTTCAATGTTTTACTGAAGCATGCCCTTTAATCAAGTTAAAAAAAAAACATCATTACTAGGTTTGTGTTGTCCGTGATTGTTTATTTCTTCTGTTGGATTGCGCAGAAACTGAATAAACTTGAGACATACATGATATCTGGTGTGTGTTCACCCGATGTTCATGTCTTTCATCCTTGTTGCCTGCCATTGATATAACAGTTATGGTATCAATTAACGTATCAATATAACAATTTATCACTATTAATCCTCGCAGGGCTATTGGCTGGCTACATAACCAGACAGTTCGACATCCACAGTCTGTTCAGGGGGCAAAGTCTCAGTTTCACATTGAATCTTACACCTCCACTTTCCCTCGAAGGCGATCTTTGTGCTTGTTCTAGAGAACTTAAGACTTTGGAGCGACACAGCTGATGTTTACAGGAGCATAAAATGGATTAACAAAATGATTCCAATAAATTATTTACAATGGTGAAAGGCCGAATGCCGGGAGACACAAGGGAAAAATAATACAATTGAGCAGATTCCCTTTCTATCTGAACAGCAATAGACTCCCTGCAATACACTACCACAGAGGCTACTAAACTAAGTAGGTCAATTTTGGAAAGGGTATATACTAAAGAGTGTGTAATGCAAGTGATTAGAGACAGCCTGTGGAAAACCAAGACTTGTAGGAAGAAATAGGATATTTCTGTTTCTAAGATTACTTAGATTCAGTGGCATCTAAACATTTGGAAAACTGAATGTCTCAGCGGATTAACGTACCATGTGATATTGCACCATATAAATTTCATAGATAAAGGCAAAGTACCACTGATGCTGGAGATCTGGTATCCAAACAGAAAGCGCTGGAGAAACCCGGGAAAGTTTTGTAGTGGCCCTAGAGAGAGAAACAGACGGCTGAATTTTGTGCTTGCTTTGGATAGTTGCAAGTTGTGTCGGGTCTTTCGACCACTAACCCAGCATGGCCTCTGTGCTTCTTACTCACCCCCTCAGAACACCTTCACACCTTAACCCCGTCTGAACCAGCGCTAACAGCTCTGCCACCCCATTTCACCTTAATCAATTCCTCCTTTTCTCTCAATCCAGGAGAAGACAGCACAAAATAAGGCAGAATGTAGTCAGATGGGTGGAGAGGTGCCCAACACTGGATTTGCCGTACCCCTGCAAAGTGAGGGCCCTGGACCTCTCAAGAGAAGTCCGGGACAGCTCCTAAGGGGATGCAAAGACTTCCTGCCAACCGAATAAGTACCACTCTTCATTCCACTGCATCCCTCACAGTAACTCTGCCATCAGTGTCCTTCATTGCACACTGCATTTAACTACAGGGTGACACAGTAGCTCAGTGTTAGCACTGCTGCCAGGAACCCGTGTTTGATTCCACCCTCGGGCGACTGTCTCTGTGGAATTTGCACGTTCTCCCCATGTCTGTTTCCTCTGGGTGCTCCGGTTTCCTCCCACAGTCCAAGGATGTGCAGGTTAGGGTGGATTGGCCTTGCTAAATTGCCCCATAGTATTCAGGGATATGTGGGTTATAGGGAGATGGGTCTGTGTGGGATGCTCTGAGGGTCAGTGTGGACTTGTTGGGCTGAAGGGCCTGTTTCCACACTGTAGGGGTTCTATGATAGTTCCCATGAGACTTTTTCTCTCTTTTGCCTTACAGGAACCATTGGCATGTCCATAACTTCTGCAGAGAAATGGTCAGTTCCATCAGAAGCCGCCAACTGAAGCTTTCTGGACTATAGCACTCATGCCTCCGAAAAGCATCAGCAAAGCTGCCTCCCGCACTCAAAACTGAAAGCTTAAAGGCAACGTTAGCCTGAGAAAGTTTGGGGGCACATGTTGGTGACAGCCTCCACAGGTGGCCGAGGAATTTCATCCTCGGCCAGCTGGCACTTGGAGGATTGTCGGAAACCAGGCTCCTGCTGTGGCCCAGACAGGATAGGGCCCTGCATTGTTGGCAGTCAGGGATTCATCCACATGCACAGGAAGGAACAGGAACAGGGATGTGGAAGGGAATGGCCCTTATTTCCAAGAAGCTGCAGGAATACAGCAACTATAAATGGGATCATCTGGTTTCCTCCATGGGCAGGTTAGCAGTTGCCATAGAGACCCAGGCCCAGTGGCCTCATGGTCCGTTGGAGAAGTTACACTCCATTGCCCCAGCCATTGGTCCTCAGGACTGAATGCTCGGGGATAGAATGTCAGGGAATCTCATGCACACCTCTTCTTCCTCACAAGAAGACCAGGCAGTACCAGGAGGTACCCAACGGGAGGAGACACCATACACATGTCCCTCGGAAGTTTCCTCAGAGGATATTCTAGAGCTGGCTGTGCCTTGTACTTCCACCCTGCCAGCCTTCCCTCCGAACCTCAGAATTTCTAGCCAAGGAGTGTTCACGATCCTCTGGCATAGACACCCTCAGCATATCAGGGCAGTCCAGACACAGATGGCACCAAGCCTCCAGAGCCAACAGACTGCACTGTGTCCAATCCAGCTGAGGAACTAGTAATGACACTAAGACATAGTGGGAGAGAAGGAGAGGAGAAAACCTATTGAGGGCACTTTGGCAACTTATGTGACATTGCACTGTGAATGAATGCTCAGATTTATCTAAATGTCATTGTTTTGGCGCCACATTAGTTTGTATGACTGTCGCTAGTAACCCCAAATGTGACAGTGCCAGCATGATGCCTCACTTCATGTCGACACAAGATGTGCTGATAGATTGATGTGTGTGTGCTGAGAGACAGTTCTAGCATCTGGAAGCAAGATTAACAAGGTGTATATAGGGCAATGGCTCCTGCTGACATCATTGTCTTTTGCCCTATAATATCCCTACTCTTTCCACGGCCTTTGTATCTGAAGGTTTCAGTGTGAATGAGATGATCAACAATGTTTAAGGCAGGGAACTGTACAATGTTAGAATCACCTACAGCCCTGTCCCTAAGACACTTACCCCACCCATTCTGGATGTGGTTGCAGCTATTTTTCTTTCCTATTGTGTACTTTTGATTTCCAAGACAATAGAAGGCCAGTGGTTTCTGGCCTTCACCTCTACGTGTTGCTGAGGTGCTGACCATACAGATTGCCTTCCTGCTATGCTTCCCTTGAGCCCCTTAGGATTTGCTGCTCCCCAGATCCACAGCCTTACCCAGCTACATTAGCTTTCACCAGTCCATGTCCACCCACTATCCCCAAAACTACCAGGGTGGTGCTGGCCATGGATGAAGGATGAACACATGACCCCTTTCCCATCCATGCTTTACTATATCCTTACCTTACAAATATCGTTACCTTCCTTCACAACTGTCATCTCCCCTATGCGCTCCCCAACAGCCACAGCCTTCAGTCCCAAAGGATAGATTCCCATGTCTCCTTTTGACCTTTTCTGATCCGATCCCCTTCCTTCTCAGTTCCTGTAGTCAGACCCAATGGACTGATCATGACCCACATCTTTGAATGATCTAAGTAGCCTGCAAGAGGATCAGAGGAATACCATGATGGTTTTTAGGGGCTGGTTTTTAGGGGATGACAATATCCTTGGATGAATGGATGCATGTGGCTTGTGCCCTGTAATGCCGTTTGGTGCTGAGCGGTATGGAGGTTTCACAAAGTCATCAGTCAGCTAAAGGCTCATGTTGAGAATTTTCAATGTTCAACACATTTGTTAAGATAGGAAGCTGAATATTAATGAGCTGATTTGCGGCAGTAACAAGATTTTTAATAAATTATAATTTCACTTAATTGGCAACTCACTGTTATCTCGTGAGAGGCTTGCCTTGCATCTCAGCAAATGCATAAAAGATGCAACGAGTTATCCCACGTCAAGGTAGGCCTCATCAGACTTCTCATCTGAGGGGAGGTGATGACTTAACAGTATTATCGCTGTACTACTAATCCAGAGAACCAGGTAATATTCAAGGGATCCAGGTTCAAATCCCACCTATGACAGTGGTGAAGTTTAAAATTCAATACAAATCTGGAGTTAAGAGTCTAAGGATGAGCATGAAACCACTGGTGATTGTCAGGAAAATCCCATCTGGTTCAATAATGTCTTTTCTGGAAGGAAACTACAATCTTTACATGGTCCAGTCTATATGTGACTCCAGACACAGAGTGATATGGTCGACTCTTAACTGCTCTCTGGGCAATTAGGGATGGGCAATAAATGCTGGCCTAGATGGCGAAATCCACATCCCATAAACAAATTTTAAAAAAACTTCTGCTACAAATCTCACAATAGCCCATGTCAGTCAGACTCCACCACCCCCGCCCGTCCCTTGTTTCTGCCCAGAGTTAATGTTTTGAGTCTAATATCTTCTTTGAAACAGCTACCTCTGACTTTCCACGAAGAGTCACTTTGGATTCACAATTTAAGTCTCTTTTTCTCCCTTATAGATGTTGTCAGACCTGCTGAGTTTCTCCAGTACTTCCTGTTTTGATCTTCAATTTCATAGATGTCAGGTTTGAACTAATGGTGAATTGGAGAATTTCAGGTAAGGCAACGGTAAGATGTTAATACAGAACAGGAGTACACTTGGTCTGGATACAGTTAGTATTCCACAGCTGGTCACTCAAATTCTGAAAAGTGAATTTGTGTGACTGTCAAGTGAGTACGGGATCAGATTCAATGCAATACATCCCACAGTCAAATGGACTCATTATTGAATGTGTGAGGAACGGCAATTAGATACCACAAACCTTTAGGCTTTCAGTATAAACCACATGGATTTTTGACTTGAGAGGATTTGAGAAAACGACAAAAAAATTAATTGAGGTCACCTTTCTGACGTTACTCAAGTATGTCTTTAGAGAATATATCAACTTCTGTATTGTCAGGAATCATACAGCTTCTTAGAAATGCAGCAATGTCTCATCTTCTTCATTAAGAAGAAGAAAACAAAATGTAGGAAATGAATGAAAAATCATAAAGTACATTGCTTTTAACGAATGTCACAAGGTAGGCAAATTTCGAAGGGAATTTTCCTTCACTGATTTCACTTCCATTACAATTAAAGGTAATGACTTTGTACATTATTGCATCCTTTGAAATTTATAGAAAATAAAGGGCTTTATCCTCAGACTACATTTTTATAACCAGTCTCACGTAATTTGCTTCGTTCTTCCCACCTCCTCCCCCCACCAGGGTGTTCTTAGCTGTTTTAGTGATCTCTTTGGTGATAGATCTGTTGAAAGATATTTAAATCAGCCATCATATCCAGAGATTGCTGCTTAGCTGAATTTGAATTCATAAAATTGACATTGAAATTGACAAATGGCACTACAGGAAAATGAGCATTTCCAAAATGTTTTATTTATGGCTGTGAAGTCCTATTTCGTACACATGCAGATAATTTTTTTTGTTGCAAAGGGTTACCAATACAGCAATTCTTTTAAGATGCAATATGACTTTCTATGACATTTTGGGATGAAGCAGATTTTCTGCTTCCCCTTATATCTAACACAGTCTATATTTTCAAAATCTAGTCCAAAAAATTCCTTCTCTTTCTAATGAATTTTCAACCCTATTCAGAATGAAAGCTCCAAACACCTATCGTGCCACCGTCTGCTTTTGCACAGCATTCGCCTCCTTATAAATGACAAAGCTAAAAGACTGGAGTTCTCGCCAAAATAATCTTTTGTTTTAATAGACTTCATATAAAGTTTTGATTTATGATCTGCAGATTGTAATTTTGGAGAAAATGACTTTTCTATCTTACATACTTCCCAAAAAGTGAAAATAAAAAAATAATTTCAGAGTTAACCATATGTTCTATTTTCTGAGTCTAAGCAAATATTAGAATAACTTTTAATGAATGTGATGAAAACAAGTGCTCAAATGCAATGCCAATTAGCTTCTGTTATATATTTAGTTTAGCATTAGTATTCAATTTGACAGTCATTTGCACTTGAGATTACACATTAATCCCACTCATTCAAAACAAGACAGATGAAATCCTCATTCAGTATACTTTATATTTGGTCACATAATACAGGAGTGTACTCTGTAAGGAGCTTTATTTGATGGGTGTAGGTTATTCGTGCTTTTTTTGCTCTTGTGTTACTCTATTAATAACATTGTCACAACGGTATCCATTTGTATGCAGGGCATACCTGACAGATAATTCATTTCTCCAAAGTGAAAATAGTAAAGACCAATTATCCATCAGATAATTCCAAATTTTAGTACCTGATAGAGATTAGAAACCTAAATAAATAGTCACTGCGAGGCAATTGCTCGTGGAATCCATATAATGCTTTTATTTCTTTCCTGATCACACTGTCTGAGCAGAGAATTTTTCCTGCATCATTCAGTTTTACAGCTCTCCTCCATAACATATCCATCATATTTTATACAAAATCATCATTTGTTCTCTCCTTTATATACTCAAATGCTTTTTCCCTGTCCTCATTACTTTTCTGCTATTGCTCTCCTTTCTCATGGCTTTAATCTGAACAACTGGCTGCGCTCCTAATAATATATAAAGAAAAATAGAAAGCTACCTACAGTGAGAAAATTAACTGCTTTTTTTGAGGTTTTCTTCCCTTGTACTATTTGCTAATATTTGAAGCATTCCTTGTGAGCAATCATAATCTCATGAAATACTCCCTTTTTGATCTTTAATCTTTATTATTATTTCTGTTATGTACAACGATAGGCTTAACTCTGCCAGCGCCTCCTCCTTCTAACATTAGGGTGTGGCATATACGCCCTTTTATTGTTAGATGCGTGCCAACAGTGGTTGAGCACATTAACATTCAAATTCACACAACTGATAGTGATACTCAGATTTTCTAACTCTTCAGGCAACTTGTAGCCTACTTATTCTCTTTAAACTACTGTGTGCAGCACCTTAAATATGATAACTTTTTTTTATTACAGATTGCAACAAGGATAGGATAAGAGTTGAATTAGGTCAGAGGTCAGGCCTAATTGAACTGCCTTTCTAATCACAATTCAGACCTCAGGTTAGCAAATTATATCACAAACCTCTGAAAGAGTTGATACAGTGGCTTTTCAAGTCAGACATGATGTGTAAAATTGGCCAACAAGAGTTTTCTGAGGAGTGCCCACCATGACTTGTCACATCATCTTTCCTCTACCCCTGCTACTTTTGCAAAGACTCATCCAGGGTCAAAAATCTTCTTGGTGTTATACTATGGACTGCTGCAGAGAAACAGGGCTTGCTACACAGCCTCCAGCTGTGTACGTACACCCTCGGCCCCCTTCACCTGCCCCAGCCATTCAGAATAACATCACACCATAAAATATTCATGAACAGCCCAATGCTTCAGCCGAGGGCTCGCTTCTGCAGGTGGCTGTCACGTCAGTAATTGCCCAATACTTCCCTCTGCAGCGTAAAATTGTTTTCATTATGTGTCATGAACATTGAGCCAAGCAAATCCCTCTTGAGTGGTTTCCCAAGGGCTAGAGGGAGGAGGTACTTAAGTTAAACAGTCGCTGTTGGCCTTGCAGGAAAGGCAACCAGTGGAAGCTCATCATTAACTCCACTTCTTTACAACAGCAGACAAACAGCAGACTCATGCAAAACTCGCATAAAGATTATCTTTAACATCTCAGTTATACTGGAAAGGGTTTCCGAGGGTTTCGCTGCTCTTACCATATTTAGGGCTACATCAAGCAAAAAAGGGAATCACTTTCCAGCTGACTGCAGTTCCCATGGTTTGCAGTGCAAGTGGATAAGCAGGTCTCAGCAATAAACTTCAGTATTGTGAGACAATAATACACAGTCAGGTCCTTCCATTTTGATTCAAGGGTGTCTTTTTCTTTTCCCCCTGTGGCGGACTAATCACAGCTGCAGTTTGTATAATTGCAGCAAGGACAGAAATGTGTTTAAGAAGTCATTCTGGGCTTTTTTAATGAATGCTGGAATTTGAAAAAAAAAAGACAACAAACAGGATGTATAATAAATAAGATTTAATTTTTAGATAATGATAGGCAGAAGTGCTTGGGTGATTGATGTGGGAGAGATGCTTGTGAGAAAGGGTATGGAAGATCAAAAAAGGAAGCAACAAGTGGGATTAAACTCATGTTTAAAAGCAACACAAGCAGCTGATATATGGCTGGAGGATCAATTGTAGAAAAAAAAAGTCGCTGGCACTTGGAGCTTGTAGCCTGCTGTGCGTTTTGGTTTTGGTAATAGCCCTTGTAAAAGCACATCAGAACCTTAATAATTGGACACAAATTCATCCATCCAAGTTCAAACTGAGATTTAGAAAACCCTGGGTGCTGTATGTTGTAAATTATGACCCAAAGGTCATGAACTTTGGGGGGTGCTGTGGGGCTGGGGAAATGGATTTATAAATCAGTAGAGTGCATTTAAAACTTGTTGAAGCTCAGCTTCAGTTTACATGAATGAAAGTAAATGTAGATATTCTTTATACAAATAATGACAAACATTTGAATGTTATTACCAATGCAGAAGGTTTTCCTGGGTATCGACAGCACACAAGTTGTGGAAGCCTTGCATATTTCACAGCATTATAACGCCCAGTTATTCTCTATTTATTTAATATAGCCACATGTGATAAAGTCATCCAGCAGTGCCCTAGAGGACTGTTGGCAATCATCTGGAAAACATTTTTTTTATCATTTCTAGCTGGATATGTTGAATTTCTATTCTGGGTACTTCACTGCAGTTTGGAACTATTCACTAGCAGCAATTTCAGACAGCACATCAGTAGCCCAATGTAAATCTTCCTGTCTCCTGAATGACGACTGTAGTGGGCTTCATGCCTGGCTGCCTGTCCTGACTGTCAATTTACTTTCATTCTGT
>JAHRHZ010000013.1:28477502-28538240 GCA_024137785.1 Ginglymostoma cirratum
CAAAAACCCATTAGTATTCACTATTTTGCAGATTAGAAGAATTAGGGCTTCAAACGTTGGCTTATACGAAGCAGTGTCATTTGTGAAGTGATGTTTGCTTTATTATTCCCCATTCTCCCCCTCTGAAACCAGCCTGACATGACTTGCGATCCACACAGGGCATAATGAGCAAAATAAAGAACTGGATTGTGGATGAAAAGAAACACATTCCCTTTTTACATGACTGGAATGACAAAGAGGGGAGACTTTATATGTACTCTTTAGGCTCATTAGAGTGCTGATTATGATAGCTCTCTAGTGTAATCTTTAATCGAGTTTGACACTAGATTTGCCCCGTTACAAATCCTGTCATGCAAATTGAGCCATTTGTGTTGTTTGATATGGAAAGATCTGCTATGAAATGAAAGATTAGTTCACAGATGAGACACTAGGGAATGCTGCCCTTGTGCTCTGAGCAACTGATTACAAGGATGAGAGCAACCATTTTTATACTGCTGCTATGATTTGGAAAGCGGATTAAATTAACATGAGGTTTTTTTTTTCTCTCCTCACATTGAAATGGCAAATAAAAATTTAGAGTTCCATACTCAACCCACTATTTTCTTTGTGAACTTATCAGAAATAAATTATAGTGAAAGGAAATTACAAATATTTGCAGGTCCGTTGAAGAAATGTACACCTTGCTTAAATGTTGCATGTGTAAAATAATAGCTGCAACATATACTTTCCATTTATAAAAAAGGGAAACTATTGAGAGACAGTTCTCTTTGTGACTGAGAATCAAAGCAACTATTACATCTATCCAACATGAATAAAATTTTGCAAAAAATTCACACAGTAGACATTCTGTACAAACTGGAATACATGACTTTTAATATGAAGGGTGATGTCATACAGGGGGCATTTCATATAGTTTCAGGAAGTTATAGATGATAGCCACAGATTTAGATATTATACCAATGGTAACAGCCTACAGTAAAAGTTACAGAGAGGAGTTAATCAAATATACAAGGTTTGTGCTAAATTTAAAACTGGTATGACTTTGGGAAGACAAAGTTCACAGTTTAACCATGAAAGCAACCATCCTATAAGCAATACTTAAGGACAAAGACAAGTGAAAACAATGTATATGCAAACCAAATTATGTGAGGCTATGGCAATGCCAAGCATGATTGACTGTGGTCTTGTGATACTCCAGCTTATTTTTAGCTTTGCTGGAATATATTTGTTACTATTTTTGATAACTCAGTCATTTTTTGATACCTGTTCTGATCATTTCTTGTCAACCAACATTATTTATTTTGTTAATTCTAGCAAAAATGTACCTTGAATAACTGATGGTGGAATGTCAGCAGTGAGTGCTTAGCAGGCTGTTACTTTGGACTTGATTTTTGTCATGACAGACAATGTCTCCACCATTATGAAAATGCAGGAAGAAGTTGGGAAATCCACGTCCTGCCCAAGCCTGGCAATTCTCATGCCTTTTCCTCCGTCCCTGTCAAAAGTATAAGAACCATTATATTCCAACCCCATTCAGTTATAAAGAAGTCATATTGGACGTGAAACATTAACTCTATTTCACTTTCCACAGGTGCTGCCAGACCATGGTGAGTTTCTCCAGCTTTTCCTATGCTTGGTTCTGACATTTCTCACTTTTGTCGAGGTGGAATTAAGGGCGCTCTGTAGTTTGCATATGTACAGCTCCCAGAGGTTGCTGGCCATTCAAATGATCAGCTGTGTCCACTGAAGTCAGATTTTGGCATCCCTGAAGAATAAAACAAGTTAGAGCAGATCTGTTCTTGGTGCATTTCTTTTGGATAACCAATGGTATCTTTTTACAGAGCTGAGGTACCCCAGCAGATATGATCCCAGTATACCTGGGTGTCAGGGTCATTCAGGTTAGGGCTAGGATTTGTGTGGGGGTGGGGTCAGGTATCCTTTGGATGTGAAGATCACGTGTGCTTTGGGACTGTTAACTTTGCAGAAGACTGTGCATAAAAGGTGCACAGAAAACACGGAACTGTCCAATTTGTCAAGACCTGCTGGAAGTGTCATGAAGTGTCACAAAATGTTGAACAGTTCAGAATTATCTGGATGTGACAGTAGGTGTTCATCTGGCAAACAAGTATCAACAAGTATCAGAATGTGAATGAGAGTGTCTTTCTTATTAGTGTGTAACCTGCACTATAGAAGTTTAAGCAATATAACTATATGTTCTTTCTCCTATGTACATGGATGTTTGTAGATACTCATAAAACATAGAACATGTTCATTGACTGTGTCATGGTAGATGGATGATGAAAGGGTGATAAGTGAAGGCAAACATTGGGATATGACGAGTCATGACGGATGGGTCGAGGGCATTTGGTTGTATGCATTGGTAGGGGTGGGGCATATGGAGAAGAGGGAGTGTGATGAGGATCTAAGACATTAGGACTGACACATTATTTTATGCATTTGCCCTTTTAGAGAGGCAAGGTACCCTTTGGTTCAGATACATGGACACCTTTGGGGATGAGCAGACAATAGCACATACTGCTAGAGAGATAAGACATTTGGTGTTGAAGGTGAGGAACCATCTATGATTGTGAAAAGACATGGTGGGTCAGTGGTTAGCACTGCTGCCTCACAGCACCAGGAACCTGGGTTTAATTCCACCCTCGGGTGACTGTCTGTGTGGAGTTTGCACATTCTCCCTGTGCCTGTGTGGATTTCCTCCGGGTGCTCTGGTTTCCTCTCATAGTCCAAAGATGTGCAGGCTGGGTGGATTGACCATGCTAAATTGCCCACAGTGTTTAGGTTAGGTGGGTTATAGGGGGATGGGTCTGAGTAGGATGCTGTGAGGGTCAGTGTGGACTTGCTGGGCCAAAGGGCCTGTTTCCATACCGTAGGGATTCTATGAAAAAATTTACATGCTTGTGTCTAAAAAATGCATAAAGGCATTGAGACTGGCAGAATCATATATGAATAGTCCAAAAAATATGTTGAGTTAAAAAGTGATAGGTGTTTCAGAGTGCCTGTTCCAATAAAGTTATTATAGGTTTTCTGCTGTGTGACTGATTTCCCAAACTATCATTTTCATAATGGCATGCCTATGACGGACAGCTCTAACTGCTAATTGACTGGAAAAGTTCATTGAGACAAGGGATTATGTATTTGTGGTTTAAGCACTTAAGTGACATGCTTGCTTTCATAAACAATTAGTTTAAAGAATTTCAATGCTTTTACCTTTTTGTTATCAATGAGTTCTTTTTTTCCAATTGCAATATCAATAGACAACATCAGCATGCCATCTAAGTTTTGCCCATAATGAATGTAAGGTGAGTTCACATAGAGATGGAAGGAAAAGGCCAGGCCATGAGTTGACGGAGTTATAGAGGGCCATGGAGATTACTGATTTCATTGGGATAGCCCAAATGGTATGAGCAGCTACATGGGATGGGTAGAGGCCATCTTGTGACACAGGGGCTGTGAGGGGATATTGGGATGGATATAGGGGTAGAGGATGGCATGGAAGGGATAGGAAGTGTGTTTGGGTGTGTAAGCAGAATGGTTTGTTTAAAGTCCTTATTTTAACCATTGAAAGAGTGCTGGAGCCTAAGGGAGGCTTTTACACAGCTTGCCCCTGGAACTGACTCTTCTTGAGTCGCCTAGTCCAGACTTTAATTCAGCCTGCTACCCCTTATCATGGAAATTGGCCATTTATGAAAGTTGGATTTGTGCAAATGCAATTTCGCCTACTTCAGCACATCTTAAGACCATGAGATCATTTTTAAAAAATGGAGCAGAATTAGGCCATTCAGCTCACTGATTCTGGTCTGCCATTCAATCATAGCTGGTATGTTTCTCAACCTCATTCTCCTGCCTTTTACCTGTAACCCTTGACCCCCTTATCAATCAAGAACCTATCCAACTTTGTCTTAAATGTACTGAATGATTTGGCCTCCACAGCCCTCTTCGCAATGAATTCAACAGATTTCCCACCTCTGGCTGAAGAAATTCCTCCTTATGTCAGGTCTAAAGGGTCATTCCTTCAGTTTGAGGCTGTGCCCTCAGGTCCTAGTCTCTCGTAGTAATGGAAGCAACTTCTCCATGTCCAATCTATCCAGGCCTTTCAGGATGCTGTAAGTTTCAATCAGACATCCTCTCATCCTTCTAAATTCATCAAGTACAGATCCAGAGTCCTCAACTACTCCATATGACGAGCCCTTTATCCTCAGGATCATTCATGTAAACTCGTCTGGACCGTCACATAGACCAACACTTCCTTCCTTAGACACGGGGCCCAAAGTTGACACAATATTCCAAATATAGTCTGGCCAGAGCTTTTTACAGTCTCAGCAGTACATTTCTGCTCTTGTATTCAAGCCCTTTTGAAATGTTAATATTTCATTTGCCTTCCTAGCTGCCAACTGAATCTACATGTTAACCTTAAGAGAATCCTGGACTAGGACTCCCAAGTCCCTTTCTGCTTCAGATTTCTGAAGGCTTTTCCCATTTAGAAAATAGTCTGCACCTCTATTTTTCCTACCAAACTGTATAACCTCATACTTTCCCACATTCTTCTTTGCCACTTCTTTGCCCACTCTTTAGGCCTGTCCAAGTCCTTCTGCAGTCTCCTTGCTTCCTCAACACTACCTGCCCCTCCACCTGCTTTTGTGTCATCTGTAAACTTAGCAACAATGCCCTTAGTTCCTTTGTCTAGATCATTAATGTATAATGTGAATAGTTGTGTTCTCAAAACTGACCCCTGTGGAACTCCACAAGTCACCAGCTGCAACCCTGAAAGTGACCCGTTTGTTCCCATTCTCTGACCTTCTGTCAGTCAGCCAATCCTCTATCCGTGCCAGTGCCTTGCCCCTAACACCATGTGTTCTTATCTTATTTAGCAGCCTCCTCTGCTGTACTTTGTCAAAGGCCTTCTGGAAGTCCAAATAGATCACATCCACTGACTCTTTTGTTTAACTTTCTAACTTACTAACTTGCATGACCTTCCCTTGAAAAAGCTGTGCTGACTCAGCCTAATTTTACCACGCATTTCCAAGTACTCCAAAATCTCATCCTTAATAATGGACTCTAAAATTTTACCAATGATGGAGGGCAGGCTCACCAGCCCATTATTTCCTGTCTTTTGCCTCCCTCCTTTCTTAGTGTGTTACATTAGCCATTCTTAAGTACTCTGGGACCCTCTCTGACTCCAGTGATTCCTGAAAGATTACCACCAATGCCTCTACAATCTCCTCGGTTGTCTCCTTCAGATCTTTGGGTTGTAACCCATCTGGGCTGGGCGATTTGTCCACTTTCAGACCTTTCAGCTTCGCAAGAACTTTCTCCTTCGTGACATCCACTATACACACCTCTAACTCCCAACTGTCTTGAAGTTCTGGTGTGCTGCTGGTGTTTTCCACTTTGAAAACTAATGCAAAGTACCTATTCAGTACCTCTGTCATTTCTTTGTTCCCAATACTACTTCCATAGCCTCATTTTCCAGGGGCCCAATGTCCACCCCTGCCACTCTCTTACCTTTAGATAATTAAAAGTACTCTTGAAATCTTCTTTTAGATTACTAGCAAGCTTACTATGATATTTAGACTTCTCCCACTGTTGTTTTTTTCAGTTGCCCTCTGCTGTTTTTTAAAGGATTCCAATCCTCGGACTTCCCATTAATCTACACCACATTTGTATGCTTTTTCTTTTGCTTCATGCTTTCCCTGACTTCCCTTGTCAGCCATAATTGCCTCATCATCCCCTTAGTATGCTTCATCGTCCTTACGATGAATTTCTGCTGTGCCTCCTGAATTTCCCGAGAAACTCATGCCATAGTTGTTCCTCTGTCCCCTTCCAATCAACTCTGGCCAGCTCCTCCCTTGTGTTATTGCAGTTACCTTTACTCAACAGTAATACCATTACATCTGATTTCAGCTTCTCCCTCACAAACTGCAGGGTGAATGCTACCATATGATGGTCACTGCCCCTCTGGAGTTCATTCACCTTAAGCTTATTCATCAAGTCTATCTCATTACACAACACTAAATTCAGAATTGCCTGTTTCCTCATAGGCCGTACCACAAGCTGCTCCAAAACAAAAACATCTCATAGACGTTACACAAATTCCTTTTCTTGAGATCCACTACCAACACGATTTTTCCAGTCCATTGGCATATTGAAGTCCCCATGATTATTAAAATAGAGCCTTTCATGCATATTTTTCTATCTCCTGATTTAATGTTTTCCCCAAATGCTGACTGCTGCTAGGAGGTATGTCCATTACTCCCATCAAGGCCTTTCTTCCTTTACAGTGCTCAACTCTATCCACACAGATCCTGTGCCTTCTGACAATATCACTTCTTGCTATTGATTTAATTTCATTTATTTCTAACAAGGCAACCCCACCCTGTCTGCCCATTTACCTGTCCTTTCAACAGGATGTGTATTCTTGGATATCTAGTTCCCAGCCCTGATCCTCTTGCGCTACGTCTCTGTGATACCCACAACATCATACCTGACAATCTCAATCTTTGCGACAAGCTCATTTACCTTGTTTTGTACACTGTGTGCCTTTAAGTACAATACCCTGCATTGACCACCCTCCTTCCCACAGTTGTCCTTTTATCTCCTGTGCCTGAAGTTAAATTGCTGACTCTTTGCTGACCCTTTCCATACTCTCTGTCCTATTACTTGTCCTAGAAATTTAATAATCTCTGCTGAGCACTCCGCCCCTTCAACTCTTTCCATAATTTTCCATGCAACTGAACCCACCCTCCCACTATTTAGTTTAAAGCCCTATCCATAGCCCTCGTTATGTGATTTGCCAGGACTCTGGTCCCAGCATGATTCAGGTGGAGCCCATCCCATCAGCACAGCTCCCTCCTTCCCCATTATTGGTGTCAATGCCCCATGAACTTAAATTTCTCCCATATCATTCCCTGCACTACATGTTTACCTCTTTAATCTTGATGTCCTTGTGCCAACTTTCTCATAGCTCAGGTAGTGATTCAGAGATTATTACCTTTTTTTGGTTCTGCTTTTTAATTTAACCCCTAGCTGCTCATATTACCTCAAATGAACCTCTTTCCTTTTTTTATCTGTATCGTTGGTACCTGTGTGGATCACAACAACAAGATCTTTCCCCTTCTAGTCCAAGTTCCACTGCAGCCCAGATGAGACATCCTGAACCTGGGCTCAAAGCAGGCAACAAAGCCTTTGGGACTCTGAATCCTGGCCACAGAGAACCATGTCTATTCCCCTGACTAAAATATTCCTAATTATTCCTAATTTTCATACTGGCATTTTCACTTGTAGTCAGTCCCCTATTTACCTGCAATCTGAAACTAATGAATAATACATTGTTTAATTAATAGCTATCACCAACTTACAGTTCATCTGTGATGGGACCCCCAATTCTGGACTTTAATTTAATCTGTTCAAAACAAATCACAAACTATGGACCAAAAAAAGGAACCAAAAGCATTTTTTTCCTCACCATTGAATTCCCAGGCTGCCTCCAAATTTTCTCAATCAAATGCTCACTTGGACTGTGTCTCACTCTGGATGGGATGTCTTCTTCCTGACTATGCATGGCATCTAATTTAGGAATAAAAGGCTGGGCCTTTGTGTTTACTGTTGTTCTGTGTGTTCTCATTCGTCCATAAATGGATGAACAAGCGTTAGTTAAACTAACAAGAAAAAGGCCAGTTTGGGACCATAAGGGTAGGAGTAGGACTTCAACATCATGTCTCATTATACGCCCTCGTGCCATTTTCTTGTCCTATTTCCTGACATTACATGATTCACAATTTAAAAAAAACTCAGGCAGATCCATGGTGATATTAAAAATGAATCTATTTTTGTTATCATACTAGATTTAAGGAAGGCTAATACTTTGAAATTTTAGTGCAGCAGTGTCAGAAGTGAAGTCTTCTGATAAGCTTTCTACCCAACAGTTTGACTGCAACCAGACTCCACAGGTAGCTCATGCAAATAGGTCAGGAGAAACAGTGCAGCTGAAAGCACATTTATAATTCTGAGCAGAGGTAATGTATATTGCACCAGGTTAAATATTCACTGCATCAGAATTGAATTCCTAGACGTAAAGGAGGAGCAGTGCAAAACCAACAAACAGCCTGCAACCGAAGGTGGGGCATTTGCCTCAGGAAGATGTGCAAGATGACCATCGTTCACAATGCACTAATAGTTGAGGGAAGTTCACAATTGTTCTCAATGTAATTAACACAGGTATTCCCAGTGCTATGGGCTTCACAGCAGAAGTCAGATATTCTGTTGCACAACTGCACTGAGAATTGAAGATGGTGTTGTTTAGTGCCTCAGCAAATGCTGCTCTTACGGCTCAAATGGCAACTAACTTATTCTCTACCTTCTACATTCAAACATATGATGCATTATTATTAAACAAGTAGATATATCCATATGACAACCGTATTTTCAGTTCATGGATTTTAACAGACTTAAGCCCAATCAGTGTGTGTAGACATATTTGTGTAAAATATTATACAAATCTAAGAACATTTGAACAATATGCAATATAAAATTAGATTTTTTTCCGTCAATCTTTAAATGGTATAATGGCTTTAAACTTCCCTTTGCTAACAGAGCCATAATTGTTTGTCCTAGCAGCATCAGCAATGTATGGTCTGGGAATCCGGCAACTGTTCTTCACTGTGCTATCCAATTATGTGTGAAGTACAGCTTTAAACATAACAGCAGTGGGATTGAAACATGAAGGTTAATTCTGCACTCCTGTTCTTCCAGCAGGGAGCATGTCGCAGGGCATACAGCCTATGATTTTCTGTCCATTAAAGAAAGAATTGCATTTATGTTTCACATTTCACGGAGTACCAAAATGCTTCACAACCAATAAATTACTTTTGAAGTGTAGCTACTTTGTACTGTAGGAAATGCGACAGTCAATTTGCACGCAGCAAGGTCCCACAAATAACAAAGTGGTAATGACCAAATAATTTATTGTAGGTTTCAAGGGTTAGTGATAAAAATTGGCCAGAACTCTGGGAGAACATCACCACTCTTTTTAAAAATAGTGCCCAGGAATGATTTACATTTTACCAGGATGTCTACTAAGTATCTCCTGTATTTTTGTACCCTAGTTTGCTATTTAACAATAATAGACATGCCCCACTTTGTGGCCTTCTTTAGACTATGTAACTTGGTTCACCTTTCTAAATCTTCTAGGGTTTTACCCAAAGTTCATCATCATATGTCCTAAAATATATCCTTGTACTGTTTGGCCATCAAAATTTTTAGCACTTCATTATAGATTCATCAGGCTTTCCAGAGCTAGGTTGGTCTAATTTTTCTACAAATATTCATCTCTTTTCTACTAGAATTGCATGCTCCTCGGCAGATTTTTTTTCTTGATTTTTTTATTGGTTAACATATTCATTACCCAATTGTGAGATGTTAAAGCAACATTGGCTACTAACTACAACACTGGCAGCTATCCAAACTGTGACAATTTGCTTGGGAATGTACTGTCCACAAAAGCAACTCAAATACAGTTGGTGAATTACTGCCACATCAGTTCACTTTCAATCATCAATAGACAAAAATATTGCCAATAATATAATCAATTGGTATTTATTCAGCAACAAGATGCTCACCCGGTGCTCACTTTAGCTTCTACCAGCACCTCTCAAACCGTGGCTTCATTACATAATTGTTTCAAACATGGACAAAAGGACTGAACACTTGAGGTGAGGTAAGTGTTATTCCCCTTGACATCAAGCTATTATTTAACCAAGTGTGGCATTGAAAAACCCTGGCAGTACTGAAGTAGAAACTAATGGGGAAACTCTGCAGGCTGGAGTCATTTGTAACACAATGGATTAAGGCTGTGGTTATTTGATGTCAATAATCTCAGTTCCATAACACCAGTGCAGGAGTTCCTCAGGGTTTCCACTAGCCCAAACATCTTCAGTTGTCTCAGCAACACCTTTCCTTCCAGCATAAGCTCAGAGGCGGAGAGGTTTACTGATGGTTTCATAATGTTCAGTATTCTTTCTGACTGCTTGGTAAATGAAGCAGTCCTTATCTGCCTGCAACCAGTCCTAGACAACAATCAGGCTTGAGCTGAGAAGTGGCGAGTACCATTCTTGATAGAAATACCAGGCAATCACCATCCCCACTGACAGAATCTGACCATCTTATCTTAAATTTTAATGGAACACCATCAACATCCTTGGGCTTACCATTGACCAGGAACTGAATTAGACTAGTCAGATAAATACTATTGCAATAACAGCAGTTCTACAACGATTAAGTTGTGTCCTGATGTCCTAAACTCTCTCCATCATCTCTCCATCATCCAGGCATACTCGACTGGATGAGTGCTAATTCAAAAACAGTGAAGAACATCAGTACTAAACAGCCTATTTATTATTATCCATTGATCGTTGCTGATGAGCATCTACAAATGTAATACAGCAACTCACCAAGGCTCCTTTGACAGCACAAGAACAGCGGTTTCATGGGAACACCACTCCCTGCAAGTTCTCCCTGCAAGCTACACACTATCTTGACTGTGCACGATATCACCATTCCTTGCCTGTTGCTGGGAACTCGTTCCTGAACGTCACTTGTCGGTGGGCCACTGAACTGAATGCAGCTCATGAAGGTGACTCACCACACATTCTCAGGGGCAGTTAGCTGTAGACAAGACAGTCTGGCCTTGCCAACATTGGTCACATCTCAAGGGTGAAAAAGACACATTTACAATACTGCAAGCAAAATTGCGTAGAAATATTAGAAATGTTCTAAAAACATGATTTTGTTAGCAGTTAATTAATTCAACCTATTTCAATCATTTTCTCAAAAGTAGAAACACCCCTTTATGACCATTTCCAGCCCCGCTCTTCATCGCTGATTCTATTGCTTACTGTTAATTTACAGGGGGATGAACCTGATGACAACATCATAAAATAAATTGTAATGAATCTCAGCATTCCTTGACAGACTATAAATAAAAGTCCGGAAGGGAATTGGCTACCAGATTTTATTGCCTGCTGGGAACATCATAAGCTTTCTGTACAGTTGCCTATCGCTGGACTTTTTGGGCAGTATTTCAATAGCCTGAACTCCACCCACATTGGCACAAATGACAAAGTTTCTAGTAGGAGAGCCTTAAGTGGTGCAGCCACCCAACTCAATCAGGCAGACACTTTATCTAAATAAGAACAGGGGAACACTGCCTTCCTGCATGCCATTTCATTGTTCACTGTTTTAAATGTACAGCTATGGCAATGAGAATTATCCTGGGGTCATGGAAAGCACACTCCAATATTAATTTTTTTTTAGTCAGTTCTTTTTTGTTCCCTGATCAGTGATTAGGTTTTCATGAGCCTTTGTATCTGTTGCCCTAATTTACTTAATTTTGCCCCAAGCACCATTCATGGCACCAACTAATGGGTTTCTCAGTAGGAATTCCACAATCTGAGGCATTCAGAAGGACAGTAAGAGACATGCAAGAATAACACACAGGTCAGGCTGTAAAAATAATACTCTGTGCTCACCCACTGGTACCTAAACATAGGAATCTGGTGAATATACCTGTGTTAATGAGCTCCTTTTCATTCAATTCTCCCCTGACTTAGAGCTTAGCTATACTTAACTTTTGTGAAAGTTCACTTATTGACATGAACAGCTAAAGCTGTAATCCCAAGTGTAAGTATTCTTACCCTTCACATTACACCCAAAGCAATGTCAATGGCTGATCCTTCCAATGACTAAAACTTGTATAATTTGTAATCAGAGCAAAGAATGGTAATAACAAAATGATTGCTAGATAATTTACTAATAATTTAAGAATTTCCTCAATAGGCTATTTGGTGGCCTGTTAACTGGTATATTATAGTTGGTTTAAAATCTGAGCTGTGTCATGATCACAAATCATGACTCCAGGTCACTTATAGATGTATCAAACTTTTAATTCCAATGTGTTTTTTTTAATAGGGTTGTAACAGCAAAAATCACTACAATTTAAATTCAGTGGCAGTCTGAGGCATGTCGCCCATTCAGTGTCAGGGTACCATCAAACACGGCGACTAATTAAGAAACGACAATGAGAGGCTGATTACCCAGTCACCACAACCGCCACTACCCACCTCCCGAAAAAAACAGCCCCCCTCCCCGCAGTAAGGAGAAATCTCTTGCAGACATATTTCAATCTACTGTCCTTGCAAAGTCAATATTTTCAAACTCAGCTGTTCAACTACCAATGTCAACATTACTGGTAACATCCATGATAAAGGCCACATTGTTCTCCTATGTCTTCTTCACGAACAACTCAGTTACAGATACATTTTAAAAAATTTTTTTTGTCTTTTTGTTAGATTCACTTCAGCTTTCTAATCCACATGTATGTGTGTTATGTTGTTAATTCTGCGCATGTTCAGTAACTAATAAACTTACTTTTTAGTTAACTTAAGTAAAGTATGGTCACCTTAATCCCGTAGTCCCAGGGGACTTGTCTCTCAATAAAGAGAAATGCCTGATGGTGGTTTAACTTGAGGGTTGACACACTGCAAGCGAGGGGTGAGATTGAGATGGCAGCACCTTCATTGTAACCTCGGCCTGTGCAGGAAATGAACTCATGCTGTTACCTTCATTCTGCATTGTAAAACTGCCATCCAGCCAATGAAGCTAACTGATCCCCGATAATTAAAGAAAGCCTACTTAAACTGACCAATTTTACAACATAATAATTCAGTTTGAGAGAATATATCCACAAGGGAAGGAATCCTGCTTAACTTAATCTTCTTGTGATCAAGCAGGAGGGTTGGAGAGCAAATCACCCCTCCTCAACTGGTAACTCGACAAATTGGAATATTCCATCTGGAATTCTAATAAACTTAGTTACATTGTCTGAACACCGGACATGACAGTTGTCAAGAATAAAGAAGGATAAGAGGTCTGGCTGTTTTACAATGAAGTGGATAGCTAAGAACCTGAAGCAAAGAGAGAGAAGACTGTAGGAGTAAAATACAAGGTACATCTGCATTCCTGTGGTAAGTGGTCACTTTGTGGTAAAACCCGGCATCGTTGTGGTTGGCCCAAGAGGATATCTCGTAATTGAGCGCTCTGTGCTCATTTGAGGATCAACCCCCAAAAACCAAGCTATTCTTCCCTCCCCACATTTTGTCTCTCCACTACTTCACTACTCCTGCACCCTATCAATCCTGACGTCCCAAAACCATTTCACCCGGACCTGTCAGGGACTTCAGCAAGACTTCAAACTTAACATGAAGGTCCCAACTCCCTGGCTTCTTACCTGCAGTGGCTGCCAACAGAACAAAGAGATTGAGCTTACAGGTAGAGTCAAACCTCTTCAGGGCTGAAATCCTGAAGCACCTAATCACTTAAAAGTGGCCACTGCTCCTGGTGGCACAGTGGAATGAAAGAGCTGCCAGTTACTTATTGTTCAGCAGTTCTAAGGCAGAAATACTTCTCTAATGTTTGGGGGGGCGGGGGGTTAATGGTGAAAAGGTGAAATTGTGGTCAAATGATAGCAGAGTGAGCCAGCCAAATATAGGCGTGCTCACCCCAACTTATATTGTAGACCATTAAGACCATTTCCATTATAAAATCCAGCACATAGGCTATTCGGGCCCTCCAGCCGACGCCACAGTTGAATTTGATCATAACTGATCTGTCCATAAGATCATAAGATAAACGAGCAGAATTAGGTCACTCAGCCCCTTGAGTCTGCTCTGCCATTTGGTCATAGCTGTTAATTTCTCAGTCCCATTTTCCTGTCTTCTCCTCTTAATCTTTGATCCCCTTTCTATTCAAGAACCTGCCTAACTCTGTCTTAAATACATTGTGTTATCTCTGACTCCAGCATCTGCAGTTCTTAATATCTATGAATAATAACAGACTCTGGCATCTCTACCAATGATTGTTTGAAGATGCATCAGGACCTAACAACTGTTCAAGTCCTGTGTTCAGTGTAAGAAACAGTGTAAGAAACTTAAAGACCTGCACAGCCTTCATATTTACCCATCCAGCTCCTCTTTACTGTAACAGAGCTATCAATCTCAGACCTGAAGGTATAAATGGACTCATCATCCATAGTTCTCAGGACAGAGGGTTTCAGATTTCTATTAGCCCCATTAGTGGAAAGACTGTTACATTTCATTCCAAAAGGTTTAGCTTGAATTTTAGGATTATAATTGCTTGTTCAGACTTTCCCACTAAAGGAAACCAAATTCCTTTATCATTTTAAATGGTTCAACAATATCATCTCAAATCTCAAAACTAGTGCAACCTGACCTCATAAATCTTTACACGTTGTATCATTGTGGCGAATCTGCAAGTCGTGCTTTGAAGGACAACACATCTTGCCTAGGGTTTAGTGACTAAGACTAAACACTGAACCGTTAAGCAAGTATTTTTACAACTGAAGAATCACAGGGCAAAGGTAAAGGTAACATTAGTACCAATAAAAGGGAAAAAAACCCATCACTACATCTTATTTCATTAAGGTCAAATAAATAATCGTAAGACCTAATTACTTTTGAAGGCAAAACAGAACATAATCAGTAGCAAAGGAATAAAAATGTGTTCTATTGCTACTAAAGTTTCCTACTTCTACATATACATTGGAAATGCACAACTTGATCTCATTCTGCTACCCCTCAGGTTGTCAGTGATATACTTCCTATCTTCAGTGATATTTCCTGTAATTAGTAGACCGTGTTGGTTCAAGTTGTCATATCAATCTGAATACAGTTAGCTACCATAGTTTAATCTGCTATCTCCAGAACGCCATTATTACTGTACAATGTCTGTTGTCTCTGACTTCAAATCATCTTAATATCTCCAAGTTAATCTTTTTGATATCTCTCACCTCATTAATAGGTTAGATGAAAAAAGACAGAAGTAAAACATAAGAGCTCCATGGGAGATCCACTGAATATGCATAATAACAGATATAACACAGTGTGGAGCTGGAGGAACACAACAAGTCAAGCAGCATCAGAGGAGCAGGAAAGTTGATGTTTCGGCTCGGGAATCTCCTTCAGAAGATTCAGAATTTTTCTGATGAAGGGTCCCGACCTGAAAAGTGAATTTTCCTGCTCCTCTGATGCTGCCTGGCCTGCTGTGTTCCTCCAGCTTCACACTGTGTAATCTCTGACTCCAGCATCTGCAGTTCTAAATGTATATGAATAATAACAGACTCTGGCATCTCTACCAATGATTGTTTGAAGATGCATCAGGACCTAACAACTGTTCAAGTCCTGTTTTCAGTGTAAGAAACAACTTGAAAATCAACCTATTGATTGGCATCAACTAAATGATTTTAAAACAGTTACTGTCACTGAAAGTCTGTCATTAGTTACAGCATATAGTATGAGTTTTATTTCACACTGAACAATGTCAATCAATTAAGTTTCAGGAATGGGTTGCAAAGGATTCAGCAAAGGAAGCATGGAAGCAGTCTCTTTCCAACGTTTTTACCAATTTAGTTGAAAAATAGAAATGCAGCCTGACTAGTACAATGAGATTTGGTGTTTTTTAAAATCTCCCAGCAACAGCAAGTCTTGGGCTGCTTTTGCATCCAGTCAGGTAGGAAGAACTGTCAGCAAGCCTATAGAACTGACACCTGAACTGCCACTGGATGTCTATCATCAGGAAATTCAAACATGCCCTGTTGCATCAGGAAACTGGAGATTGACTTGAAAATCCAATCAGTACCAATAACAACAACGACAACTTATTTACATAGCACTTTTAAAATAACGAAGGTTCATTAGGTGCTCCACAGCAGCATCATAGAACTAAGTATTGCCCTGAGCCACACACAGTAAAGATATTAGCTCCAACAATGTACAGTTTGCGCAAAATAAGTAGGAGTTAAGAAGAAATAAATAAAGTGTGATAAAAGCATTGTGGCTGGACTTGAACAGTTTGTCTGGTGCTAGGGAGAGTTATCCAGAGTTTGGGTCCTTGGCGACAGATTGGATATGCCCTTTTTTTATAGCCAAGACACCCCTTACCCAGGCAGCTTCAACAGCACCTTCCAAATCTCTGACCTCTATTATCTAGACTGACTAGACCAGCAGATGCATTGGAAAATCACCACCTGCAAGTTCTCTTCCAAGCCACACATAGTCCTGACATGAAATTATATCTCTGTTCCTTTACCATTCCTGGGTCTAAATCCTACAACTCCCTTTCAAGAAGCAGGTATATGAATAGGAAGAGTTTAGAGGGATATGGGCCAAATCCTGGGAAATGGGAGTAGATTAATTTAGGGTATCTGGTCAGCATGAACGAGTTGGACTGAAGGGTCTATTTCCTATGTACAACTCTATGTACAATTCTATGACTCCATGACTCAGGCAGCTCAAAACACTTCTCAAGGGCAATTAAGGATAACCAATAAATATTGTTCTAGCTAGTGACACCCACGTGACATGAACAAATTAGGGGGAAAAAAGTACAATTTTCCATATTGTTGAGCGTATGTCAGTGCCAATCTTCAGCAAATTCAGCTCACTCCATGCACCATTAAAAAATGGTTCAACATACTGGTTACAGGAAAGGCAATGGGCCCTGACAAATGCAGGCTGTAGTACCGAAGACTCGAACTCCAGTGTAGCTGTGCCACTAGATAGGCTGTGCTAGTTCAGCCACACCATTGGCATCTGTCCAACTTTGTTTAAGTTACATATTGTCCTGTCCACAAGAGCAGGAAAAGTCCAATCTGGCAATTTACTGGCCAGGCTGCTTTTAATTATCAACAAATTGATTAAAATGTCTTTCCAGTACTAAAAAGTGACACTCACTCCGAGATAACCTGTTTGGCGATGCTCAATCTAGGCTCCATCATGGCCACTCAGTTTCAAACTCATAGCAGCCATCACTGGTTCCTGACTATCAACACTCTCTGTTTCACCATTGAACAGAAACTTAACTGCACCAGCAACATAACAAGAGCAGTTAGAGGTTGGGAATTCTGCAATGAGTAACCCAACTATTGATCCCTCATAATTTGTTATTCATTCACAAGAAACAAGTTGGAACTGCTTCCAAAAGAAATTTGGCACATTGCAGCAGTCCATTTAGCAGATGCACCAATGGTGATGAGCGTAAATGTTAAGGTGATATTAACTTGTGTGACTATTTTCAGTGAAATATGTGCACATATCCCTCATTTTCTTTGTTCCCCTACTCAATTTAGAGACATATTAAGCCTAGAGGAGAATGTTATCTCTTTTTACTTCCTACCAAATTAAACCATATCACACTCACCCATGTCAACTTAATTTGTCAGAACAAATCACCCTACAGGTTGTTTAATGTTTCTTGTATGTTAGTTCATTTTCCTCTGCTCCAATAACACCACTCTGTCTGGTATCAACTGTAAATAGAGAAATTGTAATTCTATTTTATGATTCTAAAGCATTAGTACAATTTGTGAACAACAGTGTTCTCAACATAGATCCATTTCCTACCTTTTGACTTTCTTGGAAGCACTCCTCAATCCTTGCTGCAGCATGATGAGATTCAGGTAAATCACATTGACATATTTGATCACAAAACTTCACCAGAAAGACAGAATTCAGCAGCCTGGAATGAGCATGTGAAGAGAAAGCTGTTACACACAACCAATTATGTGAAGCTGACCAATTATGTGAGGATGTAAACAAAGGAGTGTTATAGTACAAAAGAAAGAGCCGTACTTAGACATAAGGAGCAACCAGCATCATGGACAGTGTATGTGCAGACACTCACATCCTGAGATACTCCCAACTAGTATTTAAATGTGCAGGGAGCAGATAAAGCATGGTGGCCACTATTGAAAAACAAATCACAAAAATTTCTGAACTTGAGTTAAAGCCCATGGGGCACAGCTAACAGGAAAGACTTTAAAAGCAGGATAGGACCTCAGAAGAGTTCAAAGGTGCAATGAGTAAAACACGGGAAGTCTTCAAAGATAGGCCAAGGCTTCAGAAAACATTGACAAAATAAAGCTATAAAGGAGAAGATTCCAAAGATAGGGAAAAAGAGCTCAGAAGACTTTGACCACAGGGTTACAGATCAGAAAGATTCCAAAAGCCATGAAAAAGAACACTGGAAGATTTCAAAGCTTAGCTGTCATTGTGATGATAATATTTGAATCATCAATCATTCATCAGGAATTGATTAACTCTTGTGGGTTAGGTTATTTCAAACAGCAAAGCATATGACAAGTTATGAAGCTGAAATTAAAGCAAGCCAACTGATTTCTGTGAGTGTAGCTTGCAGACCAACAGCAGACTAAAAGACAGGAAGAACCACAGCATTATATACACACAGTGCATGCAGTCCTTAGAGGTGAATTCACTTAAAGGCAAGGTACACGTAAAACATGTCCCTCCTCTCGAAAAGGAAGTTTAATCATTTACAATAACAGCTGAGTTAATAATGCAGGAATTCCCTGAGTCTATTGTGCTTGCTTTAAAAACTGGTGAGAGTGATGGTTCCATGAGAGACTGCAGCCAGAGCCAAGACTACGGCACCATGGGTGATTCAGCTGTATGGGGAAGGTGGGAGAAGAATGAAAGAACAATCGTTATAGGGATTTCATGGTCACAGGATCAGGTAGGCACTTCTGTGTCAGTAAACATGAATCTAGCATGGTGTGTCATGATACAATTGGAGAACATCCACCTTTTGGTGGTGTGGGGGCGGGGTGCAGGGAAGGAGTGTGCAGGGAGGAGTAGGAATCACAGCCCATATTGGTACAATAACATAGGTAGAAGTCATAGGCCATATTGTCAACAATAACATAGGTAGGAAAAGAGATGAGGTAGAAATCAGTGAGTTAGAAAGAAAATTTAAAACAGGACCTCAGCAGCAGTAATCTCAGAATTACTCCTAGTGCCATGTGTTAGTAAACATAGGAACTGGAGGGTTGATCAATTGAAATTGTGACCAGAGAACTGGTATAGTAGGAAGGCCACTGGACTTCTGAGGAATCAGGACCAGTTCTGGGGCAGGTGGGACTTCTACAAGCTGAACAGGTTACCCCTGAAAGAAACTGAAGCTGATATCCTCATAGTGAAATTTCTTAGCAGCTAGGGGGTTATTGTGATTGTTCAGTGGGAAGGGTGGAGTGGATAGGTGAGTAGGAAGTTAGGCAGGTTAGGTAAGGTTAGGTCAGGTAAGGGAGGCGAGGAGGAGGGGGAGGGCTGGACATGGGATAAGGCTGGAGGTGGAGGGATTTTGAAGCTGGTGAAGTCAATATTGAGACCATTGGGCTGTAAGCTCCCAAGGTGAAATATCAGGTGTGCTCCTCCAGTTTACATTTGGCCTCACTCTGGCAGTGGAGGATGCTAAGGATGGACATGTTGCCAGGTGAGTGGGAGGGGAAATTTTAATGGATGGTACCTGGAAGGTCGGGTTGATTGATGCATGCAGAGCAGAGATGCTCCATGAACCGATCCCCAAGCCTGTGTTTGGTCTCCTCGATATGCAACAAAATCCATCAGGAGCAACAGATACAGGTTGGATGAAGTGCAGGTGAAACTCTGCCAGATCCGGAAGGATTGTTTGGGGCCTTGGACGGAGGCTAGAGAGGAGGTGTGGGGGCAGATGTTGCACCTCTTGAGGTTGCAGGGAAAGGTAGCGGGTGTAGTGAGAAATTAATGGGGAGTGTACAGGTAGTCACAGAATGAACAGTCCCTGTAGAAAGCGTACAGGGTGGGGAGGGAAATATCTTTTTGGTGGTGGGGTGTGATTGTAAGTGGCAGAAATGTTGGAGGATGATGCATTGATTCAGAGGTTTGTGGACAGACCTTGTCTGGAAGAAAAAGGAGGTGGAGTTGCACTGATAATAAGGGATGTGGTCATTACATTATTAAGGGAGGATCTCAGTTTGGAAGAACAATGTATGGAAACTGGTTGGGTGGAGCTAAGAAACAACAAAGAGCAGCAGATACCAATTGGAGTTACTTATAGGCCACCAAATTGTTGTGGTAGTGTGGGGCATGAGGAGATGAAGGAAATTTAAATCAGTAACCAGATTGTACTGGAGAAATCAACGGGGCTGAAAGTTCATAAATCTCTAAAGGAGAGTTGATGGAGGCTGCATGCTTTGTTTTAGAGAAGGATCTTGAAAAGCTAAATCCTCCACAGGAGGTTGGTTAGAAAAATTTAAGCGCAAGAATAGGAGCTAACATACAGGCATTGATTAATGATTAGCTAACAGACAGAAAACAGAGATTAGGAATAAATGTGTCATTCTCGCATTGATGAGTTGTGTTTGGTGGGGATACTGCAGGGATTCCACGTGACAGGTGGAATATAATGTGAAAAAAATGTGAGGCTACCCACTTCAGTAGGAGAAACAGTTGTGAGGGGTATATAACTGGTGAGAGTTGGAAAGCATAGATGCACAATGGGACCTGGATGCCTTTGTCAACAAGTCACTAAAGGCTGACTTACCTGCAGCAAGCTGTTAAGGAGACTAATGCCAGAGGATTGGACTGCTCTGGAGATAAGAGTTCTTGTTTTCCATACTCCATTATTCACGGATGCCCTGGAGTGGCTTATCAGCAATAAATTATCAAACCATTGTCCATAATTATCTCTCCGGGGACACCACATAAATGAAAAAGGTAGCTAAAAATATAGCACCACAGTTGTGCTTAATGTACAGTAGAACTGACAAATGATAGGATACTTGGTAAAGTAGTTTACAATGACAATGTAATCATTTTTACGGAAATGAGAGAAGTCTGTTGTGATTTTAGATCAAAGATGGAAGGACCTCCTCCGCTATCAATGGTTCTTTCCACTCACTTAACATAAGCTTTCAACATGTCCGGCAAAGCTTAACCTAGGATTTTGATGTACTCTTTATAGCTAGTCGATATATTGGCTTTCTTGTGCGTCTTCTCAAACAATTCATACCCACATGAAAGTGATGAAATTGTTAAACAATATCAAGTTGCGGAAACTCCGATATAACAACTTGTTTCTCTTTAATAATAACACTTTGGAAGATGTGTAGCTCATCCCAATGATACTATTACGATCTCAAGAACTTGTGGATATTCTGAATTGAATTAGGCTATCTGTCAATCATGTTTTTTCATCATTTCCACAGTGTAGAATCTTTTGCTCTTTCTACTTGTAGCTGCTGGCAATTATGTTATGCAAAATATATCAGGTCAGTTTGAAGAATGTCTTCAAGCTCAATGCCAATGAAGTGAACTTGCTGATCCAAACGTACTAGCATTTATTTCTCAAAGGATTGATTCATGTGTAATTTGTGGATCCTTTCTGTGTAGTACATGTATTTCCATGTGTTTGGCAGGTCTGTCATTTTCTCTAGCATTGCTTTGAGATCAAGCCAATGTTTCTGTAACTGCTGTTGCTGAGCCTGATCATGCAAGCTGCTCACGGCTTCCAGTAAACCATGAATCATTTCGCTGGATTAATGAAACATAGCTTGGAGTTTTAGAGAAATGGATTCCTCAGTTAGTTTAAGACCTGCTTTCTGAAGTGCCTTTAACTTACCTCTAATCCTCTGATTGTATTCTTTCTTCATTGTACCTCACATTCGGATATCATTCATACGGCGAATAGTTCCCTGTTTCTCATGCAGGATTCTAGATATTGTCCTTTAGAAAATTTCAGGTGCAGAAGATGTCTCAAATAGTATATGGTTGAAGTAATGATGCCCTCCTAGTTTCATAAAGGTATCAGCAATTATAACTTTGGTCTAAAGCTATCTGCCAGAACCCATGGTTGACATCTGATCTTATGAAAACTTGTTGCACATTGCCAATTTTTCCAAGCTGTCATCAACAGAAGAAATAAGATGGATTTCATTAATCCATTAATTGAGATCTGAACATAATCTTTGTTCTCCATTTGCCTTGAGAACATCTAATAGCCCTGAGCACCACAGTGTTGTTTCTGTCACTGGTGATATGATTTCACTTTCAATCCTGTTGCCTAACTGAGATTCTATTTTACTCGTCAAAGGATAAAGGATTTTCCTGGGAGTGTTCAAGCAGATTTGTTTCACACTTTCTTGCAGAGCAATATGATACACCTGCTTCCATTTATCTAAACCTTTGAATAACACTGGAAATCCTTCCTGAAATTCTCTTCTTTATTAATTTTTGTTGTGTATTTCTATAAGCACATTGAAATGCCATTTTAAGAGTTCAATGATATGATGTAATGATCACATCAACCATTTTGGAGGGATATAGTTCAGTCTAAGCTTCCTGTCTTGTGGAGTGAACACCTCCTTAATAATGCTTGCAGTGTTGTTAAACATTTTGGCCTCCTATCCTTCTTGAAATGCAAAAAAATCTGAAGTACTATATCCGCTCTTCGATGAAAACATGTATTTCTGCTCAAGAACGAGGTACTCTGATTTCCAAACTTTCATTGACATTTCTTCCTCTGTGATTACACTTTATGATGATTTCCAATGCACTTTAACAACCATCCTTCCTGCACCTTAGAGGTCTACATTTGCTGGTTTGATCCTCTGTAATGTGGGGCAAAAATCCCCATCAGTTGTTGGACATACCCTGGACTTAAAAACCCCCTGAAGGCAGAAGTTATGGGAATTATATTACATTGGATTAAAGTCACTTGGGACTCCAGGAAACATAGGCTGCAACTGAGCCTGGAAAATGCTGGCTGGAACAGACTGGGGAATATACAAACCCAGGGGCACATGTCTGGGACTAGTTAGCTAACTAAAGCCAAAGCAAACTCTTCAAGTTGATAGTCCAGATTCTCTTTGACCTCCTATACAATTAATATTAGCACCTTATTCTGTATCTTTAACTTCTTGAAAATATTTTCTTGGCTGCAATTTTTTCATTTCTCTGGGAATCTTCCTTTTCCAATGCCTTTTCTGTGTTTTTCACAAGGTGAAAGTGCTATTAACTTACAATATTTCATATATTCTTCCAAATGGCCACACATAAAACTTTCAACTCTCCAAGCTGTACATTCTTTGCACTTGTGGTTCCATTTGGAGCCATAACTTGTACAAACTAATAAGGTTGATTCTGTTGATTCCAGCTCATTTAGTGTTTTGGTAGGCTTTCAGTTGTAATGATGCCATCTTGGGTCTTACCTATCTAACTATGTCAGACAAATCCCCAGTAGTCAATGGGATTGGAGTGTAAGAGTAACGAAGTTTCTACTGCAACTGTACAAAGTGCTGGTGAGACCAGATCTGGAGTGTTGTGAGCAATTTTGGTGCCTTTATTTAAGGAAAGATATCATTTCATTGGAGGCAATTCAGAGAAGGTTCACTAGGATGATCCCCAGTATGGAGGGATTGTCTTATGAGCAAAGCTTAAACAGATTGGGACTCTATTCATTTGAGTTTAGAAGAATGAAAGATGATCTCATTGAAACATATCGGATTCATGAGATGCTTGGCAGGGTAAATGCTAAGAGGATGTTTTCCCATCTGGTCTTAACGTGTCCTCTCAGGACTGAATGATTTTGGGCCCTGGTTTTTGCCACATGTGCAATGTCTACTGGATTGGGACCAGTCCTTTTTTGAGTACAAACTGAATAAATATGGAAATTTGTCTATTTTACATTGAGAGCTTAGACAGAAACTGAGATATGCAACCCTAAAGAAGGGAGAAATAGCAGATAGGTGGGGTTGTGAAAAGTTTGCAGACTACCTTGTGGGACTGAAATATCCAGGCAAGGTGGATCACAAGCTTTTGATAACATTATTGGGATTATAAGAAAAATCAAAATTACTTCAATACATTCAAAGATTCAAGCTTAGACTGATGAGATATTAATATGGAATGGTCTATGTTCCAAACAAGACACAAATAATAGAAGGCACATATTAAAGGGCATCATTGGATTGAGCGGAAAAAGACTACTCTATTCTTGTAGAAGTGGCCAACTTTATCCTATGGCAATAATCAACAACTTACCATCAAGTGAGGGCAAACTCATACAAATTTGTGCAGCTAAATAAATCTGACAAAGAGCACAAAGACTAGGGAACTGTATGGAAGGATGATTGAAATATAATCCAGCAGAATAAATTCTGGAAAGGTAACACAGATGGATCCAACGCTAGGTAGTAATTGAAGATTATTGGGCAGGAGGTTAAAAACAGATGTGCCACTTTTAGAATGCAACCTAAAACATTAGCCCTTCAAGACCACAAGAAGATAAAATAACTTTGAGAAAGCCACAGGAAAACGCAGGAGAGGTGATAAAACTTCACACTGAACAAAAACACTGCCAAATTTAAAGACAGGACAGAAAATCTGATTAAGGGACAAGAGATCAGTGGTCATGGTCATCAGAAAAATAGATCAATCTTGATCTTATATTTTCAGAATGACTAAAGGGACGTTCAAGAGGAACAGGAAGGCATTATCTTACTTGAGCCAAGAAGTGAAATCATGATGATATCCCGACAATAGGACAGCCATATCTATATCACAGAAGTACAGAAAGGTACAACTATTCCCAAGACACAATACAATGACATCATCCTAGTGTTGAATTCAATAGTAGTTGAACATGTGAACTCAAACAAGCCAGATTGAAATGTCCAGTGATAGTACCAGACCATCACAATTTGAGATTTAAATTTGCTGAGGGGAAAGGAGTTTGATAATGAGTTGAGGCTGGGGGAAGGGGTGGTTGATCATGGTAATAATTCTGTTAACAATTATCTTAATGATTAAAAAGCCTAATAAAGTAAGTTAATCAAACTCACTGGCTAATGTGAACCATGCAGAGAGAAATTTAGGAGAAGATGTGGAAGAATGAAATTCATGCAAATCATGATATCATAACTGTTAACATGACTTTGACATCAGTGAGAGAGAAGACATCAGTCTAAAATGAGTATGTGAGGACAGAGGGCTTTGACACTACACCAGAGATCTGTATTTTGTAATCTATATAAAGATATACAAAAAAGCGTTACTGTATATAAGGAGTTAAAAACCTTACTTAGAGATAAGGGCCAAACTGTATCAGAAGCCTGAGATACTGTAGATCATTATGTCAATGTGCAGGTAGTAGCACTGTCTTTAAGCACAAAATGAAACACCTCCTCTGCTTCTGTTTTGTCCCCATCTGTCATCCATCCTGTCAACAGACTCCATGTGACCTTAGCTCTTAAGTTCACTTTGAAAATGCAGATATATTGTACCTACTAAATTCCCCATCTTTATTATTTCAGCTACTCTTTCAAACAATTCACAGGGCTGAGCTTTATGACCCCCACGGAGGTGGTGACCGTAAAATTGGGTGCCCGACTATGCCACTATTCGCACCATCACCAAGTTGCAATGTTTACAGTGGAATGAATGATCTACTCACTCGTGGGTCAACAAAGACCTTTAAGCTGCTGCTTATGGGACATTACCTGCAGCAAGAGATTGCCTGAAGCAAATATAAACCATCCAGAGAAACCTGGCGCCCTATTGACCAGGCAAAGGGAATGTTTCTTCCTATTCAGCCTCCTGTGAAAATTGGATGCCTCCTACAAGATGAAACCCCTGTCTGTTTCCCCCTTTCTCCTTCCCCATACCATGTCTACTCATTTCCCTAATCTCTCTGGTCAAAGCTTAACAGCCTGGGCCCAATGAGTCCATGAACACAATGTCAAGACCGACAGTATCGCAGTTTGATCCCCTTTGGTACTCACTACATTCCCAACGGTGGCTATAGTCTTGGTGATGCTGCTTGAACCATAGAGCTGTTGGCCTTTTGATGGCTGAGAGTTCATACTGACTACTCTATGTTATCTTTCTGCTTTCCAGATATTTTTGTATTAGAATTTTCAGTCAAGATTCCATTATCTTTCATATTGCAGTGTCCTCACTTAAAGCCAGGGTTGTGTTCCTGAAAATTGTGATTTCAAGTGGAAAAAACAGATAATAAAAAAGTGAAAAGGCAGAGTTTCCCATAGGAATCAATATTAAAGCCACTGTTAGGTAGTGGGGGACAATCTTAGCCCAGATAAATGAATAGAAAAGTTGAAATACTATACCATAGATGTACATAGATGGCTGAAATAACATGCAAAGCAAAATACTTCATTGAATATCACAGAAATGTTCCATAAATTCAAATAAAAACAACACTCACTTGTCTGTCTTGAGCAGTTCCTCTGGCTGGAGGATGACTTGCTGGTGTTCTGGCTGAGGGATTCTGGGATGGTAAGTCCATCACTACCTGAAGACTCAGCTATATGGCGATAGTTATTGCTCATAAGTCAATGCTTCAGAATGTTGTGGCCTTCACAATTGAAACTTCTCTGATTGTAGTTGGTCACCATGAATTGCTGGAGATGTTTGACATCTTCAGAGATGCTTCAAGATATCTCTAATGGTCTGGAATGTCTGACTGGTGTCACAAGCTTACCATCCTTACCTTCCATCAACCAACCTTGATCAGGGCTTCAGAAATCCCTAGGAACCATAATTTGTGCAGGATGTATATGTTTGACATGACACGAGAAAATGAGAAAAGACCTCCATTATTCTTCTTCAGCTGTGGTCATACACCAGTTGTACATAAAGTGAAACCCTTTATAATTTACGGACGCAGCTAACTGTTTCCAGGGAACGTTTTATGGCTATGAGGTCAGTCAATGACACTCTAACACTCAAGGAAATCCAGTGATGACACCGAATGCAGCTGACCTTGTAGCCTGGTTGTCTTCGTCAGTGGTGAAGTCGATAAAATAATCAGCAGGACAAAATAAATCATTGGACATCTCCTTGATACACCTATGTGCTGCAACCTGTGAGATGCCACACAAGTGTTCCGTTATACCTTGAAAGCCACAACTGGCTTAGAAACTGAGCATCGTTGAAATTAACGTAAGGTTCCCACCAGATCCATGGCGTTGCATGTTTTCTTAAATAATCTGTCATTATTAAAGTAGCTACTTCACACGGAATCCTTCGGCATCTCTAGCATTTCCTGTCTGAATACTGCTCTTGTGGATGTATACATTGTGGATCCAAGGCCCGTTTTTGTCAATGCCTTCCCTAGATGCATGCTGTCAGGGTAGCCTGCCCCTCTGCTGCTGCCTGCTGTTGCTCAAGAAGCTTGTGTTCCTAGGCAGTAAGAGCTGTTCTTTGCATTTTGTCTTCCACTCCAGAGGTTGCAAGAACATCAGATGAATAAGCGTCGTGGCTATTGAAGCAATGGTAATGTTTGTAATGGGGAGTCAATGAAGTGACAGGGTACTTGGCTATGGTTCCCATCCATTTAACTAATTATTAGAAAGTTCATTTAATTATCCAATTGTACACAACATGAGCACCACTCACCCAAAAAATCCTTCTCCCACTTCAATCAAAACTATCTTCAGAAATGTTGCATTTGATACCAGAGCCTAAGTTTGAAGCTCATTCCTGTACCTTCTTCCCTCCCTATTATTCTCTCATTCGTATAGATGGAGAAGAATGGGTACATTTACACTGTTGGTGTAAGGACTGATGTACTGGAGTAGATCTGAGAAGGAAAAAAGAGGAGGTTGTTGTGATAAGCACATCAGGATATAGTTGACTACACCACTCTGCTCACCTTTGATTAGGTCATTATAATCCTTTTTAGCACTGAGACTTTTAGCACTACACTTGTGCATCTCATTTCTTGATTGGCTTTGATTACATCTTCCTGCTTTCAGTGGCACATTTCTCCTTCCTGGCAATAGGGAAGAGTGTCTTCCTGTCAGAACTTACATCTTTCAGTCCAGGAATGGAGCAGTGAAGTGAAGTGCAGAGTCAGTGCATTTGGTCTCCATCAGAACTCCTCACTCTTTTTGTCTCCCACCACACCTCACCCTTCCACAAACCAGAACCACTACACTAGTGTCCCTTTAAATTCAGCAGTTGAAGTTACTGCACATTGATTATCATATTCAATCTCATCTTGATGTGCTTATTACACCAAAACCTTCATTTTTTTTCTTCCCAAATCTTCACCAACACATCAGCCCTTACAACTACATGTGCAAGCTAGCCCCGATGTCAGATGCAAATACAGTGGCAGCATTTTAAAAGAAATACTGATGAATGCACAGCACTTACGTCTGGTTTCCCACATGCTATCAGACCTTCTCAATCCCCTCTACCTCTTGCATTTCATTATGTGAAAAGTCCCCCATGGCTGACACCAAACATCAGCTGAAAACATTAACAATGATGACCTTGTCATTCACTTCCTCTGCTGCTGTTACCCTGCTCAACTTCGTCGGAAATAACACAAAAAACAGTCAGTTTGGGGAATGTGAAATCATTTCTCCAGTCATGGCTATGTGTTTCATGAGGATGTTATGTAATATCCTTTTTCCGAATATTATAAAAGCAGTTATAGACAACCAACAGGAATTACTTCCCATAACTGATTTTTGACAGTCTCAGAATTTAAGGATGACACACAGATATCTATCAAAATAATTCATGAGGATGTACCATTATTTTATAACAGGAAGCTATTCAGTCCATGAATCTGCAAACCATATTTGAAAGCTGTCTACCCGATCACTACTTTTCAGCTACCTCACCATGGGTGCAGACTTGCAAAATCAATCCTGCAGTAAGAATATTAAGCACCTCAAGATTATGCAAAGCCTCAAGGTTATGCAAAACTTCCTCTAAAATTTGGTCCCTTCAAACCTACATATTAACAATAAATCCAACTTCAAAAAGGCATCCACTATTGTGCCACTATGATATTTCCATTTTCATAAGCCAGCCATCTTTATAATTCTGAATAGAACTGTACTGTTACACCAAATTATGGGGAGGTTTGTGCTCTGGGCTGACCCCACTGACAAGTGACAACAATGTCTAAATCTACTTTATGAGAAACAAGAAGTGTCAGAGGTTCGATTCCAACACAGAATATGTCAGGATGAATGTCCAATGCTGTCACCTCTAAACCAGATATTCTTCAGAGTGACTGGCATGTCTCAAGAACCTCACATTTGCACACAACATGCTGATAATTAAGCTTTTAAAAAAAGGCAACAAACTTCAATTTTACTGAAGCTTTCAGATTTTCCTAGAAGTACAGAGGATCTATGGGGATTCAGATCCATGCCAGCTATAAACCTAAATTTAACCCTATTTCACCGGAAAGAAGATGCAGGTTGTTCACATCGGTAAATAATGACCAGAATGGGTGTGTTATTGAATGACTGATAAAAGGTTAGTCTCCAAGACCAGGGGAAGCTTTGGTCCTATTAGGTTCACTAACTGTTATACTTTGCCCTACTTAATTCATTCTAATATGGAATAAAGTTAAGGAGGTTGAATGCAGCTAATTACCATTTACAAACAAACAGACAAGGACCAGAATTATGCCATTCAGCCTCTCAAGCCTGCTCTGCCATTTACTCAGATCACAACCCAAAATCCTAATTCCTGCCCACCCCGATTAATGTTCACCCCCTCCTTTATGAATAATCCAGCCACGTCTGCCTTGAAAATATTCAAGGATTCTACTTCCATCACTGTTTCAGAAAAGGAAGGAAGCAGAATAATAGTAAATGGATATTTTGGGGGTTGGAGGAAGGATTGTAGTAGATTTCCCCAAGGTTCGGTATTGGGACCCTTTCCCTTCCTCTTATATAGTAATGATCTTGATCTTGGGTGTTGGGCACAATCTCCAATTTTGCAGATGAAACAAAATTTGAAAAAAAATTGCAAACTGTGAGGGAGATAATATGGAACTCCAAAATGACATTGACGAGTCGATGGAGTAAGCAGATAGGTGCAGATGATATTTAATGCAGGGATACGTGAGGTGATGCACTTTGTTCAGAAGAACATTGAAAGACAAGATATAATAGAATTATAATTCTATTGAGTGTGCAAAAGCAGAGGGACCTAAATATATACGGGCACAGATTATATTGGAGTGGTGTGATTGTTAAAAAAAGAGCAGTTATTAAAACATACAGTATCCTGGGCTTTATTAAACAGACAGAAAGCAAGAGCAAGGAGAGGATGTATCCTTTATAGCAGTGGTTGAAAACCTTTACATAAACCACTACATAATCAATTGAAGGTCTCACGCACAAAATAAGACTATGTTTTGCACAATGGCTGAAGTTGTTTTCCTTTACTGAGCTTCCTAGGTCCACTGGCAATAAAGACTTTGCTACCTGCAACTGTTGTTCCAAATTCTCATCTGTTCATCTGGAGTGCAAACAGTTCTTCAGAGAAAATTTTGAAAAGAACAGCACATAACGGTATTAGTTCTATTTCAGTCGTCAGCATGTGTCTCCTCAAGTTTTGAGTCACCTACGTGGAGACTGCAAAATTTCAGCAGGCAAAGCAGATACCTCCAGTTCACTGTTGCTTTGCAGTTCTATGACTTCCACTTTCAGGTATATCTGCAGCTTCAAGGTTGAACAATGTGGCAAAAATGAATGATGCCAGTTCTTTCAATTTTAGCTCCATTATTTGTGATTTCTGAAATAAATTTGCACACTCCCTGGTATATTTCCCTGTTGTTGCAGGATTTTGTCTCTGAAGAGTAGGAAAATCCCTGTGCTGCATTTACAAGTGTTAATTTGGCTTCATATAGTATCACATTTGAAAGAAAAGAAATAAGAAGCTGATTTTGCCCTCGCAATTTGACATTGAGCTCAGACAGGTACTACATAATGATCGCCAGGTCACACAGCCACTTATGCTCACACCGCTCAGCCGCAGGTTTTCCCTCGCCTCCATGAAAAGTGTCAATCTGCTCCTCAGTTCGTAAAACTACATCAGCATATTCCAACCACCAACACCACACCCCCCATCAGCCCCCCAAATTTCCCCATTCGAGCCATCCCACTCCACAAGAAGAAATTAAATCACCATGCTCTTTCAATAACTCTTTAAACTGGTGGTCGTTTTAAAGCCCTACCTTTAATATAGTTAAAGCTTGACACAACTTCGACAATACTTGGCTGGACCACAGGAGCTATATGCACAGATTCTCTTAATGAATAAACTAGTAGCACCCAAGAAACTCATTTAGCACAAGGTCAACTCGATCTATTTCTTTCTTGGCTAGGGTAACTAATTCCTTCTGAGATCCAACCGTGCTGTGTGCACCATCAATAGTACGGCCTCTTCATCCGTCAAATAATAACTAGTGTACTGTTGATGTAACCATCTGAAAAGTATCTTCCCCCTGTTGGCGTCATGCATTACTGTTCGAGAACACAAATCCTCTCTAACCTCAAAAACTGCTGTGATTCCAACCGCAAAGATCATGAGTTGGCCAGGACTTGTTTACTTGTTACATTTATTTTCTTATCAATAGCCAGGCAGTAGAACTTAAAATCATTTCAGAATTTTTCAGAAAAGTTTTAATGTCCTGAGCCATATGTTAATCCAAAATGGCCCTGCATGACAAGCTCACACTTTGCAATAATATGTTACACTGGAACCCAAATTCTTTCTAAGTGTTTTCTTTTTATCCTCAGGTGTCCACCCTTAAATTTCTCCATTTTTGATGTGCTTTGTGCAGTTATGTTATCCCTTGCTGGTTTTTTCTTTTCATGACAGAAATTTCTTCTCTTCAAATCAGGTACATGGGTTTCCATTTCACTTCCACAACAAAACAAAGTTGTTTGTCCATTTTCCATTAAAAACAAGACTCCCTGCTTCCACTGTGAGAAGAAACTGGAGCACCCAACAAAACCCACACAGACACATGGAGAATGTGCAAAATCCACACGGGCATTCACCTGAGGCTGGAATATAACCTAAGTGCCTGGCACTCTAAGGCAACAGGGTTAACCACGGTGCCACCATGGCATGGTATCCAAACTGTTTCCAGGTTCTGGTTTCCTGAACTTAGTTCATCCTTCTCTGTTGTACCAATATCTTAAATAAGCAACAAAATATTTTCCTAGCTCTCTGTTCTTCCTAAATATCTTGCACCTTTCAACATTCAGCTCCAAATCCATGTCATCCTGCAGCCACGTCTCTTTAATGGTTACCAGATTGTACTTATTTATTTATTTTGGAGCTTTAATTTCTACCTGGATACAAGGCCTACGTGATTCATATTCCAACTGTCATTCTGCTAGAAAACACTGATCCTAGATCTTGCATTCACCTTGGCCATTGGGCCCTGCTATAGCTGTTAGTTGTCCATTAGAGGTTTGGCCCCTTAATTTTAGGTGTGGCCACTTTTAAAATATACAAGACAAATATTTTATCTGATTTTTAAAGGACACCTCCACTGCTCTGTCTCTTTCTGTGCAGTCAGTAGCACTTTGTCCTCGGAGCC
Organism: Ginglymostoma cirratum; assembly: GCA_024137785.1. Lineage (NCBI taxonomy): Eukaryota > Metazoa > Chordata > Chondrichthyes > Orectolobiformes > Ginglymostomatidae > Ginglymostoma > Ginglymostoma cirratum. The sequence goes on from JAHRHZ010000013.1 coordinate 28,509,810, forward strand.
TCCTAATTCCTCTCCATAGGTCGAACTATCCCTCGTCCTTAATTAGAAGCCAAGCACATCTATTTGGTATCAATTGGCCAGCTCATCAGGTATGTTAAATGACTATTTCTGACAAGGTGATTAGGGTCAAGATTCACATTTGATCCCAACATCAGGGTCCCCACCCTAAAGGGAAATCCACCCAGTGGTGAGTGTGCATTGGAAAATTTGTTTCAGCACCAATCAGGTGCAGCTCAATTATGTACAGATGGATTTCTCCATTTTTCTGCTTCAAGATATTTCATCATTTTCTGCAATCTTTTCCCGCCTCACATTTCACACCATTCATTTAAACAACATTGAGCTTGTCAAGATCATTATTTTAATTAGCCAGTTGCTCATAACAAGTGACTGATGTGTTAGTCAGGGTCACTTTGAGACTCATGATCATAATTCCATTATTTTTAAAATAGTTAGAGGAAAGGATAAGCCTTCCATAAAAGTCAATGTTCATTATTGGAGTAAGGCATATTTTCATGGTATGAGACAAGAAATTCCAAAATTTGACAGTAGTAGACTGGTCATAGGTAAGGGGACGACTAACAAGTGGGAGGCTTTCAAAAGTGTGATAACAAGAGTTCAGAGGCATTATATTGCTGTTAGAGTGAAAAGTAAGCGTGGCAAGATTAGGGAACACTACGTGAATAAAGATATTTAAGTTCTTGTCAAGAATAAATAGAATCATATATAAGATATAGACAACTGGGATCAAATTAATCTATTGAAGAATATAAAGAGTGTAGGGGAAATAGTAAGAGAGAAATCAGGAAAGCAAAGAGGGGATGTGAAATATCCTTGGCAGATAAGATAGAGGGTAATCCAAAGAGTGTGTACAAGTTTATTAAGAGCAAACGACCAACTAGAGAGAGTAAGGCCCCAAAGAGATCAACAAAGTTGTTTTATGTTGAACCTCAGGAGATGGGTAAAATATTAAATGAATATTTCATGTCAACCGTTCAGAAAGAAATGAAGGTAGAAATGGATATTGCTGTTTTGAAAATAGTTTACATTACAGAAGAGTAAGTGCTAGATGTCTTAGAAAACATAAAGATGGATAAATCTCCACGACCTGGTCAAGCATATCCCAGGACATTGTGGGAAATTAGAGAGGAAATTGTGGGATCCCTAGCAGAAATATTTGTATCATCTATAACCCCAGTGAAGAACCGAAGGACTGGAGGGTGGCTAATGTTGTGCTTTTATTTAAGTAAGGCTGTAAGGAAAAGCTTGGGAAGTATAGATCTGTGAGTCTGACAGCATTGGTGGGTAAGTTGTTGGGAGTGGCTCTGAAAATAGGATTTACATGTATTCGGAGAGACAAGGACTGATTTAAGATATTCAGCATTGTTTCGTGTGAGGGAAATCATGTCTTACAAACTTAGTTGAGTTCTTTAATGAGTAACCAAAAAGATTGATGAGGGCAGAATGGTAGATGTTATTTATTTGGACTTTGGTAAAGCCCTTGACAAGGTTCTGCATGGTAGACTAATAAGTAAAGATAGATAACATGGGTTTCAGGGTGAGCTACCAATTGGATACAAAGTTGGCTTTATGGTAGGAGACAGAGGGTGGTGGTGGAAAGCTGTATTTCAGAACGGAGGCCCTTGACCAATGATGTTCCACTGAATTGGTACTGGGTCTACTTTTGTTTGTCATTTAAATAAATGATTTGAATGAGAAAATAGGAGGCGTGGTTAGTAAGTTTTTGGATGATACTAAAACTGATGACAGTGAAGAAATTTATCTAAGATTACAAAGAGGTCTTGATTAATTGGGTCAATGGGCTGAGGAGTGATAGATGGAGTTTAATTTGGATAAATGCATGGTAATGTATTTTGGTAAAACCGACAAGGGCAGAACTTATATAATTGATGGTAGGGCCTTGGGAGGCGTTGTACAACAGAGACAGTTAGGGGTTCAGGCACATAATTCTTCACCATTTGTATCACATTTAGATGGGCTGGTTAAGAAGGCATTTAAAACACTTGCCTTCTTTGCTTAGACCTCTGAGGATAGAAATTGGGATGTCATGTTGACGTTGTACAGAACATTGATGAGGCCTCTTCTGGATATACTGTGTGCAGTTCTGGCCGCCTGTTAAAAGAAGGATATTATTAAACTGGAAGGGGTTCAGAAAAATTTTACAAGGATGTTGATGGAAATGGAAGGTTTGAATTATAAGGTTAGGCTGGGACGTTTTTCTCTGGAGTGCAGGAGGTTGAGGGGTGACCTTATGGAGGTTTAGAAAATCATGAGGGTCTTAGCTAAGGTGAACAGCAAAAGTCTTTTCCCTAAGGTGGGGGTGTACAAAACTATATTTTTAAGGTGAAAGGAGAAAGATTTAAAAAGGGCATGAGGGGCAACTTTTTTAGACAGAGAATGGTTAGTATGTGGAATGAACTGCCCGAGGAAGGGGTGGATGCAGGGACAGTTACAACGTTTAAAAGACATTTGGATTAGTACATGAATAGGAAATGTTTGAAGGGATATGGACCAAATGCAGGCAGGTAGAACTAGTTTACTTTAGTATCATTGTTGGTGTGGACTAGTTGGACTGAAGGGTCTGTTTCCATGCTGTATGACTCTGTAACAAATACTTGTTGCTGCTTCTAATTTCTTTTTGTTATTCTCTGATGGCATGTGGCTGTCATTGGCAAATGCAGCCCTTGTTGTCCATCCCTAATTTCCCTTAAACTAAATGACTTCCAAGGCCATTTCAAAGTGCAGACAAGAGTCAACCACACGTCTGGGGTTCGAAGTCAAATGTACACCAGACCAGATAAGGGTGACTGATATCCTTCCCTAAAGGACAATGTTGAATCACAGATGGCATTTTACAACAGGCACTAACAGTCCTCATGCTCACTGCTACTGAAAGTAGCTTTATAATTCCAAATGTTATTAAGTTAAATTCCATTACCTGCCCTCTGGTGGGATTTGAACTCATGACCTCCAGCACAATAACCTGGGTCTGTGAATTTGATGTGGCCACTACACCACTGTCTCACCACCTGCTACAAGGAAATGACTATAATCACTGTAGGTGAGCTGTCTGATTTGAGTTTTCTTTCAGCTGGAAGGTTTGACAGTACTATTGCCAGATCGATAGCTCTTTCTAATATGCTTGCCTAATTCATATTCAAAAGAAGTATCCATAAAGATCAGAGATAAAAGGTACTGCAGATGCTGGAGAATCCGAGATAACAAGGCGTGGGGCTGGATGAACACAGCAGATCAAGCGGCATCATAGGAGCAGGAAAACTTGACGTTTCTGATGAAGGCTTTAGGCCCGAAACGTCAAGTTTTCCTGCTCCTATGATGCTCCATAAAGATCACTTCGCCAGTTTTCAAAGATACATTTGTTTGCAATGCTTAAAGTGATAAAAACTAACCAGCAGAACTAACTCAACTTGGCTGACCTCACTTCTGTGTGTTGAGATAATTATAACAGTCCTGATTACCACCAGAAAATGGAAACCGTTTCAACATAAATCAAATCAACAGTCAGGGAATGTTCTTGTGTCAACAGGAGTCTCAATGTCTTAATCAGTTACGTAGGTCCTAACAAGTAGTGTCCCATCTGGAGAAAATGAAAAGAATCATCCGAAGATGAGGAATACTTAGCAGTGTCTGATCACATGGAGCCATCTTTTCATTGAGAATTTGTGAAAAATATTGAAATTTGTGTTGTGCCAGGAACCATATTTTTCAGAAATTTTGAATTAAGTAGCAGAAGTAAAGGAGCTGTGAAGATCAGGGGAAAGGAAGTGTCATTGAAGATATCCCTCCCAGTGGCTTAAGTGAATAGATCATGTCATATTGAAGGGGAATGCTGAGCAGGCTGTGGCAGAGAACCGGAATGAACATAGGGTCGGATATATGATTATTCTATTCCTCTCTGCTGAGGGTAGCAGGTAATTGTAGGAATCATTTAACTCAGTTTCAATAGTCATAAATCAGGCACTATTATCAGTTCTCCTTCGTAAACCAGATTGTTGGACTAGCAGACATGCTCAAGCTTTTTATTTTTGGACGCTTCTTGTGTGTCTCCTGGAGTTTTAGAGCCACATATAACACTCCTATTCACTTTCCTGTTTATTTGCGTATTTCTCAAGTGGCTGGGAGCAATGGACCCTGAGACTTTGTTCAGATTTAATTCACAAACGTATCAATAATGCAAGCCACAATATTTTCTAGATCTCCAAGTCAAAACATTCAAATCAGACTTTCAATAAATAAAATTGATGTGAGTAAGTTTTTACCCTCTCTGCATGGCCAGTAATCTGGCAAAGTGGACAAGCCACCTGCTATACAATTCAGCCTATTAATTCAATGGAATATAAATTGGGCAAGTTCTATATTAAGTAGGCAATTTTCTGAACCAGACTCTAGACCATGTGGAAAAAAATAGAAAAAGTTACCCCAAAAGCACAAATAGGATTAAATTGCCGGAATGTGGTGAGATAGATTTGGACCAGTCCATAAGGAGAAAAGGTATAAAAGTTTATGTAGATTTTTCTGTGAAACTAGACAATTTTACAGCACTAAAATAGATCACTCAGCCTAAAATGTCTGTGCCATCTCTTTAGCAGGGTGAGCCAAGAATGTTGTCACTGCTATGTTCTCTCTTCATAGCTTGTATTTGAATGTATGAAAAGACAAAAGGGAAAGGATGATCAGTCCTTTGAAGCTGTCATAAATGATTCAGGCTAAGTATCGTGACTCCCAGTGTTTCCTCCCACTTGCCATGTAATCCCGTGGAAGACAAAAAACTAGAATTTTTAAAAAAGGGAAAATAAAATGGAAATTCCTCCTTAACATCACAAGATAATCAAAAGAACTTCAAAATATCACAGCAACCATGTGGTACACACCAATGTCCTACCTGCCAGTTTTGTTCAGTGATCTTATTCATAGTAAGGCACTTATCATGTTCTGTTTTGAAACGATGCTGTAAATCTACACACACCATACAAGTCAGCAAATTGTTCCAAGCAACAACATTTCTCTGTGCAAAGAGCAAACTCCAAACATTTAGCCTGGTCCTTCATTTTCATCTTTTATATATATATGACCACACATGCTCCTGCTAACCGCATTCTGATGAAGAGTCATAACAGTCTCGAAATGTTAACTCTGTTTTCTTCCCACAAATAGTGTCACAGAGGTTTACAGCATGGAAACTGTCCCTCGGCCCAACTTGTCCATGCCGCCCAGTTTTAACAATTATTCTAGTCCTATTTCATCCATATCCCTCCACACCTATCCCATCCATGTACATGTCCAAATGTTTCTTAAATGTCAAAGTTGTACTCACCTCCACTACAACATCTGGCAACCCATTCCAGACACTCACCATCCTTTGCATGAAAAAATTGTCTCTCTGTACCCTTTTGTATTTCTCTCCCCTCACTTTAAACCTCTGCCCCCTACTTTCAGAACCCCCTACCGTGGAGATAAGCTGCCTACCTTATGTGCGTCTCATGATTTTATAGACGTCTATAAGATCATCTTCAGTCTCCTATGCTCCAGGGAAAACATTCACAAAGATGCTGCCAGACCTGCTGAGTCTCTGCAGCAAATTCTGTTTTTGTTTCCGACTTCCAGCATATGCAGTTCTTTGTTTGATCTCATTTTAAATCGTACTGTTTCAAGTTAATATCTGTCAGTTAGAGGACAGGGTATTCACATATAGTGTAAATGGTTTATTTTTAATTTTACTTCATGGAGGGTGCAATGTGATGTCATGTGGCTCAATCGGTGCTATTTTGATATAGTCTCACCGTCCCCAAACTCTCTCAGTGGCTGCCTTTCCAGTGTGTGTCTTCCCTTTGTGATCCTGACATTTGACGGTGAATCTCACTCAGAGGTTACTTCCTGCTTCTTGCCACTCACAGCTCACAGTAAGAGATGGATAAAATGGCCTGCTTCCATACCATAAAGATTTTGTCGCTATGAGAGGTGAGGAAAGAAGAGTCAGAAAGTAGGAGATAAGTACAAAAGAGTTCATCTGTTACTTCCATATTTTTAAATCTAATGCATTTTGAAAGTGATTTCACTTATGACAATGGTAATTTAACAATATACAATATTTAACAAGTAATTAAAAGCAAAACACTGCAGATGCTGGAAGTCAGAAACAAATATATAAATAGCTGGAGAAACTCAGCAGGTCTGGCAGCATCTGGGGAGGGAGGAACAGCGTTATGTGTCTCGACTGTTATGATTCTTCTGAGGAGTCTGAAAAAGAGTCATACTGGACGTGAAACATTGACTCTGTTCTCCCCTCTACGGATGCTGCCAGACTTGCTGAGTTTCTCCAGCAATTTCTGTGTTTAGTTTAAAGGATGGTAAACTGATGGGAAAACTATTGGACTTAGAAACTGACAAGTCCCCAAGGTCAAATGGTCTCCACAGCAGGGTCTTAAAAGAAGTAGCAGTACAGAGATTAGGTGCATTGATCCCAATCTTCCAAAATTCTTTAAATTTTGTGTTTATCCTAGCAAAGTGGACAACAGCAGAAGTAACAATTTTATTCAAGTGAGGAGGGAAATCGGGATTTGAAAACTGTAGACTTTTAGCCTAACATCTGTCAAAGGAAAATTTCTGGAATTATTATTAAAGAAATGATGGTGGGATACTTAGAAAAGCAGAAGGTGATCAACAGAGTCAACATGTTTAGAGGAATCATGTTTAATAAATTCAGTAGAGCTTTTATTTGAGGAAATAACAAGCAATATGGTTGATACAGGAGCCTGTCTATGTGGTATATCTAGATTTCCAATAGGTATTTGATAAACTCACCAAAAGTTACCATACAAGGTATGAACACGTTATGTACGCATTACCATATTAAAGTGCATAGACAATTTGTTATCCAAGAGAATACAGACAATAAGATAAACTGTTTCTTTCTGGCTTGGTAAACTATAATTTGTGGAATGACAGAGGGATCAATGCTGGAGTCTCAACTATTTACAATCTATGTCAATAACTTGGGTGAAGGGGCTGAATATGGTAGTTACATTTACTGATAACACTAGAGTGGTAGGAAAGTAAGTTGGCAAAAGAAATTGGACAGCCTGGTAAGGCCAATAGACAAGTTAAGTGAATGGACAAAAAAATTGACAGCTGGAATATAATGTGGAAAAATGGGCACTTCTGACAGGAGGAATAAAAAAATCAGGGTCATAGTTGTTTGGAGAGACATCACAACTCATTGGTGCAAACACATTTGGATGTCCTAGTACATGAATCACAGTTTAAGAATAAGAGCTCTCCCTTTTAAACCAGAGATGAAAATTTTTTTATCACCCAAAGGGTCAGTCGTAAATGTAACATTTTTTCCCAGAATTCAATGAAGGCTGGGTCATTGATTTTATTCAAAACAGCATTAGAATTTGACAGGCATGGGAGCTGAGTAATATGAGGGGGCAAATGTGGAAAGTGGAATTCAGACAAGTAGATCAGCCACCATCTTATTGAATGGTAGAGCAGGCCAAAGGGTTGAATGAAGAGTTCTCCTGCTCCTAAATGCTATGTTCCAATGGCAGGTCCTCACTTCTGACAGTATGGAGAAAAGTCACAGTAGCTTCCTCACTCAGGTCCATGGTAAAATGGTGATTAGGCCAGACGGCATCCATAGTCTTCAGCCTATATATTTGAAGAAGGACCCCAATAGTTTGCACACTCAGTTTAGCTACACATACAGAAGCCTCCATGCAAATTGGATGAGGCAGTGTACAGCTGTTAATGTTCACCTGCTGATTTCAAGCACCCAGATCGGTCTAAAATCATGGCTGTAGTTAAAATAAATGATGGAGGGGAACAGTACTAAAACAGATGCTTATAGAATGACACTAGTAAACAGTCTACAGACAAAACCACTTCTATTAACAAAAACCCTTATGCCCATGAGAAGAAGGATTCCTGGTCAGCTATGTGATGAAAAGAAAGTAGGAGCTTTTACAATCACTACCCACAGCTCCAGGCTACAAAAGGCGTTTAAACATCACGTCAGGAGCCCAGTCTTTTAATGATCTGTAACCCACTACTACAAGCCAACTATGAGAACTGCATAACTGATTTCCCAATCTAAACTCTATCAAAATATAAAGATTGCATATGCAGTCATAAGTTCAAAAAATTGGATGCATTTTTTATTCTGAATTATACAGTCTTCTCCCAGGAGAGAATTCAGAAAGTGCTTCTGATCTTGTACAGTTGGATGATCTTATTGAATAAGTGGAAAAAAATGGCATATACACATTTATGAAAGGTTTCCAGGAAAGTACGAAACCTAGCAACTCTGCCTGCTGCTCTGTCAATTATCTTCTTGAGGAAGATTTTCTTCTTTGGTGTTTATATGTAAAAACTTTTGATGGAGTGCATTTAGAAAAATCAGACACCTCACCCAAGTTTCCATTAGGGTAATGGATGGCAAAGTGAGTGGGCTGAATAATCACCATTCAATGCTCAATGCCTGGTTGTCCTTTTTGTTCCACTCATGCAACGCTTTTCACACACAAAAGAAAGGAGAATCTCCTCTGCTGTTCCAATTGAATAAGTTGTGTTATTTCTTATTCAGACTTCTACTTGGATTACCTTATGGCAGCAAACATTATCATCCATGAGGAGATCAGATTTAACATCCTATAGTTTACTTCATTTAAACTGATTCTAGAGTCTTCTGATTACGTTGCAGCACTGAATGCGTATGTGGCATAAACAGATTGTACCAGTGACAGACTGATATGTGAGTTGTGGTGGGTAAGATACAAGAGAGTAAATTATTTTGTTTTGAAGTCTTGAACATAATAAATGTCATGGCCATCAACAAATATTTTATTTATAAAAATGACTTCACCATGCTGAACTGCTTCAGGGGAAGGAAGAAGAATGTCTTGGAAATTGATTTAGCTCTTTTACAACTAATTGTATCACTGTTTTTAAAAGTCACACAATTTTGTATATGTAATTTTCCAATATTTTTGTAAAATTCTAAACATTAAACTCTAAATTTAGTTACTTACATAATTAAATGCATTAAATGTTTCAATTCAGAATTATCTGTGGGTATGCTTAAAAGTAAAATGTGTGCAATTAATAAACGAACAGAAGTAGAGTGTCTCAAAACTTCATAAATTGAAAGAGATTCTGGAAAATTTATGAGGATAAGGATGCCTTGCAGTAGCTATCATATAGTATACAGTGGTATAAGTGCAGCTATTTAAAGCTAAGGATTGGTGTATGAGTGGACTGTATGGTTCCTTGAGCTTGTTTGAACATTTAATGAAGTGATGGCTGATTTTCAAAAGTCATTGCATTTTCCTTCCAAATCACTATTTTCCTGAATTCCTTCCGAGTTCAGAAATCTATTGATTTCAACTTTGGATATACTCAAATTTAGAATATTCACAAACCTTTAAGACATAAAAAGCTTCATTTCCGTCTTAAGTGGTGAACATTTGTATATTTTTAATCAACCTGTTCAAGCACGTTACAACACGCATCCAGAACAAGTGAGGCTATCCGTGGTCTAGTTCTAGATTCACCAGCAAAGGGAACAGTCTGTCAACATTTATACTGACAAACTTTTCAACATCCCCGACAATCAATGAGATCACCTCTCATGCTTTTAAATTCCAGGTAATGTCCAAATATGCAGTATTTGCATATGCACCAAGGTACAATTTTTAACATTTAGATATGTGAGGAGGAAACACACTGTCAACACTGAAAAGTTGAAAATTCTGCTGACATGAACTAATATTGGAATATATGGACAAGAAACAAAAATAGGCCACTTAGCTCTTCAAGCCTGCTCTACTGTTCAATAAGACCATTGCTGATCTGAATTTAACCTCAGCTTTACTTTCCTGCATATCCCAATGATCTTTCATCTCCCTGGTAATCAAGAATCTATCTAGCTCTGCCTTTAAAATATTTAAAAACCCTGCATCTACTGCCTTTCAAGGAAGGAGTTCCAAAGATTCATAACATTCTGAGAGAAAAAAAATCTCAATCATAAATGGATTACCTCTTATTTTTAACCTATGACCTTAAACAATGAATTTCCAAATTCTCCCACAGGGAAACATCCTTCCCATTTCTTATTTATTACCACCTCTTTGCAAATATCTGCATATGAATTGAAAGTTGTTGCTTTCTCAGTAATGAGGCTTACATCATTTCATTTCTGGAAAAGACACCTTTTTGTCCTGTAAGTACAGGTGATAAACAGTTAAAAACCACATCAAATACGACAGACAGAAGACACCAATTTTTAGTAGACTGGAGTTGCATTCTACTGAAAGAATTATGAAATGACACTAAATGTAGAAAACCAGAATCGAGTACTTGCCAAGTTGGGTGTTAACTCAGTTGATGAATGACAAATTTATGTGTCCAATGAATGAGAAAAGAAACCTTATGGAAACATTTTCATTTTTTTTTATCTGGGGTTCCAAAGGTCACATACTGAAGAAATCAATCAAATCAACAAATTACATATTGTCTATAATATACAAAACGGATCATAGTGCCAGTGGCTTTGGTGCCTTGGGTCCAGTTTAGTAGCAAACGTGGCGTCAATGCCACTGCCACCTGCAGCATAGCCACATTGAATGCCATCTTGGTGAGGGGAGGTAGCACAGGCATTAGCAGCAAGCATCAGAAGTATGTGGGTCGGCAGAGTATGGCATTAGTCATCAACATCTAACACTGATTTAACGCCATTTTGTACCTTGAAACAGCAGTTAGCATCCTGTTTTAAATTATGCACAGCTAAGCATGAACAGTTCTATGAATGACACACAACAGTATGATTAACCGACCTCAGTAATAACTTGTCAGCTCCTTTCTGCTGGCCATGTGTTTGTGGAAGCCTTTGGTGTTTTGATTAATTTTTTGCAGTTGGTGAAGCTTTTTAGAAAGTGGCACTGTGCACGGGAAGGGGTCACTTAATACTCCATTTGATCCCAGTCCTGGGGTTTTAGGAGCAGCCAGCTTTGAACTGCAGTATATAAGGGAGATGGTGCCGAGTCAGCAAGTGAGAGAACATGTTGCTCACAGAGGGAAGAGGGAAAGGGCTTTCAGAGAAGGTTTTATCTACTTGGAGTTTTCCAAGATCACGTTTCTTACCTCTACCTAAACAAGGAGCAATGTGTCCAATTCTGGTGGTCACAGATCTCCACCACCAGACATGCAGCCTCTGTGTAAGGAGGGGATAGTGCTGCCGGTGGCTGTAGAGGCACCCACAGCCCTCAAATTGTTCATGGTCAGATCTTGTCTAGTCATAAGCATGAAAAAGCGTGCGTGTTTTCTGAGTGTGTCTTCATAGATCACTCAAAACAGGTCATTGAACAGCAGTTCAATGAGTTTATAGTTAGTTTGAGTCGGATAAAGTCAAGAGCAGGGGAAAAGGCTCATTGCAGCAAACTGCTGTATTTAGCTTGGCAGGTAACAGGACTACAGAAGCCTTGAGGCACTTAACAACTTAGTGGAGCTGAAAGAAAGTAGTCTGATAAATAAGGCAACTCAATGCAGCTGAGTATGTAAGGCAAGAATGCCCATGGAAATTACTTGTTTCCAGTAGTTCAAGGAACTGGTGTTCAGAATACCCCAGTGCCAGCCAATTTATTATTTGTTCTGTGGAACAGAGACTTAGCCTGCAGAATCCAGTAGGGTACAGCCTCAGGGGAGGAGGGATAGCCAGCAAATAAATCAGAGAACTACAAATGCTGGAGATCCGAAACAAAAACAGAAATTGCTGGAGAAAATCAGCAGGCCTGCAAACATCTGTGGAGAAAGCAGAGTTAACATTTCATGTCCGGTGACTCTTCTTCAGAAATGTCACTGGACCCAAAGTGTTAACTTTGCTTTCTCTCCACAGATCTTGCCAGACCTGCTGAGATTCTCCAGCAATTTCTGCTTTTGTTTTGGATGGTAAGCAGCTGCTGGGGGATTCTAAGTTTGAATCCCATTGCCTAACAACTAAGTGCAGGCCAAAGAAGCAGGAGGGCTTCCAGCCTGAATAAGAGCTCCTGTTGATTGAGTTTTTAGGCTTATTCTTAAAAGTGAAGAATTAAAATCCCTTCTCAGAGGTTTTTAATGAGATTTGGTAACCCACAGCATCAGGAATATTTGGATGATTTGCTGTGAACTCTGCAGGATCTATTTGATACTATCTGCCATTTGACGTATTCCATGGTATGTCTATTAGTCCATATCTACCTCATGTTAATTCTGGATGTTAGAGTATGACATGTATGTCTGATTAATTAACTTTTTTAATCTTGTATAGTAAGGTTTATTTAGTTTGTTCAAAATCATAGAATATTTTGGCATTATTATCTTAGAAAATACTTTGGATTTCAAACTTTGTCTATTTTTTTAAAAAAATTACATGTCCCTGACCAGATCATAAAATAAATTTGATGGTCTTATCCCAGATTGTAATAGAAATGAGGAAGTAAATTAAGCATGAGCATACTGTCAATATTATTTTAGCTCAGCTCCTAGCAACAGCCCAAGTGATATCTAATTCAACAATGGCCGACTCCATGTCCCCGTACCTTCAACCCTCTATTTAGTTGCTACTACCGATCATGAGCCACCTTATCCTGTGAGAGAGAGGGACTTGTGCCAATAAGTTAGAGCGATGTACTGGCCAGAGTTGTATATCTTGAAGCAGGGGTAAGCTGTTAGGTGCAATTGTGCAGCTCGCCACAATGCTTAGTCTGCAAAATTGGGATGAGGCTTTGAGTTATGAGTCCTGATTGATGGAGCTAGTTAGTAGGAGTGTAAAAGGGTTGAAGTGAATTGGACTCTGAATGAAACTAGAGGTCCAGTTAGTAACATATGACCTTCAGCTGTGTATTCATTAACCTTACTCACCCCTGTGAGCTCATTAAACATCCGAGCAGGAGACTCAGCAGACCTGGGTCCTAAAGATATCAGGGTATGACCACCCAGGTCTTCCAGACCAACAATACAAACAACAGAACAGGCTATCTCCAGCTTAGCTGCAAATGTTGGAGCTGGATGCAGACGTAATTGGAGGCTAGAAGAAAATTTATGGAGAGAATAGCAGAGGCACAGTGAAGCATCATTGTCAATAACCTTTCATCTGTGTAAAGGTATTTTCACTTGCACTTTTAAAGCATCTGCTCGAATGTAATTTTTTCTCTCGGACCCAGTTAAGTTGAACCAGATTTGGAGGTGTTACTCTTTGTTTGTCAACAGGCAAATCTGTTTGAGTGTCCTCATCACAGAGGGAGGATATAAACATCTGCAGGAAATGGCTAATGGTTACATTCTGGATGAAGTTGTGGGTCAAAGATTGGGAAATGCCATACAAGCCCCTAGTTGCTCCTTGAAGTGAGCCACTTGCATAAAAATGCAAGACGGCTGTGACTTCGATAGCCACTGGAATGGGGCTTCACTCAAGTCCTAAATGCAAGCCCTGGTCCAACAGATAACACAGTTCAGAAATGATAGCCAGGGATATCCTTAGTCAATGCCTACACTAATAAATCATCTGCTCCAGTGTAATTTTCACTAGTTAAGTCAAACCACGTTTAGAGAAGTTAATCCTTCTCTCCCACCAGATAAATCTGCTTGTGTCTCCTCATCACAAGGGAGAGGATATGAGCAGTTTTGATCTGCAGAAAATGGCAACAGTTACATTCTGGATGTAGAATGTAATGAGAGTTGGAGAAATTGACCTGTCAATTCAGGGCCCCATCATTCTATTTCACATACTGCTTCTCCACCATGAATCTTTACCACAGCCACTCAAGCTTACTGTTCATGCTGGGGTTGCTGACAAAATTGTAACTGCTGCCTCATTCTGCTTTATCTTCAGAGTTGAAACAACCCTACAAGGACTACAAGCTCTGCAATCTCCAAGTCAGACATGTGAGCAGATAATCTGTGGGGAATTTCAGAAAGAGAACACAGTTTTACTGAAATAAGTCCTCAGCCATTCGCAACCACCACAATGAAACTTTGTGTTATCTCCTGACACAGTGTAGCACTGGGGCTTTGCAAGAAGTCTCCATAAGGAGCTCTGAGGTATATTGCCTAATACAAATATACATTGCAAAGCAAAGTTGTTGTACTATATTGGGTAAGTAGAATTCTACCAGCAAATAGCCCACCTCCTTTCCAAAACTGAGGCTCTCTTCTAAGTCACAGACCATTTCCTGGAACGCTCATAGTTCAGTGTGCAAAGGTGGCAGTAGTAAAACATTGTCTTCCACTGTTAGTTATGAAATTTTTTTTTGAAATAGAAAGCTCCGGTCCATTTTTAAGTGTTTTTGTCTGATTACACTTGCTTAACTGATATGACAAGAAGGCTGCAGTGGGAGAGAGACCCACTGAGATCTCCTTGGAGGGAGGAGGAAAACTTCTTCAAGGTGGGCATCCTTGGAAGAGGCTTTGCAGTATGGTTTTCAGTGACTAGGGTATAGTAAGGACTGTAGATGGTGGAAGCCAGAATCAACAAAATGTGGAGCTAGAGAAGCACAGCGGGTCAGATAGTATCAGAAGAGAAGGAGAGCCTTGAAGAAGTTTTCCTCCTCCCTCTGAAGAGATCTCTGTGGGTCTCTCTCCCACTGCAACCCCTTGGTTATCTCCTCCTCCGCCCTGAAGCTGTTTGACCACACTTTGAAACAAACCAGCTAACCTGACACAATCTGTCCATCTTCCTTCTCGCCTATCTGCTTCACTCTTCCCACTAACCAATCTCTACCACCCCCTACCTGTATCCATCTATCACCATCCCAACTACCTTGCCCTCAGTCCTACCCGCCTTCCTCTATTTACTTCTGAGATCTCATCCCCCTTCCCAGTCCTGATGACGGGTCCAGACCCAGAACATTGACTTTCCTGTTCCTCTGATGCTGTCTGACCTGCTGTGCTCCTCCAACTCCATATTTTATTGACTCCACCATCTGACTTCCAGTATCTGCAGTCCTTACTATCTCCTGATATGACAAGGATACAGGTAGTGCACACAATGCAATGAGTTTGATTGCTCAACGTTATCATTCTTAACAGATATTCTTGGACAATGTGTGACCTCCTGATAAAGTGCAGTCAAAAGTGCACTTTCAGTTGGTGGCATTATTGAATCAATAGAGACATGATTGCTGCTTTTGCCCTGAGCAAAATTCAATTGCCAAAAATTTGACATGTCACCAAAGAAGACAAACAGTAGCTTACTCCACCCACTTTAGCCAGTGTCAGTCTTGTTGTGTACTGAGTGTGTCAAACATAGCAAGGATGTGACTTCATTTCAGTGTGGATGACTTGCAGGCATCACCTGCGATGCAAGAATGTCCCTCATTAGTCATGGTCCCTTTTGTGTTGTGGTTCCTGTAGCCTCTATGTCCTTTCAGCATCTCCTGTTTCTGTTATATAACCATTTATATAACCATTAATGTCATCACTTTACACCTGGACCACATTACCGTGCCCTTTTTGGCCCCTGCACTTCCCACGTGTAATGCCCAGAATTACTGCCAGATCTATTTGAAAGCCCTTTCTTCAGGCTCGCAGGCCCCTCCTGCTATGAACCTACTATCTCCAACTGTTCCCTATCACTGTCACCATTTGCTCAGCAATCCTATGCAATGAAGCCCATCCCCAGACTTGAACTGCCCACTTTCCCTACAGCCTCTGTGGCTGCCCTGGATAAGCTCCCTGACTATTATTGTTCAACCCTGCCAGACACAACAAAGCCCACCATTCTCACAACTTGGTAGGAAAGCACCAAGTCACCATGACCCAATCCTGAGAATGATGTCTTCACAGCACCCCAAAACATACCTGTAATCCTGGATGAGTTACATTTGACTTGCTGTGACCTTTGTTCCAGACTGAGAGGGCACATATCCTTGGTCTCTGGTAGGATCAAATTGCTGACTGACCGCAGTTAACTCCCTGTACAGGAATCAATCAAGCCCTTGGATTGATGGGTGGCAATACCCCCTGACTGACTATAGTTCTTCTTCACCTTATTAAAGACTGCTCCCCTTTGACATTCATACAAAGTAATTTGCTTATGCAGCGCAATTCCTTCGTAAGCTGCTGACACTTCCTTCATATGTGCTGTTGATGTGGCACAATGTCACAAAGTGACACAAACATCCTGATGATTATTTAGTCCCTTCCAAGCTCCATGCCTTTCCCTCTCTGCTTAATTAGCATTGCACAGCACAGAAGCTTGCAGCCTATATCTGAGCACTAAGGGCACTGTGTGCTAAAAAGTACTGTCATCCCTTCAGATGCTGGCTGGCTGTCAGTTAATGCTGAAGTCAGTGAGAGTGCACTAAAAAAAACAATTGAAAGTATAAATAGGCTGGCAGCCTCCAAAAAAAAGCACAAATAAGTAGCAGCTAAGAATGCATGCTAAATCCAAAATATGCACCTGTATAGATGCAAGTGTTGGTATCAGCCACTGCATGCAATGCAACCTGTCAAAAGCATGAAAGTCAGAGGCGTTCCTGCTCTCTAATCCAAAGTGCTGAAAGATGGCAGTATCATGTGATTTGGTCTGACAGCAGGTTTGGTGATGTGGTGAGTTTGGTGGTTTGCCAATATTGAGTTGTATGGACAAAGCGTCAGGGAGGAATGTAACCAGGGAGTATACAGGGACATTGTTTGACATTTGTTCAAATTCTAGGGGCTGTATTGTTGCTATTGAGATGGGTAGCCTGAATCATACCTTCCTCAAAACAAAAGGCCCCCTCCACATGGACAATTTAGAGGTGAGAATGAGTCAGGCCCAACAACCTCAGGACCAGTGCCAACATGGCCTGGTTAATAAATCACTAATACATGCAACATCTTCTCCACTCGCCCTCACCTACCCATCATCATTAACCCTGCATGGTCTCTGCACAGCCTACTCACTCATTCAGGAAACCTCCCTATCAATAGTATTAGCTGTGCCATTCACTTTCATTTTCAGTAATGCCTGCCTCTCTCTCATTCCAAGAGAAAATGTCCCAGCATAGGGCAGAAACAATCATGACCATTGGAGTCCTGCCCATCATTCGGCTCCTCATCATATAAGGAGAGGATCCTAACTATGACTGCCCCAAGCAGAACTGGACTAGTATTGAAACCTGCCCTTGACGTACTGTCCCAGGATCCCTTGAGCAAATGCTTTTCCCCTTGACTGGTCTGAGGCCTGTTGTCCCATGTGACAAGCTTCTTGGCTCTGTGTCTCTGCTAACTGGTGTGGCAGAAATAACAGGAGCTGGGATCTCTGGCTGAGTGGACAAAGTGCAAAAAGGTGAGGTAGGGCATTGCAAGCCAGAAATGCTGTAAACATTCAAGTCGGTTCAGAGTGAGTGAACACTATGAAACTAAGCAGAGCCCAGAGATGCAGCCTTGTCCATTCTATGAGCTGTATACAAATTCCTGAGTGCAAAATGTCCATGTTGCAACATTATATAATAGTTGCTGGTGCATCACTGGAGTGCAGAAGCATTTTGAGGCTGGATTGGTGATGTGTCATAAGGGGTCACAGAGGCTGGCACATGTCGGATGCCAATGTCTGTGCACATGGGTAGAGGTAGCTGGTGCCCATAGTGCGTGCCTGAGAAGTCGGCATGTGATTTCCTACATGAAAGTCATTTGGAGAAGGTGGTGAGTTGAATCTGTCAAAACCCATACTGATTTCCATGCCAGGTTTACCTGACGGCTACTTTGTGTGGTGAATTTGGTAAGATCCCAACCTATGGCAAGCTCGCCTCATTACAGGAAAGATGTGGAAGCGTTGGAAAAGGAGATTTACCAGGATGTTGCCTGGAATGGAGGGAAGGTCTTATGAGGGAAGATTGAGAGAGCTAGGGCTTTTCTCTTTAGAACGACAAAGGATGAGAGGGGACTTGATAGAGGTGTACAAAATGATCAGAGGTACAGATAGAGTGGACTGCCTGAGACTTTTTCTTAGAGTGGAGGTAGCTATTACGAGGGGGCATAGTTTTAAAGTGAGTGGAGGTAGATATAGGGGAGATGTCAAAGATATGTTCTTTACTCAGAGAGTGGTAGAGGCGTGGAACGCATTGCCGGAGAGGGTTGTGGAGTCGGCCTCATTAGGGGCATTTGAGTGGCTCTTAGATAGGCATATGGATGATAGTATAAGGTAGGGGTGGAGGTTAGATAGACCTTAGGTTTAAGGTAAAAGTTCGGCACAACATTGTGGGCCAAAGGGCCTGTACTGTGCTGTACTGTTCTATGTTCTATGTTCTATTCTTTGGCTGAGTTGTTAACAAGCCATTCAACAAGTAATAAAGAGCATCATTTGGGAACTTGCTGTTGCATAGTGAGAATTCACATACTACTTGAGAAAAGCATAAAAGTTGCAGTGAGATAATGTTGACATTTGAGATGAGGGCTCACTGAATAGCTCCCCTGATTATACCACTCACCTCGCCACAACCCACACTACTCAAAGCATGATAGGGGTTTTGTCCACTGGTCTTAGAAAAACAAAAGGTGAAATGCATCGCTTCTCTATTCTGTAACGTCTTTCTTCATCGTTCGGGATTTCTTCCAGATCTTCTGCTTTAAGGTTACAGGCCAGTGCTGGTTTCGCTATAAGAAATATCTGTTACCCATTATCACTTTATGCAATCAGCTGATTATACCCCCCTTCAATACTCAAGTTTTATTTTCAGTAATATAACTCAATTCGTTAACTGGATTGTACCATGTCACAAATATGAAATATTTGTCATTTTAGCAAACATTTATAAACATATTTTACAAATCTAAATATCCTTCCATGCCACCAAATAACTTTATCATAAAAATTTAGCTTTCAGCAATGTCATTGAGTTATACAGCACAGAAACAGACCCTTTGAACCAACCAGTCCATGCCAAACCAAACTAGTCACGCCTGTCTGGGCTTGACCCATATCCCCCCAAACCTTTCTATTCATGACCTTATCCAAACGTCATTTAAATGTTGTAACTGCACCAGCATCAACCACTTTCTCTGGCGGGTTATTCCACACATGAACCACTTTCTGTGTAAAAAAAGGTGCCTCTCACGTCCTTTTTAAAATTTTCTCCTCTCTCCTTAAAAATATGCTTTCTTATTTTGAATTGCCTCACATTAGGGAAAAGACCCTTGCTATTATCTATCGTGTCTCACAAGCTTGATTAAGGCAACCAAAAAGATTGATGAGACCTTATCTATGCCTCTCATCATTTTAGAAATCTCAATAAGGTCACCACTCAATCACCTAATCTTCAGTGAAGAAAGTCCTAGCCTTTCAAGTCTATTTCTATATCTTAAACCCACCATTCCTAGCAAAATCCTGGTCAATGTTTTCTGAATGGTCTCCAGTTCAACAATATCCTTTCTCTAATATGGTCACCAGAACTGCACACGGTGCTCCAGGAGAGGCATCACCCTGCCCTGTACAACCTCAATTTGACATCCAACTCCTACATACTCAAAGATCTGAGTAATGAAGGCAAGAGTGCTAAATATCTTCTTAACCACCTTGTCTACCTGTGAAGCAAATTTTAAAGAATTATATATGTGAATACCTCAGTCTCTTTCTTCTACAACACTCCCCAGGGATCTACCATTAATTGTATAAAACTTGTCTTTGTTTGTTTTACCAAGATGCTACCTTGCATTTATCCAAATTAAACTCCATTTGCCACTCTTGAGCCCATTGATCCAATTGATCAGGATCTCTTTGTACTTTTTAATAATCTTCACTATCCGCTACACCTCCAGTTTTGGTGTCATTTGCAAACTTACTAATCATACCTCCTGTATTCTCATCTAAATCATTTATATAAATGACAGACAAAAGTGGACCTAGTACCGATCCCTGTGGAACACTGCTGGCCACAGGCCTTCAGCCTGAAAAACAACTCTCCACCACCACCCGCTGTCTCCTACCCTAAAGCTAATTTTGCATCCAGTTGACAAGTTCACCCTAAATCCCATGTGATCTAAGTTTACTAATTAGTCTACCACGCGAAACCTTGTCAAAGGCTTTACTAAAGTCCAAGTAAGCATCTACCGCTCTGCCTCATCAATCTCTTTGGTTGCCTTAATCAAGCTTGTGAGACAAGATTTTCTTCTCACAAAAGCATGCTGACTATTTCTAATCAATTTTTGCCTCTCCAAGTGTATGTAAATCCTATCTTTTAGAATCCCCTCCAACAACCAACCCACCACTGAAGCCAGGCTCATGGGTCTATACTTCCCAGGCTTCTCCTTACATTTTTTTTTAAGTAAAGGCATAACATTTAGCCACCTTCCAGTACTCCGACTCTTCACTTGTGTTTATAAATGCTACAAATATTTCTGCTAGGGGTCCTGCAATTTCCTCTCTAACTTTCCACGACATCCTGGGATACATGTGATCGGGTCCTGGAGATTTTATCTATCTTTATGTTTTCTAAAATTTATTTTCTAAGGTGTATGATAAAAGTTATTGATTTGTTAATATAGTAGCTCTTAGAAAAAGGAAATTGCATGATATATTTATTATATGATAAACCTAACATTAAATTTCAAAAGAAAAGAGGTTTTCTTGTCTATTCAATAAATGGGAAATTTTTAACCTTGACTTTATTGAGCCTTAATTCCACATCTAGTGTAAGACATCAGTGATAGCGGAAGATTGCAATGAGTCCAAAGTTGATTGGACACTCCCACTAATAATTGGCTAAATTGGTGGTTTGTCAGCAGGCAATCATCTTCAGTTAGTGATATCAGCACATAGCAGAACGGAGATGATTACCTCAGTGTCTCAAAAACACAGGTTTACAGAACACAGAATGCATGCAAAGATATCCATTTTTTTTTAAAGAATGCATACTAGCTCTGCAGCAGCCAAAACAAAAGTACTGTTCATGGACTTAGGCATTCTACAAATTATACATTTAAAATACCCAAGTTTGCACTGTGACAAATATTAATTACAATTTTCAGACTGTAAGTTAAGCTACTGATCCCAACTGCAATCAATAATATTGACTTGGTGCAGAAATACTGCAGAGAAATTCTCAAAAGGGTTAAAGTTTATGGTTTTGGTTAGTGAGGCAGAATGCTCCCTGTACTACCTTCCTGTTTGAGAGTAGAAAAATATTCCAGTATTATTGATACAATTGCTTATGGTTTGAGATGGACTTAAAAGATTTTCATTATTCTTACAGATACAGAACTGTAGCTGTGTTCTGCATCTAATAGTGGCTGCTTCAATAGTACAGACAGAGTTGATAAAGCCCAACCGAATAGTAACTAAGAAAATATCACCAGAACTTATGGAGTAAATTGAACTTCTTTCACTTCCAGCCACTGAACACTCCCCAGGCAAAGAGATTTAAGTGGAGAAAATTGTACATCTTTCATGAATCTACACTTTTTTAAATGAACAGAAGGAAAATCTAGCATATTCTCCAACAGACATGCCATTTTCCCCACAAGAAACATCTGCATTCCATTGAGGCTTGCTTAATGTAAAGATAGAACAACGAACTCACCAATATCTACAAGCTACATTTTATTTAATTACAGCTTTTATTTACACATTAATCCCACTTCCTACATTACTCTTAAAATTGAAAAAGCATAAGTCAATCTGGTACAATGAGCACCTTATGTAAACATGTCAAACCACAACTATTATGGAATGCTCTTTGTAATAATAAAATAAATCCGCTTGTTCTCCATAAAAATACTGTTTTGTTCTTCTCAGTAACTCACTTTTTAAGTGGCCTGTTTAATGGAATAAACAAAACAAAATGGATACTTTTGTACTAACATAATTGAATTTATCTAGTACACTGTTGTAATGTCAAATGAAGTTTTTACTTTATTCCTGTACCTCAATTTCTATCAAGACATTTCACATTTTAATATTTTTGCTGAGAATGGGGGCCACTCTTTATAGTGAAGGTATTAATTTTTGAGTGCACAAAAATCCCAAGAATGTATCTTTCACTTTTAAGGTAGTCAAATTATATGTATTCCTCTCTTCACTTAACATATTCGATGTGATTGTTGTTCAAAATTAATTGAAGGAAAGGTAAATAAACTTTTGAAACTTGTAATTAAGCTTAAAGTTGTTGGTATAACAGAAGTTTGTGTTAGTTTGTGGAAGAGGCTAATTTTCATATGATCTCATCTGTTCGATCTGAAGGTGAGAGAAGTAAGCCCAATGAACTTAACTCAAAGCCCTGAATGAT
Source organism: Ginglymostoma cirratum (assembly GCA_024137785.1). Classification (NCBI taxonomy): domain Eukaryota; kingdom Metazoa; phylum Chordata; class Chondrichthyes; order Orectolobiformes; family Ginglymostomatidae; genus Ginglymostoma; species Ginglymostoma cirratum. The sequence goes on from JAHRHZ010000013.1 coordinate 28,532,087, forward strand.
TTTCAAGCTCAGGTCTCAATATGGTATTCATGGCAAACCGCCCAAGCACTCGGGTCACTGACAGGCAGCTTGCTAATTGGGGAGGCGGGAAATCCAGTGGTTTTTCTGTGGAGCTGTGCTGGCATTTTGTGATTAAAGAGGGCGTATGTGATCTGAGGGGTGTGGACTGAGGTGGGCCTAGCAGAGGCTGCAAGGTTTTGCACGTCCTTTCTCAATACCCCATAAAAGTCATTAAATAAAGTTATCTGTAATGTTTTTGGAGCAATTTCCATAAAGTCGCTGATTGAGGCAATGTACATAGAGTTCTGCTGGGTGGGGATTTCTCAGTGTGCACACTACACTTAATACTTAAACATGTTAGAATTTTGTAGATTACAGAGCGTCTGACTGTATATGGTGGGTGCCATCACCACCTAATTGCTAGCTTGTAGCAACATCGAAATGGATCAAAACTTACCAACTCTAGGGTGGAAAGCCTTTTTAAATAATTTTGTTTTTACAATCACCTTGCTGTCAGCAGCAAATGATTCTGCAAGTGGCTCAAAGCTTGCTCTGAGTATATGGGTGCGAGCAACTAAAAAATCAAAAGGAAAGGACTATTGTGTTTACACACTCATTGCTACTTTATATGTTAAAAAATTTCTGCAGACTTTAGAAATCCAATTATGCTGAGAGAGATAGAGGAGCACTCGCAAATGCAAGGACTAGTTCACGAGCATTAAGTTAATGGGAGCTCGACACTGAAAATGGTCAGGTTGGCAACTGACTCGGAGGTAGACTCAATTACTGATGTTCCCATCATTTGCACTGACTAGCCAATCAACAAGCAGAAAACATGCTTTCCACTTGGGGATCTGAAATATTGTATTGCTGCAGAAACTTGAAGAATTTAATAGTGGGTCCATAACTGAAACATTAACTTGTTTCAGATAGCTGTTCTTAGTAAATAAATAAGACATTGTATCATCCTAATGTCATCAAACCCCCCAAAAAAATCACTTGCGATAGTATAAAACTAAACAAAAAATTAATCCTTGAAATAAACTTATAAAGTAAAATGATATTTCAGTGTCTAGTATGCAGTTTAGCCCACTGGTGGTCAATGGTCACAAAGGGCCTTTGAAAGTATTGTCAGCCACAATAGTCCTTCTCCAGGGCCAGCTGGACAGAGGAACCATCTAATACAAAATAGTAGTTGTTCATGTGGGAGGCCAATCATCTCACCACAGGACATTGCTGTCTGGTCTCTTTATTGTCCTAGACCCAAACACCTTCATCCAAAATATGGTCAGCGTTAAGAGTAATCTCTGATGATTGCTCAATGTTCAGTACCATTTGCAACTCCTAAAATACTGAAGAACAACTTTTGGGCTGGTAGAGGCATCTAACGTTCACGCCAGACAATAACCCAGTCCGGCAAAGCTGAAAATAAACATGACTCTTTGACATTCAGTGAAACTACCATTGTCAAATATTTAACAATTAATATCAAGATGCAGGAGCAAGACAATGCTCACTGTCACAGTAATGATAATGGTTCAATATTCAATTGTCAATTTGGATGAATAAACTTCATGCATTAGTTTATTTAAAAAGTTATCACTTTACAAGAGATTCACCAGGATGCGTTTGGAATGGGGCATTTCAGCTATGATGAGAGCCTGGATAAGCTTGGATTGTTTTTCTTTGGAGCAGAGAAAGTTGTGGGAGAGACCTGATAAAAATGTGCAAGATTATGAGGGGCATGGAGAGAGTGAACAGAAAGCAGCTTCTCCCCTGAGTTGAAGAATCAATAACAAGGGATATAATTTTAAAGAGAAAGGCAGGAGGTTTAGAGGGGATTTCAGGAAAAACTTTTTCACTAACAGGTCACTGGGTCTGGATTGCGCTGCCTGGGAGGATAGTTGAGGTGGAAACAATCACAATCTTTTAAGCACTTGGATAAGCATTTAATGTGTCATAACATTCAAGGCTATGGGCCTCGTGCAAAGTCAGACTAGAATATCTTTGACCGTACAGACTTGATGGGCCGAAGGGCCTCTTCTATACTCTATGATTCTATGATCTATGATCAAATTATGATACAGTTATTACAGCAACTAACTAACTTCAATACATTCATTGCAAACACAAGGGAGACTAACCGGCAAACAGTTACAACATTGTACACAGAGGGCACATGGAGTCCTGAAAGATTTTCTTTAAGGTAAGGCATAGTTACAATAACCTTTCCTTCCCAAAATGAAGTTTACCTATTTCCAGTAGCAAATGAGCCTATGAGTCTCTCTAACATCCAGATCTCATAATGGTGAATTTATCTGGGGGCATTTGTCAAGATTTTCTTTCATGGATTGCAGTTATTGCTCCAAAATCTTCTTTTTCTAATGGACTACAACCACATTTTGCCCAAATCAGAGCAAACTTCTTTTGTGTCCCAACCTGTTTCATGTTGCGCAAAGTCAAGTTATTTCTAAAAGGAAATAAAAAAAAGTTGCTAGAAAAGTTCAGCAGATCTAGCAGCATCTGCGAAGAGAAATCAGAGTTAACATCTCAGGTTCGGTGAACCTTCCTCAGAACTGTTCTGAGGAAGGGGCACCAGACCGAAAATGTTAACTCTGATTTCTGCTCACCGGTTCTGCCAGACCTGATGAGCTTTTCTAGCAACTTCTGTTTTTGTTTCTGATGTACAGCATCAGCAGTTCTTTTGTTTTTTAATTTCTGAAAGGATTATATCATGGGTTCCTTTTTATTTGTCTAAGGATTTTGGGCTTCTCCGTCTATGCTGGCATTTGTTGAGTATCCCAAATTTCCCTGTTGCGTGCCTTCTTGAACAGCTGCAGTCCTCGGGTGAACAGTCTCACACAGAGCTCTTAGGGTAGGATTTCCAAGATTTTGACCTGGTGAAAGTGGTTTGCAGAGGAACTTATGCATGATAGTGTTCTTATACATCCACTGCCCTTGTTCCTCTGGGGGCTCGAGGTCACAGGTTTGGAAGGTGCTGTCAAAGGAGCCTTGGTGAGTACTTCAGTATGTCTGCTGGATGGTATGCATTGCTGCCACTGTGCATTGGTGGTAAAGGACATGAATGTTGATATTGGTTAATGAAGCATCAGGCAAATGGACTGCTTCGTGTAGGATGGTTTCAAGCTTCTTGAGTACCATTTCAGTCACACCCCTACAGGCAACTGTAAAGTATTCCATCATACTCTTGACTTGTGCTTTGTGGATGATGAAAATACAATGGTTAGATTTTCACTTATTGCATTTGGCCATTATCTGGCTTTTGTGGGGCACAAATAATGGCTACTTTCCCCTAATCAGCCCAAGCCTGCATGTTGTCCAGGCCTTGCTGTATATGGATGTGGACTGTTCAGTGTGTGAGGCTTTGTGAATGGTGCTCAACATTGTGCAATCATCAATGAATATCCCTACTTCTGACCTTATGTTGGGAGGATGGTCTTTGATGAAGCTGGGGAAGATGGTTGGACCTAGGGCACTACACTGAGGATCTCCCAAAGTCATATCCAGGGATTGAGGTGGCTGACCAGCAAACACAACCATCTTCCTTTGCATTAGATGTGACTCCAACCAGTTGAGAATTTACACCCTGATTCCCATTGACTTCAGTATTGCTTGAGCTCCTTGATACCACAAATGCTACCTTGATATTGTGGGTATTGACTCTGATCTCAAGAGAATTCAACTCTTTTATCTATGTTTGGACCAAGGCTGCAATGAGGTCAGGTGCCTGCTGGCCCTGGTAGAACCCAAACTGAGCATCAGTGAGCAGGTCATTGCTTTGTAAATGCTATTTGATAGCTCAGCTGACATCTTGTTTGATTATTTATTACTTCATTCATTCATGGAAACTGGGTTCTGCAGATAAGGCTTTTGATGCTCATCCTTAATTGCCCTTGAAGTGAGTGGCTTGCTGAGCCACTTCTTAGGGCAGTTAAGAATCAAGAAAGGGTGTTAACCCGGAATGTTGACTTTCCTGCTCCTCTGATGCTGCCTGACTGCTGTGTTCCTCCAGATCCATATTATATTGTCTCTGACTCCAGCACCTGCTGTTCTTGCGATCTCCAAAGAATGGCAGATTTTCTTCCTAAGGATACAGTGAACTAAATGGGCTCTTACAACAACCAATCATAGTTTCAAGGCACCATTACAGAGACTAACTTTAATGTTCCAGATTTATCCATTGAATTTAAATTCTGCTAGATGCCGTGGTGCATTTTGAACCAGTGACTCCGGGGTTTTAACTTGGCCTGCTGGATTAGTTCTCCAGTGATATTAGTAATGCACCACTATCTCTCCCCATCATTTTACTGATGCTGAAGAGTTGACTGATATGGGGGTAATTGGCTGGATTGGGTTTGTCCTGCTCTTTGTGTACTAGACGTATCTAGGCTATTTTCCTCATTGTTGGGTAGATGCCAGTGCAATAGTTGTACTGGAACAGCTTGGCTAGGGGTGAAGCTAGTTCTGGAGTACAAGTCTTCAGAACTATTGCCCAAATATTATCAGGAATTTGCAGCTCGTTTTTCGTTGTGTACTGTGCATCTTCACCTGCTTTTGCGGGTTTTTCAATTTCAGGATCACTTTGAGCTCAAGCTAATATTTCTGTAGCTGCTCCTGCAAAGCTTAACCTGTTTTACATGTAAGAGTTACTCCAGATCTTCCTGTAAACCAAATAAAATGTTCACTGGGCTGGTGATACAATGCTGTAATTCAAAAATTACCAATTTATCCATACTCTATTTCCTGTCAGCGAATCAATCTGCTGTCCATGCTAATAGTGTACATAAGTAGTCCAATATGATCAGCTTTTCACAAAACTATATTGACTTTGCCTGATTGCATTAACATTTTCTACATGCCCCAACTTATTTATAACCTCACTAATATTAAATTCCAGCATTTGCCCTATGGCACCTGCCATTCTATCTACCTCCACAACCAGCTATTTTAAGATCCCAGCATGAAGCCCATTAAGACCTGGGGACTTGTCAGTGATTAGTCTTGAAAATTTTCACAGTACCTTTTCACGGCGGAAAGTCATTGTCTTGCATTCCTCCTTCTCTTTCATTTCAATAACAATTATTTCTGGGACTTTTGTGTCACATTTGGGAAAGACAGATCAAAATATCTGTTCAAAGCATCTTCCATTTCCTTACTTCCCATTATTAATTCCCAGACTCACTTTCTAGTGGACCAGCACTCACTTTAGCTGCACATTTCTATTTTAAACATGTATGGAATCATTTATTTTGTTTAATATTCCCAGCTATCTTTGTCCCATACTCTAATTTCTTCCTATTTTTAGTCAACCTGCATTTTTATATATCTGTCCAATCCTCCAAGCTACTTAATACACAAACCACAATACTTATATGGCTAGTCCAGTTCAGTTTCCCCTTAACAGTCACTGCAGGATATATCAGAGATTTAAGAGATGGTAGTGCATTGAATGTCAGGGAGAAATGGTTAGATTTGTTGGAGATGGTCATTTTTTTCACACTTGTATGGTACAAATGCTACTTGCAAGACTACACATGGATAATGATCAGATCTTGCATCATTTGGACATGGACTGCTTCAATATCTAGGAATAATGAACAGTGCTGACTGCATTGTACAATAGCTGAGGATTGCACAAGTGACCACATTTCAAAAGCACTTCATTGGCTGTAAAATGTTCTGAGATAATTGTCATGAAAAGTGCTATATTATTGCCAGCTTTTCCTTTTGGCCCCGAAATTAATTCAGCCTCAAATGTGACTGTGTGCCCATCCTGCTTTCACTGGTCAGTTTCAGAAAACCTGAGAAACCCATGGACCTATGTAAAAATCTTTTGATATATATCAATCTTCCTCTAATTGACATTAAATAGCACATGTCAGTTGACAACCTACATCTCCCAAGAGGATTGTGTGCATGCTGTGTAACGCACTGCAGAAAAGCCTGGCAATTTAGAGCTGGCTTCCCAAAGCACTCAAATTTGAGCCCCCCATCCACACTCAAATCCAATTAAAATTCACCAGCATTAATATAGACGGCACAATAAATAGTGGATAACAAGCATGGGGCTGGATGAACACAGCAGGTCAAGCAGCATCATAGGAGCAGGAAAACTTGACGTTTCGGGCCTAAA
>JAHRHZ010000013.1:28538640-28630124 GCA_024137785.1 Ginglymostoma cirratum
AGCAGGAAAACTTGACGTTTCGGGCCTAAACCCTTCATCAGAAAATGATTTTCTGATGAAGGTTTTAGGCCCGAAACGTCAAGTTTTCCTGCTCCTATGATGCTGCTTGACCTGCTGTGTTCATCCAGCCCCATGCTTGTTATCTCGGATTCTCCAGCATCTGCAGTACCTTTTATCTCTGATACAATAAATAGTGGAAATGGGAGCAGAAAGTTGCAAAGAGACATTGATTGATTAGGTCAGTGAGCTAAAACATTGTGGGAATTTAATGTTGGAAGTAGCTACTTTGGAACTATGAAAGTTAAATCGGAGTTTTTTTTCAAATTGATAAGAAGACTTGATTGTAGATGAGCAGAGAAATTTCATGGTCCAAGTCTAGTGATTACTAAGAATTATTGAAGAGCAAGCAACTTTACAAAAAACAACTTTAACAGCCTATGGAATATTGGTATTTATTTAAAGAGGGCTGGAATACAAAAGAGTGGAAGTTTTAGCTGCATAATATTCTGGTTAGATCCTCTCTGGAATATTGCATTTCGTCCTGGGCGGCACAGCTCAGGAAGGATATAATGGCTTCGCAAGGGGTGCACAGCAGGTACACTAGAATGAAACCCAAGATTAAAGGGTTACTGTACGAGGACAGGTTGCATAGACTAGGTCTGAATTCCCTCAAGCACAGAAGATTAAGAGATAATCTAATTGAGGTGTTTAAAATGATTAAAGGATTTAATAGGGCAGATAGAAACTATTTCCTCTGGTGGCTTAATCCAGAACAATGAGGCTTAACCTTAAAATTAGCATCAGGCCATGCAGAGATGATGTCAGGAAGTGATTCTTCACACAAAGTGTATTGGAAATTTGGACCTTTCTCCAACAAATGAATAGCTATTGAAGCTAAGTCAATCAAACATTTCAAAATAGCATTTGATATATTTTTGTTAGATAAGGGTATTAAGTGTTACAGAACAAAGGCAATAGATGGAAGTAAAGATGTAGAACAGCCATGATCTAGTTGAATTCAAAGGCTAGATTGAAGAGCTGAATAGTTTCCTCCCGTTTCTATGTTCCTAATTGTTGTTTTAGACTACAAATTAAAAACCATCTGAACAATTAATACTCCTAGCCATTTCATCCGAGGAAATGCACCTGCATCAACCACTCATGTAACGGCAGCAGTTTTACTTGTCACAATTTGATATACGTTACTTTAGCCAAAGTATGGTTTAACCAAATTTTTAAAAGGGAATAATTCTCTTCTTTCTTAAAAAAAAGGGATATTCTGTAACTCCACTCAGTTTGCATGCTTAAGATAGAAAATGTAACTCTCAAGACGACTTATAACTGAGAGACTAGCTTGTTTCAGCAGACACATTTTGTAAGTTTGTAACATTTCTCCTCTGTAAATGAGCTCAGAAAAATGAAGCTTTCCAATGAAAAGGAGCCCACAATAATGAGTACAACTCTATTGCTGTTGAGCCGAGTGACTTCCAAACTGAGAGAAATTGAATTATATCGAAGTTGGTCTTTTTTTCATTTAGTAATTCCCATAAATAGAGAAGATTTAAACGACAGATTTCTAGTTTAGGTAATACTTCATTGATACTCACTCTTGGATAAATTAGTAACTATCTGTATGTACACTGTATGGATTATCAAACAATTATATATTTTGTTTAAAGCATAAATATAATCAGGTTCTCTATCCTAGATTATACAATGATTTGATCCAAACCTTTTAGTAATTTCTGGCAAATATTCCAGTTGCTTTGAGATTTCCCTCTACCCAAAGCAATGATGAAACCTTTAGCAACAACATAGGAATTAGAAGGAGTAGATCATTCAGTCCTTTGGGCCTGATCCACCATTCAATAAGAACGGAGCTGATATCATTCTAATCTCGACTCCATCTTTTATACATAACACAAGCGTTATCTTTTGCAAGGCACCTGGCTGCCTGAGCGTAATAGTTATCTCGGTTGCGTTCTCAGTTTTGCTCAGGTCTGTCCCTGTACTTCCCCGCTTGAAGATAACTAATTCTGTGCCTGGCTGCAGTTTGTATCAACAGGAACAAGTTGGGTTAGCCAGCTGCACAATGTCAGAATACAGAGGTCAACTCTTAGTCAAATGCATTTAGCCATTATCTTAAAGCCCCTCTGGAATCACAATTCTATGACTACAATGGGTATATTATCAATAACACAACGCAAGTTCATTCAATGAGAAAAGCAAAAAAATGCGTGATATTGAGCAGTAGGCACATGAAAAGGAAAAGATTAGCAAGGGTTAATGTAGGCTCATTAAATGTGGGGCAGGCGAAGTTATAGTGAAGAAAAAGGAAATGAGAGAGAAACTAGACAGTCACTTCACATCTCAGTTCAGTTGGCTGAGCAGCTGGATTGCGAAGCAGTGATGCCAACAGCATGGGTTCAAGTCCATCACAGGCTGAGGTTACGATGAAGGACTCTCCTTCTCAACCTCTCCCCTCACCAAGCTATAGTGGCCATTAGGTTAAATCACGAACAGTCATCTCTCTCTCTCTCTCGAATGACAGAGCAGCCCTATGGTCTGGTACGACTATGGTGACAGAAAAAAATATCTTCATGAAAGAAGATAGAGAATATCCCAGAATTACTAGGCAGCTAATTGTCATATCACAGTTATTTACATTAATGTGCACTGTCAATTTGTTATTTTGTTACATGTGCAACATGAATTCAGATAAAGAGCCTTCAGTTTTGTCTTTAATCTTTGTAATATCGAGCCTTGATTGCTGATGTCTTCCTAGGCTATTTCTCTCTGTCCTTCCTTCTATTTTCTGATACTTATTTCCCAGATTACAATTTTCCTCCCTTATCATGTCTCTACTCTTTGATATACCACATTTTCTACATTTGAACACTTGTCCTAACTATCTAGTTTAAAACCCTCTATACTTCATTAAATGGTCATGTGGTTTGGAGGATCTCTGGGCCCAGCACAGTTCATATGTCATCTATCGTAATGGTATAGCCCTCACTTTCCCCAGTACTGGTGTTAGTGGTTTAAGAACTAGAACCTACTTCCCTAATTCCTATGGAAAACTAATGGATACCACTTTCCATTTGAAAAAACACAGCCTTCACCTTTTGTATCTTGACACTGAGCCAATTTTGGATCCAACTCACCACCCTCCCCTGTATCCCTGAATTTTTCTGATCAATCTGCCAGGTAGAAACTTTTAAATGCCTTACCAAAATCCATGTAGACTGCATCATAGCAGAATCTTCATCAATTCTCCTTGTTACGTCTTCAAAAAATTCAATGAAGGTAGTTAGACATGACCTTCCCGAAACAAAACCATGCTGACTATCTCTGATTGTTCTCTGCTATTCTTAAAATCTTTCGTTGAAACAGTTAATCCTATTTCTCAAAATTGGTTCAGGTAAAGTGCCCACCACAGGAATCAGGCTGACCACACTATAATTACTTAGAATACTTGAGAATAGTGGTGCAATGTTCACACACCTGCAATCCACTGAGACCTTGCCCAGATCTGGTGAGGATTGAAAATGATCCTTAAAGCATCCACACTTTCCTCTCTAGCTCACTTTAACAGTCTAGGAAATACTTGGTGATTTATCTACCTTCAAGGAAGTCAGTCCTTCCAGTACTTTTCTTCTCATTATGCTAATAATAGGTCATTTTTCATGCCTGTCTTTAAAGAACAAGAACAGAGAAAATTACAGCACAGGAACGGGCCCTTCAGTTCTCCAAGCCTGCACTGACATGCTGCCTGTCACAACTAAAAGCCCTTACTCTTCCGGCGACCATATCCCTCGATTTCAACCCTATTCATGTATTTGTCAAGATGCCCTTTAAAAGTTACTATTGTATCTGTTTCCACGACCTCCCCCAGCAGTGAGTTGCAGCACCCACCACCCTCTGTGTAAAAAACTTGCCTTATACATCACCTTTAAATTTTGCCCCTCGCATCTTAAACCTATGCCCCCTAGTAACTGACTCTTCCACCCTGGGAAAAAGCTTCTGACTGTCTACTCTGTCCATGCCCTTCATAATCTTGTAGACTTCTATCAGGTCGCCCCTCAACCTCCGTCGTTCCAGTGAGAACAACCCAAGTTTCTCCAACTTCTCCTCATAGCTAATGCCCTCCATACCAGGCAACATCCTGGTAAATCTTTTCTGCGCCCTCTCCAAAGTCACCACATCCTTCAGGTAGTGTGGCGACCAGAATTGAACACAATATTCCAAATGCGGCTTAACTAGGTTTCTATAAAGCTGCAATATTACCTGCCAATTTTTAAACTCAATGCCCTGGCTGATGAAGGCAAGCATGCCGTATGCCTTGTTGACTACCTTCTCCACCTGCGTTGCCACTTTCAGTGACCTGTGTACCTGTGTACCCAGATCCCGCTGCCTATCAGTACTCTTAAAGGTTCTGCCATTTACTGCATATTTTCCATCTGGATTAGACCTTGCAAAATGTATTATCTCACAATTTTCTGGATTAAACTCCATCTGCCATGTCTCTGCCCGAGTCACCAACTGATCTATATCCTGCTGCATCCTCTGACGGTTCTCATCACTATCCACAATTCCAACAACCTTTGTGTCATCCGCAAACTTACTGATCAGACCAGTTACATTTTCCTCCAAATCATTTATATATATCACAAATAGCAAAGGTCCCAACACTGATCCCTGAGGAACGCCACAAGTCACAGCCCTCCATTCAGAAACGCACCGTTCCCCTCTACCCTCTGTCTTCTATGACTGAACCAGTTTTTTTAATCCATCTTGCAAGCTCACCTCTGACCCCGTGTGATTTTACCTTCTGTATCAGTCTGCCGTGAGGGACCTTGTCAAAGGCCTTACTGACATCCATGTAGACAACATCCACTGCCCTATCCTCATCGATCATCTTCGTCACTTCCTCAAAAAGCTCAATCAAGTTAGTGAGACACAACCTCCCCTTCACAAAACCATGTTGTTCTTGCTAATATGCCCAATTATTTCCAAGTGGGAGTATATCCAGTCTCAAAGAATCCTCTCCAATAATTTCCCTACCACTGACGTAAGGCTCACAGATGTGTAATTAGCTGGATTATCTTTGCCAAACCTTCGTAAACAAAGGAACAACATTGGCTATTCTCCAATCTTCTGGGACCTCCCCTGTAGCCAGTGAGGATATAAAGATTTCCCTCAAGGCCCCAGCAATTTCCTCCCTTGCCTCTCTCAGTATTCTGGGGTATATTCCATCAGGCCCTGGGACTTGTCTACCTTAATGTTTTTCAGGACCCCCAATACCTCTTTCCTTTTGATCTCAACATGAAGCAAACTATCTACACACCCCTCCTCAGACTAATCATCCACCAAGTCCTTCTCTATGGTGAATACTGATGCAAAGTACTCATTTAATACCTTGCCCATTTCCTCTAGCTCCACACATCCCTTCCCTGCCCTTGAGTGAGATCACCCTCTCCCTGGCTACCCTCTTCTTCTTTATATATGTATAAAAAGCCTTGGGATTTTCACAGAATCCCTGCAGTGTGGAAACAGGATCTTTGGCCCAACAAGTCCACACTGATCCTCAGAGCACCCCATCCGGACCCATCCCCCTATAAACCATCTAATCTACACATCCCTGAGCACTACAGGTGATTTGGCATGGCCAATCCACCTAGCCTGCACATCTTTGTGCTGTGGGAGGAAACTGGAGCACCCAGAGGAAACCCAAGCAGACACAGCAAGAATGTGCAAACTCTACACAGACAGTCGCCCGAGGGTAGAATCAAACCCAGGTTCCTGGTGCTGTGAGGCAGCAGTGCTCACCACTAAGCCACTATGCTGCCCTCCTTAATCCTGTTGGCCAATGACTTTTCATTACCCCTGTTAGCTCTCCTGACTCCTTTTTTTTGACTTTCCTTGTATTCCACCCTTGCTTCGTGTGTTCCCAGCCTCCTAACTTTGATAAATGCTTCCTTTTTCTTTTTGATTAGGCTCACAATATTTCTTGTTATCCAAGGTTCCCTAAACTTGCCATTCTTATCCTTCATCTTTAAAGGAATATGCTGGTCCTGAGTTCCCAGCAACTTATACCTGAAAGCCTCCCACACACCATATGTTGATTTGCCCTCAAACATCTGCCTCCAATCTACATTCTTCAGTTCCTACCTAATATTGTTGTAATTAGCTTTCCCCCAATTTAGCATCTCTACCTGACAACTACATTTATCTTTATCCATCAGGAACTTAAAGATTACTGAATTGTGATCACTGTTCCCGAGCTGCTCCCCTACTGAGATGTCAACCACCTGGCCAGGCTCTTTCCCCAGTATTAGGTCCAGTACAGCCCCTTTCCTAGTTGGACTATCTACATACTGTTTCAAGAAGACTTCCTGGATATTGCTTACAAACTCTGACTCATCCGTGCCCCATGCACTAAGTGAGTCCCAGTAAATATATAGGAAGTTAAAATCACACACGACAACAACCCTGTTACTTTTACATCTTGCCAAAATCTGCCCACATATCTGTTCTTCTGTCTCCTGCTGGCTGTTGAGAGGCCTATAGCAAACCCCAAACATTGTGATTGCACCCTTCCTGTTCCTGAGCTCTACCCATATTGCCTCACTGCATGAGCCATATGAGGAGTCCTCCCACAGTACAGCTGTGATAGACTCCTTAACAAGTAGTGCAACTCCCCCACCCCTTTTACATCCTCCTCTATCCTGCCTGAAACATCCATACACTGGAATATTAAGCTGCTGATCCTGTCGCTCCTTTAACCAAGTCCCTGTAATAACAACAACATCATAGTTCCATGTACTAATCCAAGCTTTAAGTTTATCTGCCTAATCTGTTACACTTCTCGTATTGAAACGGATGCGCTTCAGTCCACCAGACCCGCATTGATCAGCAACCATGCTAACCAGAGGGTCTGCGCCAACTTTCCCTTTAAGCTGTACTGCTGTGTGGTCAGATACATCGATGCCTTGTTTCTATTTATGGAAACCACTGCCACACATAGATCTGGGAAGTTCACACAGCAGAACAAAAATGAAAGGGTACATTGGTCGGAATCATCCGCTCCTTTGTAAGGACAGAAACAAATTACTCATTTAGTACCCTGCCTGCATCTTCTGTGTCCACACACAAGTTGCCATGTGTATCTCTGGTTGACGCATCTTCTTTTCATCATTCTCATGCTCCTTGGTATTTCCTTAATTGTACTGGCTAACATCTTTTGGTACACAATACACAAAGAACTGCAGATGCTGGAAATCCAAAACAAAAATAGGGCTACAGAAACATAGCAGGGCTGGAGAAACTCAGGAGGGCTGGAGGCATCAATGGAGAGAAAACTGTTAACATTATGTCCATTGGCATGAAGGGTCATTACACTCAATACATTAACATCACTTTTTCTCTGTATAGACTGCCAGACCTGTTGTGTTTCTCCAGTACTTTCTAGATTTGGCACAACAAATCTTTCTTTGCGGGGATATGTCTACATTGTGCCCATAGAATCTCATTGTGAATCTCTTCAGTTGATTTACTGCTGACTTTCCTCCAGTAGCTGTAACTAGACCACCAATCATTGGCAGATCATCTCGCAGTTTTGTAACAATTAACATCATCCAATTTGTAACCTTTACTCCTGTTCAATCTTTGTCTCTTTCCGTTGTGATGCCAAATCTAACAACATTATGATCACTATTTCTAAAATAGTCACCCACTTTTACTTTATCCACTGCCCAGTTTCATTTCCTCAGACTAAATCTAGGATTTCACCCTCTCTTATTGGGCCTATTATGTTCTGGATAAAATAAAAAATCTTAAATGCAGTTCAAGAAGTTTGTCCCTTCTGTGCTTTTTATGCACTGTTCATATATTTGTTGTCATTCAGTCATTGAAGTCCCCAACAATTATTGCCTTGTTGATTATGCTGTTAAATTTTCCTACGTATTTGCTCCTCCAACTCTTGCAAACTAATTAGGGATCCATTGTGTACACTTGGCAATACGGCTGCTCCTTATGTTTCTGAGCCCAACACATATACCCATATGATTGTCCAGCCTGTCCACGATTCCCAGAATTTACCCAATTGCCCCAGGAGTCTGATGTTCACCTGCCTATACCACTTCTTTAGCTACATATTCAATGGCTTAATTCTCCTTTCTGTATACTCACTAACGCATGTGATCAGGAAGAATCCTGAGAAAACCACTTTGAAGGTTCAACCTGTCATGTGCCTAGCTTCCTGTACTATGCATTCTGGACCTCATCCTTATTCCTACTTAAGCCATCAGTACCAACACAAGATAACAACCTCTGGCTGATCCCCCTCCCACAGAAGGATGGCCCAACACGAAGGAGGTAACAAACTGTCCTGGAGTTATGTCACAGTGACAGCAATACCTGTCCAATCATCTGACTGTGGAGTACCCTATCACTACCTATTCTACTTACAGACCCACACCCCACTCCAATATCACCACTACTGACACAGCTGAGCTGTCCATGCAGTCACTGAGATAAAAGGTACTGCAGATGCTGGAGAATCCGAGATAACAAGGCGTGGGGCTGGATGAACACAGCAGGCCAAGCAGCATCACAGGAGCAGGAAAACTTGACGTTTCGGGCCTAGACCCGTCATCAGAACCCTCTTCCCCTCCCCCATTTCTGATGAAGGGTCTAGGCCCGAAACGTCAAGTTTTCCTGCTCCTGTGATGCTGCTTGGCCTGCTGTGTTCATCTAGCCCCACGCCTTGTTATCATGGAGTCCCTGATTTGGGTTTGGCTGCACTCTTCTGATCAAATCTTATCTTCACCCTCACTATCATCCACAATATCAAGAGTATTGATTAGCAAGAATGATAGACCAAGGGCATTCCAATATTGCCCACTTGGTATTCTTAGACTGCCCAATAGTTACCCATTCCTATATTCCCAGTGTATCTTTGACTTGCGGTGTGGCAGCCTCTGTAAAGTGCTATCTTTGTGAACGTCTGCCTCTTGGATGGACAACAGTGATGCCAGCCACCAAGGGATGTTCTGAAACCCAGAGGTCAAGCTTGTGCAACTGGTGACATTTCCTGCAGATGACTGCATCTGAAATGCATGACTTCATACATTCTGCAGGATATACAATCTATTTGGCCAAGCTGACCTGCCATCCCATTACTTTAAAAAAAATCTATCTATTACAAATGTAATTGAAAAAAAAGTGCCAGTTCTCAAAAATTTGTTTCTTCCGTTGTACCAAAGGAACAGCCAACTACAGCAGGCTAAAAGCAGCAGAAAAAGAAAGGAGACCTTGCTCTTGTCCCTCACCAAACTCCCTCATACCGAATTCCCATTTCACATTCTGTACAGTCAAAACAGCACTCACTGCATACAGGCAGCACTGAGGGAGGTCTCTATTTATGCTTCCTGCAAACGACTGTTGCAAACTTCAAAAAATTAGAATATACCAGCTATTAATTAACTCGCAACAGCTTCTCTCAGAGCTTGTAAACCCTTGAAATAAGGCAGCAATAAAACTTAATTTCTCTTAAGGTAGAGTGTAATGTTTAGTTAATTGCTAAATTAAAGGAAAAACTAGACTTCAGACAGAAAAAAAACCTTATGATTCTCACACAGTGCAGCTCTCAGTGCAGGTAAACTCCCTGGATCTACTTATCGACTCAGAGAAATTAGGTCAAATACCTGGGGAGAGCTGGATAAGGAAAAACAACACATACAATAAATACTCACAAAGAATTAAGCAAAATAACTCATTTATGTACATATATAACTGGGTTAGTTAGCTCAGTTGTCTGGATGGCTAGATTATGATACAAAGTGATGCCAGCAGAGTGGGTTAAATTCCCACGCTTTCTTAAGTTAGCCTGAAGGACTCCCCTTCTCAACCTCTGCCCTTGCATGAGGTGTGGTGACCTTTAGGTTAAACCATCACTGGGCCTCTCTCTCTGATAAGAGGTCAGCCTATAGTCCAGCAGGGCTATAATAACTTTGCCTTTATAACAATTAATCAAAATTAGTGTATTAGGGATAAAAAAGCTTGTGGAGGGATGTTGTGTACAGACTTCAGAACCCTGGAACAGGCTTGCGATGATGTCACAGTGGTGCACACCCATGAGCATAAATAGCGAAGTGTGGGTAGAACTCGATGATTCTACGCCAGGCTGTCCTCTGGTAGCAGCCTCATAGAGTGCATGCATATGAATACATGAAGAAGATAAACTACTCTTTACCTAAGGTAACTATAAGATCAATGCCCGGTGTAGCTATGATTACCAGACATAACGTAGTTTAGTAACAATAAATAGTGTTACTTTGAGGTCTAAGCCTGAAGACAGTTTTTGACTCTCCTTTTTCCTCAATTGGTCTGTCTTGAACAAAATTTCACAATGTCTCATCAAACCACAAGATAAAAATCAAGGCCCATTTGAAATAGAGGAACTAAAAGAAATTACTGTTAGTAAAGGTAGTACTTCAAAAGCCAAATGGATTGAAGGTCGATGAATTCTCTGGACCAGATAAGCTTCATCCCAGAGAGTCGAAGGAAGTGGCTGTAGAATGTGGATGCACTCATTGGTGGTTATCTTTCATAATTCTGTAGATTGTGGGAAAGGTCCTGTGGACTTGAAAGTAGCAAATGTGACCCCACTACTCAAGAAGGGAGGAAGAGGGAGAGTGGAGAAGTACAAACCTGTTAGTTTCACACCAGTACTGGGGAAATTGCTAGAATCTATCATAAAGGATGTTATACTAAACATTTAGAAAGAATGGTAAAATTTGGTAGAGTCAACATGTATTTATGGAAGGGAAATCAAGTTTAACAAGCCTGGTTTTTACCTGAGTATATCACTTACAGCATTGATGAAGGAGAACTGGTGGATGTAGTGCATTTGGATTTACTGAAGGCTTTTGATGTGATCCCACACAGGAGGTTAATATATGAAATTAAAATGCATGGTATTAGGGGAAATACACTAGCTTTAGTTAACAGAGATAACGTAGGGAGGAGGATTAAACAGATCAATTTCAGGATGTAAGGCTGTTGCTAATGGGTGCCACAAAGATCAGAGCTCACAATGACTGTTCACAATCTATGTATGTGACTTGGATGTGGGGAGCAATTGTTTCCAGATTTACTGATGATACTAAACTGAATGGGAACGTAAGTTATGAGAAGAATGTAAGAGGCTTCAAAGGTCTGAGCTATGCCGCATGAATAGCCAAATGGAATATAATCCAAATAAATGGTATACGGTTATTCACTTTGGTAGTAAAAGCAAAAAGCAAGAATATTTCTTAAATAGTGAGAGATTGGGTAACACAGGTGCACAAAGGGATCTGGATGTCCTTGTTCATGAGTCACCAAAAGTTAGTGTGCATATGCAACAAGCAATTAGAAGCCAAAGGTATGTTGGCCATCATCACAAGGGGATTGGAGTCTTGGACTAAAAATATTTTGCTGCAGTTGTATAGAACCTTGGTGAGACCTCATCTGGAGTATTGTGTACAGTTTTGGTCTCCTTATCAAAGAAAGAATAAGCTTGCCATTGAGGCAGTTTGATGGGGGTTCACCTGGGATGGTAAGCTTGTGTGATAAGGAGAAGTTGAGAAACTGGGTGTGCTTTCCTTCAAGTTTGAAAAAAATGAGCAATGACTTCACTGAAACTTGCAATATTCTCACAGGGACTGACTGGGTAGATGAAGATAAGATGTTTCTCCCAGCTGCTGAGTTTAAAACCATAGGACATAATCACTAAGTAAGTGTTATTTCTTGATTCAGAGGATTTTTTTTTAATCCTCCACCTAGGAGGCCTGTGGAAGTTCAATCACTGAGCATGTTCAAGAGAGAGATCAATAGATTTCTGGAAATTAATGGCATCATGAGGATATTGCAGGTAAGTGGCATTAAGATAAATAGTCAGCCATTATCTATTTGATGGGCCAAACAAATTTGATGGGTTGACTAGCTTCTGCCTGTTCCTTACTTCCTAAGTTCTCTACTGCTGATCTGGTAACTCCTTAAACTGAAAGCCAGCTTCATCTTCATCACTTGTGTTTACTCGCCCGCACTGGCATCATCCTGATTTTAAAATTCTTAATTCTATTTACTAACATTAATTTCCTTCACTTCTCCCTTCCCAAAAGACCTTTATCTACCCAGCTTTTCTGGTAAGTTATTGCTGTTTTCTTCTGTAAAGATAGAACTACTATTGATGCTTAATTACTCTGCTAATTCCTTGTGCTCCATTATCAAATCTCCCATTTCAGACTGTAAAGAGCCTAGATATGTCCATTCTGAAGAATGATGCAAAGTCATCACTGAGGACTGTGCCATTCCTCTGGGTCCACACACAGATTATTTCTATGGTCCTTAATAGCCCCTACTCATTCCCTTTCTTGCTCTTTATACATAGGTGCGAAGGCAAGTGGTGAAGATGACACAGAGACTGTAGAGAGGGATATAGACAGCAAAAAGTTGGCAAATGGAATATTATGTGGGAAAATGTAAAGTTATGCACATTGGCAGGAAGAATAGAGGAGCTGAGTATTAATTAAATGGCAAAAGACTAGAGAAACCTACAGAACAGAGGGACATGGGAGTCCTTGCATGACTCACAAAGTCTAGCATTTAAATTCAGTGGGTAATATGGATAGCAAATGGAATGCTGGTCTTTATTTCAAAGGGAACAAAGTACAATAGGAAGGATTTTTTTCTAAACTATACAAGGCACTGGTCAGACCATAGCTGGAATACTGTGAACAGATTTAGGCCTCTTATCTAAGGAAATATATACTGGCATTGCAGGCAGTCCAGAGTAGGTTCACTGCTCTGATACTAGGTAAGCAGGGGCTTTATTACGAGGAGAAGTTGAGTAAGTCATGCCTGTACTCATTTGAATTTAGAAGAATGAGAATTGACCTTATTTAAACATACAAGACACTTAGAGGACTTGACAGGGTAGATGCGGTGAGGTTGTAGGAGAGTACTTGTGGGCAACTCTAGGACAAGGTGGCATAATCTCAAAATAAAGAGTCACACTTTTAAGACAGAGAGAAGGAGGAATTTCTCCTCTCAGAGGGTAGTGAATCTGTGGAATATTTTTCCACAGGGGGCTGTTGAGGTTTGATCATTTAAGTATATTCAGAGCTGAGACACACTGGTTTTTAATCTAAAAGGGTATCAAGGGTCATAAGGAAAAGGCAGCAAAGTGGAATTGAGGATTATCATATCAGCCATGATCTCATTGAATTGCAGAGCAGACCCAATGGGCTGAATGGCCTGCTTCTCCTCCCGCATCTTATGGTGTTATAGCTCCGTTTCCTCTGCCTTCTAGATTCACTTATTCTTGTTTTAACTTCTAAATCTATCTCAACTTCTCTCACTTCTGAGCGATGAATCTAGATCCCATTCCCCTGCCAATCTAGTTTAAATCCATCCCAACAACATTAGGATACCTCTCTTACAAGGGTGTTTGGCCATTAAGTATTTTTAAGGCAAAGGTAGATAAATTCTTTGTGAGCACTGAATCAAAAGTCATCTGTACTAGATGGGAATGTGGAATTCAAAACACAAACAAATCAACCATGTTTTATTGAATGTCGGAGTAGGATCAAGGGGCTTAATGATTTGTTTCTTCTCCTACTTTGTGTTTGTATGTTCATAGATTGCACTGTATCCCCTCTTCCCCCCTCACCGAGGTTACAAGGATGAGTATGAATGCAATCTTCTATCGTTTAGGTTCAGACTACAGAGTAGAGTGAATACTCTGTGAGTCAAGAGATAATGGAAACGTAACAAAAGGGATTTTGAGAATTATTTACTTCCTGAGAACATATGCAGGAAATTGGCTTAACTGATCAAGTTACAATCTATCCTGTGTATTTCTGTAAATCTATCCTGCGCTGTGTCGTTATGGCAGATGTAGCTCATGACACAATGCACCAACGGACCTCAATGCCTTTTCAAAATAAGTGGCAATAGTGATTTGAAAGAATCAACATAAATTCGGTTTCTAACACCCAACAAAAAAAACTTAAGAGGTTTTTTTGTTGTTTTCTTCCTACACTGTGAATGCTGTGCCTGTTTGTCAGCTGACTGTGCAATGTATGCAGGGTAAACATGCCATTATTAGTTTCCCCTTTTTCAGGAACATATCACACTCCATCTGGTGGCTCAGCTGTCAATTGACAAAGACCCCACTTTGTCAGCAAACTTCTGGTTAGTACTGAAGTGTCACTTGGGCATTCAGTACTTTACATTATCCAAATTCTGTACAGCTTTCATGCTCTATTACAAGTGTAAAGTCTTTGATTTACACCACAATAATCTCAGGTTCACATCGCCTTACTTATAGTATGCTTTAAGACATAATTAGTGTTAAGATCTAGAAGTATTAATTTGTAACTACAGCACCTTGCAAGTATTCAAATTCATCAGTTAAGCACAATCAAACAAGTAACCACAATCATGTTGCTCCTCTTGAAAGCACTTTGATTTTACCCATTATCCTCATGTAAAATTCTTTTTTATTTTGTGAACAAATTAGAAGACAGCTGTAATTATGATTGCTTTAGGGCTATAACAAATGTTCAGTTCAAGAGGAGCAGGGTTGTTATTAAAGGTGCCAAGGCTTTATCCTGTTGTTTAAAAATACCTGTTTTTACATGTTGGGTTTTTCTGAGAAACACCTGCACAGTCTTGTGAGGCATTCTCGTCAGCGAGTGCCTTCCGAAAATGCTTCATTCAGATCATGCCAGCGAGACCACAACTGGCAAGCCTGTGAAGTGATTAAGCTCATTCTCTCATCTGTTGTGGCGCCAGCTTGCTAGGTGCACAATTCTTTATAGGAACAGAACAGTCATGTGACAGGTCTGACCAGAGATTCCAGATGCTAATCATTATGGTTACTATAAATTATCTTTGAATTTTAGCCAAAGGCTAGTGACATTGATTTTGCAACAAAAGTATATATATTTTTTAAATCGCCTTGGTTAACCTTTGCTATAGGTTGTGCGAGAAGCCACCTCGTCCTCTTTCATATTTTCTTCAAACAATTTTGGGTTGATTTACGTGCTCCACACTGAACTTTAATTCTACCAACCCATTGCAATGTGATGCACAGCAATGTATGCCCATTTCAAATCCAGTTTCTTCCCGAAGTTGTAGTTGTGGAACTTTTATAACTGCTGGCAGCAACAACAGTTATGGGTGTTAGCATTTAAACAATGCAAATGCAGATTGCTGGTTTGGGCAGGCTCCCTGCCTCCAAAATCGATGACTGCAACTTGCAGTTTAAAAATGAAACAAATTGCATAATTACAATCAACCCCAATTGATAAATGATATTAAAACTACAGACTGGACCTAAAATTTACCTTTAATAGCACAGACTCCACAATTCATATTTTCTTTCAGGTTTTCTTTTTTTAATGGATTGGGGGAGCTCTGTCACCAAAGGTTCCGTATCCAAACAGCGTGAAAGAAAGAGAAAAGAATTGTTGCATTTATGTAGCACAGCTTCAGCGAGATTCAAATGGCATTACGGTGAAATATGGTTTTACCTTAAGTTTGGTCACTGTCATAGCATAGGAGGCTTTGCTGCCAAACTGCACACAGCAAGGATTCCCAATTTATGAATTTGACATTGAATAGATCACTTGTTTTAGTGATGTGGGTTCAGAGCGAAATAGTTGATTGGGAAACTAGGGATCATTCCCTGCTGCAGACTGATTGGCTCTGGGATGTTTTACAACAGTATAAGTAAACTTAACACTTAGTCTGAAAGATAACACCTCTGACAATGTCACCCTTCCTCAGCAATGTGGTGAAGTATCTCTTTCTCTCTCTCTCTCTCTCTCTAGCATATTGATAAAACACACATTTTCTCAAAGCTTTTTGTCTTGAACACATCAGGGTAATTCACAAGGGTATCAATTTAAGGAGAAATTTATATGAGAGGAGAGTGTTGATTGGAAAGTGTATTCTAATTGGTAGAGGTGCTGGTAAAGGAAATGCACCAGTTAATGATGATTTGCAGTCAACTGCCAAGCTTTATTTAAGTTTTAATTAGGTTGATCCTGAGTTGTCTGATTTTCCTGAGAAATGAACTAGTAGTAGATTTGGTTGTCAACATAATTCTTCATACATTCAACATTATGCACAAAATGTTAGCTCATTGCAAAATCACATCATGTATTGGACACTGCAAGTTTTGCAAGTGCAGGCTGGCTGGGTACAAACAATATCTTGTTTGTTTCAACCAGTAAAAGAGATAATCTACCTCAGATTATCATGAAAGGGTAACCTCAAATTTAAGTAACAGATGATGAAGAGTCACACTGGACTTGAAACATTGACTGTCTCCACAGATACTGCCAGACTTGTTGAGTTTCCCCAACACTTCCCATTTTTATTTCTGTTTCACACTGTTACTATGCAGTAGCAACATCAATGGTCGGAATACTACCATCAAGCCAAAATTATGTTCTTCCTATTACACAAATGAGTAATATGGTATATGAATTTCAGTGCTGCTGTAATGCCAGGTATGAATGCTATATATCCCAAAGACTGGAAGTCTGTATAAAGCACCATATTCCTTCAGCTATTCACAGCAAGCAAAGTGCTGACCGTTCCCAACTAATCCATGCTTGCAAATCTCTCAACACATATCAGATGTGACATTTGCTGCATACCCTGAGTGTATGAAGAATTACACCGAGAACCAATTTAAAATTGTCAGTTGGGTTTGGAATGTTCCACATTCTTTGCAAATAGAAGGAACATGGGCACACCCACCACAGTTGTTTCAATTCAATTCAACAAACTAGGTGTTAACCATATACTTAACCAATCAAAGTCAAGCTGCCTGGTTTAAGATTCAAACATAGCCTGGTATTCAGTGGTAAATCATTGTTAACTGGTACATCTTCATGGTAACACTGCTACCATTCGAAGTTTACTCGCCACCCAGTCAGTACTCTCTTCTCGTTCATTTTAAATACATGATTTTCTCACACATTGGTTTTTCCCTTAAACTATTACTTCTGTGAATTGTCTTGATGAGTGCAAGATAAAAAGTTTTGACAAAATATGTCTTTTTTACCACATATTCAAGTTGTGCACCACAAAATTATTATTGTGTGAATATTCATGACCTCCATTGATGTAAAAACTGTCTTTAGTTGTATGATGCCCCTAATGTAATAAAATATCACAAAGCTCTTTATAATAGTGCAATAATGCAAGATTTTACAATGAAATACGAAAGGAAATATTAGGGAAGAGGACCAAAAATTTGAGTTTTAGGAAAGATATAGGGAAGATGAAAGTTAACTGAATGAAATGGATACATATGGATACATATTCCGTGCCAGGTATCAGACATGGAGCCTGATAATTTAAAGACAATTGAAAAGTTGGAAAAATAGTGGTGAGCCAGAGTTGGGTGTCATCAGTATCTATGTCACACTGTTTTAAGGTGATGTTGCAAAGTGATAACATGGAGATGAGAATAAATCCTTGATGCGGTCCCAAGAGGAGCAGATGATTGGCTGGAGAAACTATTGCAAATAATTTTCTGGCAATGGTTGGCTAAATAAGAATGGAACCAAATGTGAGCGGTTCTGAATGGAGAAGTATTGGAGGAGGATGCTGCAGTGATGCAGGTCAAAGGCTACAGACGGAACAAGAAGGAACAAGTAGGGAAAGTTTTCTTTCATCAAAGTCATATAAGTTGTCCTTGCTGATTTTAATGATATTCATATAAGTAATGACAAGGCCTTTTGAGAAAGAGAGTTCTGAAGATTCACAACTCTTTGAGAGAAAATAATTAACCTCATGCATACAGTTCACCCTGCTATAGGAAAGATTGCTTTAATTTGGAGAGGGTTCAGAAACAATTTACCAGGATGTTGCCAGGACTAGAGGGTTTGAGCTGTAGAGACAGGCTGGATTGGCTGGGAATTCAATTTCAATGGAGGTTGAAAAGTGATCTTATTGAGGTGTATAAAATCATAAGGAGCATAAGGAAAGTGAATAACATGTCATTTCCCTGGAATAGGTACAATGAGGCATATTTTTAAGGTGAGAGGCGAAAGATTTAAAAGGGACCAGAGGGGCAACTTTTTCACAGAGAGTGGTTCGTGTGTGAAACGAACGGCCAGAGCCATTCGTGGATGGAAGTACAGTTACAGCACTTAAAAGACATTTGGATAGGTTCATGAATAGGAAATGTTTAGAGGTACCTGGGACAAACACAAGCCATTGGGACTAGTTTAGTTTGGGAAACTTGGTTGGCATGACGAGTTGGGCTGAAGGATCTGTTTCTGTGCAGAATGACTCTATGACTCTATGACAGAAGATAATTATAAAAATCCAGAAAAATACGATCTGTTAGCTTTGCAGATTGTCTAGGAAATTGCATGCATTACATTACAATACAGAAGTTGCAGGAGTCTAAAGTATTTTCAAAGTAATTGCCTATTCACTTTTTACTAACCATGTACACTTCAGATTTAGCACAGAATCCAGACTCTTCAGTGTCTAGCCATCATCATGTGATCTATTATATCATTAGCAACATACTTTCCATTTAGACAGTCAAGTGTTAATCCTTTCTCGATTGGGATAGATTTAAAAAGCAGTAACACATTCAAGGAACTTCAGAAGATATGTCACTGGACTTGAAGCATTAACTCTGCTTTCCCTCCACGGATGCTGCCAGACCTGCTGAGTTTCTCCAGCAATTTCAATTTTAGTTTCAGCTTTCCAGCATCCACAGTTATTTGTTTAGTTTTAGTGTATAACATATTCAAAGACTTCAGAAAAGAAAGGGAGGTTAAGGATGGGGTAACAGTTTGCAAGGAGCATGGAGTCATAGGGCTTTGTTTGAGCAGAGACTTGCTAACAGCAGATTTGAATGAGACAGGGATAGTACCTCAATAGAAACAATTACTCAAATCAACAGCTGATGCGGAGACCAGAAGCAGAACTTGGATGGTTGGCAGTTTAATAAGAATAGTTTCAATAAAGCAGAGGTGGGTCTCAATGATGAGTGGATCAACGAGCTGACAAGCAAGGCTCACAGCAGTCGCACAGGTTCTAGAGGCCACAGGGAGTGGGAGAAATG
Organism: Ginglymostoma cirratum; assembly: GCA_024137785.1. NCBI lineage: Eukaryota > Metazoa > Chordata > Chondrichthyes > Orectolobiformes > Ginglymostomatidae > Ginglymostoma > Ginglymostoma cirratum. The sequence goes on from JAHRHZ010000013.1 coordinate 28,557,794, forward strand.
GACAGGGTGGAGGCGGTGAAACTGCCTGATCCAAGTGGCAGCCATCTGAGAATGACAGGTATATCATTGTGGTAATAGCCTATAACAAGGTGTGAACTGTAGATTGAAGCAGTTCAAACTGCTCAAAATAGTCAGCGCACTTTATATATTTTTTTCAAATTGACATTTATGATGAGGATAAATGCTTTGTGCAATTTATACAATGTATAGATATATGTATATACTGAATAATCTCCTTTATTAAGCACTTGGTGAGTCGAGACAAATTGTCACCTTCAGTAAAAAAAACCAGCTTAGAGGGCAGGCAAGAATTGGAACTGGACATCCAGGTACAATATAGGTCTCATCTCGCAAGTTATGAATTCTGTCCTCTTTATACTCTGACAAGAAAGTTGACAATTACAGCTGATCCTTTAATTTGCAGAGCTCTGCATATAAATGTTAGTACAAACATAGGGGAACGAGTTGCTACAAAATGTTGGAATGTACTTGCATTATTCAATATTGCAATATTAAACATTGTTTTGCACATTGAAAATCATGGGGTGCCCACCTACTATTTCCCAATATGCGCTCCTAGTGGGCAGGGCTTCCTACTGGTAATACACTTTGAGAAATTCATCCAAACCAAGTACATTTTATTCTCGAGATAGTAGGAACTGCAGATGCTGGAGAATCTGAGATAACACGGTGTTGGGCTGGATGAACACAGCAGGCCAAGCAGCATCAGAGGAGCAGGAAAGCTGACGTTTCGGGCCTAGACCCTTTTTTTTTTTCTGAAGAAGGGTCTAGGCCCAAAACTTCAGCTTTCCTAATCCTCTGATTGCTGCTTGGCCTGCTGTGTTCGTTCAGCTCTACACCTTGTTATCTCACATTTTATTCTCGTTGAGGTACAGAGTGATTGTCATTTACTAAGAATGTTATCCAGTTATCTACTGCTGGATCTCAGTTTGTTTTTACCTTTGCTCCACAGCAATGTAACCTTGTGTGAGTCATCAAAGAATGTTAACTTGCTTCCTGTCAAAGGAAAACTCACTATATGTTTTGGTTTGGAAGCAAGAGAAAGGTATGACCTGACCTAGAATATTATTTATCTATTTCTTCCTCTCCATTTATAGCCTGAAGGCACTGAGTCACGCTAAAGTACAAGACCACAGGTGCTTGCTGCTCTTCAGTACGAGTGTCATCCTACAACAAAAAAGCAAAATGTTGCACGTTTTAGATCAAAATAAAAGCTGCAAATTCTGGAATCACTTAGCAGGCCAGGCAAGATATAAAGGAAAAGAAAGTCAGGTTAATGTTTCAAATTTGTCTGTTTGGTTGGAATGGGAAAATAATGGTGAGCATTAAAAAGCAAAACAGCCAAGGAAAAATGACCCAGGATAAAAATTAAAAAGAACTCCATGATTAGGTGGAGGATGAGGTGACATAAAGAGATAATAGTGTAAAGCAAGAGGAAATGGTAATGAGACCATTTGAAAAATAAAAGATATGCTTGAGATCCAAGGGTGCCGAAGAATACAAGAAAGGGAGAGAAGCCTGGAAATCTAATGAAATAGTAAAATTACAGTGACCCCCAAGCCTAGTGGGAGGGAAAGGCTGGTAGACCAGAAAATTGAGGGCTTGATTGTCATTCTGAGCACCAGTCTACAACTTCATTCACTACAGAAAGCATTGGTGTTGCCATCCAACAAGAATTGGTCATTCTTTATTCTAACTCTGGATGGGATGAAAGTGTATGGTGAACATATACACTCAGCTTTCAGATCCATCACCTCAAATTCAACTTAAATTCTTCTCAGTTTGCTGGCTTTTATGGGTGTTATACGAAGACAATGTGGTAGTGTCTTCCCAGTGCTTAGTGGGCATGGGTCCACGACAGAATCTGCCACATACACTGCACCAAATTTGCAATTTGACAAGATGACTGCACTCAGAAATCAATGACCATGTTATTTCAGTTGGTAGCAGTGCAATAATGTTTTGTTCTAAAATCTAGCTGCCATTGCTGATCAAGGAGTGACTTAAATGAAATGCTTCATTCCCCGATAAACATCCCAGTCTTTTCTTTCCAGAAATTCTAAAACTAAATTAAAATTGTCGATTCAAGTTTTGCAGATCCCTTCGTTGCAATGTATAATGTAAAGTAAATAGATAATGTAGGCAATAAATTGTCAAAGTCATGCAACGATTGTAATGCTAAAGTAATCATCCAGAGATCTGGAGGAAAATTCATTGGTGTGGCCCTGTTTTTCCAATTTCCCAAGGGCGGACACTGCAAGTGGCCACTGCCTGTACAGCCTGCTCAGTGCTCTTCATTGATATCAGTAAGGAAAGCTACACAGGCCATGCAAGTAGTAGCTAGCACATTGTCAATGCCCAGGGAGTCAGAAGAAATCTGTAAAAATCTACCCTCTTAGACTTAAAATTCAGGGAACATGAGTTCAAATCTCACTGTAGCAGTTTGAATTCAGTTTTCAAATACAGCTATGGTATTCTACATCCAAACATCTAAAAACTGAAATTGGCCAAAAATTGATATTTTTTCTTACAACACACGGAAAATTGTAAATAAAGAGAAAAAAATGACCAATTGCAAGCTGATTTAAATACAATATGCAGTTAAATGAATGCTTATATAAATCACATCCTTGAAGTCATTTTGCAATATTTTTGGCATCCTTACTCTGAAGCTTGGATGTTAAAGATGAGAATGAAACACAACAGACTCACCTCCCTGAGGATACCACACAAGTTCATGTAGATGTCCAAGAAGGAGGGATTGCTGACCTTGGAAGCAGCAGCTGGATCAGCATGAAACTAGCTCATATTGAAATTAAATGTTTGTCATTATCATCGGCCTGTTCTCATTTGTTATGGCAGGTAAATTAGAAATCCTGGAAAATTGGAAATTCGGCACAGTCTCATTTCCAAGGCTCCTGGTTTTGAGAGATGGTAAGTGTGTTTGAAACTAAAATAAAAGCTGATCTTTGTAAGAGTGATCATGAGTTTGTCATAGTTAGAAGGGCAGAGGTTGTACACTAGACTGGAACAATAGAGAAGAATACAAAGCAGAATTCTGAGGTAGAACAGATTAAAGACTAAACTTTAGGCCAGGTTTCCCTGGGAATGGCAATCTCATTCAGACTGTCACAGTGGCCCTTTTCTTTTGGGAAAGAAAGGAGCTCTCCATTTCTTAAAACCTCCTCACTGTGAGGGGATTTTGGGTTAATCCCAGTTGGGGTAAGGTGGGGTAGGGCACGGTGGCTCAGTGGTTAGCACTGCTGCCTCCCAGCACCAGGGATCTGGGTTCAATTCCACCGGGTGACTGTCTGTGTGGAGTTTGCACGTTCTCCCTGTGTCAGCGCAGGTTTCCTCCCAGTGTTCTGGCTTCTCCCACAGTCCAAAGATGTGCACGATAGGTGGATTGGCCATGCTAAATTGCCTGTAGTGTTCAGGGATGTGTAGATTAGGTTGGTTATAGGGATGGGTCTGGGTGGGATGCTCTGAGGGTTGGTGTGGACTTGTTAGGCTGTAGAGCCTGTTTCCACACTGTATGGATTCTATGAGATTTCACTGAGAGCTCCCTCAGATGTGGAGCTGTACTTCCAATCTGACAGCTCCTTTGAAGCACAGAACTGTCAGAGGAAGGCAAGCCATGCAGCCCTTTCACACAAATCAGATGATCAGGAGCTAGGCTGGCAGGGGTACAAGATCAGATCAGTAGGGTGTTGGATGCCAATTTAGTAGTGTGCCCTTAGTGAAGGTACATTGGGTGGGGATAGGTAGGGTGCCAATGGTAGGATAGTAGATGGGTAGGGGAAGGATGCCAAGTAAGTCAAGTAACAGGTTGCTAGAGTTTCAGTAACCAGTTAAGTAGGGTCCATGCTGGCTATGCCTTAGTGTGCCAGGTGGGTAAGATGCCAAGTGGGAAGGGTCGCAGGATGCAAAATGGTTAGGTAAGTGATGCGATGTTCAGAGTGGATCATGGTGAGTGGGAGAAATTTGGTCCAATGGGGACAGAATCAGGTTGGATCAGCTTCAATGAGGAATGGTGGGGGTAGGGGTCATTCGGATCTGGCAGCGGGGTGGGGGAAGTGTTGGGACGGGTCTGGCATGGGATGGTGCTGTGAACTAGGATCTCACTGTGAGGGTGTTTTGGGTTAATCCCATTTGGGGTAAGGTGGCGTTGGGGTTAGGGCCAATGTGGGAGGCACTCAGGTTCAGTGGGTTAGGGTGGGGAGGCTGCCTGCATGGTAGTAGCCAGGTAGAAATGGGGTTGGGTCCAACAGGGGTGAAGGGAAGTCAGGTCTGGGGAATGTTATGTCAGGGTCTGCAGGTGTGTAAGTGACCTGTGTTGGGATGTAGTTGGCAATGTATGTGCAACTCTTATAGATGCTGGCATAATGACTGTCTGGACAGCAGTAAGAAGGTGGGACATATTTGAAAATGATTAGATTTATTTATTTAATATATTGTCACTTGTACCTTGTTAAAGTGAAAAGGGATAACGTGGCCACAATCTGCTGCCATCTTGGATTGCTGAATAAATAACTGAATACATTGTATAAATGGTAAAATACTCAATAAACTAATGTTAAATTGATACTACTAAAACTGAAATAGTTTCAAAAGTTCATCTTTCCCTCTCCGTAGCCTTCACCTTCTCTGCTCCTCCGGTCGCCACCGTCTGACTTTGTCCCCAGGGTCTGTGCAATGTACTCCTTTTCTGCTGCCACCGGATCTATCGCTTCCGCTTCCACTGCCTCAGGGCTAGAGATGGTCATGCTGCACGGGTCCTCAACCTCCTCTAATGATGGGGTCCTAGCTCCGGGTCAACCAACAGGATCCTGGCCCATCTTCCAATGCTGCCACCCCAAATGGAGATGTGATGGAGACACACGGGGCCCTGGCCTCCCACAGGAAGAAATCAGGAGGCGACCCCAGCGCAACCAAAACAAGAAAAAGGTTACCGCTTATGAGAATTATGAGATTGAGGAATATAAGGGCATGGAATTTCCTGTCAGATTATATCAAGAAACCAAGAGAAATTGAATATGTAGGAAGGAAAATAAGTACAAAACCATTCTACAGGCTCTCCCTTTCCAAAGTCATTTTAGCATTTTACACCAGATAGAACATTGGGAATATAATAAAACATTTTAAATTAGTAAGGGACATACTGGTTCAAATTTCCAGCCAAAATAATAGAGATGCTGATCGGGCTGGCTGCTACTTTTGTATAAATGGTTCAGGAATCTCAGGAGAGGACAACGTAATTGTGCTGTCTGCCTTCCTATTCAAATATATTGAATGCCATGGAGTTTCAGCACTTATATGATAGATATAAAATCACCTTATTGCACAGAACCAAGCCATTCCAAAACTAAGTACCCTTTTTGACAATGTGTAAGTGTTAATTAATGGTAGTCAACCCCTCTGGCATTGAAAATTCACAATGAAAAGTGTTGAATCTTACTTCAGGTTTTAATTGTTACCATTTTTGCTTCAAATTTCTTCTTGTTTCTTTTATTTCTCACTCTTAGTTCAATTTCTAACGCTATCTTTGTTTCACTTTCTTTACCTGATTGGACACTGTACTCAAAACTCTAACTTACTCTTGTTTGATCAAACCTTATGCCACTAATTCACAATAATTCAATCTGATTGAATAAAGATCAAATCTAAAATGTTTGCTCTGTTCCCCAGAACCAAGGCAGTCAATATAGCACCATTGCCAACTCATACTTCCAGGAACTTGCAGAACAAAATATTGCAGGGATGCGGAAACCTAACCATCAGCACTAATTGTTTGTCAGTTCATAACAATAACTTTTGGACCTTCACAATTAGAAATGTGTGAAATATACACCATCTGGAATGCTTTCCTAACTTGATTAGCATTAGCAATGTCTTGGCATCCTTGGTATATATTACTGTTAAAGAATCTTGGAAGAGGGTTTAAAACTTCACCAATATAATTAACTGAATTCTGAAAACACAAATCATATGCCAAGCTGCTAAAAAAGAAGAGACATTTTGTCAAATCTCCTTGCTCTCATCAGGACACTTCATAAGGATTCCAAATTAAAGGGGAAATTAAGAGATGCCTCTATCAATCAGATTTCACTTACCAAATGATCAACATTCTCCTTTCACGCAGTATCAATGCCGGTTTCCCCCATTCCCAAATTGGCATTCTTGCAACTTGCCCTGATGAGTGCAGATAAACCATATTCAACAAAATGTGTCTCTTTTTTAGCAATGTTCAAGCTTTGTGCCATCAAAAAAAGTACTACCTTGTTTTTTTCTTCTCCTGGCACCACATGCTGTCTTATGCTGTGGATAGGCATCATGCTGAATTTCCTTTCTTTGGGAAGGTCCCCATTCATGATAATTAAATGTTCCTGAATACCAAGACTGGCCTAGAGTCCCAGATATAAGCCAAGAGCAAGCAAATGTTTGCCCATTCATGATTTACTTCTCAGACAGCTCTAAAGAATTTTTGAATTCAATTTTCCATGACAACATATTAAACTGCAGCAAAGCAGACCTAAAACCATTTAATTTCAATGAAAGATTGTATGCCTGACTGGCCTACTTTTTTCCCTAAAGTTGGACTCAGTAAAGAGAAGCTAAATATAATCTTATAAATTAGTATTGAGAAAAGCACTTTTAATCTTGCAGTATTTATCAGCTGCTAATTACGTGAGAAAAAACTAATGCTTTTCTTTACAGTTCTCACATAAGGAACACCATACTTCTTTATAATAATGTACTCATTGACTCAGATAGTGGGACACGGAAAATATATTGATCTAATCAATGTAATCAATGCTTGATTTTAACGATAAAGGTTAGATACTTTTTTCCCAGCTGCAGATGTGTCAATTAACAAACTAAATTATTTCAACAGCTATTCAATGTGTAAAGTCCCTAAAGTGTAAGGGTAAGTTTTCAAATGTTTATTCAAAAATGCTAGTCACTGTGCTTCAAAAACATGGAAGTATTTAATAAATAGGTTTATTGTCAAAACTGGCATGCATTATTAATAAAGTGGTGATAATGAAATAGCGTACAACTCAGATAGATAGATTAGGATTTATTGGCCAGGAACCAGTGAACAGTTTTATCAAAAGCCCATGCCTATGTGACGTTTGTTCCGCAATAAATCATACAGCAGAAATCTATATAGTGGACAGTATTAGTAGATAAATGAAGACAGGAGATGGGGGGTCATCAGAGATGTTTCAGTAATGTAGCTTGGCAATGTTGTAAATCCCCCATTAAAGTTTACAAATGATAGTTTTACTAACTAACTCTGTTCACATTTTCCATTTTGGTAAATATAACTTCCTAAATTACAACTAATGAGAACAACATTTTATAATTTCAAACAAAGTCAGGAAAGAGCAGTATTCAACATTGCTGTAAATTATAAAAATGCTTGGATTAAAAATAACAAAAGGTGTGACATGCAAGAAAAAATAGTGGTTAAATATATTAATATTTTTCTAAGGAAGTGTTTGATCAGTTGTTCACTTGATATGTGTGGTGCACGTTAAGTAAGGCCCATACTGATCAAAACCTGTGACGTGTAGAAGCTCCAAGTGGACTGCCAATGATTTGGAATCCTGGAGCATGCATGTTAACCCTTTAAGAATGGAGATTATCATTATGAGGAAATATTACAAAGTGGGCACATATGGAGATTGAATTGTTTCAAAGTGTTGTTTGTGGCTTGCATTGATTATATGCTAAATTGTAATAATTTTGCCAGTTAGAATTCATGTGTAGACACGAAACAGTGATCTCAATTCTGGGAAGGGATGAATGGTGAGAAAGACAAAATTTGGATTTTGGTCACATGGAATATCAATCCCAGGAATTTGCATCTGTGAACCTATTTGCATTCCTGACTCTGCGATAAAAATCAAATTAGTTAGATGGAAAGAATAGTGTGAGCTGCAAGGACATGACATAGCTCACAATAGGCTTTTCTTCCCAATTCTGGGCTCCTCATTTGAACAAATCATCCACACTAAGAGTCTGCTAGTAACTTCAACGGATTGTTTTCTGTCTCCTTGCATGGCAACTTCCCCGACCATGACTCAGAGTGCCAGTTCAGCGAGGTGAAGTGTTTATCTGGACGTGAATTTCCACTTAGGTCCTCCATTTGTGGTGGGACAGGAAAGCCTTCCTTATTGGCCATCTCATCTTAACACCCCCATCAGGGACTATGGGGAGAGCAGAAGAGACCTAATGCAGGTTTCCATTATACCTCAGTGTTCCTTAATACTGTTTACCTTCGGTTCACACCAAGTTTAAAAGGACCTTTTTTTTCACTATTGGATGATATAAGATTCACTCACCAGAGCCTTCTCATTGTTTTTTTATTCATTTAGGGGATGTCGGCTTCAATGGCTAGGATGAGTTGTCCTTGAAGAGTGATGGTCAGCTACCTCTTGAACTTCTGCAGTCCAATAGGCATGGACACACACACACACACACACACACACACACTCACACGTTAGGGAGGATTTTGACAATAAGAAAATGACAATATACCTGCAAGTTAGGATAATGAGTGTCTTAGAGAGGAACTTGTAAGTGAAGGTGTCCACCACCTTGTTTTTCTAGATAGTAGTGGTGAAGAATCTTAAGATACTGTGTAAGGAACCTTGGTAAATTTCTGCAATGCAGCTTGTCAATGGTACATTCTTGAAAGTTCTGAATCTAATTTTTAGGCTGCATCTCATCATCCTAGATTACATGACCAGTGAAAATAGCTTCTCTTTGGCTAGCCGATCAGTTCCCCTTAAAACCTTGGAAACTTTGATCAAGTCACCTCTTAATATTCAAATCGAGGAAATACATCCCTAGTTTAAATAATGTGCCCTCTTTATTTAAACTTCGGCATTCACGCTTCAATCTTGTAAATCTGTACTGAACTTCCTATAGGATCAGTGTACTTTTCCTAAAGTACACTGCTCATAAATGAATACAGTGCTCCAGGTATGGCCCAATCAGGACTTGACACAATTGAAGCTTGAGTTTTCATCCTATGTATCTTGATGTTCAAGAGATCACAGCATTCTGTTGAACTTTGTGAGTATTTTTGGCATTTGTTCATGATATTTTAATGATCTATATACATGGACCTCCAGATCTCTTTGGAAATCTACTGCTTCTTGGTTACTATTTAGGATCTACTCTTATCAATCTTTTATTGGTGCCAAGTGGTCACCTTACATTTGGGTAGATTGGAATCTACTTGACAGAGTTCTCCTATTCACTTAACTTATCAATTCCTCTATGTAGTTTTATGCTGCCATCTTCACTGCTCACAATGCAACCCTTCCTTATATCACTGGCAAATTTGGATATGTTACTCTTCATCCTGTCATCTGAATTATTGAAGAATGCAATAATAATAGGTGAAGCTTCAACACAAGTCCTTGGGAACAATAGTAACCTCCTATCAAGTAGACTACATGCTTGTTATTCCTATTCTCTGCCTCTTACTGCTCAGCCAATCTGCTAACTAGGTCAAAGGCTTCCATTCGGTTCCACTACTTTCAACTTTAGTTAATAGGTTGTTCTGTGGGACTTTATCAAACACTTCTTGAAAGCCATATAAAACAATACACACAATAATTATTCATATTTATATTATGTCAGTTCTGCAAAAGGTGATATTAGACATGATCTTTACAAATGAATATAAAACAGGTCTAGCAGCATACAGAGAGAGAAAACAAAGTTAATGGTTCAAGACAAATATGATTCTTCTTCAGACTGGACCTTTTGCAAAATTCATAAGGATACTTCGATCAGCTGAAAAATTTCAAGATGTTCAGTCAATGTATCTTCAATTATAGACTCTAATTATTTCCCAACAACAGATGTTTGGCTAACTGGCCTATAATTCACTGGTTTTCCTCTCTCCCTTTCTTAATAACAACCTGACATGTAATTTGCCAATCTAAAGGACCAGTTCCTAATTAGTGAGAATTTTGGAAGATTATAGTTAGGGTGTCTGCAATTTTCTCATCTACTTCCTTTAATCTCTGGGATGAAAGTCATTTATAGTAGGAATTTGTCACACTTTAGTGCCATTATTTTCTTCATTATTGGTAATTTGCCTCTGTTGATTTTGATGAATTCTCACCCCTGCTTCAATATTAGTTTCTTTCGAATGTCCAATATGTTATTCTCTTCCTTCACTATGAATACTAATACAAAATAATAATTTAACTTGTTCATTATTCCCTTATTTTCATATATAATGTCAACATTACCAATTCTAAAGGGAATTACATTGCTCGTAAACCACCTCCTTTTTCCTAATACATACGTTTTTGTTAACTTTTAGTTAATTTTGATATCCTTTCAAGTTTTTTTTTAATAGTCCCTTTTTACCTCTTAATGAATCCGAAGACACTTTATTGTAGTTGGGTACTTACTTGCTATTCCATTCACCAAAATCTGTGCTATATATTAATTCTTGTTTGCATTTCCATTTAGTTTTATGTTGTCTCTTACCTCCTTTGTTGCCAATGATAGTCCTGACAGCAACAAGCATTTCACTGCTACTGAACACAAGATTGTGCAAGTACAGCACCATGGATGAATGATGTATATCTAATGAGATGAACAACAAAGATTTGTGTAAGAAAACTCACTAAAGCTCACAGAGAGAAACCCTTCATGAAACTCCCCAAAACTGACATTTAGATGGCTTCTGGTAAAATTCAGACCTTGCTGTCCTCTCATAGGCGTGTGGGATATCAGTAGAATTGGTGGAGCAAATATAAACTGAACCCATTAACTCCTCGTGAACCATTACCCCATGCAACACCTCTCACTGATTTTCTAGCATTTTATCCATTGACAAGTTTGCCCAGCTTCCTGGGAACATTGTCTGTATCATTCCCTTACCTAAACCCAGGATAATAATAGCTGAATTATTTATCTCCCTATCAAATACGAAGGACAAAAAAACCCGCTTAGGCTGCCACCTGGGATGCATGAATTTCACTCAACACAGTTTGAGGTCCTTTCCAGATATTATGTCCTGACATATAATCCTTTTATGCTCCTATTATCTTCCTAGAAAAATAAATATGATGAGAACCAGGATCGGCCCAGCCAGCAACACCCACATTTCATGAACAAATCAAAAAATGATCTTGATCATCAACTGCAAATTCTAAGTAGTTTTTTTTTGTATCCCTCAGCCCTCCATGCCACTGGTCCTGAATTACAACTAGTTTTTCTCCTAAATCCCATAAGTATCCTCTCCGGACTCATCTAGCCCATGAGATCCACCTCTTATTTCATCTATCCCATTCACCGGAAACTACTGACAATCCAACATCTCTTTTAACTGCACTTTTCCAACGTTATTTGCCCTGGAACCAACTGTTCCTCAAGTTAATTAGTAATTCTACTTCGAGCTGCCAATCCCTTCGCTTGTGGTCTCCAATTCACTGTTCATTCACCTCATCCTTGTTCCTGCAAAGAGCTGATCATCTTTCCCAAATGCCTGCTCGCATTCATTTGGTTTCAATCACCCTGAAATAAAACTTGACAGTATTTTGCTTACAACTTTGATGAAGAATCATCTAGACTTGAAACGTTAGCTTGCTCTCCCTCCATGGATGCTGTCTGATCCACTGTGATCTTGACCATTCGTTGTTTACAGTTTTGCTCACAACTGTTTTGTCATCCATCATCACATATCTCTGGAGCACAGCAAGCATTTTTCAATCTCATTGACCATTGCCAATACTAGCTGTTTACACCTCCCTGTTACCTCTCTTAACTTCTTAATTGTCTCTGTCAGTCAGACTAGCATCCAGTTTTGGAGAAGCTGCAATTTTCTTCAAAGAAAGTTTGGGAGACCAAAACAATTGTATTCAAACACTACAGACTCCATATCCTCACCGTAAATTCTGCGCCACTCTGGACAGTATCAGGTTGGACAACTTTGATGTGGTAGTCAGCCCTCAGATGCTCTTTCAGTTTCATACTGTCTTCATCACAGGGTCACCTACTGTCATCTTCACGTTGGTTTCCTGGTGCATGCCTTCTTCAGCCCACTTGCCACAGGAATCCACATCCATGCTTTTGTTACTTCTAAATTTCATTATATTAATATCCTTGTGGCCATCTTTCATTTTCCATCCTCCACATGTTTCAACTGATCAAAATCTCTGATGCCCCTTCCAAACTTGCACCAAGTCCCATTCATTCAACACCACTGTGCTCACCATCTACCAATGTTTTGATTTTAAGACTTTCATTTCAAGTTCAAATCTTTCATTCCTACCCAATTTTGAAACCTCTTCCATCTCTGCAAACCCCCAAGGACTCTGAGATATTTTTTGCATATCTCATCCCTTTCATTTCAATGTTCAATCCATGCAGTTTCTAACTGTGAAGTGGGTACAGTGAGTGATGACAATGCGTAATTCATCACGGTTTGTAGTGGCTGAAATAGGGAGGACTGACACATCTAACAGGAGGCTTGATGCATACATGAGCAAGATAGGAATTAACGGATAAAGGAGACAAGGTGGAAAGAAATAATTAGACAGAAAGAAGCCTTATGTTGAGTATAAACATTGACACAATTCAGTTGTGTCAAATGGCTGTTTCTGTCCTTTTAAACCAATGTAATTTTCTCTTCATTAGCAGCCATACCTTTAACTATCTCCACCCCATTCTCTGGAAGTTCCAAACTTCTCCATCTCTCCACTTTTTATCCCACCTTTAAGAGACTCCTTAAAACCCATCACTTTGATTGATTCTATCAATATTTCTCCTTGGGTAGAGTGTTCAGCTTTGTGTCTGATTATGCTTCTGGAGAATTTATTTGTGTTAAAGTCAATGCACAAATTCAAATTATTGTTGTGTGGATACAATAAATTGATTTGAATATCATGTAATACTGTAAAATATAAACTCAGATCTTGTATGAATTAGCAAAGTGGAGGAGTACGTTGTTGACGTGCCTAACTTTCTCATTGCCTGTAGCAGGGAGAGAGGTCAATCAGCAAGGCCCAGTTTCAGTGTCTCCACACCCTTTTTGATATCTCCAGCTTAAGACATGCACCTTGAGATCTTCCTTCACCTTAATAATAGTTCAATATTTTTAGTGACTTTTGTTCCCTTTCACCTCCTTTTAATTCCACCCAGTGGCCCCAGATCCTGCCAAGGAACCTCTGGTGCCCCTGTTTCCATTCCCTTCCCCCAAATACCTCCTGACATTAGTGAGAAAATGTGGGGTGTAGCAGATCCAGGGTTTCCAGGGGCGAGGTTGTTCCAAAGATGGAATATTTTCTATTTGACATTTGTTGATTTAAAGTAATACACTCCTGAGCAGGCTCTATGCCCGACAGGAGCAGCCTGGAATAAATCAGTATTAATATATGTTCTAAGATCAAGGAAATCAACCCTGGTTTACAAGCTGACAGGTCCTGGCCAGACAATCAGCATAGGCTTTCCCATTAAGACACATCACAACGAAATAAAGCAAAGAACTATGGACGCTGGAGATCTGAAACAAAAAATAGAAACTGCTGTAAAAACTCTGTAGATCTGGTAACATCTGTGGAGAAAAAAAGACACAGTTAATGTTTCAAATCTAGTGACCTTTCTCCAGAACTGTTGTATCGTCACAACTTTGTGATTTGAGTATAATTGGGCTCCCTGTAACTTACAGTATGATTGCAGTTTTATTGCAGCCTCAACAGCAGTATATGTTTCTGTATCCACTACTATTGGGGTTTTGGGAACCATAATATCTTGGCCAATATCACACACAACATGATCTAAGTTGGCATATTTATCACACCTTAATGAATAATTGCACCAATTTGTCCAATTCTGCAAGGCTTCAGGTACTGCTACTAAGCTTCTCGCTGTTTATATATCAATCAGGAATTGAATTTAGTGAGAATAAAACCTGCACTTATCTCAGTATACACTCATTGTCTGAAGTAAACAGACATGACTGTAACTGAATTTATGGCTATTTGATCTTTACCACACCATCTCTTTCTGATTTCTAGTATTTTAATGTATCCGAGATTTGAAATGAAGTTGATAAATTTGTATAGAAACCACAATTTGGATCTCAGCTGTATCAGATGTATGGAAATTTAATGCAATGCTAATATCAAACAGCAAGTGCTGGAGAAACTCAGCTGGACTGACACCTCATGGGAGAGATAGTGGAACGTGTGATGAATCCAGATATGGGTATTCCAAGAGGGAAACCTTTATCCATTGTCTCAGCTTCTCAAAGGAAGGCTATTTGATAACTAATGGACAACGTATGTTCATGTTCCTCATTTTACAACAAACTGAAGAGAACAGATGTAAAAATCTCAGCCCTTTCTACTTGAAGCCATAGTTGTAGAGATTATACAGGTATAGCAGGGTGCAGTGACCACTGTAGAAATACACAGAAAGAGTATTCTCAGGATGAGTGGCAACTTGGTAGTTGTCATGAGGGAGTGCACTGTTTGATATGGCTGATGCCTTTAACACAATAACCATTTCAGTGCAAACATCGGGGAATGTGATGTAGTGGACATGCTCATTGCCTCACTGTCTCACTGTTGTTTTATCATTAATGCTAGTTGAGGGTGAAACTTGCTTAGGCATTTCAGCTTTCACAAGGTGAGCACATCGGATCCACATTCAAAAGGAGAAGTGAACATTTTATCGAAGGTAGTAATGGACAAGAACAGAAGGTTAAACTATTAGAAATGTGTGATACACAGGCTGAGGTCTGTCTACAGACTGCTGGAATAAAACTATTACCAACAAATAAAATGCTTCCACACAGATCAGACATCCCGAAGATAGGAGGCCATAAGGTTCTCTCTCGCCTCTTGTGCTCTGTGGACTATTGCTCTGTCTTTCTCTTTATGGTGTTCCTCCTGGCCTACCATATCCTAACCTTCATCATTCTCTTCAGAAGATTCCTGTCTCTTAGTCATTACTTCCTCATCCAACACATTCCAGCTTTGGCAATCAGATTGAGGAGAGCACAACACATTACTATTGGTAGAACACCCTGACTGGGCTATGCCACTTGGCATCACCTAACTGATCCAGGCATCAGATCTGCATTTTTAGGAGGCCTATGGTAAATAGTACCCCGTAGCAGATCTGCAAGGCTCAGACTGCTTTTACGAGACTGCAAAAGCATATCCTTTTTTGCAGTTCTTACTATTGCAGTCATTTTGCGCATTCACTAGGGTCAGTTCAATGTTTTTTATTTCACTTCGGTTTTACTTTCAGTTTTACCTTGTCTCCGACTTCATTAGTTATCCATGTTTCTTGTTAAGGAAGTAATATTCTTGTCCCATAGGGGATAAACTGGTTCTGTACCACATTATACTCTTCTTTTGAACACCTCCCATGGATCTTCTATCATTCTATCCATGAACAGATTTGTCCAGCTTACTATGGCAGTCTCCATCTCATTCAATTGAACTAAGTCTTACTAACCTTAGTAGTTGTTGTCTGTTTCTCCTTTGTAAACATTTCACTGAACTCGATAATATTATGATTACCATTAGAGAAATTGTCACAAACCAACAGCTCATTAACTAAATCTGGCTTATTATTAAAACTAAGGTGGCATGGCTATTTGTAACTTCTCAACGTGTTGTTGTAGAAAAGTATCCTATGCACCACATTTTAAGGGGCATGTGAAAGTTTAAGATATGGAGTAAAGACAATTTTAAAAATGGGTTCCAGAGATGAGGGGCTTCTGTAACACAGGCAAATCAACACTGGTGCAGAAGTTCTAAGGAAGGGTTACTCAACCCGAAACATTAACTCTGATTTCTCTCCACAGATGCTGACAGACCTGCTGAGCTTTTACAGCAATTTATATTTTTGTTTCTGATTTACAGCATCTGTAGTTCTTTTGGTTTTTATATCAAGACTGGTGATTGGAAAAGAGAAGTTAGAGAGGAGATTTGAAAGAGAAGCTCAAAATCATAAAGAGAATGGACAGAATAAATAGAAAGAATCAGTTCATATTGACAGCAGAGTAAAGAATCAGAGGTCACTAATTTAAGATGATTGACAAAGAACCAAAAGTAACATGGGAAAGAAATGTTTTGTACAATGTGGAGTTAGGATCTGACTACACTGTCTGAGACCACGGTGGAGGTAAATTCTTGCAGAAAGTGAGCAGAGACATGACTGGCATAATTGCAGAATGGCCCTCTTCTGTGTTTATTCTATGAGTTGATAATAATATTGCAAAACAAGATATTACAGATGCTAGAAATCAGCAACAAACACAGAAATAAAATAAACTAGAAGTGCTGGAAATATTCAACGGTCCACTAGCCTTTCATCAAATTCCGTATCCTGCTCAGGAAATTCCCGACCATTGTGAAATGTTCTGGTTTGATTATCCTAATCCAGTTAGTATTCACCATGTAACACATTGCCTTTTACAACAAGTTTGTTTATTCTTTGCTTTTATACAATTGAACACTTCACAGCTGCTACCAGTGGTCCTACCAATCCCACTACAGTATTAAATCCTTTTCTACTTCCTAATTCTACACATTAACCTCTACTACCTGATTAGCCCTCATATATCGTCTTTTATCATTAACGTAATTTAATCGTCAATCACTAGGTTCACTCTACCATTATTTCCCATAACCAGTTCCATGTCCTGATCACTTTGCATCCACGTCTCAGTACAGCCTACCAGGTCATATACTCCAAATTGAATTCACACCTCTAATTAATTTAAACTGTTCCTTATATCCCATACTTCTTGGCACACAGCATAACCTGTCCTTCTGTTCTCATGTTTTACTTACATGTTTCTAGCTTATCTCTTTTGAATTAATTACATTGCAACTTTCAGATTTTGTAGCATTGAAAACATGATTTCTGACTGTTGCTCCACTCTCTTTGATCTGATCATAATGTCCTCGGATCACACTGCAGCTCAATAATTCTGATTTGGAAAGAACTGAAACAGGAACATTTGCTGCAATGTGGTTGCTCAGAATGGTCACAAACTCCTGCACATTGCAGTCGAGACACACAACTGATCAAATACATCTTAGTCTAGATTGCTTGCATTATTCATGTTTATGTTATAGTTTCTTCTAAATTTTGTTTTCTCTTTTTCTCTGGAGTTACCAGTCCTCTGCATGAAAACACTGGACAAAAACATTCACTTAAAACGTCCACAGCAAAGCCAGAATTTTATGCTGGGTCAGGTTGAGAGGGCCGGGGAAGCGGGAGAATTGGAAGACCTGGGAGGAAGGCCCACTAATGTGCACAGCAAATCCATTAAGGAAATATCCACCTTGAACATGACCAGCACCAGCTGTGAAATTACTAGGCTTCAAACTTGGTGCCAACCTTCCTAACTGCAGAGAAAATTGCAGCAGCAGCAGGAGGAAGCTCTTAAGTCACCATTAATTGTTCAAAGAAGGGCCTCCATAAACTCAAGGGTGGGCAGGACTCCCAAGACCTGGCATGGGTAAATATACAGCAAGGCTCGGAATGGTGCCCATGTCACAATGCCCAATTTTACAGCACATTCATGCCTGCCACCCTGCTGCCAGGGGTCTGTAAAATCTTGGTTCAAGTATTGGTGGAAAAAGCAGTTGCACCATCCTCTTTTACACTGAGTTTCTACCCCTCACCCAATGACAAGCTTCCACACTCTGCTAACAATCATCCAGGATTCCAGCTTAAATCATCAATCAGACACTGTAGTAGAGGGTTTGAAGGGGAGCCAGATTGAGATTGCATTCCATTGTGATGCCCTTCATTGTTGAATGAATGGTCCCTGGGGGACACTTTTGCATTCAGCTGTAAATGGGTGTGATGACAACAATGTATAGCCCTCACCTACTGTGTTGGTGGGAAAGCCTTAAATCACTTCCAAGTTCAGCTTTCATTAATGTTTTCTAAATGAGCTGCAATTACTGACCAGGTACGACTCTACAGCTCACCACCTTCTATAGGGCAAAATCAATGTAATAACAGGAAGTACCTTAATAAAAGCAAAATACTGCAAATGCTGGAGATCCAAAAAGGACTCAAAAAGTTAACGCTATTTCTCCCTCTGAGAGATGCTGAGAGATGTATTGAGTTTATCCAGCTCTTACTATCGAAAAACAGGTGGGATGTTTTGGGTTTTGGGAACAGATTTCAAAACTGATGGGACCAATAACCAAGCTGAAAGCAGATTCTCCAAACTTTTTTGTGGGCCTTGAGAACATGTCTGCTATTCCTGGCCCAACAAAACTCATTTATGTTGTAAATCCTGGCACAAAATGGGAAAAGGAACTCAGCACCTGCTCCTTCAGACACACATATGCAGTTTCTCCATTATGCACGTGATTCTTGTTAGAACCACTCTCAACCTCATCCTCATATCCAATCTCACTCCTGCCCATTCCCAAGCTATCTCCCACTTCCACCACACCTATTTCTGACTCGCTTCCCCCTTCCCAGCCCATCTCCTGCCTCTTCCCAACACATTGTCCACTCTTGACTATTTGCCATTCCATTCATTGGGAAGTGCTTCTCCTCATGTCACAATGTTGCCAAGTGGAGCCAAAATACAAGTCTGCCCATTTTGGACTGACTACCTGTGGTAACTTTAAAGATTGCTGGTTAAGTATCTCAGTGCCTGAGGCATTGGACATGGCATGTGCTAGGCATATTTCAACCATTCCTCCTTGAAAGATCTAATCAGCTTCCTGCAACAGGTGTAGGATATTGATCTACATATTTAACTAACCTCAATGTCTGTTTAGGGCAGTAGCTCTGGTCACTCATTTAACTTATTGCAAGGCAAATGGAAGGCAAGGCAAATTTTCAACAGCTATTCATTTTCCTTTTAGCTACAAATCAGGTAGCCAGCCATTAATACTCTTTACCTGTCTAGATTCACAACAAAGCACTGCCACTTTTAGCAGTTGTATGCTGACATCTGTCGAACCGTTCTGCTTGAGCTGGCAAAGTTGTTGGAGAAGATTGAAATGGAAGGACTGGCAGTGGTTGGAATCAGTATTCCAGCTGTTTTCAAATAAAAAAATGCATTTTAGTCATCCCATATACTTCAAAATCAATGGATGTTACGATGTGATTGTAAATTTTTCTCGGTGGATGTACTAAAATGGGACAATGCTTTGAAAAGAATGCTTCCACATTATAATGGAAACTGTTATACTGCAACACTATTGAAAGATCAAAAACAGTCAGAGCTTCACAGGTCTATAAATAATTATGTTGAATTAATTACATATAAACTGATATGTTTCTTTTCAAATGGCTGTTCTCAACAGTTTCACTAAAATTAAACGCACCAGAAGTATTTATATTTCTTCTTGACCTGTTAACAAAATCAATGAGCACACAGGATAAGTTTGAATTCATGAAACTAACAAAAAATTAGAAATTGGAAACATGACTGACATTTTTATAGGACAATTGTATGATCTAAGATGATGGATTTACATTTTCAATTCTAGAGCTAAGAGTCTGCTGCTAATGTAGGAAAATATTTAAACTGTTTCTTTAAGCATCAAACTACCTGTCAATTTCATCTTCACTATGAAAAATTAAGCAGATAGGCGAGTCTGATAACATTTTTTTTATTGTTAAGATAGCTAGTGAGAGAGAAAAGAGCCAGGAAACAAACATAAAAAATGAGACAGTTGCCTTCTGTCATGGCCTCAGCTGATTTACAACCACTTCGTGTTTGATGTTGACTGAGATAATTTCATCAGTCTCCAACCCTTGTGATCATGGCCAAAATGACTAGTCAGGTGAAGACGTAGCAGTAGATTACTTGTCACCTGTAGGAAGTAGTTGTCTTGATCTGAGCTGTGGCTTTACTCATGAATGCAATCATCTATGACTTACTCACATAACCGCAGTTACTAGACTGGGAGTTACACGAAGGATGTAATCACCACATTGAAAGGTTGTTTCAAAACAACAGATGTGCTCATAATCCATGATCTTTCCATTTTGGGGAAAGACTATGTTCTGTTTTTTTATTACTGTTAACCTTGGAAATGTAAAAGCACATCAGTGAGCGTCAATGCAGATATATATGTGTGTTTCATTATGTGTGCCTACAACACAACTAAAGCTTGAACAGAAATAATACTCCTATAAATGAATTACGTACAACATGGAGATAGCCTTTGGCTAGTGCACAAGGTATTTGCAGCTTTGGTGCCTCTTGCCGCTAATAAACAGAGACAGAAACAGTAGTGACTGGCGTCAGAAATATTCTGCTTTCACCCCTTCAAGGCATTGCTTAAAACATGCCAAATCTTGCAGTTGGCTCAGTTAAGTCTTTCAGTGATGTTTATGATGTACAGATCCTCATTTTAAGCCCCTGTAAATTTCATTTATCTGTGTTCACTGAAAGTGTATTTCAGGACATTTTGACCTTTCTGACTTGAAAGGTCCATATAAATGGATAATCTTTTTTTGTGTGTGAAAATAACCTGTGAAAAAATCAAACCAAAAGCTTTGAACCATGATATTAATTATGAGATATTACAATACATTTATAGGACATAAACATAATTTTAATAATTTCTTATTTATATTGCTGGCATATTATTATGATATTATTGAATTATGACAAATTCAGCAGCAATGAAACTAACACAGCTCTCTTAATGTACAGCTAGTTAAAAGACCAAAAAGTACCTTTATATTTGTATATGAGCTAATTTGTGCTAGACCAGTAACATTGAAGTGATATCTTTGATGTTCAGTTATGTTGATGACTGCTTAAAGTGAGGGAAAGAATCTGTACTAAAAAAATGCACTTAGAAGCAAGGCAGCTCAGTGAGAAATCTCTAGAAGTTGCATAATGTCACAGGTTTAGTGATAACTGCACCAATCTTAGTGGATGATTTCAACTTTTTAAATATCATTTTATTTAGCTGCCAACAAATTGCCCAAATTTGTTTCGTAATAAACTATTCCAAAGTAGCACACTTCCTAACTGCAACTTGCAAAACTAAAGGTGAGCAAAAAATGCACACAAGTTTGTTCTTGCTTTTCTCTAGGGAATCAGGTGTACAAACAGCAATGTTTTGAATCATATGAGCATGTTAAAAGCTTAAACTATAGCCTCTATCACAAGAAAACATTTAGATTGCAATTGTTCTCTCTTGTAAAGTGGAAGTATGGTGTTAACAAAGCACATCAGCAACATTTTAAAACATGTTTTAGATTTTTAGTCTGTATGATGTCATATCTATATCCTAACACAGAGACTGTGGTGAAAAACAAAACATAGTCATAATTTCATGAGTAAGTGGTCAATCCATGGAATAGACTCCCAAGGGAGACAATAGAAGTAGTTAGTATTGACTAGTTCAAATACAAACTTGAATTTATTTAAATAAATAGTATTTTTGATCAAGTATATCAATAATTTGAGACATGACATGGTAACTTTAGTGTGGTTGGTGCTAAAATGTGACTTTGGACTGATGGGCTGGGTTTTCAAGCTTTCGCCACCTTTCATGGTGGAATTCTGGCCTCATCTTCCATCCTTGCCCAGCCGCATGTTGCTGAACTTCTCTTCAGACCCTCTTTGTCACTTTCCTCTGGTTCTGTGGCTGTGGTCACCACTGCCACCATATTGTAATTTTCCAGTCAATGAACAGTAATAGGAATTATTGAAAATAATTATATACAATGGATGGTGGGAGAGGACATCTCTGGAACCTTAGACTTGAATCTGGTGTCATTTTGACATAGTTACTTACACACATGCTCCTTAGTTATTCTTAAACATTGACATAGATAATCCTTTACTTCCACACATCCGAGCCAGCAAAACCAGCATAAAGGGCTTCCTCAACACTGCATTTGAAAGATTTCCCCTCAAAAAATGTCACACTTCTTCAGCACTTAGGAAAAACAGGTAGTATATTTACAGAATTTGATTCTCCAACTTGTGACTCAGAGGTGAAAGTGTTCCCATTGAAGCAAGCTGACATTTGGGTTTGCAGTTAGTGTGTCTGATTTTAATGCGTCCTAGAATTTTCAGCTATTATTCATCAAAATAAATACACTTCATAATCTCTGAATCATAGTCCAATCATGTTCGAATGTGCTGTACCTTCTGTTTAAAGCAGGCATCAAAATTCAGTTTGAAATCAGTTTGTCTTCGGTGTAACAGCAAAAGCTATGATGATATTGATTCAAGCGTTTGCATATATCTCACTGCATTTTCATTTCCATTGTAAATGTACTTCTTTGGGTGTAAGGTGACACAATTGGAAGGAGTGAAAAACCATGTGTCGGTCAACATTTACTGAAACCAGAGGGTGGAACGTTCCCCTCCCTGGTGTGAAGCGAATCGTGGTGAGCATGGTAATGAAACCGTGTGAGGATGAAAAATATCCGATTATCTACATTGAGAAAAGATCACCCAATTTTTCTCTCCACCCTTAAACTGTGACTTCAGAATCTTGTCGTTGGCAACTAGCTTATTTCCGTGCCTTTGCATGCCATCAGAACGCCAGTTCTCACAACATTCTCTAAGCAGTGCTTAAGACTTGCACTTTAGAACTTGCCATTTCCCTAGCCAAACTGTTCTAGTATATTTGCAATCCTGAAATCTACCTGACAATGCAAAAAGTTACCCAGGTATATTCTGGCCAGAAAGAAAAGTCAGATTCAACCCAGACAATTAACGCTTTCTCAGTCTACTTTGAACCATCAGCATAGCCCACATTTGTCTATTTGTGGCATCGGAAGTTGTCATAGACAATACAACAAGCAGCACTTATGCAGCAATAGCCCACTCACTGACACTCAGTTTGGGTTTCATTGGGGCCACTCAGCTCCTGACGTCATTACAGCCTTGTTGCAAAAGACCTGAACTCGAGTGGTGAGGTCAAAAAGACTGATTTGACATTAAGGTGGAAAGTGTGGCATCAAGGCATTCTAACCCAAAGTGAAGCAATGACGATCAAGAGGAAAACTTTCCACTGGTTGAAGTCATACCTAGCACAAAGAAAGATTGTTGTATTTCACAATGTCCCAGGACCATTGTTGCAGAGTTTCTCATGGAGCATCCCAGGTGAAACTATCTTCAGCTGCTTCATTAACAACCTTCCCTCCACAATTTGGTTAGATGTCGGAATGTTCCCTGAACATTGCATATAATTCAGCACCAGTTTGTGACTCTTCAGACACTAAACTGCCCACACTCTTGCATAGTAAGACCTGAGTGATATTTAGGTTTGGGAGTTCAAATAGAAGTTACAATCATAAAAAACAAATACCACGCAATGGCCATCTAGAACAATTCCTTTCTTACCATGCCCCGTAAATTGTTATGTTTAATAAAACTTGATTATGTTCACTCTGATGAGGGCAGACATAATCTTACTACAAAAGACTGAGGGAGTCACTTTTTTTAAATTCACCAACAGGGTGTGAGTGTCTCTGGCTGGGCCAGCATTTATTGTCCATCCCCAATTGCCTGGAGAACAATTAAGCATCAACTATGTTGCTCTGAGAGTTTGGAGTCACGTGTAGCCTGATCAGGTAAGGATGACAGATTTCCTTCCCTAAAAGACATTCACAAGCCAATAGTAAAATGAGAAATGATTCTTCCATTCCACAGAGAACTGGCCAGACTTCACCTCGAATATTGTGTTTATTTATGGATAGCAAATTTCAGGAAAAATATATCCATGTTGGAACTGGTACACAGTAGATTAATTCGAATGGTACCAGGACTGAAGCACTAAACTATGAGGGCAGATAACATAAATCCGGCTTTTAGTTCCTTGAGTAAACTATATAGATCTGAAAGAACAAGGATGTGGGGTTCAAGAATGTCATTAATAGATATTTGTCAGGTAAAGGCATTATGGGATTTGAAACAAAGGTGGGATTATAATGTACAACTATAGGCCAAATGTAATACAACTGATGATGGAACAGGCTTGAAAGACTAAATATCCCACTCTTATTCTTATGGTTTTACCTGTGGTAAATTGCCTATGGGAAGGATGTGTGAACCCATATTTTGGTTTTAGAATCACTGAAATTTGACTTTTCCATAAACGTCATTATTTTCGACATTTATGAATTTAGAAAAAGACATTTGCAGCAAAATCAATTTTGCACAGATCTATTTTGCAGCAGCAATTTTAATCTATTTTTCTTAAGGAAATAAAAAGGGACATGCTATCACACACTCTTATCTGACATTCATATATTTGACAGGACTGTAGTTTGTGGTTTGAAATCTGTGCCAACAGAATTGGTGTGCTAAGGTAGCACACTAGAAATGGAGTTGTTGTTTGGATGATGCGAATGTAATGGGTTTGATAAAATGTACCAGTTTTATTACCTAAGGAAAAATGACAAACCATAAACAATTTGATTTGTTTTTCCAAACCTTAACATGCTGTTTATGCAGAACCTTGCATCTTCATCAGGCATCAAAGGACAATGTTGAGCGAAATTACAGTTGAATTTTGTCTTTTCTGCACATCTGGCAGAAAAGTTATTACTCCAAGTGCTGATCTCTCAAGTACTAGTGCGTTGTAAACACGCAAAAAGTACTCTAAATAAGAGCAATTACAGTATGAACTAAACATAGTCATCTCTATTACGGCAAAACAAGACAAGTACCAGCATCAGTCTACCTTCTGCCCCGCAGGTCACCCCTGGAACCCAGGCATCATTTTCACAGTTAAAAAGAGGTGTTTTGTTCGCTGCCAAGATCATTAGACCTTAAACCCAGACTGGGTGGCTCTCACTGGAAAGAGGATTTCCCTCTGTATGTGCTGCCTACATCATTTGTGCAACAAAACATTGATTGTATTCGAAAGGCAACTAGACATAGCACTTGGAGTGAATGGGATCAAAGATTATGGGGCGAAAGCAGGGTTAGGCTATTGAGTTGGATGATCAGCCATGATCGTGCGGAATGGCGGAGCAGGCTCGAAGGGCTGAATGGCCTCCTCCTGCTCCTATCTTCTATGTTTCTCTATATAATAATTTGCACAATATTTTTCACTACCATTTAATTAGGCTTGCAAAATATTGTAAAGCAAAGGTGGTAAGAGTGATAGCTATGACATTTGTCTGTGCTATAAAATTGTTTGCGCTGTAGGACCTCAAAAGCAATAGAAAAAGCATAGGATTTGGTTTCACATTGAAGGGTGAGAAATGGCATGGTTACTTTGGTTTCTTTAGCATTGAAGAGATACCTCGAAGGCTACTTTATAAAGGTATATAAAATGTGTCATGCAGAAAACAAGCAGGCCGAGGGTCTAACTCTGGACCCGTGAAGAGGTAATGCAGTCTTAAAGTGTCTCTGCCGTTATTCAAAAGAGTCGCACACAATTGAGAGGCATTGCACAAGTTGAAAAATCAAATCTTAACCCTTGATGGTAAACCAGCTACATTAGGATACAGCCAATAGTAATGAGTTAACGAACTTTTGGATATGAACAGGCAGAAACATTAATATTGAATTTATCTAACGAATTCAACCTTCAGTAGAATGCTAAACAGAGCATCATGAAGAAGAGATTGACAAACTTACTTCATATTTACTTCAGGTTTCAAAGGTATTTTAGCCATTTCCTTCAATATAGTAGATTTTCTTATAGTGTCAAAAATCTTTTGCAAAGCATTCCACTAAACCATTAGTGTCTCTAAAAATGCCAACTGTATAAACACAGAATTTGCTAGCATTGATTGAATGTACGTGATGATTCATGTTGTTTTAGTTATTGAGGCAGTTTGCTTCGATATGAGAATTAAACCCTTTAGTCTGAGTGTGTGAAATCCAAGGACATATTTAGACAAGCCTTATTTCACAATAGTAACCTGATGACAAAAGAAATAGAGAGTAAGATGAAGCGGAGAAAGGTGTGCAGGAAGATGTCAGGTTTGTAATACAAGTGAGAATCAAGCTGAAGACAAAAGATTCGGAGTAGATGGTGGAAAGGAAATGAAAGGCAAAGAGCAAATATGTGAAGAGACTTGCAATGAAGTTAAAAAGGGTACAAATGACTTATGGGCAAATAAAAGACAAAAGATAAGCAAGAGGAGGAGATTGTGGACTTAAAAAGTAATCTATGCATTGAATATTTGATAAAGGCTGTGATAGATGGAAGCTCTTTTCAGGTATATTCATGAAGATTCTGCCAAGTTTGCTGTGAAGGAGGAGGTAATTGGGACACTGGACGCAAGATAAAATGATGAAGAGAAGGTATTGGAGAGGCTGCTGTAATGATCTAATTAACATTTAAAACAAAACCCAAACATCTTGCTCCATCAATAGAACAACGCCATAAGGATTTTCTTTATTAAAAAAATAAAGGAATTCACCAGAATAACCATGATTAGTTTAATAATAGTGCAGAAAATACATATGTTATGCAAACAAAAGTTTACTTTTTACTTCCTCCTAGAAGATGACACATCAATGTTAAAGTTATTTACTTCGGCGGGGCACACACATTAGGATGCCACAATCCCCTGGAGAACTGTTCTCAATTCTGGTTATTCTCAGAGGTTGAATTTTCACTTGCCATCTCTTGACTGTGGATGCCTCAGTCCCTTGTTCTGATTGTCCTAACTTCAAGGGTAGCAAATATTATAGCTCCAGCCCTTTAGTTAAATAACCCCATCTGTTTTCAGCCTCTCCTTTTTATTCTGGTTGTATTATCAAACACCAATTATACTTTGAACTTTTTTTAAGTATTCTAAATCTCTAAATCTTTACAGCCCAGTATTTTAATTCTCTTATCTTTGCGACACTAATCTTTTTAGAATCAAAAATCACTGCTAAAATATTAACACAAACCATGAAATATATATTCACACCACTAACCATACTTAAAGCTGATAAGCCATTTGCAGCAGGTCCAAGGCAACTGAGTGGTAAGGGTGGAAATAAAATATTCCAATCCTTCTTACTTAGGATGCCAGATCACTAGAAGATTGTATAAAAAAAATGAGAATTCCACCCTTGTTCAAGAAATAGTGTAAGAAAGAACAAAGGTGAAAGGACAAACCCAACAAATACAGGCCAGCTGGTCAATCTTAGTGGTTAAAATTGCCATTACTTGTAACAATGTGGATCAAGTAAAAAAAACATGAATTTGTTAAAACGAGTTGTGTTTAATTAAATTTATTTTTTTTTAACTGAAGTAATAAGTAGTGTTGATAAGGACAATGTAGCTATTGTAGAGTATATGGGCTTCTAAATGGCTTTGATAAAGAGACACATAATAGACTTGTCAGCAAAGCTGATACATGTGGAATAAAAGTAACATTGGTGGCAAGGAACATGAAGTTGACTAGGTGTCAGGGAATGGAGAGTGTCAGCAAATGTCCATGTTTTAGAATGGAAGAAGGACACATCCTCCAGTGGTCAGTATTGGATTTCTGTTTTGATGTTTATGACAAAGACTTGGACAGGGGTTGATTAGCTCAGTTGGCTGTTGGTGAAGTCAACAGTGTGGGTTTAATTCTGACCAGCTGATGTTACCATGATGGACTCTGGTTCTCAACTTCTCCCCCCACCCCCACCCCCACCCCCCCCTGCTGAGGTATGATGATCCTCAAGTTACACCAGCACCACTCATTTCTCTCCAACGACAGTGCATCCCTATGGTCTGATAAGGCTATGCTAACTTTAGTATTGCCTGTACAGACAGGCAAAAAGGGTGCAGAAAAATTTTACAAGAATGATTCCAAAGACTTCCATCATCGGAACAGACTGGGGAAGCTGGAGTTGTTCTTCTTAGAGAAGATAAAGTTCACAATTTAATAGATGTGAATAGAAGTTTAACAAAAGTGTTCAATATCATGAAGAGTCTAGTCACAGCAGATAAGGAATAACTGTCTCTAACAGTAGAGTGGTCAAGAACTAGAGGACACAGATGTTTTGTGATTGGGAAAAGAATCAAAGGCAACGCGAGATCACTGTTTTTAACAAATAGTTAGGATCTATAATGCATATGTTGAGACGGTGGTGAAACTGTGACTTTCAAAAGTAACCAAAAGATTTAAGACATTGCACAGTTATGGGAAAAGGGTAGGACAAACTGAATTGATCTTACAGAAGGCCAGCACAGATGTGACAGGTCAAGTGACCTCCTTCTGTGCTGTAAACATTCTGCCATTCCAACTTAAAGCACTGAAGCCTAGCAGCCATGTTTACTCCTGGTGTCAAGTATTGTAATAGTCTTCCTGTTAAGACTTCTAATCTACTTAGCACACATTTTCATACTCTGTACAAACAGATGAAACCAAATCTGTTTTGGAGTATTCTCATATAAGATGTGTTTTACGATTACCATTTGAATCCTCGCTCAGACAGATCAACTACTCCAGTCAGCTTGAAATCCGAGTTACCCAGTGAACTTAATAGGCCCTTGGCATATCTGAGCCTGTTATCTGATTGAAAAAAGAAAATCAAAAGGTAAACTTCAGGGTTCATGGAATGGAAGACAAATGAGATGTCATAATTATCAAAGTGGCTAATTTAGAAAATTAAGCTGTTCACATAGGTGACATAATTACTTGTCACAATCACTCTCTTCTTCTCATTAGTGTTCTTCCTTCCTGGCACATAATAATATGAGGGTATAATACCTTTTTAGTCATTTCTATTTTTGACATAAACATTCTGAGTTTGCAATCAATTTGCAGTAGGGATCTTTTTTCTTTATCCTTTCCTTATGGTCTTAATTTCATTTTTTTCCTCAATATACTTGCCAACTTTTAAACAAAAATCTGATTGTTTTTGTTCTGCTCATCTCTTATGCTAGCTTTTGTTCTCCCCTCTGATTTCCAATTGATTATCTGACACATACTATATTCCACTGGTATTTATTGTTCTCAATATTTGAATATTGGTTTCAGAAATTGTTTCATTTCAGGGATCTAGCAGCAGTGCTGACATTCATGTTTTTTTATGAGTCCTTACATATAGAGAATTATTAGGGACAATTTCTGGGAAGGAAAATGAGTCTGGTTTGTAATGCATGTTTGCAAGACATGACATTGTAAATGGGCAAGGTTAAACATTTTGGATTAAAAACATGACTGTGAGATTGATTAGGGACCTGCAGTCTTGTAAAGATGGAAGGAAAAGGCTGACATGACTTATAGTTTGCTGAATTCAGAGAGATTACACTGATGTCATTCATTTGAAGAGATAGTTCATCCTGAATGCATACATTGTAACTGTAATTTGTAAATTTCAAGAAAATAAACATGTCTAACCAGCTGTATGTGCACTGAACACTGAGAGAAGCAGAAAACGGCTAGACTTCTCTGCAAGGTTTGTATGTGACAAAACAATCACGTCACAGCTACTTTTTGATGTTTTGTTCAATGTGCAGGTCACCTATAAATCAAAAAACATTGTAAGAGAGACAGTTTTATTTAATATTATTTATTACCTGTTTATAAACTGGCAATGGTGAAAAATGTGTCAGATGTTGAAATCTTGCGACAAATAGGATTACAGTATATTTCATTTTGACCACACAAAGTATTGCATCAAATAATACAAGGTGGCAACTCAAATTCTGCTTCACCAGTTCTTGGAGAAAAATATGGATCAAGGCTCGTAAATCGATAACAATATTAATACATACTTCTATCTCCCTGTTTGAGTACTATGACCAGTGTAATTTTGTAATTACATAAAATAATTTTAAAACAACAAATTATTGTGAACCATGATGTAATAATGCTGAAATGATATGTATTGTTTTGTCCTACTTATTTATAAACCCAATCGCTCATCGGGCAATTTTAAACAGATTGCAGTGTTTCTGTGGTTCTTATTGAGCTCTAGCAGAATAGTTGGTGTTGGTTTGTGCTCAAATTACAGGCTGACAATCAAATGGTTTCCAGTTAGTTTTGGTGAATTATATAGATCACAAAGAGTTAAATTGCAGACCAATTTGAGTCACAATTCAACAGCCATAGTTTGTAATGTGTGTCTCCTAGCAACTAGAAATCTGAGCTCCTTTTTATTGCATTTCATTGTGCTTCAGAAATTCTTGCTGTTGACTGCATCTTTAGTCATCTCACTTTTGATGGACCCCAAAAACTAGTTTTACATAGGTGACTTCTAATATGAAAAATATTGCTGAAAATGTAAAATATTTCTTTGGAAACTAGAATGTGTTATCATGTCACAATTAGAATGTCACAATAATGTGTTATAAACTTTTTTTCCTACTTTAATATTCTGCATTGAGGACACCTTATGTGGTTTTGTAATGTCTGAGCAATGTTCAGAGTTCTGGAAATTACATTAGCACCCAGTTGGAGAAATGCATGAAATAATAATCAAAAATGTTTTCATTAAAATTTGGTAATATTTTTAAGACAATGCCTACTTCACCCTTCTGTTGTTCAAATGCAGACTTCCAGCAACCTAAAAGTGAAGGTTTGTTAACTGCATTTTGACTTGAGTGAGAAAAATGTCTTTCAAATATATTTTGGATCGTGCAGGTTACCCAGTGTGTGTGGAGTTAGAAATCAAATGGTTGTATTTCAGTGTCTAAAAGTTAATACTACAAAAAATGTGTTCATGTAACGTGCATTTGTCTTCTCTTCTAATGAACGCATTATTGGCTAATATTCCACAGCATCATTTCAACACACGGAGTTGATTTGAAATTGATTTGGTTGTGTCATTATTGAGGAAGAAGAGGAACTTTCAAAGTCTCAGCTTTCCAGTAGTCAATTAAGTTTCCCATTCTCACAATCTTTTTGTGTACCATGCTTATAGGGAGCACGGATCAAAAATAAGTTTTGGCACTGTAGCACTGATTCTCTAAGGGCTATATTTATGGGCAACACCACTGTTAGGTGAAGAAACTAACGTGCAAGGACATGTCCCTATCCCCACAGATTGGAAACAATTGCTGGAGCAGCCCTGGCAAAATGTAGGAATTCTTGTCTGTGGTACCCTCAGAATAATGCTGGAAAAATTACAATGTTTCCAATTTGCATTTCAATGTTAACTTAGTGGGGTTTTTTTGTTTGAAAAACATGTCTTTACAAAATGTGAGTAATATTTGCAGTGTCTGGGGTAATTGTTTTGTTTTGGCTCTTTTTTTATCTTGGTGCTGGATTTGTTTTGTTTATGATGTGTGTTGAGCACATTAACTCACAGCCACCACACAAGAATGAAGTGGCATCACCCAGAGGCATACTGACACAACCTAGGCTCTTATCGCTGGAGTCAGATGTCAGGGGGTGGGGGAGTGTCATTTGCACATAAAACTGCACATGTGCAGATGGCTTTCAACGGCCATCTTGAATGGCAGCCTGCATTGAGAACATGGGCATTCTCTCTCTTCAGGTGTGAATTCCACTGGCAACATGGATTTAGCAAATTCATTCCTATGCATGCTACTTCTATATGCAGATGTGTATCTGGTTGTTTTAGCTTTCTTGCCATCTTCCATAGACAGTTCCAGTATTTGCAAATACACGAAGGAGACACAAGACATTCATGTAAAATTCCAGACCAGTTAGGGAAAAACATGAGGATGAATTATTCTCACACCCAAAGGTGATCAAAATCAGTCCAGCAGATCATAAAGTCTCGATCTAAAATAAAACAAATAAATGTAGGTAGTGGAAATCTGAAACAAAAACAGAAGGGTCACTAGACTCGAAACGTTAACTCTGTTTCTGTCTCTACAAATGCCGCCAGACTTGCTGTGTTCTACAGCACTTTCCGTTTTAACCCTGATCTAATGTGCTTGATATCTTTGTCTAGTACAAGGTGATCTCTGCCCTGAAATAATTCCAGTTTACTCTTCGGGAAATCTTTTGGATTTCACCTTCCCTCAGCCCCTTCTTTCCTTAGATCGTAGCAGAATATCTGATACTCCAGATGACTATTCCATGAATGAATATGTACTGTATGGACATATTATGAAACTGGGTTTGTTTTGAAAATAAATGTAGTTGCACTAGTAGTGTAAAAGTATCGGAACAGCACGCTATTTGCTCACATTCACTATTTCTGTACATTCCTAATTTTTTTGTTTAAAAATTTGACAAGATCTTTGGCGGCAGAAGTATGGAAAAATGGCATTACTTCAGCAAGCCAGTAAATCCTGTTCCAAATCCTGCGAATGGAGTCATTTCATTAATCAACCAGGCACTTACAGTAACACAACTCAGAAACACAACTGCTGTAGAGGAGGAGTGCAGTGCAGCCCTGCCAGGAGTACCGCAAAAAAAGTGCCAAAAAGAAATCATCTTGCACAACTGATAATAAATGAGTCAGATGTTTTCTTAAATGTCACCTCTGGGATTGATGAATTTTTTTGTGTCCCAGTTTAGAGATCTGCAGGAGGCTGAGAAGGCTTTGGCTGCTCTCAGCATCCTCGAAGCTAGCTGTGAACATAGCAGCAGCAGGTTGATGAAACATGAATAGTAAGGAAGTATTATGTGTGTTGACTCCTAATAATTTATCCAATGAGGCTTTGAAAGTCCACATAATATACTGGTGATTAATGAAAGCTATATCATATGATAAAGGATGGCAACAAACCTTCTGCTTACTTAAATTAACATGAACTTCCATTATAAAGTTGTATGCTCTTCTTTGAATGGTCCTTTTGTTACATCAAATAAATATTTTTATTATACTGTTTGCTTCCAAATGGCACGATATTCCACAGATACCTCTAAGAATCATCTGAAAGATAGATTTTTGAATTTTGTTTGAAAAAACCATAAACTGTTCTTCCTAATTTATGCCTGGAATTAATCAAGTGAAATTAGGCCATCAGTTTAGGAGGAGGAAGTTCCCAAGTGTCTCTCAATCAAATTATCTCTCCATGACAGTCTTGAACTGTGGGTGAAATATGTCTCCCACTAAAGATGCAATATGACTGTACCAGTATTAAAAAGAAACTAATTTAACACAACTTTTCCTTATTAAAAATATATTCCCTACCACACGCTTTCATCATCAAAATCAGCACATATTATCTACTGACCCATTCTCCTCCACCAATTCATTGCTTTCAGAATATTACTGATCACACTTGATCCATACCCTATGCAATGTGTCTTTGCTGTTTCTGTTAAGACGGAAGCATTAGCAATGGGGCTAAAAAGACTGAAGTATTTGCAATAGGGCTAAAAGTGCAAGTGCACAATTATTTTGAGATTCTTTGAGACCACTTTAATATCCTCATCCTCACTGTATGCTCAAAATGAATCGGGGGAAATAGGGCCAGATACTTACCTCATGAATCGCACCACACTCCCACCTATTGCCAATTTATTTCTTGTGTTTCAGAATGTGTGTGAGTCATTTACTGCAGACAGGGGAGGACCTCACACAAAGACTTACGGTGCAAGTAAGATCCCTATACGACCTTAACAAGTAGCTGTGTGTGTCTGGCTTAATGATGGGCTCGTCAAAGAAACATAGGATCAGGCATGGTCTCTATCTGCAATATAGAGATTCTATGATTCTATGACTAGTAGATATTCTTTGTAAAAATTATGATTTGGGTCCAGGAGGAGTAGGTGTATTTCTCCGCACCCCACAATGAAACCTTGGAACCATGGGTCCCCTGTATATTGACTTTACCTCCACCTCCCGCCAGGTCAACAATCATCTTTGGATCCCCACAGCACACCAACGCAAGTGTCCAAAGCAGGCTGCTTGTATCCTAAGAAATACTGCCCACCTGAAATTTCTCCTACCTAACCATCAGCCCCAGGAAGAATCTTCATTTCCAAATGGATTTGAGACCTAGAGCTTAAACAGCTAGCATTTTGAGGTGCAGAGAAGGCTGGGTTATGTACGGATGTGGATAAACATCCTCGACCCACTTGATTCCACCCACTAAAACTGGGGCATTTTTTCATTAAATACTAATTCATTTGACTGCATTTCAAAGCATTTTCCACTTATAAGACTTCAATATCAATTGTAACTTGCCTAGATGATTTACATTTATTAACATTCAAAAATCGTTCACAATTCTGAACAAGTGAAGACAACTTGGATGGCTATGGAACATAACTTACTTAGGCTAGGAAGCACAAACCCCTTCCATTGCTGTTTGAGATTTTTATACCTGTTGCACAACAATGTAGTTAGTCTGGCTGTCATGCAGCAGTGCACTTGGAAAGACTGGCAATGTACGCTGGGAGTGTATTTAGCTGCCATACTGAATGGTTCTATGATGTGGTTTGAGCATGGCATAAATTAAGCTGTCATTTTTTGGCAGCATGTGCAGTGAGGCGATTTTGCTGTACTGTAACATTTGAGATGACAATTTTCTGCCTTTAACAGTTACTGACAGATTTGTGTGATACATGCTTGAAGTGTCTGCTTGAGGGGCTGCAGTTAGAAATTGCCCTGTAGGTAAGGTATTGCCTGCATGAGCTAATCAAGCAGCCATTCACTGAGATACTTGATGCTTTATCTTTTGTTATGTTCGTTCATCTTAATCAATTGAAGAAACATTTTTTCTCAAAGTGTTTTTCATTAAGGCTAGATTTCGTAATCAAAATGACGACTAGGTAACAAGCTTGAAAGTACAAATAGCCTGTCTACTACCACGCTGTATGCGCTTGTTTAATGTTATTTTTGGAAAAATATTTCTGCAACGATTATATCAAATACCATCTGGATCCTCCAGGAAAGTCCACTCACAGTCAATAGTAGTGTATAGAGAGACAGCATGACCTTTTAGCAGTATCTTAAATAGCCTCCTTTTTATACTTCATCACAGCTCTCGCTTATAAATGTAGGGTTATGCAGTTTATGGAAGGTGCTAATGTTTTATATTAGCTTAGGAGCCACATGGAGCTAAAGGAGTAGCTCTTGTAGGCAACAGGGAGTTAAGAACAAATAAGCAGGTACAGCGGAATGCCAAGTGTTACTGAAAGGAACTCATTTCTTGCTCCATGCGTTTAATTAAAAAACGCATAATAACGTTTGGTAACAGCAACAGTACTTTTCTCAAAAAACAGAAGAAGGGGCCCAACTTTCCTGCTGCTCTGATGCTACCTGGCCTGTTGTGTTCCTCCAGCTCCACACTGTGTTATCTATGGAAAAGAAAGATGTATACCTGATAGAGGCTTCATTTAAAAATAACAGGAAGGACAGATGAAGAGGTGATTCCTCTTTGAGTAGAGTATTTTGAGTAGACAGTAACACACACAGGGAGCATAATATAGGTGCTGTCCAGGAGTTTCCAGCCATTAATTTTAATGTATACAAGATCATAGGCTGTTCACCCATGGAGGTGTGGGGCTTGGAGAGATGAGGTGTAATCTTCACCTTCTGAGCCTGGCAGTAATCACTCATCCATTTCAATCCATTGAGTTTAATGAGGTGAAAATTGGGTGGGTTGATATATTAGATAGGTGACTCCCTGATGTACACTCCCTTTGAACAATACTACCCACTAGGAGGGTGGGCCCATGGAATCACCCCTTTATTCAAAGCTTCTGGTTTATGTAAAGTGGATGAAGAAATACAAATCTGTCTCCCGAATACACGTAAAAGGGAAAGAGAGACAAAACATTCTCTATTCATTTTTAAGCAGAGAGGTGGGGAACAATTTAATCATGAGAGACATTACAATAGTACGGATATCATTTTCAATAGGCCAAAATTGAATCAGATGAAACAACTTGTAGATGGTATTGTTAGAACATACAAAGTATAGGGCAGAGTACTGAAAACATGATGCACTACACAATGATTTGTGATGGTTGGACTACAAGATGAAAGGCTGTTGGAAAGGCTTCAGCTTGATTCTGAGTTTACACTTGAAAAGGTAATATAGAATGAAGCTGTTAAAATCAACAGGCAGTAGTTAGAAACCAGCCAAATGGGAAAATAGGTGGCCTGAAGGCAGAGGAAAGAATCTTAGCAGCCAAATTCCTCCTGAAGAAATTTGCAATAAACACACTCACAGATAAACTGGAAGCTGGGTTTGCATCTTGGCAAATGTTCTAATAGAGACATCACACACTAATTAGTAAAATAAACATTTCTACACAATATCCCCCCAAAACATTATCGCACTCAAGAAAATTGAACATGAAAATATAACTGTCCAGTGACAGGAACTTTAGATTAGAGGCAATGGGAATGGGAGAAGTAGATGACAGAGAAAAATATTCCAAACTGTTCCACAGTATGGGAATACCTTCTGGAAACATCGATCAATGTGAAACACAAGCACAAAATTAATCCTATTCCTTGTTTCCAAGTGTAGAACTATTCCAATGCTACCAAGGGTTAAAGAGGAACTTGCCAGAATGGCATAGCTAGTTGTAGCTTCTGAGCTGGAAGCACCCACAAAACTGGCATGTTGACATTTTCATTGTCCCAAATCTAAAGGACACATCACAATGTTGCTTGGATTTGGCTCAGTGCAATGCAAGTGCATTTTGTCAGAAAGAGTGCCACCATCAGCAGACCAGACGACCAGACATTAAATCAGACTTTAATCCTGCTGGAAAGACCAAAAGTCTTTTCCAAACTAGATGCCAATTCAAGTTTTTGGCTAACAGTAACTTTGTCAGCCCTGTTAACAATATTTATTGCAGTACTCATGCAATTTTGCTTCAAAAGGCAATCAGGATTTCCTCAACTTTGGCATCTTTTCAGAGGATGATGTTACGGTTGTTAGAAAGTGTGATAGATCCAGAATTCATCTTGTTTCAATTTAGTGGAATTTTATAACATCTCATTTTGTTTGCAACTTTCCTGACTATTGTAACCATTTAAAAAGCTTCTGTTAACTAAATTTTGAGGAAAGAAAACTCGCTTTTGCCTTTCTGAGGAGGGGGACATGGAGCAAATTGACACATGAGCTGAGAATTTCCATTTTCAGTGAAGAATGATGCAGAATGGCTTCAATAAAAATGTCAACCCAAGCAGAGAAAGGTATCAGAGATAATAGGAACTGCAGATGCTGGAGAATCCGAGATAACAAAGTGTGGAGCTGGATGAACACAGCAGGCCAAGCAGCATCATAGGAGCAGGAAAGCTTGACGTTTCGGGCCATTTCTGATGAAGGGTCTAGGCCCGAAACGTCAAGCTTTCCTGCTCCTATGATGCTGCTTGGCCCGTTGGGTTCATCCAGCTCCACACCTTGTTATCTCAGAGAAAGGTATGTTGAGACTGCACACTAGTGTCCTTGGTCAGCTGATTATTCATCAATTTTAATTGCAGTTTTGCTTTTCAGCAGCAATAACCTAATGGAGCAGAGTTGTCATCGATCCTGATTTCATTTGGACTGTGTCAATCTTAGACTTAAATCCCCTTTCCTGCAGGGATACTCATTTGTCACAACTTTTTGCTGCAATTAAGGATGTTCCAACAAAAATGAGAGCCGGTAGCATAACATTTAGTAGTTCTGACACATTTTACTACATTGAAGATGGTGTAAAATACCATCCTTTCACTTATATTCCTGTTGGTTAAGCCAGAGTTAGAGATTGGTGTCAATTTATTTGTCAGTTATCGTTGTCAATATTATGTGGTGTGGTCTGGAACTACTGTCTTTGCACTTAATGAAGTCAATTAATTAATTGTACGATAACTGCTTGAGGTGGCTTCCTTACTGCTCTTCAATTAGAGCTAAAAGATCTTAATCCATGTCCACAGAAATAAATGGTACTGGTGTAACTGATGTTTATTTACTGAAATATTGGGGAATAAAAAAAGATAATGAATAAAGCCAGCTAGACAGCTGGCAAAGTTCATGCTTTTCCTTTCCAGGGTTGGCATCATCAAATGATGATGGGCAGCACGGTGGCTCAGTGGTTGGCACCACTGCCTCACAGCGACAGGGGCCCAGTTCAATTCCACCTTTGGGCAGCTGCCTGTGTGGGGTTTGCACGTTCCCACCGGGTCTGTGTGGATATCCTTCGGGTGCTCTGGTTTCCTCCCACAGTCCAAAGACATGCAGGTTAGGTGGATTGGCCATGCTAAATTGCCCGTAATGTCCAGGATGTGCAAGTTAGGTAGATTAGCCATGGGAATGTAGGGTTATGAGAGGGGTTGGGTCAGGTTGAGATGCTCTTTGAAGGTTGGGCTCGATGGGCCCAATGGGCTGCTTCCACTCTGTAGGGATTCTATGAAACCAAGTGATACACTTCTCTCTAAAGCTCACTGGATAAGGCAGATTCAGAAGTGCACTTTTGACATGTTCAATATGTAAATAACCATCGGTTCAGTTGGAAACCTTACTGCTTTAAACACCAAGCAGTTCAACAACATTCCCACAACCGTCTTCTTGTTTGTCACTGTATTCAGTGGAATTGGTGGAATTTAGTCACAGACTAAAAAGGCATCCTAAAAGCTAATGAAGTTGGACCAACATTTAATGGTATCTTGTTCTGACTTAGTTGTTTTTGATAAATGTAACTAACTTTCAGTGTTGCAATAGACACAGATCAGCCAATGACAATTCTTGTCAAACCTGAGAGAAAGTGAACAATCAAGCTATCTCCATATTGCTGCAGGGAACAGACCAAAATTTGCTAATCCTGTTTTTGCTAAATTTCAACATATTCTGTCAGATTAGAGCCAAAGCATTCGTTTCTCATAGTTGGCTGAGACAGGTGACAAACAATTTATACACCAGAACTTTTTTTGTAAGTTTCTGATTCACCTATTCTGTAGCAAACCAGAAGATGTTGGTCCTAAATAAAGGTCAGGAAATAGTGATTCAAGGAAAACACATCAAGATACATAAGCAAGTGCGGTGCAAATATCCTTAGATCCTTTAAGTAAAATTTAATGCCACTTCATGTTTTATATCACAGCACATTTCACATCATAAGATGCTGCAGTTTACATTTTATCACATTTCATGCTGTTTTTCCAATACACTTTTAATCACATCTCATTCTATGCCATATCACTTTTTTGTTTGTCATATTTTCCAAAGCATCATGTTCGTGATATTTAGTATCACTTTTTACATCAGATCGTTCCTTATATCACATTTTATACTATGTTAACATTTCCTTCATGGCACGTTTTGCAGCACATTTTTATTTGTTCATAGTACCATTGACAAAGATAGCAGTTGTTATCCATCAGTACTTGCCCTCCAGAAGGTGCTTGGGAGTCACATTTTGAACTGATGCAGACCATGTAGGATAAGTTACACCCATTATGCTCCTAGGGACAGAGCTACTGGATTTGGCTCTGAAACATTGAAGGTTTGGTGACATATTCCTATTTCCAGGATAATGTGGGAGCTTGCACATGGAGTGCAAAGAACATGTTTGAAAGAATTTGAAATGAGGCTTGAATTTCTCCAACCTTGCAAGACAGCTAAGATCTCTGGGAAGAACCTTCACAATGATGAATGGTTCTGGGATGACATGACTAGGCTGAGAAAGAGAATGAACAAAAGTGAACCCTTGGGAGCAAAGAATTACATAGCTCTGGTTCTGGGAATTTTGAGTTTACTTAAATCAAGTAGAAAATCTTCCTAAGAATAGTATCAGATATACTTAGAAAATGAGTTTTTTTAGTAGCTTTAAAAGTAAAAAGTAATGTTCTGTTCCGCAGTTTGAAATTTATGCTGTTTACAAAAGTAGTGTTTAGTTGACAGTGCTTTTAGTCTGCCTTAATAAAAGACTTGTGAAATTTTGTCATGTCATCTTTTGCTGCTTTGATTGGAGTTTTGAATTTCCTTTTAAAAGTTATCATTCTCTCCAGGGATTATAACAATTCAACACATGTCATATTTCAAATCGTATTATGTTTCAATTTGTGTCAGCTTTGAAATTGCAAAATATTTTATATCATGTTTGTCTCACAGCAATTTTACATTGAATCATGTATTCTCTCATGTAATTTTATGTTGCATCATTTTTATGACACTTTAGGTCACAATGTCTCTTACATCAGGCCACATCACATTTTCCATTGTGCTACATTTTGCATTATGGTTATGATTTATACTTGTTGTGTTTCCCATTGCATCCTATTTAATCTCATGTTCTCCTTTGTATCATGCTTTACTTCACATCACACTTGATGGAAGATCAAGCTTTCTGTTACAAAACCTTTCATGTTCTATTTCACATCTTGTTCCGCATTATGTGGCATCTTTGCTCACATTTTTTTTATATCACCTTATATGTTGCGTCATGTTTACATCACATTTTATAATGTGTCATGCTTTCCTTCAAGTCTAAGTTTATGGTGATCTCATTTTCCTTTTAGACATACTTTTTGTCAAGTGATGTTTTATAATGTGTCATGCTTTCCATCATGTCATGTTTGTCAGTGCATCACATTTTCCATTGAGACACCTTTCACATCAAATTTCATGACATATTACTTTTCAAACAGTGTCACCTTTTATTTGGCATTGTATTTTGTGCCACATTTACATTTCATTGCATTTTATGTTGCCATGTTTCCCTTGCATCTTATCTTGAAAGGCCTCATGATGTCCATTGTGATATGTTTATTCTCCATGTCATTGTGTCCTGGGTTCTATCATGTCTCATTTTCTAGAGGATCACACTTTTCATTGTAATACCTTTCACATCACTTTTCACACGGTGTCACATTTTACATCACGTCTTGTTTTAGATTGTGTTCACAATGTGCTACGTTTTGTTAAGTTTTCTCCCTCAATACAAATTATGTCATGCTTAATGACATGCTGTCTTTGTACGCCACAAACATTTTCCATCACGTCACAGTGTGATGCATTTAGATCATGTCACATATTCTGATACTTTATGCATCTCACCACATTTGATGTCACTCATTTTAAGGCATTTCGTATTTTCCATTGCAACACTTTGACATCATGTTTTATATCATGTTTGACATCACATTACATTTTGCACCATTTCACATTTAATGTCACATTGTCTTTCACTACATCCTGCATTTCGCAGTCCATTTCATTTTAAGAATGTCATATTTTACGTTGTCAGGTAACCTAGCCTGTTATGTATTCCATTGCCTCATATTTCATGTCATCTCTTTTAGGTCAAATCATGCTTTTTCTCATGTCATACTTTGAATTATGTCATACTATTCATTGTTTTAAGTCCCATTTTATGCTACATCTCATTTTCCTTCATTTAAATTTTCATCAGTTTGCTTGCTATGGTCATTTATTTCAAATTTTACACTGCTCCGTGTTTTTCATCAGATCATATTTTCTGTCACAAAATCTTTCACATCATATTTCATGCCATGTTACATTTTAGCTCACACCAGGTTTTTTGTTATACAGATACAAATCTTGCCCTATTTTATATCCTTACATTTTTTAATACAAATGTTTTACGCCACATCATCTTGTGTCAAATTTTCTGGTGAATCTCATTTTTCAGTCTGTCATATTTTCCATCAGATCATGGTTTCTGTTGTAATATATTTTATGTTGCATCTTATTCCGCATTACATCTTAACTCAGAGCAGACTAAGAATTACTGGGTTGGATATCTCTAAGGTCTCCGACTCTAACTCAGTGTTGGAGGCTTTTGCAGAGGGTTCCAGATGGATGCTTGCTCAACAGAAGTTTCAACTTTCAAAACATTTCCAACACAAACAGCTGCTTTGGGACTTCCACATAGCCCCCATGTGAAACTGCTGTCTATGCTGCTGCAATACCCATCTTCCTAATCAGAAGATCTGGACCTGCATTGCACCATAATTTCAGGTTTTATGATGTGCAATGATTCACATCGTATTTCACTGTGTCCATTTTCCATAATTTTGCATGTCACTTTTCACATTTAGGTCATGCTACATTTTCAGGTCTGTCACCTCTTATGTCAAATAACACTTTATATGGTGTTATATCTTGTCTCATTTTGCAGCTTCTCATTGTACCCATGCAACATATTTTAGATTATGTTGTATTTAACTGCATATTTACACTGGGACAATTTGGCCTTTTTTTCTGCATTTTACTGTAACATGGTGGCTCAGTGGTTAGAACTGCTGCCTTACAGTGCCAGGGACCCGGGTTTGATTCCACCCTTGGGCGACTGTCTGTGTGGAGTTTGCACATTCTCTCTGCGTCTGCATGGGTTTCCATCGGGTGCTCCTGTTTCCTCCCGCAGTCCAAAGATGTGCAAGCTAGTGGATTATCCATGGGAAATGCAGGGATAGGGTAGAGGGATGGGTCAGGGTGGGATGGTGTTCATAATCTTGGTCAGTGTGGACCTGTTGGGTCAAATGGCCTGTTTCAACACTGGAGGGGCTCTATGATTCAATGAATTATCACAAGGTTCTTGTAGCTTTGCAGCCTAACCCCCGAGAGGGGACATAAAAGGCTAAATTCACATTTTCTCCAGGATTCCAGTGCTCTCCTGTCTTGGTTCTAATGTTACAAAAGGATATTGTAAATATTTGCATGGGAATCCTGCGCCTTTAACCTCCTCCAGCCCTACAATCCTTCAAGAATTCTGAATGCTTGTAGTCCATCCTCCAGCTCACTTTCCTTCACCGTTGTCAGCTATACTTTAAACTAATTATTCCCTGAAGCTTTGAAATTCCCTCTGTAAACCTCTCAATCTTTCCACCTGTCTTTCCTCCTTTGTGATCCTTTGCAAAATCCAACAAGCTTTGCTTAACTGTCCTAATACCTTCTTATTAGACCCAGCA
The DNA here is from genome assembly GCA_024137785.1 of Ginglymostoma cirratum. Lineage (NCBI taxonomy): Eukaryota > Metazoa > Chordata > Chondrichthyes > Orectolobiformes > Ginglymostomatidae > Ginglymostoma > Ginglymostoma cirratum. Next base: position 28,600,521 of record JAHRHZ010000013.1, read on the forward strand.
TAGGTGTGATTATGCTCTTGTGGAGTGTTTTGGATGTCTTACTGTGTAAAAGGTGCTGCATAATTGCTCTTGTTAATCTGCAAATTTACAAGAAGAAGAAGAAAATACAAACTGCCTTAGAAATAATCTAAAAAAGTAAATACCAATTTGCAACATGCATATTAGCATTCACTGCCTTGTTTTTGTTTTCTTTAAGAGCTTCCCTTATAACTAACTCTTTAACAACACTTTGGGTGACCTGGCCAAATAGTTCCATGGAGAGTATGGCTTGGATTACAGCTCTGTGAATCACATTTATTTCACTAAAGGGAGCTCGTAAATGCAGTGTGTTGCTGTTTAAGGCTCGGTATTAATTGAGGTTTCATGAAGACAAATTTCAGCGTTGAACCTTCTTTGATAAACATTTGATTTCAATGGTATTGCAAGTCCAGGAAAAAACATATTAAATTTTGCATGAAAATGCTCTCCAAAACTTTTCTGCCTAATTTTTCTGACCTACCAGTAATAACGAGGAGCTGCAAATACTGCTAGAATGTTCTTAAGATTGTACAGAAGGGTTACATAGAGGAAATTACTCACTTCTTGGGCTGAGTTCAGGTTGATGGCTCTTCATTTTCTTCCTGCTCAAGACGTGAAGATTAAACCAAAATGTTAGACTTCCCTACAAAAAAGGTTTGATAAATAAGTGCAGCAGAAAATTCATAAGCATGGAATTCTCCTCCAGTTAATCAGTTGAACTTTATAAAGATTTATTATAAGTCGGAAAAAAGAATCCATTGATTAGTTTGATGCAGACAGACAATATATTTGGAACAAGTGTTCTGGAGGGGAGGGAACATTATCATTGATGAACCATCACTCTCTTGAACAAACTTCAGTAAAAAAATGATGTTGTGACTTAGAAAATAAGAATTAAGGAGGTCCTTTTGATAGTTGATTCAGTTTGGTTGGAACTAAGAAATTAAAAATTTGCCAGCCTTGATCCTTGTTGTATATATATGAAACAGAGACTAGAATCTTCTATCTTTGGTATTTCCCATCATTCTTATATTATGTGCTTGAGTGAGTTTGTCATGATAATATGGAACCTGTTAATTTTACTTCATTTAAGAGTTGCTGTGCTTACGGATAAGAAGGATTGAATTGGCACAATCAGAGAATCGATTGGGAGGTACGAGGCAGAGAGTGGAGATCACTAGTAAGTATTTCAATCATGAAAATGTGACGAATGTAATCCCTCATGAAGTCATATTGAGACTTCAGCATTTAGCTTATGTATCAATACATTGCCAGAAGGTTTGGTGATAAAACTAAGCTGAAGTAACTCAGAGAATAGAGCAGATGGGGCCATAATGTTGCATAGAGACTTTAATGGAGGCCGGGACGTTGAATGTCTTCAAGGCAGAGATTGATAAATTCTTGATCTCGCAAGGAATCAAGGGCTACAGGGAGAGTGCGGGTAAGTGGAGTTGAAATGCCCATCAGCCATGATTAAATGGCGGAGTGGACTCGATGGGCCGAATGGCCTTACTTCCACTCCTATGTCTTATGGTCTTATGGCCTTAATCAATCAAGTGACTGGGCAAACAGTAGCAAAATGGAATTCAATGTGGGGGAAATGTGAAGTAATCTATTTTCGACCCAGAAAAGATAAATCAGTATAGTCTCTAAATAGTGGGAAACTAGGAATTGGATGAACTGGAGAAACAGAGACTTAAGAGTTTGTGATAACAAGGTATAGAGCTGGATGAACACAGCAGGCCAAGCAGCATCAGAGGAGCAGGAAGGCTGACGTTTCGGGCCTAGACCCTTCTTCAGAGTTTGTGTTGTGTTTTGTGGACAACTAGAGGAAAATGTTTAAAAAAGCAAATGGAATCTTATTATTTATCTTTCTTCTTACACCTGCATTGAGCTTTACGGTAACACTACAGTAGGCCAAAGTGACAAATGTGACTGTGAAAGCAAAAGTTAAAATAGCAAGCAACCAGGAGCTCAAGGTCATGCCTGTGAGATGAGTGGAGGTGTTTCACAAAGCAATCACCTGGATTTTACATTTGGCCTCTCCAGTGAAAAAGAAGCTGCATTGTCAGCAAAGAATGCAGTAAGAGCAAAATACCATAAGAATATAAGGTAGACCATTCAGCCCATTGCATCCACTCTGCCAGTCAACAAAATCATAGCAGATCTGTTAATCCTCAATCTGCTTTGTGTCCTACTTTGCTGCCTTTTCCACATAAACATCAATTCCTTTAAGCATTAAAAATGTCTATCGCAGCCTTGAATATACTTAAGAATCCAGCCTTGACAGCCCTCTGCAGTGAATAATTCCACAGATTCGCAATCGTCAGAGAAGAAATTTCTCCTCATCTCTGCCCTACATGGTTGCCCCTTATTCCAAGATTATGTCCTCTGGTCCTAGACTCTGCCACGAGGGAAAATAATATTTTTTGCATCTAACCTGTCAAGTCCTGGAAGAACCTTATATCTTTCAGTAAGGTCAGCTCTCATTTCCGTAAGCTCTAATGAGTGCAGGCGAATCTATCTAACCTATCCTTGTAAGACTATCCCTCCATACTTGGGATCAGCCTGATGAACCTTCCCTGGGCTGTCTCCAATGTATACTGTTCCTTTCATAAAGTGCCCATGGGTATTCATAGTATTCCAGTTATGGCATGAGTAATGCCTTGTACAATTTTAATGCAACTTCCCAACTTCTATACTTTCAAAAAGGCCAACATCCCTTCTGCCTTTCCTCTTACCTGTTGAACTTGGATGCCAGCCCTTTCTTTGTGATTTGTGGGCGATATAGTAGACGGGATTAGAAGAGGTACAAGTACATGACTGCTTCACTTGGAAGGTCTGCTTGGAGCTTTGCAAGGTGAGGACAGGTGATGTAAAAGAGGAGTAGTTCAATAGAATGGGAAGGTGTCCTAGGAGTGGAAGTGTTAGATATGACTGAGGGGTGGACCTTGGTGTCTTGGAGGGAACCTTTTAATCTGGAAGTTTGTGGATTGAAACATGAGTACAGGGCGAACCAAACTGTGGTTTCTGGAGGGAAAAAGTGGGGTAAAGGCTGAAGAGATAATCGTTGACAGCCCGATTAATGACAGGGGTTGGAGGGGTTGGTTTTAGTTTGGGGAGATGTGGAGCTGGGAGGCTTTGGGGGAAAATTATAATCAGAAACACTTTCATGCAAGATTACATCATCAGAAGAGAAAGTGGAATGGGGTGCTCCAGAATTCCATTCTCTTGCCTCTCCGTCTCTTTACCTTTTAAGAGAGTCCTTAAGACCTACCAATCAGGCCACATTTTTGGTCATCTAACATAATATCTCCTTGTGTGGCAAAGTCACACTCTGTTCTTGATGCTCACCCAAAGCACATTGGAACTTTTCATTTTGTCAAAAGCACTGTTGCTACTGCTGTTGCTCACTCTCTACTCCTGATCCTTTTAAATCTCTACTTGGACACATCTCCAAATCTTTTAGAACTTTCGATGATTAATTGGATCCCTGCAAAATGTTCACCCAATTGGTACTGCTTTCCTTAATGCAGATGACACTTGTCAACGTGAACAGTGAACAATTTACTAAATTTAAAGAAATAAAAATAAATAGCTCTTTAGGCTGGATGGAATGTTTGGGGCCACGGATATTCAGAAGGAAGAAGATCAAACAGCAACTGTTTCATCTCTAGATAACACAGTCAGGAGCTGGAGGAACACAGCAGGCCAGGCAGCACCAGAGGAGCAGGAATGTTGACATTTCGGGTCAGGACCCTAGGTCTGCTGTGTGTGTTCCTCCAGCTTCGGACTGTGCTATCTCTGACTCCAGCATCTGCAGTTCTTACTATCTCTAACTGTTTCGTCTCTCTAGTTTTTAAGGAGAGGTGTAATAGATAGAGGAGGGGAGTTGTGGGAGAGTATGTTGTCAAGGGAATGGTCCCTTCAGAATACTGAAATGGAAATGGGGAGGGGGTTGGACCAAAAGATATGTTTCATGGCGACATCACACTGGAGGTTACAGAAAAGGTGAAGGACGATCGATTAAATTTGGAGGCTTCCCATATGTATATGACCTTTATACACACTATACTTGAACAGCCAGCGGATAATGAATTGTTAATGCAACTTCTTTCGACAAATAATTAAGAGATTAGCAATTACAAAAGTGAGAATGGATGACATCTAATCTATTGCTTAAATGTACAATCTGTAAAACTATACACAAAAGGTGAAAATGATCTAATTGCTCTACATTGGTCGAGTTTCTATAGAAACTGGTACACAGTTAAGAGTGAAGGAGGATATGTTTTATAAAACAACCTGGACAACATTCCTTTCATGTAGGCTTTTCACAGATCCCAGTTTCTCTCTCTTGCAATCTTACGTGCTCACACTGAGATCAAAACAATGTTGTACTCTTCTCATGGGAAAGTATTAGGTAGTCTGTTGCACAGCAGTTACAAATAAGCATAGGGAAACAAGCATAACATCTTTGAAATTGTAAGGCATCTCATGACGTAGCTTTTTTAATTGTCAATATCCATTTGACTGATGAAAATTTATTCTGTGATATTTTTGTGAAACAAATTGTAGTTAATTTAATTCTTCATACCCACTCAATGCAAGCTTCAATCTTCAACTCACTTAAGCACTGTATGCAAAAAAGACCTGTGCACAATAGAGATTTTATGTCACTCTGCTAAATTGACGACTGCAAATGCAAAATAACAAAACACTTTAGCCGACTGCATTTGAGTGACTAGACTGCCAGGATGAAAGGGTTGTAAGTGGCCAGTGAATGCTATTTAATTAGTCTTTGCCGTGTTAGCATTTGAATGGCTGCTTAACTTTAAAAGCTCCTATTGTTTTGCCTTTCTGCTAATGATTGCAATCCTTGCCTTACTTCAGATTTGTACAGATGAAATTAGAAGGAATTAGGAAAGCAATGTGTTGGTTTCTAACTTTTGCAATAAAGATGTCGTGCCACAGAAGTCTTTTAAAGCAATATTGTGACACCTTTTTGAACGCCATCAAACGATGTGTTTCAAATCATCATATTGTCAATAACACTTAAGCGGTTTTGCTAATTCTTTTGTTTCTAGTAAGAGACTAGATAAAGAATTTACCCTAGTTTTTATTTCCATGCTGTACTTATGAGTACCTTTTTTTAATATAGTAAATACTGAGCACTAAAATATTCTTGGGCAAACTACAACTGGCCTCAGAATCCCTGGCTAAGAGGAAATACAATTTTACATAGGTGATTGGCCTCACTAGAACATTATTTTTACTGGAACAAATGCAATTTGGTGGGGGGAGGGGGCAGATAGTGGGGCAAATAGAAAGGGGACAGTTGTCAAACTATTGAAAGTCAAGTAAGACAGAAGTATAGTTTACACAGCATTTAACCTGTGACATGGAAATGAAAAAAGAAGAATCAAAAAATCTAAATACACTGCAGCACAGAAACAGACAATCTAGCCTAGACAGTTTCTCCAGCATCTGCAGTACCTATTATCTTTAGTCAGTATCAAATGTTTTTCTCCCCATAAACCACCCAGTTTAACTGTACTCTTCTGCTTACACCTTATACACTTTACAAACACTATCTGCATTTAAGTAGCACTGGTAACAACAACAGTTTCAATCAATAAATTGCCTTCAAGTAAGCTTTGCTTGATCAGTAATGTGAGATCACATGCCGAGTGGGACACAGCCTCACTGAGTGTGTATTTCTGTGATTTTGGAGCAGTGGGGGAATTGAACTAGTTTTAAGCTCTTTTAACAAGATAAATTGAAGCCCAGGATCAGGGGCCCAGCACGAAACAAGGAGTGACATCACAAGATTTTTTTTTATTCATTAATGGGATGAGGGTATCGCTGGCCAGGCAGCATTTATTGCCCATCCCTAATTGCCCAGAGGGCAGTTCAAAGTCAACCACATTGCTGTGGGTCTGGAATCACATGTAGGCCAGATGAGGTAAGGATGGCAATTTCCTTCTATTAAGGACATTACTGAACCAGATGGGTCTTTTCTGACAATTGACAATGGATTCATGATCATCATTCGATTGTTAATTACAGGTATTTATTGAATTCAAATTCCACCATCTGCTGTGGCGGGATTCGAACCCAGGTCCCTAGAACATTATCTAGGTCTCTGGATTAACAGTCCAGCAATAATACCACTAGGCCATTGCCTCCCCAAATTAAGTTCATCACTTGGTATTAGCTGCTAACTCGATTATAGGTAAGTTACTTCCAGATTAAAAGGTAAATAGGAGAAATACTTTATAGGTTAAAAACTAAAAGACCAGTAATGCCCACCTATTTAAATTGATATTAATAACTAATAAAGGGCAGCATGGTGACTCAGTGGTTAGCACTACTGCCTCACAGCACCAAGGACCTGGGTTTGATTCCGGCCTCCGGCAACTGTGTGGAGTTTGCACATTCCACCCCATCGTGTCTGTGTGGGTTTCCTCTGCGTTCTCCAGTTTTCTCTCTCAGTCCAACGAAGTGCAGTTTAGGTGGATTGGTCATGCTAAGTCACCCATAGTGTCCAGGGATGTGCAGGCTGGATGGGTTAGCCATGCGAAATGCAGGGATGCAGGAAAAGAGTATAGGGTTGGGTCTGGGTGGGGTTTTCTTCGGAGGGTCAGTGTAGATGCAATGGGCTGAATGGTCTGCCCTTCTGCACTGTAAGGATTCTATGGACTTAGATGCAGAGGTGAAAGGTACTATTGCCAAATTTGCAGTAGATACTAACATAGGTGGGGAAGTAAATTGGAATGAAGAAATAAGAAATTTACAAATGAATATGGATAGGTTAGGTGAATGGGCCATAATTTGGCAGAAGGAGTTTAACATGGATAAGTGTGAGATTGTTCATTTTCGTTGGAGAAACAGGAAGACAATTTATTATCTAAATGGAGAGAAAATTCAGAGTGCTTTGGTACCAAGGGACCTGTGTGTCCTCTTGCATGAATCATAGAAAACTAGCAAGCTGATACACCAGGTACTGTGGAAGGTAAATAGAATTTTGGCATTTATTGCTAAAGGAATAGATTATAAAAATAGAGAAGTGTTTCCACCACTGTGTAATGAAACTATACCTGGAGCATTGCGTACAATTTTGGTCCCCTTGAGGGAGGATGTAGTTGTATTGGAAGCAGTTTAGAGGAGGTTCACTACATTGATTCCACAGATAAGGGGTTTGTCCTATGAATGGAGATTAAGTAATTTAAGCCTTTACTCTCAGGAGTTTTGAAGGATGTGGAGATCTAATTGAGGTATACAAGATGCTAACCGGAATTGAAAAAGTGGACAAAGAGAGAATGTTTCCCCATGCAATTTAGGGCAATCTGGAAGAAAAGTTCATAGTTTCAGGATAAGCAGTAGGATATTGAGGAGAAATTACTTCTCTGAAAGGGTCACAAATCTATGGAATTCACTAGCCCAGAAAGCATGGTGGCTGGGACATTGAGTAAATTTAACAAGAAGAAAGAAAGATTTTTAAAACAGAAATGGGTTGAAGGGTGAAGGGGAGTGGGCAGGAAGGTGTTGAGGTCAAGATCAGATTAGCTATGAACATATTAAATGGTGGGGAAGGCTCAAAGGGCTGCATTGCCTACTCTAGCATTTAATTCATATGTTATGTTCAATGAAGTGAAACCTCCCAAGATGCTTCACAGGAGCATTTAAAGTTTATACATGAAGTGCATAATTGGAAAGGATACATGACCAAGACCTTACTCAATGAAATAAGACTATCCATCCAAATACAGTGGCTACAAGATCAGATCAGAGGCTAGGAATGCTGCAGTGAGTAATTCACTTCCAGCATTCCCAAAGCATGTCCACCATTTACAAGGCGCTAGTCAGGAATGTGATTGAATACCCTCCACTTACCTGGACGAGTGCAACTCCAGTAACATTTAAGAAGCTTAACACCATCCAGGACAAAGCAGCTCACTTGATCGGCACCACATCCACAAACTTCCACTCCCTCCATCTCTGGCACACAGTGGCTGTAGTGTGTACCATCTAAAAGATGCAACGCAGAAATTCACGAAAACCCCAGGAAGAGGTGAGATTTGGAATAGTGTCCAGCCCTGGATGTTTGCAGGACCAGCATGTTATTGAGGGAGGGAAAGAACAAAGAAATATTGCATTACATAACAACTAATGAAGCATGATGTGAAATGTAGTCCATATTTTCATGGAGGTTCCTTCAGTAGTCCCTTGGGGTCAAGGTTGCCTTGCTTCCACTCTACTTCAATGGGTTCCAAGATAGCCGTTAATGCACAATCTACAGACACTGCAACATGCAGGCAGGGTGGTGTTTGAAATCTTAGGTTATGTGGAGTTTCGTGTGTTTTGTGTGCCACCTTTGATGCCTCAACTTTACCTCTCCATGTTTCTGATGAAGTCCTTTGATGTGCTTGATGCCATCACAAATGAAACATTCTCTGTTTTGGCCAGTTACAAGCCAGAAATTCCCATAAGATTTGACCGAAAAATTCTTGCAATTTGTGTAATGTAGGTGATGCACAGTGAATACGTGTTCAGTAAACTACCTCAAACAGCAATGTGGGAACAACCAGATAGCCTGCTTTTTGTAGAGTCGATTGAAGGATAAATAATAACGAGGATACCGAGCATAACTCTCCTGTCCTTCTTCTAAATTGTGCCATGGGATCATTCACATCCACACAAGCACCTCTATATCTCTAACAGAGCACTTTGCCCCCTCAGTACTGCATTGAGTAGCAGCATTAATTTTTTCTGCTCGGACCGTGAAGTTGATCTTGCACTGAGACCCTGGAGATTCATAGTTGGAATCATGAGTCACTATGCAAGCTGTAAAGCAAAGAAGCAAATGATGCGAGATGAAATTCAGGGAGTACAAGGGTGTCAAACAAATGGAACCTAATGGGAGTTAATACAGAGGCAGCAGTTTTAAATATCAGAAAACGTAAGAACTGCCAATACTGGAGTCAGAGATGACACAGTATGAGGCTGGATGAACACAGCAGGCCAGGCAGCATCACAGGAGCGGGAAAGCTGACATTTCAGAAATTTCTGAAGGGTCCTGACCCAAAACGTCAGCTTTCCTGCTCCTCTGATGCTGCCTGGCCTGCTGTGTTCCTCCAGCTCCCCACTGTGTTATCTGCAGTTTTAAATGACTTGAACTTTACTGATGGTGCTAGGTGGGAGACGAGGCTGGAGAATATTGGAATAGTTGAATCGAGAACTGACAAAAGGAACATAGGAAGGTTTAAGCAGCGAATAATCTGAGGCATGGGCAGAGACAGGAGATGTTACGTAGAGGTGAAACTAGGGCAACTTTGTTACAGAGAATATTGAGTCAGGAATCTGCCCAATGCCAAATAGAACACTGAGGTTAAAGAATAGTTTGGTTCAGGAGTGGGTGATGTGGTAGGGACTAAAGATCTGACTGTCAATGCATGAGACACAAACAGGAACTGAGATGTACACATGAACTGACAAGAGCAGAGCATTTTTTACATTACATCTGTTTCAAGGAGGTACACGACTGCCACTTCCCTGACCTTGGAAATGGTAACGTTGCCTCCCCACAGCAGAATACCCAGGCTAGTAAAATGTGAATCGTTTCCTGCCAACCAGATCAATGACTCATGTGATTACCATCATGATCACTGCCTCTAGAGGCTGAGGTGCAGTAACAGACCCACCTGCAGAAACTGCAGGTTAGCTTTAAACTTGACCAGCTAACCACATAGTGGACTCAACATTACGTACAATAAACAACAAGTAATTTTAAAGCCATTTTTAAAAAGGTTTTATTGCTCATAATCTTCACAGTCTAGGGCTGAGTAGTGTCGGGAAGAAAGGATATTCCCCGAGACAGCTTCCATTCTTAAAGTAATTGTCTATCTCTCACACTACACCAGAGAAAGGAGCTGAGCTCCAAAAGCTTGCAATTTTAAATAAACCTGTTGGACTATATCCCGGTGTTGTGTGACTTTTGTCCTTATCTATCAAACAGAGAGAGATTTCTGTGAACTGCAGGCTGCTTAACAATCACATTTTGGTAACTGGTGAGTAGGAGATTGGACTACTAAGTCAAAGAAAAGTCTCCCACTTGAGCAATGACAATTTATTCACCTAATGTTGCATCTTAAACCAGCATCTATTTCCAATCCCTAATTACTCTTTAGAAAATGGTAAACCACTTGGAAACACTGAAGTTCTTGGGGTGTAGTACACCCACAGTGTTGTTAGTGGTGAATCCCAGGATTTTGACCCACAACCGTGAATATACTGTGACACAGTTTCAAGTCAAGTTGGTGTGAGACTTGGAATGGAAGGCTGTGGTCTTGGCAGTTATGCACTGCCCTCACCCTTCTAGGTGGTCAGGTTCGCTGGTTTATGTTCTGCTAAAGGAGCCTTGGTTAGTTGCTAATCTAGATGGCAGACTTTACTGAAACTATGCAGTGAAGGGAATCAATGTTGAATGTGATGGACAAAATGAAGAGGGCCACCTTGTTCTGAATGATATTGAACTTCTTGAGTATTGTTGGAGATGCACCCAGACAGGCAAGTGGGAGGTATTCCATCACACTCTTCATTTTTGTTTTCTAGATAACAGATGAGCATTTGAGAATCAGGAGTGAGCTACAAGCTGGACAATTCCCAGCATCCGACCTGCTTTTCTAGCAGGAGTATTTATGTATGGGGGTGGGAGAATGGGGTTGGTGAGGAGAAAGAGGGGCAGGGAGAGAGAGAGAGGGGAGTGGGAAGAGGGGTAAGGCGGGAAGGGGGAGGGGAGTGAAAGTGGGGAGAGAGAGGGGGAAGAGAGGAGTAGCATGAGCGTGAGAGAGAGCGAGCACGAGCGAGAAAGTGAGCATGAGAGAGTGAATGCACGAGAGAGCACAAGAGAGTGAGAATATCAGGGAGAAACAGTCTTCGTCTGAAATGTGCGTGACATAAGTGTTACTTGCCATCAATCACCCCAAGCCAGGGTGCTGTCCAGGCTTTGTTGCACATGGACATGACTGCTTCAGTATCTGAAAAGTCACAAATGATGCCAAACATCGCGGCCACTAGTAAACATCCCTGTCTCAACCTGAAAATAGGAAGAAGGTCTTGCTAAAACAGCTGAAGATGGTTGAGCCTAGGACACTATCCAGGGGACTCCTGCTGTGACGTCCTGGAGTGGAGATGACTGACTTCCAACAACCATAACAGCTTCCTTTGTGCCATGTAATGAGCCAGACTTTATAAAAGACCTTAAAGTAAGGGAACACTTAGGAGGCAGTGATCATAATATGGTAGAGTTCAGTCTGCGGTTTGAAAGAGAGAAGGCAAAATCGGATGTAATGGTGTTACAGTTAAATAAAGGTAATTACAGGGGCATGAGAGAGGAACTGACGAAAATCGACTGGAAGCAGAGCCGAGCGGGGAACACAGTACAGCAACAATGGCAGAAGTTTCTGGGTGTAATTGAGGACACAATACAGAGGTTCATCCCAAAGAAAAGAAAGATTATCCGGGGGAGGGTTAGACAGCCATGGCTGACAAAGGAAGTCAAGAAATATATCAAAGGAAAAGAGACAGCCTATATAGTGACCAAGAGCACTGGGAAACCAGAAGATTGGGAAGGGTACAAGAACAAACAGAGGATAACAAAGAGAGAAATAAGGAAGGAGAGGATCAAATAGGAAGGTAGGCTAGCCAGTAATATTAGAAATGATAGTAAAAGTTTCTTTCAATACATAAGAAACAAACGAGAGGCAAAAGTAGATATTGGGTCGTTCCAAATTGATGCTGGAAGGCTAGTGATAGGAGATAAGGAAATAGCTGAAGAACTTAATAAGTATTTTGTGTCAGTCTTCACAGTGGAAGACATGAGTAATATCCCAACAATTAAGGACAGTCAGGGAACAGAGTTGAGTATGGTAGGCATTACAAAAGAGAAAGTGCTTGAAAAGCTAAAAGGTCTAAAAATTGATAAATCTCCTGGCCCCGATGGGCTACATCCTAGAGTTCTGAGGGAGGTGTCTGAGGAAATAGCTGAGGCATTGGTTGTGATCTTTCAAAAGTCACTGGAGTCAGGGGAAGTCCCAGATATTTGGCAAATCGCTGTTGTAACCCCCTTGTTTAAGAAAGGATCAAGACAAAAGATGGAAAATTATAGGCCGATTAGCCTAACCTGGGTTGTTGGTAAAATTCTAGAATCAATCGTAAAGGATGAGATTTCTAAATTCTTGAAAGTGCAGGGTCGGGTTAGAACAAGTCAGCATGGATTTAGTAAGGGGAGGTCGTGTCTGACAAACCAGTTAGAATTCTTTGAAGAGGTAACAAGTAGGTTAGACCAGGGAAACCCAGTGGATGTTATCTATCTAGACTTCCAAAAGGCCTTGGATAAGGTGCCTCACAGGAGGCTGCTGAGTAAGGTGAGGGCCCACGGTGTTCGAGGTGAGTTACTGGCATGGATTGTGGATTGGCTGTCTGACAGAAGGCAGAGAGTTGGGATAAAAGGCTCTTTTTCGGAATGGCAACTGGTGACAAGTGGTGTCCCGCAGGGTTCAGTGTTGGGGCCGCAGCTGTTCATATATATTTATATTGTTTATATATTAATGATCTGGATGAAGGGACTGGGGGCATTCTGGCGAAGTTTGCCGATGATACGAAGTTGGGTGGACAGGCAGGTAGTACGGAGGAGGTGGGGAGGCTGCAGAATGATTTAGACAGTTTAGGAGAGTGGTCCAGGAAATGGCTGCTGAAATTCAACGTGAGCAAATGTGAGGTCTAGCACCTTGGGAAAAAGAATACAGGCATGGACTATTTTCTGAACGGTGAGAAAATTCATAAAGCCAAAGTACAAAGGGATCTGGGAGTGCTAGGACAGGATTCTCTAAAGGTTAACTTGCAGGTTGAGTCTGTGATTAAGAAAGCGAATGGAATGTTGTCATTTATCTCAAGAGGGTTGGAATATAAAAGCAGTGATGTGCTTCTGAGACTTTATAAAGCTCTAGTTAGGCCCCATTTAGAATACTGTGTCCAACTTTGGGCCCCACACCTCAGGAAGGACATACTGGCACTGGAGCGTGTCCAGCGGAGATTCACACGGATGATCCCTGGAATGGTAGGCCTAACATACGATGAACGGCTGAGGATCCTGGGATTGTATTCATTAGGGTTTAGAAGGTTGAGGGGAGATCTAATAGAAACTTACAAGATAATGCATGGCTTAGAAAGGGTGGATGCTGGGAAGTTGTTTCCGTTAGGTGGGGATACTAGGACCCGTGGGCACAGCCTTAGAATTAGAGGGGGTCAATTTAGAATGGAAATGAGGAGACATTTCTTCAGCCAGAGAGTGGTGGGCCTGTGGAATTCATTTCCATGGAGCGCAGTGGAGGCCGGGACGTTGAATGTCTTCAAGGCAGAGATTGATAAATTCTTGATCTCGCAAGGAATCAAGGGCTACGGGGAGAGTGCGGGTAAGTGGAGTTGAAATGCCCATCAGCCATGATTCAATGGCGGAGTGGACTCGATGGGCCGAATGGCCTTACTTCCACTCCTATGTCTTATGGTCTTATGGTCTTATGTATGATTCCAACCAGTGGAGAGTTCTTCAGTTTTGCTTGAGCTGCTTGATGCCATATTCAATAAACTGCTATCACACCCCTTGCTATTAATAGTGACTGAGGTCAGCAAAAATGCAGTGTCCCCAGCAGCAAGGAGGAACAGTTTGCAAAACGCCACGCCTCACCTTCTGAGGGAGAATGAAAGTGGCGGCAAGAGTGTCAATGTGTAAAGTGCTAATCCCAGGCCTGACAGCAGCAACACTGCAGTGATCAAGGAGAGTGAATGCAGCTATTTCAGGCCCACCACAGCTCTCACTTCTCACAACGCTTTCCTCACCCAGGAAAACCGCCCAATACTGAGAATGCATCCTTAACATTTTTATACTGCCCCTCACCCGCACACACCTGCCACTGCCTCACATGACCCCCAAATATTCAGTCTTGTCAGGCATATCGCCTAAACTCAGTGCTATATAGTCAATAACACCCCCCACCTCTCAACCCCTGTCTTTCACAGAGGATCATCCAGAACAGGAGAACAAGGGAGATCCCGGGCTGAAGACTGGCACCCGTTTGTGCCATTAGCATACAGGAGCTCAGGATCGCAAACGCCACCACCCAGTTCTGACAATGCTATTGAAGACTACCTAATGCTTTAATCATTCCTCAGAATGATGATCAAATATGCCATGAAATGGACATTGCAAATGGAATACTGTAACCTTCCACTCTTCTCCTCACATGCCTTCCCCCCACCCTCCCCTTATGATTGTGTACTTTCAGATAGGCAGGAACTGCTCGCTGCTGAGCTCCTGTAGCCTTGCATGGTAAGGAGAGAGAAGGATGAGAGTGCTGAGGAAGGAGTATGTCACTTGGCCCAGCAATTCCAGGAGTGATCCCATTATTTGAACCGCTAGCTCAGGATGCTAGTTAACAAGGTGTGGAGCTGGATGAACACAGCAGGCCAAGCAGCATCATAGGAGCAGGAAAACTTGACGTTTCGTGCCTAGACCCTTCATCAGAAATGGGGAAGGGGAAGAGGGTTCTAAAATAAATAGGGAGAGAGGGAGAGGCGGATAGAAGACGGATAGAGGAGAGGATAGGTGGAAAGGACACAGACAAGTCAGAGAGGCGGGAATGGAGCCAATAAAGGTGAGTGTAGGTGGGGAGGTAGGGAGGGGATAGGTCAGTCCAGGGAGGACAGTCAGGTCAAGGAGGCGGGATGAGGTTAGTAGATAGGAGATGGGGGTTCGGCTTGAGGTGGGAGGAGGGGATAGGTGAGAGGAAGAACAGGCTAGGGAGGTGGGGACGAGCTTGATGGTTAGATCTGTGCATGATGGTTCACCAGGCAAGATTGAGCTGCAACTAACATAAAGGGGGATAAGGTTCAGCTTGTGTATAATTTCCCAATGGGTCGGGTTCTGCTGTAGGGACCCACATGAGGGTCCTCATTGGGAAGCCTGTCAGAGAGAATACTGATGACAATGATACTTGGTGTATCGTAGAAAGTCTACAGTCACAGGTAGGAGCACAGAGGATTCCAGCTCCACGTCGACAGTGTATTGTGCAGATTTTGATGCCCAGCATAGAACTGATGGCCTGCCCTATGGCAGATTGATCCAGCGAAGATACCTCTGATGGCCACTCTCCCACCTTCCATTGCAGCACAGATGGCAGCCTCTTGATGGCAGCTCAGATGAATCCCATAAACTTCCAGGGGTGCTGCCACTGCAGATGTCAATCACCCTTGCTGCAAGTTCTCATGATCGAGATTGCTGGGGTTCTGCCCTGAGGCTACGGCACCATGAGACACAAACCTACTGTCCCTCTCAGGATGTCAGCATCCCAGCTCCCACCACTCTGACTCTGAAAAAATCTTCGTCATCTCTCTGTTTGCCAGCTTAGACAGCTGCCATCCATGCCAGCCAGGCCCAGACCTGCTGGAATGCCCTGAGCAATCTTCAGGGCCCTGCCACACCGCAGCAGTGGGGTAATACTGTATACACAAACAGGCGAGCCCAACCACAGATCAGACCTCAAGGCCTCAACTAGGCCTGATTTCTGTGCATTTAGAAAAAAATGTTGATGTGTAATTGAATAATGTTGTGTTAAAGTATTTTTTTCTATTGGTCTTTACATAAGCAAGGGAATTTTGCCAAGGAAATCTTGAATGGATATATTGAAAGAGATTAGTGAGGTGATTTACGGATGGGGAGATTGTTTTTAACTGAAGCAAAGCCTCAGATGCACTCTACCTTACTTGTAATATGTTTGCAGGACAGTCTAAAGAGTGTGCAGCACATGGACAGTCAACATTGAACTAAACTGATTTCTTCTGGTATATATGTATCTACAAATGATGATAAAGAAAATGTTATTACATTCTTCCCTTCTTAGCATATGTTACACAGTGTTAAAAGTTCCATACAACCTGCATACATCACTTGTTTTCTACTTCTCTAACTTAACCACTGGTTTCCCATTTTCAAGACGATACTTCCTTTCTTGACTTAAACATGTGGAGCCACATCTTAGCCTGAGACTGAGTAACTTTCTCAGACAAGAGCTGATTTTTTGGCACAACTTGGTTTTGAAATAGTTATTGGTAGTCTACTTGTATCCAGCCTATTGCATTAATCAGGCTCATTGGATTTTTCCCAACTCCATTTGTCATCAGAGATGTCTGAAGGTAAAACATGATCTGCATGTGCAAACCTAACCTATCCATGATCAAATACCTTGAGGAAATATGTGCAACACCCGTTTACTTCTATGACCTTCCCTGGTAGTCACTTCAAGCACATACGGGACTAGATTTTCCAAGGAGTGGAAATCAAAATCAGATTGTCACTCCACCCTAACTTATATTGCTCATGAAACAGTTCTACATTTCTTCAGAAATTGCAGACCATGTCTTAAATCTAATAGGTCCCTCATGTGCAAGCTAGCTAGGGGAAGGCAAACCATGCATGGTGGCTCAGTGGTTAGCACTGCTGCCTCACAGCACCAGGGACCTGGGGTCAATCCCACCCTCAGGTGACTGTCTGTGTGGAGTTTGCACATTCTCCCCGTGTCTGTGTGGGTTTCCTTTGGGTGTTCTGGTTTCCTCCCACAGTCCAGGTGGGGTGGATCAGCCATGCTAAATTGCTCATAGTGCTCAGGGATGTGTAGATTAGGTGGGTGATGGGTCTGGGTGGGATGCTCTGAGGATCAGTGTGGATATGTTGGGCTGAAGGGCCTGTTCCCACACTATAGGGATTCTATGATCTATGTCCCCCTTTTCATGGCAGAAGATGGTATATTCTGTGATTTAAATGTCCTGCTACACAGAAAGTCACTCCGACATCTCCTGTGAATGTGTTTATATGGAAGCTAGGTGTAAGGTCAGGTATCATTTTGGTCATATGGCCAACACAAAAGGTGGGAAGGGCTCCAGATTCTGTGATGACAGGTCAGGGTGGGCAGGGGTGTATAGAGTGGGAAAGGGGTGGGAGGGGTTAATTGGTGCCATGGCTGACAAAAATGGAGGTGGTGTTGGGTCTAGTGACAGGGGTTCAGGTGTTGGAGGTGGAGGGTATGTCTGGTCCTGGGATGAAGAGTGCAGTTTGTCCAATCCCAGCAGACCTCGCCTGGGGCTCTTGAGTCCAGCGGCAGCAGGGCTGATGGTGTGTCTTGAAGGGTGTGGGGTATCAGACATAGGGTAATTTGGGTGGGTTGGGGGTGTCAGTGGGGGGGAGGGTTCGTGGAATTGTTGTTCAATAAACACTCAGCCATTAGACTGTATTTTTCATAATCCAACCTTCCTTGAGTGACTATTAACCTACCAGTAGGAAACCACATTAAAATGGATACTTTTGGAGGACTCTAGGCACAGGAAAATTTCCCATTGGAATCTTCAACTTCATGGGGAATTCCCTCAAGTTCTCTTGTGTGTCCAATTCCGCAATGTTCTAATGTGTAGCTACCAGCTATATAGTAAGATGACAATCTGGCCATGAGAAAAACTGAGTTATAATGATATTCCTACTCCTTGACCTTCCATTTGTACATCAGACTTCTTTCTCTTACTTTATCCCTGCTGTGACTCTCTTTCTGCCTCAGTTGCTTTTTTGTTCTACTTACTGCGAAATATATCTTCAGCCAAGAAAACAAGCCTGGTTTTAAGCTGTAGACTAAGAAACACTTCAGCTGCCATTCCATCTGTATTAATAGGAAATATCTTAAGATAAATAAACAAAAAAAAAATCAGCACTTTATTATTCAATGAACATCTGACATAGTTTCGTTTTTGGCCATAACATTTGTTTACCCGGACCATGCTTAACAATTTGAACTGTTGAGCAATTTGTGCTGTGCTGCTCCATTCGAAACAGGAAATCTACTGCCCTTTACCCTGTTCATGCTCATGAAATTTGAAAACTCTTCTGAACATAATTGAAGTCAGACAATTTCCTCCGGGAACCCATAAGAAGCCAAACTATGGAAAATTCCTATTTCCAAAAGTTTTGCTAGTTATTTTCAATCTAATTTATCAGAAACAATCCATGTCAAATGGCTATCACAATAAGCAGCTGCTGTCCTTCAAACTCAGCTAAATCAACATGGCAGTCTCTGCCAAACAAACTGGCTATTTCCATGGTTGCAAAGTTAACATGAGTGGCTTCTTTTCTACAGCTCAAAAACTCGCCACTGTTTCACTGGGTTTTCTACAAGAAGGGTATCTTCTCACTAGACTGTTTGTCAAAAAGTAACCCTTAGTGTTTATCATGAAGATAAGAACATAAGAACTAGGAGCAGGAATAGGCCATCTGGCTCCTCGAGCCTGCCCTGCCATTTAATAAGATCATGGCTGATCTTTTTGAGACTCAGCTCCACTTACCCACCCACTCACCATAACCCTTAATTCCTTTACTGTTCAAAAGTTTATCTAGCCTTGCCTTAAAAACATTCAGCGAGGTAGCTTCAACCGCCTGAATGGGCAGGGAATTCCACAGATTCACAACCCTTTGGGTGAAGAAGTTCCTCCTGACCTCAGTCCTACATCTGTTTCCCTTTATTTTGAGGCGATGCCCTCTAGTCCTAGCTTTATCTGCTAGCGGAAACAACCTCCCTGCCTCCACCTTATCTATTCCCTTCATAATCTTATATGTTTCTATGAGATCTCCCCATAACACAGCAACTGCAATCTGCACCTCTCCAGAACTACAACTCTGGCTCACTACATAGCATAATTTTTATCAGCTGGCAACTCACTCTTGTATGGACAAGAGAAAGACCTGCTTTCTAAATCTAATATTTACATTGTCCATCTATGTGCAATATAGTCACATACCCTTGATAATATAGGCACTCCAACTTGTTCAGCTGGTGTCAACTGCTGTGAATCATGACTCAGCTGCATGCAAAAAGAAAAATACATTTTACCTGTTGAGCCCCGACATCAGATGTGGCGTTACATCCACCTTCTGATTGTCTACATTAAACATCATGCTTGTAAGCAGATCAAAAAGAAAAAAAAACCATAGTCCACTTTTGAAGTCAGACTGCAATTGAAGTGAAAACTGGAGCCTTATGATTCATGAGCAGTGGGTTAAGATCAGTTTTGTTTGTGAAACTGTGATCATACAAGTATTTATGAAATATTTGCTTGAGAGTGCAGAGCTTGAGTATTACTGAAGAAAAGAGAGATAGTGTCATTTGTGTACTCTACAGCCCCCATGTGAGCTGAGAATACTGTCCAAGAGTAGTACTTCAAGTGAAGGAAACCAGTGTGTGTAGTGGAGGGGTGAGGGGGAGCGAGTGGGAGTGAACAGTACGATGTTAACGGTTAAATGTCAGTTGAACTGGGAGGTGGGGGATAGATGAGACGAAGAACAGGTTAGGGAGGTGGAGATGAGCTGGGCTGGTTTTGGGATGCAGTTGGGGGAGGGGAGATTTTGAAGCTTGTGAAATCCACACTGATACCATTGGGCTGCAGGGTTCCCAGGCTGAATATGAGTTGCAGTTCCTGCAGCCTTCGGGTGGCATCATTGTGGCACTGCAGGAGGTCCAGGATGGACATGTCGTCTGAGGAATGGGAGGGGGAGTTGAAATGGTTCACGACTGGGAGGTGCAGTTGTTTGTTGCGAACTGAGCGCAGGTGTTCTGCAAAGCGGTCCCCAAGCCTCCGCTTGGTTTCCCCGATGTAGATGAGACCACAACGGATACAGCAGATGCAGTATACCACACTGGCAGATGTGCAGGTGAACATCTGCTTGATGTGGAAAGTCTTCTTGGGGCATGGGATTGGGGTGAGGGAGGAGGTGTGGGGGCAGGTGTAGCACTTCCTGTGGTTACAGGGAAAAGTGCCGGGTGTGGTGGGGAGTGTGGAGCGGACAAGGGAGTCACGGGGAGACTGGTCCCTCCGGAAAGCAGACAAGGGTGGGGAGGGAAAAATGTCTTTGGTGGTGGTGTCAGATTGCAGATGGCGGAAGTGTCTGAGGATGATGCATTGGATCCGGAGGTTGGTGGGGTGGTACGTGAGGACGAGGGGGATTCTTTTTTGGTTGTTATCGCGGGGACGGGGTGTGAGGGATGAGTTGTGGGAAATGTGGGAGACACGGTCGAGGGCGTTCTCGACCACTGCGGGGGGGAGGTTGTGGTCCTTGACGAATGAGGACATCTGAGATGTATGGGAGTGGAATGCCTCATCCTGGGAGCAGATGCGGCGGAGGCAAAGGAATTGGGAATAGAGGATGGCATTTTTTCAGGAAGGTGGGTGGGAGGAGGTGTATTCTAGGTAGCTGTGGGAGTCGGTGGACATGAAATGGATATCGGTTTCTAGGTGGTTACCCGAGATGGAGACCGAGAGGTCCAGGAAGGAGAGAGAGGTGTTAGAGATGGTCCAGGTGCACTTAAGGTTGGGGTGGATGGTATTGGTGAAGTGGATGAACTGTTCAAGCTCCTCGTGGGAGCACGAGGCGGCGCCGATACAGTCACCAATGTAACGGAGGAAGAGGTGGGGTTTAGGCCCAGGGTAGCTACGGAAGAGGGATTGTTCCACGTAACCTACAAAGAGACAGGCACAGCTTGGGCCCGTGTGGGTACCCATGGCTACCCGCTTTGTCTGTAGGAAGTGGGAGGAATTGAAAGAGAAGGTGTTGAGGGTGAGGACTAGTTCGGCTAAGCGGATGAGGGTGTCAGTGGAGGGGGATTGGTCAGGTCTGCGGGACAGGAAGAAGCGGAGGGCCTTTAGGCCATCTGCATGGGGCATAGAGGTGTATAGGGACTGGACGTCAATAGTAAAAATGAGGTGTTGGGGATCGGGGAATTCAAAGTGGGTGGCCATGGGTACCCGCATGGGCCCAAGCTATGCCTGCCTCTTTGTAGGTTACGTGAAACAATCCCTCTTCCGTAGCTACACTGGCCCTAAACCCCACCTCTTCCTCCATTACATTGATGACTGTTTCGGCGCCACCTCGTGCTCCCATGAGGAGCTTGAATAGCTCATCAACTTCACCAACACCTTCCACCCCAACCTTAAGTTCACCTGGACCATCTCTAACACCTCTCTCTCCTTCCTGGACCTCTCTGTCTCCATCTCGGGTAACCAACTAGAAACCAGTATCCATTTCAAGCCCACCAACTCCCACAGCTACCTAGAATACACCTCCTCCCACCCACCTTCCTGTAAAAATGCCATCCTCTATTCCCAACTCCTTCGCCTCCGCCGCATCTGATCCCAGGATGAGGCATTCCACTCCTGTACATCTCAGATGCCCTCGTTCTTCTAGGACCGCAACATCCCCCCCACAGTGGTCGAGAACGCCCTCGACCGTGTCTTCCACGTTTCCAGCAACTCATCCCTCACACCCCGTCCCCGCAATAATAACCAAAAAAGAATCCCCCTCGTCCTCACGTACCACCCCACCAACCTCCGGATCTAACGCATCATCCTCCAACACTTCCGCCATCTGCAATCCGACCCCACCACCAAAGACGTTTTTCCCTCCTCACCCTTGTCTGCTTTCCGGAGGGACCACTCTCTCCATGACTCCCTTGTCCGCTCCACATTCCCCTCCAGCCCCACCACACCCGGCACTTTTCCCTGCAACCGCAGGAAGTGCTACACCTGCCCCCACACCTCCTCCCTCACCCCAATCCCATGCCCCAAGAAGACTTTCCACATCAAGCAGATGTTCACCTGCACATCTGCCAATGTGGTATACTGCATCTGCTGTACCCGTTGTGGCCTCCTCTACATCGGGGAAACCAAGTGGAGGCTTGGGGACCGCTTTGCAGAAAACCTACGCTCGGTTCGCAACAAACAATTGCACCTCCCAGACGCGAACCATTTCAACTCCCCCTCCCATTCCTCAGACAACATGTCCATCCTGGGCCTCCTGCAGTGCCACAACGATGCCACCCGAAGGCTGCAGGAACAGCAACTCATATTCAGCCTGGGAACCCTGCAGCCCAATGGTATCAATGTGGATTTCACAAGCTTCAAAATCTCCCCTCCCCCAACCGTATCCCAAAACCAGCCCAGCTCGTCCCCGCCTCCCTGACCTGTTCTTTGTCTCATCTATCCCCCACCTCCCAGTTCAAGCCGCACCCCCATCTCCTATCTACTAACATCATCCTGCCCCCTTTACCTGTCCGTCCTCCCTGCACTGACTTATCTCCTCCCGACCTCCCCAACTACACTCACCTTTACTGGCTCCATCCCTGCCTCTTTGACTTGTCCGTCTCCTCTCCACCTATCCTCTCCTCTATCCATCTTCTATCCGCCTCACCCTCTCTCCCTATTTATTTCAGAACCCTCTTCCCCTCCCCCATTTCTGATGAAAGGTCTAGGCCCGAAACGTCAAGCTTTCCTGCTCCTATGATGCTGCTTGGCCTGCTGTGTTCATCCAGCTCCACACCTTGTTATCTTGGATTCTCCAGCATCTGCAGTTCCTATTATCTCTGATACATGAACATTGACTCACAGCAAAATGGCACAACCAACTCTCCCTCGTTTCAATACACTCTGACATAGAACAACATCAATTTAACTGGGACAAAGTTACAGTACGAAGACAAGTGAGACAGAAACAAGCATGAGAATTGCTTGAGGCCTGGTTTTCAACCACCGATGAAATTAACAAACATGTTGAAATAGACCCTATCTGTGGTACAAGACCAGAGACAAGGCTGCCTACCATGACAGACCGTCCACATAAATTCAGAGCTGGACAGAACCAACAGCGCTTCAATGGAGGCTACACAGCACTGACAATGTCACCTGGAAAGGAGTTGAAACGTTTGCATGAAAACTAGTCAGCTCAGCGAACCAACCAACAACTCCAGTAACCAGCCATATGCGACAGTGATGCCGAATGCTCAAAAATAGGTGCTCCACTTGACACATGACTGTCAATGTCATGGGAGACAAAATATTCAACAAACTTCAGGATTGCTCCATTCCCTACAAATCAGGGAATGCAAAATTCTTCCCTTACAACAGTGACAGACCACTGAAGGTTCTTGTGATTTTTGAAGTGTCAGTCTGATTCAAAAGAACAAATGCTGTATTCTGTATCGTGGCTGGAGAATGTGGTCCATTAGTTCCCACACAACGACAGATTCACACGTGGCTGTAAGGTATGGAGTTGTTACACAACCAACAACATTCTTGATTTGTATTTTTTTCCTCTGATCAACCCATTCAGAGATGTTATGGGTCATATGGGACTTGAACTCAGGCCTCCTGTCTCAGAAGTAGGAACACTAACCATTGTGCCATGAGAGCCCAAAGAAACACAACTTGTTCTAGAAGTAATTGGCGGCAGTGGGATTTGAATGAATGTCTTCAAAGAAACTGGAGCCTTATCCAGCAATGAAAGGTGTTACATGTAAGCCGAATGTCAACTCCACTGAACCCCCAGCAAGCATGTATACTGTTTCAAGTCAGAAAGCAATCAAAGAAGGAACTGTGACACTTACTTGACCTCAATATCATTGAGACATTTGGGATGATCACATTCAAGTCTTTCCTACACAAATCACTAACAGACCTTTGTGTGAGAACAAGACCAGAATCTGCACTGGTGTGCAGACAAGCAATACAAGAATGGAGGGGGCAATTGCATAATGGTGATGCTACTGCGTGAGCAATCCAGAAGGCCAGGCAAATGGTTTGGGGACATAAGTTGAAATTCCATATTATAGAGGATGAAATTTAAACTCAATTAATAAAATCTGGGATTTAAACCCAGTCACAGTAATCATGACCAACCGTAATCATTATCAATTACAATAAAAACCCATCTCATCCAATGTCATTTAGGGAAGGAAATGGGTTTCATTTTCTGTTCTGGCCTGCAAATGACTGCAGACCAAAATGATTTGTTGACTCTGAAAAGGCCTAATAAGCCAATTTTATCAAACCACTACAAAAAAATAGTCAATAAGGAATGAAATAAAAACTGACCACCAGACATCAGAAGCAATGACAAACCTATTCATATCAACCCTCCGAAATCCACCTCACTGACTTCTAGGGGCACGAGTCAAAATTGCGAGAGCTACCCCAAAAAACTAGTCATGTAACAGCCTGACGTTGTCCAATTCTGTTGACATGACCACATTTCAGATATCGCCACCGTCCCTGGGTACATCTGGTCTCATCAGTGTGGACTCAGCAGATGTAATAGTGGCATACACTGGCAGTCAATCAGGAAGGAGTCGTCCTCGGAATATTTCAACATTGACTCTGGACTCCAAGAAACCACCATGGTATTAGGTCAAACATAGACAAGGAAACATCCTGTTGACTACTACTATTTCACTAACTATCTCCCTCCTCCTCAGCAAAACCAACCAAGGAATCAGTACTCAGTCATGGTGAATAACAGTTGAGGATAGCAAAGGCGCAAAATGGACTTTGGGTGATAGACTTCAATGTTCATTAGTAAGGTAGTGGCAGATGGTGAGGAAACCTATAAAGGGGGAAAAAACTTACATGACCAGGACCTCATCATCTATCTGACACAGCTGTATCTGCTCATAACAATATCAGCAGGAGTGAAAACCACAGTCCTCATGGAGACAAAGTTCAACTGTCATACTGTGATACATGACCACTGTGCTATATAGGAAAGATTGCAAATAGATCCAGCATCTCAAAACTGGGTGACATTAAGACCTACGAGCTGGCAGCAGTAACAGAATTCAACCATAGTCCTAGCCTCCTGGCCTGGCATATCCCTACTGTCACTGCCATCAAGCCAGGGGTCAACCCTGATTCAAACAAGAATGCGGGGGGACCAGTAACAGGCAAAACTAAAAATTAGGCACCAACCTTGTGAAGCTACATCGCAGGATTGCTTACTTGCCAAACAATTGAACTAACAGGCAATAAATAGAGCTAAGGTGATCCAACATCCAAAACATCAGATCCCTAAGCTCTGCCATCCTGCCACTGAGTTGTGAATGATGCTGGACAATTAAATAAAGTAACAGGAGAAGATTCCACAAACATCCTGATCCTCCATGATGGAGGAGACCCTCACATCAAAAGATAAAGCTGAAGTATGCGCAACTATCGTCAGCCAAAAGTGTCAAGTAGGACGATCCATGTCAGTCTCCTGAGGTCCCTAGGATCGCAAACGTTAGTTTTTGGCCTTTTTAATTTGCTCCAACAGATCTCATGAAATGGTCAATGTCATGTAATGCTGCAACAGCAATGGACCCTGACAACATTCCAGGAATAGTACTGAAGACTTGTGCTCTAGAACTAGCAGATACCCCAGCCAAGCTGTTCTATGTAATTACAACATTGCTGCAAAGACGACAACTGTCCAGGGTTCCCATGTTCACAAAAAGCATGTCAACTCCAGCTCAGCCAATTGCCTGTGATTCTCAAGTGATTCTCGATCATCAGAATGATGGAAGGTGTTGTCGACAGTGTTTTCAAATGGGACCTAGTCATCAATAATCTTCTTAGCAATGCTCAGTTTAACCAGCTTCACACATCCTGACCTCATTCCAGCCTTGGTACAAATATGAACAAGAGCCAAATTAAAGGGATGACACGAGAGACTGCCTGCCCTTTACATCAAGGCAGCATTCAACAGAGCATTGTATCATGAAACCTGAACAAAACTGGTTGGAGAAGTATCTAATACAGAGAAGGATGATTGCCGTTGCTGGATGCCAACAATCTCACCCTAGGATCTCTGCGGGAATTCTTTAGGATAATGTCCTCGGCCAATCTTCTTCAGCTGCTTCAATAGCCTTCCCTCCTTCATGATGTCAAAAGTGTACAAAGTTAAGCACGGGAAATATTCACACCATTCAAATGCCAGGCAATAACTGTCCCTAACAAGGGAAAATCTACCCATACCTCTTTGACAATCAATGGCATTATCATTACAGAATCCTCCACTATTAACATCCAGTGTCTGAACTGGGCTAAATAAATACTTTGGCGACAGGCACAGGTCAGAGATTCCTGCAGCAAGTAATATGCCTGCTGTCTCTCAAGCTCCTGTCTACTACCTACCAGGCACATATTAGGATGAAACACTCTCCGCTTACCTGGATGAGTGCAGCATCAACAAATCTCAGGAAGCTTGACACCTTCCAGGGCAAAGCAGTCCAGTTGACTGGTACCCCATCATTGACCTTCAACATTCATTCTATCCAGTAATACACAGTTCTAAAAGTGTGCCCCATCAACAAGGTGCACTGCAGCACCTCACCAAGGCTCCTTCAACATCACCGTCCAAACTTTTGACCACTACCACCTAGAATGAATAATGCAGCAGATACATGGGAACACCACAACCTGCAAGTCCCCCTCCAATCTCTCACCATTCTGACTTGAAATATTACTATTTGTTTGCTCTCACTGGGTCAAAGTGCTGGACCTCCATTCCTGACAGCACTGTGGGGCATCGACATTCCAGGACTGCAGTAGTTCAAGAAAACGGCTCACCGCTCCGTTTTCAAGGGCATTTAAGGCAAGTCTTTGTTGTCCATACTAGCCAAAAAGATCAAGAAACATAATTGACATTGAAATTCGATGAAATCGTAGAGAGTATAAATGCTGAATATACTGTGAAGCTTGAAACTTCAATGTCGACAACCAGCAACTCAAGCTTGCAACAGCATCAGGGTATCTTACAGGGTTTTCTACACAAGTCCACTTTTTTTAGTACAAGGAGCTCAATTTTAAATTTCAGACAGTACTGAAATATATCAGCATGCACTTCATAGAATCCCTACAGTGTGGAAGCTGGCCATTCAGCCCATCAAGTCCACACTAACCCTCTGAAGAGCATCCTATTATGACCCACCCCCTAACCTATCCTATCCCTGTAAACCTGCATTACCCATTGCTTATCCATCTAGCCTGAACATCTTCCGGACACCATGGGCAATTTAGCATGGCCAATCCACTCAACTTGCAATCTTTGGACTGAGGGATAAAACCAGAGCAGCTGGAGGAAACCCATGCAGACACGGAGAGAATGTGCAAACTCCACACAGACAGTCACCCGAGGGGGGATTCAAACACAGGTTGCTGGTACTAAGAGACAGTAGTACTAACCACTGAGCCACCATGCTGCCATGGAGATTTAAACACTTCACCACCCTCCCCGTGGCATGGCTATTACTCATCCCTCAAATCAACACCACCAAAATAGATTGATTGGTCGTTTAACTCAGTGCTGTTCACAGGACTTGTATTTTGTAAATTGGTTGCTGTGTTTCTTTTTGTTTGCTTACAGAATAACACGATGCATTCCCAAAGAAATTCCTATTGACTGTGAAGCACTTGAGACATGGAGAGGACGGTACGAAAAACAGAAAAAACAGAAACTTGAATGTATAGATCAATAGATAGCATATAAACAAAATAGAGAACAGAAAATATCAACGAATATCATTCCACTGTTCAAAGTGAATGGCTTATCATATAAATGTAAGAAGTTTCTGTTTCTTATACATCTTGACAAAGTGTGGTAAATTAGTCGACTCTGTGATATGTACCGAGATTAAGCAGCTAAGTTCTTTGTCACTATACCCTTGCTTTTTATACTTTTTCACCTCTATTTGCTTTCAAGTCCTGGCCTCCTTTAACCTCCTTCTCTCCCAAATAACAGTCAACAGATGTGCACAAATGACAAAGAAGTCATTAAAATTATTATATTATGACAGCATACCCTATAGATCAACATTTTTTCAACATCTAATCACCCAGAAAGGAGCGAAATTAGTTGAGGAAGAGAAAACCTAATTAAATTTTTCACATCCACCAGACATGGCAAGGTAGCAGTAGAAAATAAATATACTGTAACTAACTTTGTTTAAGACACAGGAACAAAAATAAAAGTATAAAAGGTACATACGAATTGATGCATAGGCTTTTAAAATAGGTCAATTTACTTAGATAGCAATTTGATTTGACTCGATCTATTATTCGCACATGTACTGTGATAAGTATTGTTTTGCATGCTAACCAGACAAATCATACTTTACATAAGTACATTAGAATAATAGAACATGTTGCAGAATATATTGTTGCAGCAACAGAGAAGGTGCAGAGAAAGATCAACTAATATATGAGAGGTCCATTCACAAGTCTGATAACAGCGCAGATGATGACATGCTTGAATCTGTTGAAGACAGTAAGAACTGCCGATGCTGGAGTCAGAGATAACACAGTGTGGAGCTGGAGGACACAGCAGGCCAAGCAGCATCAGAGGAGCAGGAAAGCTGATGTTTTGGGTCAGGACCCTTCTTCAGAAATCTGTTGATATGTGTTTCCAAACTTTTATATCTTCTGCCCGATGGAACCAGTTGGAAGAGAGTATAACTGGGGTGGGAGTTGTCTTTGATTACATAGCTATTATCCTGAGGCAGCAGGAAGTGTAGACGGAGTCAAATGAAGAGAAGCTGGTTTTCGTGATGGAAACACCTGCATTCACAACTCTCTAATTTCTTACAATCTGGGGCAGAGCAGTTGCCATACCAAGCTGTGATACATCCAGATAGGATGCTTTCTATGGTGCATCTATAAAAATTAGTAAGAGTCATTGCGAACATGCCAAATTTCCTTAGCCTTGAGGAAGTAAAGGAGTTTTCTTGACTGTAGCCTTGATGTGAATGGACCAATGTGAATGGACAAATGGGTTGTTAAACCTAGGCGTTCTCTATGCCAGAGGACAGTGGTAGTTGGAACATTGGTTATGTTAAAGTTTGAGTTAGATGGATATTTGAACTACAAATGATGTCAAAAGTTTGAGTTGGGAACAGGGTGTAGAACTTGGAATCTGCAGTTAACGCCACAATGAGATCAGCTATGATCATATTGATTGACAGATCAGTCTCAAGAAGCCAAATACCCTACTCCTGCTCTTTTTCCTTATGCTGGAGGTGGATAGAAGGAGAGAGGTGCTCGTCCTTCTGAGGCTAAAGGGAGCATTCTAGAGATAAGAACTAGCAAAGCAATAGGGGACAGAAAACAATTGTGGCCAATGCCAGCAGTATAGCTTTGAGGATCTAGATGTGGTGCTGCAAAGCGTTTCAAAGGCTCCAAGCAGTTACAGTCAGTGAATGCACCTTCATATTCCATACCCTTGTGAATGAATTACTTCCTCCAGCATTCCTTAGCCCATCTCGTGGCTGTTTGTTCCATTTCCAATAGCAAGTGTGGACAAACCATGACAAATTGGCATTGATGGACCAGTGAGTGTCACAGGCCTTCTTCAGAGTGTTTTAGATAACAGAAACATTTCCTCTATGCCCTCATTTGATAATCTAGGACAGTTCATATAACACCGTGATTCATATTTCACGCATGCCGGTGCACAGCAGATTCATGGATCAGGTATTAGGTGGATCACCCTTTTGTCCAGCAACCAGCCTTTAGTTTGACCTGGTGGCTCAAACCCTTTATTCTTTTTTTTTTATTCATTCATGGGATGGGGGCGTCACTGGTAAGACAGCATTTATTGCCCAGAGGGCAGTTCAAAGTCAACCAGATTGCTGTGGA